>CM050323.1:50612177-51262177 GCA_027475135.1 Bactrocera correcta
AAAATTTTCATGCAGCGGCGAACGAGCGTGTGAGATCACCATCGCTGCTACCAATACAAATACTTTCCGTTCTCGTATAAGTGATATACATTAATGCCAATACAGTCGTGCCTAGTCGTCATGAAATTTATATATATGTGCATGTTTTCAAAGCTTCTTTCAATCGTTTGCACTGCAAGGTGCCTTTGCTTGGTTTTCTCCAGAAAGTAAAAAATGCGGATTTCGATTTCCATTTGAATGGTTTTATGCTTATTGCCATATTTCAATAAGAAGTGTTGTTTGTGAAAATCTTTCAGTTCTGTTATTTCAGAAATTTCTTGCCTACTTCTAGGCTAAAAAGCGTATATATGCGTGTGTGGCATAACTCGAAAATATATTAATTTTTGGTGTTTTTTCTTTTCTCGCTAGTAAAAATACGAAAATCCCTCAACACTTTATCTCTATGCTTCTCATTTTCCATCCATTTTGTAACTATCTTAGAAACTGACTGCTTTTAGGCCGTTCAATATATTGGCATTATTGGTAAATATCGATAAATATTCATATATACAAATACACATATTTAAAGGCAAAATGTACATATATAGTAACAATGATTAATACTTTTTTATGCTTCAATAAAGTGCAATTGTCAGAGTTATCTCTTCAGACGGCTTTTAGAAGTCGAATTTATAGTTGTAAAAATCGTTTGATTTATGAATATATACTTTTTTTTTGATATATTTTGCTGTTCACAGACAAAAATTTCCTAGAAAGTGTACAGGAAAAGTTTTATGTAGGAAAAATATATTGGGTAGTCGAAAAAGTCTTTTCGTATTTTGTCAATGGATGTGTTGCAGTCGTACCAGTGCTACCAATCACATTGTGTCATACCAAATAGTGTTAAAAGGTTAGATTTTAACTAAAAAAAATAAATTTGGGAAAGTTGGAAAAAAGTTACAGCTATTCAAAAATGCGTAAAAATTATGAAGAAATTCGCGGTATTTTGAAAAATTTGCATAAGAAAGGGAAGAATGCTATGCAAGCCACCAATGAAATTTGTGAAGTTTGCAGAGACGATGCTGTATCAGTTCGTACAACACAATAATGGTTCGCTCGATTTCGTTCTGGAAATTTCGAAATTTCGATTTACACTGATGAAAGTCTTACACTGATGGAATAACGTCTCCAGCTGAAAAATGGCAAAAAGTGGTTGACCAAAATGGTACATACCTGTTCATTTATTTATTATTACAATTACAAAAAAATAAGTTAAAATTTGCTTATATATACGAAAATACTTTTTCGACTACCCAATATATAGGTTAATAGTAAAGTTTCTTCTATAAAAAAGCAAAAATAATTATTTCATAAGTCTTAAAAAGGTAAAAGTACGAATTAAAGCTAAATTTTAATAAAATGGTGCCTTAATACTAGTACTAAATTATTTTCCAAATCTTAAAAAATCTTGTGAAGGTATCAGTGAAGAAAATAGTAAAAACGAGAATAACATTGAAGAGGTTCTTAGTATAATTAAACGTATAGGAATAATATTTCGAAATTACACAATATAGAATCAGAATATAACTATCGGTTATAACTATATGTAGAAGTTAAAAAATGGTGCCAAATTTATGGGCCAGTGGCAAGTTCAGATTGCATAGACGAATATCTTATCTTTGGAACGAAAATGTAAAGTAAAAAATTCTTTGATTAAATGCTTGGTAAATTAATATTTCAATACTTTTATTAGATAAATTTTTTTCAAAAAAAAAAATAAAATCTGTTTAAAATTGCATTTCACACCATCATCTATCATGCACCGTTTGATAGTTTAGCTCCAACACCTTTGCAATCTATATCGATATCATCCGTGGCTATATTGTATATAGTAGAATGAGTACCTATGTTAAGCGCCAGCGAATATGCAACATTTCTCGTTCATGCGGCAAGCGTAGCTTTTGAACCAAATTTGTCGGCATTAAAAATTCAACGTCACTGTCGGAACACCCAAAGGCAATCAAATTTATTGCGCTCATCAACGCGTCGTGTGCGATTTACGAAATATGCAACACAAATGTATAGATACATACCTACACATGTATGTACGTGTGAGTGCTTGTTAGTAAATTGCGATTTTTCACACAAGCCTCTGCGCTTGGTGTGGAGAAGACAATAGTTCACGGGCGCTGGCTATAAATAATTAAATTGCTTTTACAGTTTTACCTTCACTTTCGTTCCACGTCGTCCCCGAAGAAAACTCAATTCTGCCCACACGTTTTCACACACACACACACACATAAGTCTATCTGCATACAGACTACTTCAAAATCGTATACGTAAACGAATTATTTAGAAGTGTATGTACGAGCACACCTACACACACACACACATACGTAAGTGTACTAATTGAAAGCGAAATATCACAAACACACACAAGCGATTTAATTTAATATCACTGTACACGTTGTTGTTGTTGCCGAAACATTGTTGCCGTCGGTTGTTCAATCTGGTTACCAAATCTACCTGCACACACACACACACATCTATGAGTATATATGAATTTGTGTCTCTGCAACTGCCACACAAAGTGAATTGGTCAGAAGAAAAAGTGAAAAAACCCTGCAAATAAACTACGCACATTTCACTTTAGCGACGCGTACTCAGCCATAACGGTTTTTTGCGCCTCTTTAACGCCATCTACGCAATAAAATAAGTCGCTTTGAAGTCTAAACGCCGTCAAGGAAGACGTTCTTACAAGCCGCTCGAAAGCATAGAAACGCGAAAAGTAAGACAAAGTTCTAAATAATAAACATACATACATACATTACACACACACACACACGTCTACATAAATATTTAACCAGCTCCGTGTATTTGTGTATTTTGTTTGTTCTGAACGCTGTCGTTTTCGTTTGGTTGGGATCTGAAGACGTAATAATATATTCGGCGCCACATTTGTCGCATCAATCGGCGCCAACAGAACCACCAACCCACGCCCTAACAGCGGGAGACACCCTACTTCCACACTTTATTCCCCCAACAGCCGGAAATATAGTGGACATTTACAGTGTGTTTCGTGCAAGCATTTCTGGTTTGTGTTCGGCATCGTCATCGCTTTGATTAACCAACGTGAATTTTGTGTCTGGTGGTTTGGTTTCGAATAAGTTTTAGTGCTACAAAGTAAAAACCTTCCTTATGATCGGATCATTTTGGAATTTGTGTAGAGCGTGCCCATCAATGCCGGTCGACAAGGTGAGTGTAACCGTATGTATTCAATACATTATTATATATTGATGTAAATAAGTAAATATTTAAGCATTTTTAATGTTCACCAGCAGGACCTAGAGCAAACAGTGCAAAATATTATTATTCGTACTCTTGCCTGATAAATAATGTGTAAGAAGTTTTGATTGTATCTTATAACATATTTCTGATTGAAAAAAAAAAAATCAAATCAAATGGCGGCAAATGCCGGTTCGGTATGAACTGCCATGGCGGCTGAAAATTGATTTGTTAGAACCGACTCGATGATCACTTACGTTTTTGGGTGATATTAAAGATTGAAAAAAAATGTGAGCAGCGCATAAGTTTCTCGTTTATCATAGAGTATGAGTATCAGCTTTCCTCGCGACTTTCATAGGTTTACCGATAATGGGTCAGCGAATGTTATTATACAATGTTTTAGGGCGTTACAGCACAAGGTGAGGATTGCAACAAAGCGTCGCTTAACAACTTACTCTTTCCTGAATTGAATAAACAATGAAGTGAAGGCTTAAGCGACAGCACAAATTTTAATAACACGATGTACAAATGCCTCATAGAAGACTTTTCAGCAGTTCGGGTGTCATTCAGATGTGATTCGTACTTGTGTGGTGAAAACCTCACATAGTAAGCAACTAGAGTGAAAAACGAAATTATTTGAACGATCCAATCAGTATGTAGTTAAAACTTTATTATTTCGAGGTTTAATAATTCGTTGATCTCATAGGAGTCCAATTCTCTATTAAACAAATTAATTGAAATTCTTCGCATTGCGGCCTAGTTATGAGTAACTTTCTACGGGAAAATTTACAAACTTAATAAGAAGAGCCGAAAATTACCACAAAAATTTTTTATAAATCGAGAAATTGCGAGAATCGGTGATTTGAATGCACAAGTCGTCGAATTCTAGTTAGGTATGTTCTTAACGCTCGCCGCTACGTTGAAAACTTTAACAAAAAGTGTAGCCTACATTTAGGGTGTAAATAAAAAAGACGCTCAAAAAACTACTATTTGTTTTATAAACCTTCAAAAAGTCTTTGTGCTAATAATAAGGTGTTATTCACATAAAATAAGATGGAATTTTAGAACATCGATCCATAAGAACGGATAAGTACAATATTTGCTTATAAATTATGATAACATTCGGTAGTTTTTGTGTTCGAAATTTGTTTACACTAAACACTGTTCACATTACATGTTATGATTGAATGTCTAACTAATTTATCAAATAAAATGTAAAAGCAAGTCACTGGTAGCTCCCCAAATATCCCCAAAACTCCTCAAATGTATTTGCCCTTAAATGTATGCTTTAATATGCTCTACTATTGGTATGCTTTTTAATATATTTATCAACTTTATTGACGTCATTATTAATGTTTCATATGACTTGAAGCGCTCCAATTTGTGCAACTTCCTTAATTTATCGTAATGTATTGCAAACGTGGGAGTTAAGTCATAAGGCAATGTGGTTAAGTGAAAGAAATATTTAAGGGAAAGTGTAGACGGGGTTGCTATAAATTTGGGGAACAACATTACGATGTGAAGAAATGTAAAAGGCAAACAAATGATATTGAAGAAACAAGTAGAAAACGAACGTGAGAGCAAAGGCGAGAAGTCTAAAGTTCGAAAAATGCGGCATAAGAGAAAAATCGATACCATATGGTCGGACGAAACGGTCTACGTACGAGTGAAGAGGTAGCCAAAACAAACAAAAAACAAAGTGCAGTGAAGTCAAAAAGTGGTGAATTTTGTTTGTGTAAGACTAGTGGCAACACTACCCTTTGCGCCCAACACCCATCGAAATGAATATTTATAGAGCCTGTTAGAGAGAGTGCTAGAGCAAGGCAGAAAGAGAGCGCAGTGACGACCACACAGCAGACGAGCGTTCATTTCGGCTACTTACTATGTAACGGGTGATTTTTTTTAGGTTAGGATTTTCATGCATTAGTATTTGACAGATTACGTGGGATTTCAGACATGGTGTCAAAGAGAAAGATGCTCAGTATGCTTTGACATTTCATCATGAATAGACTTACTAACGAGCAACGCTTGCAAATCATTGAATTTTATTACCAAATCAGTGTTCGGTTCGAAATGTGTTTCGCGCTTTACGTTTTGTCCTAGCTATTTTCTGTTGAATAGCTCACTGGTAGCTTTTTAATATATTTATCAACTCCATTATGTCATTATTAATGTTTCATAGACTTGAAGCGCTCCAATTTGTGCAACTTCCTTAATTTATCGTAATGTATTGCAAACGTGGAGTTAAGTCATAAGGCAATGTGGTTAAGTGAAAGAAATATTTAAGGGAAAGTGTAGACGGGGTTGCTATAAATTTGGCGAACAACATTACGATGTGAAGAAATGTAAAAGGCAACAAATGATGTGAAGAAACAAGTAGAAAACGAACGTGAGAGCAAAGGCGAGAAGTCTAAAGTTCGAAAAATGCGGCATAAGAGAAAAATCGATACCATATGGTCGGACAAGTGGTTACACAAAGAGGGCAACAAAAAACAAAGCAGAAAACAAATGTGCTTTTGTTTTGAGAGTGCAAAACCCTTCGCCAACAATTAATTTTCGAAGAATGGAACCGTAAGTAGGCCACCAGAGATCAGCGATTTAAGCCTTTAGACTATTGTGGGGCTACGCAACGTCTAAGTCTACAGAATAGCCAGCAACTATTCCAGCTTTGGAAGACACATTTCCGAAAAATTCGCTATCGCGAAAGCTCGAAAAAGTTTCCCAAAATTGCGACTTCCGCAACCTGTTACAACTGACGTTGCTGCCGGCTTCAACATGTTAAATGAATATTATCTTCAAAAATAAATGTAGAACCAACTAACGTTCAAAAGAGCCGTTGGATTACAAAGTTCAGGTTTTTTTTTTAAAAAAATTTCAGCTCTTAAATTTTACAGTATAGTGCTTCTTGCGGTTATGTTTAGCATGTGAAAAGTGTCTGTGCACCAGCGGCTATGGTGATTCATGCTTATGTGTTTTTGTTGTAAATGCCCCCCCCCCCCTTTTGGTGGTAAGCGTAGTACCGGCTTAAAGCGTTTGTACATACATACATGTATATGTTGATCCTTTTTGGTAGATTACTCAATCGATTTGTTTTCTTATTTTCCCCCCAAAATTATATTATCTTCGACGAAGCTTGACGAAGCGCTTTGTGCTGCCCGCAGTTGCACTAACTAACCTTATCACATGTCGGCATGCACGCCAATCCAACTGGTTGACTAACTGACTGCATGTCGTGCATGTTTGAGTGACTGACTTGCTGGCAGACGGAGTGCCTGTCTCGCTGCCGGCCGACGCGGTGACCCGGTCTGGCCCGACTCAAATATGCAGATAGCGTGTATTTATGTATGCTTGCATAAGTCTGGTGGTGTCTACATAGCTGCTGCTTTCGACTGCTTTGCCGCAGCGTGCCCTGTTTGTGCTCATTCACTTTGGTAGTTTGCCAGCAATCGTGGCTGCACTGCGCGCTTGTTCTCTTCTTTGCACATACTTCTCATTGTGTCGCATATCCTTTTTATTCGCCCTGCAACGGTGTGATAATGTAACCTCAGCATTAAATCGGTGCTATAGTCAGCTGCCTTATATGCAGTTATGTACATATAAAACCTTATTTGCATAATGCTTTCGAGCAAGTCGACATTTTGTTGTTGTGTTTTGTAGGCTCGACGGTATTCATGACATTTTTGGCACCGCGATGCAGCACAATGCCGATGTGCATTCGCCCTGGGTCTGGTGTCAGTGACATATGAGTTTTGCAAAGTGGCGTATTTGATTATTTATCGATCAGCTGCTCGTTGATTTGATTGACATTTAATTAAGAAATGCTGTAGTTTGCCATTTGCGACAGGTGTTGCTGATTATAACTATAAATAAGAAAAAATATTAAAAAATAAATTGTTTGATTGTGATTACGGTAGTGTACTTTATCCCTCTGAAGCAACGGGGTTCGATCTAGTAACTTGTCTAATAATATCCCTCAGCTATTGGGTAGTGGTCACAATCCCCTCTTATGTATAAGCTCCAAGCACTCATCATATTTGAAAGAAAGAACTCGACTCATCAACAAAACTGACATAATCGATCAATTTTTTAAGTGATCATATCAATTTGTTCTTAAACTGCCTTTTATAATACTAAAACCTCCATAATATTGGATTTCTATACCAAGCCTTTAGGATAGGAAACCAACTCCCCTTATGTGCTATTGGACCCTCTTTTATAAGTTGTAATAACCTACAATGTCTGTTTGGTAAAAAATGATTCTACTTGGCTTGGAATCATCAGAGATATCGAGAGAGTTAAACTTTTCCTGCTTTGATTTCAGTCTGCTTTGTATAACTGGTTAAATTGCTGGCGAATGTGGACCTTCAAGGACTATATAGATGAGAAATGTTGCAGGGTTTCTTTAAGAGCCGGGTAAAACCGAAAGACGCAGTGTGTTAATCAGGTTGTGTTTCGATGTGTGATTGTGCTGTTTCGAATATCTTATTTATAATGTTCAATCGATCCTTTGACGGTACTAGTAAAAAAAGTACTAAAGATAGTTCAAAGGAGAAATAAATTGCAATCAAAGGAGGTGCCATCGTCTTTGAGATGATTTTTCGATGAAAATCTGTATCATTTTCAAGTTGTTGCTCAGCCCTCTTCACGAACATACGGCGATTCTGGGGGTCAAGTGGTTTTAGCTCTATCATCAGTTTGTAAAGATGTAGACCAATAACTTTTCGCAAAATTTGCTACAACAACATCACAGAGATGCCCACTGTTTGAGAACGCCGTGTGAGAGACTGATTTGGGTCTTCCTCAATTGATGCGCTAGCGGCAGCAATATTCTTGACACTACGGGAAATTCTTTGTCTCACTAGCACGGGAATTTTGTGCTGTGCCTGTGAATTCAAATTTTTCCACCAATTGTTGATCTGACCGTATGGTTATGACTACCATAAATTAGACGTAGGGCTCTTAAAGTTGAGACCACTGACTTCAAATTTCGGAAGTAAATTTCAATAATTTTGACTCGTCGTTAGATCATACATTGTTCCATGACAAAATGGTAAACTTTACTGAAGAGAAATGTCAAAATAGCGGGAAAAATATGACATTGTTTGCTGTATCTATTGGTCTACTTTTGTTCCGTCCTGTGATTCAAAAAATGCTCAGTATAACATCAAAACACACCTGCGTATTCAATTTCATTAGGATATCTCGAAAATTTAGGCACACATTTTTATAATTCTAACTAAATTTCGCCTTAAAATCGCTGGCTCTTAATTGGTTTTAAACTTTAAGTTTTTTAGGCAAGGTTGATCCGAATGATCCGTAGAATACTTTCAGCATATCCGTTTTTACTTCCCTTACAAATCGGCTCGCTCTACTATACATACAGTTTCAATTTATATATTCATATGTCATAATAAGCAAGCTTAAAATCATAAAATATAAACTGAAGTGTATTCTCCTCACACCCTCAACTTTTAAAGCGCTATGATAGCCAATTAAAAGACCTCATTTACATACTTCCATGCAAGCACTGCTGATAGCTGCAGTTTCATTTTCGATGCGCACACATAAGTACATAAACATGGATGTGAGAATGCAAGTATGCATTCAATTTAATAATAAGTTTTTCTGCTTCTCCATAGTTATATACTACATATATGAATATACATATATGTTTTTGTGGAAGCAGACTATGGCTATCAGCGCTGCCATGGAGAAACCATTTATTGCTATGAGCCAAAAGTAAAGCCATTCGAAAAGCGAAAAGCAGAATCTGAGAATACTAGGGTATATATGTATGTATATTTTTGAGAGTTTTCCACCATCGCTTTATTCAACGAAGTTTGCAGTTTTGCTGTCTTTGTAGAAATGTTGGTGCTTGGTTAGTTTTTCGTTCAAGTGTTAGCAAAAGTGTGAACTTTTCCACTTCATTGAATAGAACTGAATATATTTGTAGACTTTTTTCTTATGCATGCACATGTACATATATATGTGTACAAAGTATTAATCAAACTGGCATGGAAAATACCATTTTTTAATAATAAAGTATATTCATATAACATAAAAGAGTACTTTACTTTTTTTGTGAATATAAACCGTGTAAAAAATGATAATTTTAAACATTTACAACAGCCTTCCCATTTGCCCTAGAGAGCATTTCCGTAATCCTCCAGTAATTGCAGGCAGGTGTGAATGCCATAAAAATGCATGACAGGTTTGCTGCTTGTCTTCACGCCCGAAAGCGTGCAACACAAGCTTGCAGTATATATGCATGGAACAGCTGACACAATGTGTGGTTTTAATTAAAATCACCGTTTAAGTGCTTTTGTTCCTTCTCCTCGCGTATATACACCTACACGTATAACATTTCGTTAAGTTCAAAACTTTTAAAATAAAACAGCGGACTTTATTGTGACAACAGCGTGAATTTAAAAGGGATTATTTTTTAAGTGATGCAGCTTAGAGCACAGTGCACGACATAAAAATAAACTGTAAAAGGTATTGCTAAAATAAATGAGATGTGATAAAAGGTTGCTGTAATCATGTCAAATTGGAATACTCGCATGGTTAGGAAATGTTTCGGTTCGGTTGTTAGGGCCAGTTTGACATACAACTGAAGTCTCAAAAATGTGTTTATTTTTCAACGAAATTACTAATTTTGCACAGAAATTATATTTTGCAGACTTTTAATTACTATACTACTGTGCCCAAAAAATAAGGTGACATTGTATTTATTTTGAAAATTCTTTATTTATTCTTCCAAATCAATTTCATCCCCTTTAAACGGATTTTCCAATCTTCGAAACAGTGGTTGTAGTCACTTTCAGGGATGGCCTTCAATTCTGTCTTCGCTGCGGCTTGAATCTCCTCTATAGTATAAAAACCGTGTGCCCGGAGAGGTCTTTTGAGCTTCCTGAAAAGCCAGAAGTCGCACGGCGCCAGATCAGGTAATACGGTGGTTGCGGAACGATATGGGTTGAGTTTTTGGCGAAATGATCACGAATTACGAGGGCAGTATGGGACGGTGCATTATCGTGGTGTAAAAACCAAGAATTGTCTTTCCACAATTCCGGCCTTTTTAGGCGGATAGCGTTACGCAAACGACGCATAACGTTCAAATAATATTCCTTGTTGACTGTTTGACCGGTTGGAAGAAATTCATAATGCACAACACCACGATAATCGAAGAAAACAGTCAACATGACCTTGACTTTTGAGCGACTTTGGCGCGATTTTTTTGGTCTCGGCTCTCTTTTGGCACGATATTCGCTCGATTGATCGGTTGTTTCGGGGTCGTAAGCATAGATTCAAGTCTCATCACCAGTTATAATGCATTTCATGACACCCTGGAAGTCGTATCACACACTTCAACGCGACGCCTTTTTTCCAAAAAATGCAATGTTTTCCGGTACCAGTCGAGATTTGACGCGCTTGAGGCCCAAAACATCCTTAAAAATGGTATTGGCTAAGCCTTTCGATATGCTAACTTCATCAGCAAGGTCTCTAATTGTTAATCGACGGTTTTTCAACACCAAATCTTTGATTCGGTGAGGTTAATGGTCGCCCTGGACGCTCTTCGTCTTCGACACGTTCACGGCCGGCTTGGAACTCACTATACCACTTGTAAACATTTTTTTAGACATAGCCTCACCACCAAAGGCTTTCTGCACCATCCTCAACGTATCCGCAGCAGAAAATTGATTCCGTAAAAAAAATTTAATGCAAATTCTTTACTCAACAAATTTCGACATCGCAAAAAGCGAAAAACTCACTTTTAGCAGCTCACAAAACGACACGTATCTCAAACACTAATGAATATTTTGACATGAAATTTGACATAAATGTGACTGACAGTACTACCAACCTAAAAAAAAATAGTTCTTCAAATCCTTCGACGCGCGCAGTTTAAATTCAAATGTAATAATTATTTTTTGGACACAGTAGTATAAGCTTAAGTCGCTGCTTAGACTTGAAAAAAAAAAATTATAAAGTGCTCAATCTGGTCGAAAATACCAATCCAATGGACTTGAATTTAGAGAAGTAAGGCAACTACTATAACATTGTTCCAACAGAATGGAACTGGTTCAAACTTCCTTGGCTTTAACGCTATTTTGTGTGCAAAGATCAGCTAGTGGTTAGCCTGACTTAAGCTCTTAAAGTAGTAATAAATTTTATTATATCTTTTAGGGGCGTAAATAAAAAAAAAACTATGCATATAAGTAGATGCTATAAAATCAATTCTGTTCTAGCTTGTAGGTTAAGGGTTTACATGGGTTTACGGGCTTAAAAAAATCTATTTTTATTGTCTAATTAAATTCTACAACATCTCTAAAATATTGTGCTAAATTTTCAAGTTGATCTGAATAATAGTTTCGCAGAAAAGGCCTTGAGAAGTTATGCGCTCGAGGCTAGCTAGGCTAAGTGCGCTGTCTCTAAACACGTATTTCTCGAAATTGTGTTTTTGAAGGGGGTTGGTAAGTTTTCTCGAGAATTACTCAACCCATCTTCATGAAATTTTACACAGGTCTTTGAGTTTCAATTTTAAGACAAAGAATTTTTTCTCGATTACAACTATTTGAAAAAAACAAATTCATTGAAATTTAGATTTTTTTTCTAAAAATGTTTGCCAAAAATCCTATTTTCAGTTTTTTTCTTTCGTCCAAGTTCTAAGTTAAGGTTATAATTAAAATATGTATTTTTTACACTTTAGATGAGCCTGTAAGGAGTTATCTTGCCAACGCGGGCTCATCTTTTTTCCGAGGGATCCCCGGAAATGGCGTCGCAATGGCAGAGTTTAAAATATTTTTTCTAAAAATCTCAGAATTTCTTTGTTAATGGTGTATGTTTGTAAAAAAATTCTAATAAAATATTTAATTTTTTATATGAGAAAAAATTGCTGAAAAAATGTTGTTTTTTGCCATGTAACTCCTTAATTTATTTACAACTCTATTTTTTCTGAATACACAAAATTAAATTTTGATAAAATAAATGCTGCTGATACCAACTAAAATAGCATTGATCACACTCTACACCCGACAAAATAATCACTCCTAAGTTTTTCACTATTCCAAGTAGTACAAGAGAATAAATCGAAAAAAATCGGTATTCTTTGAAAGAGAAGAAAAAAAATTATTCGTCAAGATAAGCTCTTTAATCAAAAAAATCAATAAAAATTATTACAAAAGTAAACAAATTGCACGTGAAATTGCTTCGGTAAAAATTGTGGCCTTAAGATTTCGCTTCATTACAAGTGAACGCTCGTTGAAGATAAATGTCGACCGCTCCGGAAAATGTTTCGAGTCAATTAGTTGGGTAATTAATGCTGAATAGTAAAATTTAATTTTGCCGACAATGTACTTTATATTTAAGGCATTATAATCTTATCAGCTTGCCTAGTAGTTATGTAAGTAGAAAGGCGGGCAGGTCTGTTCTAATTTTAAATAAAGTTCATAACTGCCTAAAACTTCTAACTATACCAAAAAATAGCAGTCAAGAAAACTGGCTTTATACATATTAGAAACTCCATCTCCATAATTTGCACAAAGCCTTAGTTTTGACAATTTTCACTACAACCTAAGAGTATTTGTAATTATTCCTTGCAGTTTTCCGGGCGAACTTCTTTAGAAAACAAATGCATTATGCCACAGACAGAAAAAATATTTTACCTGCACATACTGCAGTTTTGTCTTGCACAGATTTCCCCCTTGTGTCGCTCCGTTGAACCGAATGCATCGGGAAGCGGCACATTAAAGCAAACGCTTGCAATCAAGCGCATTCGATTTGATTTTTCTTTTCATTACATTTTGCTTTCACGACGTCTTTTCGTCTTTTGTTTTCTTAGCAGTTGTTTTTAGACATTAAGTCACCAGGCAGTAAAAAGGAAATGTCGGTTGGCATGAAAGCATTGCCTGGCGCAAATGAGCGCACGTTTTAGCTTTGCTTCCAAAGTGCAAATAATTTATTCTCTTTTTTTCGAACAGTTATTGCATGCGCTCATAGCGTGTGCGGTAATCGGTATATTATGAGCGTTTTTGTTCCTTTACAAACATTTTCTAGTTTTTTCTTGATTTTTCGCGAAAAATAAAAAACTGTTTTAAAAATGTTTGCTTTTAACGATTTTTGCTTTGTTTTATTGCAAACATGAACTATTTCTTTTCTTATTTTAACGATTTCGAAAAGTTTAAGGTGTTTATTGTGATTTAAGGGTATAAACACACATTATATTATTCTTACATTAGATTATATTATATTAGAAACAATATTTTGTGGACTTACCTTCACTAAAAGTCAATTTTAAATTTCACATCTAAGCTCTTTTCTACAAACTCTTAAATAAATAAATACAATTTGTTATATTCATTTCGAAAACCAAATTAAATTAGACGTAACGCTCTGCGAAGCCGAGTGATACATATTGAGAGCGACACAAAGTGAAGCCTCGCTACCCGGTCTTCATATTGTGCCGCACAGATTGGACTGCCGTTAGCTGCTGGAACATCTTCAATGGCGGCTGAGAATATTGTTGTTTTTTTGTTGTTAGGTGACATGAAGCACTTCAGTTACGCCACTACACACCAGCTAGTGAGCATCATCGTCTGGGATTGAAGAGCTTTGCAGCTTAAAAAGGTGTGAGCGACGGCAATCCGAACACATAAATTATTATATTTTGTGTGAATGTATAACATAATATGTATATTTTTATATGTGAATCCATGTATGTGTATAATTATGCGCTTGTTAGTCTTTTGGCAGCGAAAATCACTTGGGCTTAATTTCAAATGCCACATTGAAAGTTTGTGGAGGATGTCCTTGAGATCCAGAGAGTGGTATGTTAGCGATTTCAAAGCGTTAAATTATATAAGCAGGATTATAACCAAAATCAAGTATGAAATATATAGTAAATCTATATTAAGATTAATACACAATGAAGTCTTTAAATTTTTCTCAGATACGCCCAGCCAATTGGGTCTTGACCATTTAATTAGAAAATATAGGAAATACAATATTAATTTTGCTTTTCTGCAAATCTAGTCACAGATCGTAAAAGGTATTGAACCACTGGAGTTTTCTTGGCCCGTTTTCTTCAACTTTTTTCGTTTTCGGCTATTAATTTTTAAAACCAATTGCCTTTTTAAGGGAAGAGCTCTTGCGTTCAAATTTCTTTCGTCTAACTATGGATTTAGAATGTTAGGCTATGCTAGGACTCTAAATTTTTTCGAATAACCTAAAAACCAATTAATCGAATATCCGGATTGTAACCGTTCCTATCAATATTAACCGATTAATACTATTTTCGAGAGTCGGCTTGAACATTTCGATATTTTTCTCGCTAAGCCTAATACTTATAAACGACCTCAAACTTTGAAAGGTAATTTTAATTCCTGGATTGATACTTTGCTACGGTAAATATTGCTCATCATGTAGATTGGAAATAATGAGAGCATAGGAACCATTATTCTTCAGAGGTTTCGTGTAGAAGAGCTCTTGGTCTGCTGACACCTGCATAGGCAGAAAATCTACAGTTATTTTTGCAAACAACCCATAAAGCTCTCTCATAAATATGTAAATCTTTATAAGTCAATCAAGTACTGTGTTAAGCCGTTCAAAACCCAATTTCTTATTGGCCTTTCTTGTTGCCATACTTAAGCCTGATAATTGCTGTTGCCGTTGCCATTTAACGGGTACATACATACATATCTACATACCTACCAATGCAACATGCACTAGTACATATTTACCGTTATATTTATATTTATATACTATTCGTTAACTGGAAGGGAAATTATTATAATCACATTAGTTAAAAGCGGGAAATTGAAAATGAAATTGCCAACGAACCATGGAAGAGCAATTTACACGAATACCTAGCACGAGCGGAATATTGAGAGGGGTCAGAAGTTAGGTGAATCACAAATTGCATAGTTAAATACATAATAGTAAGGGGACAACACACACAGCGGCACATTTTATACATTGGATTGTTGGCGTATGCACGGCTATTCCCGTCCTTTGAATGAGTTGGTCGTTGGAATTGCAATCAGTCAATGCTGCTGCGAACTGTGCTTGATTGCGGAATTGATGGGCGTTGAGGTGGTACTTCATGGCTGATCATTTATGATTGTTGGAGTGCAAAAACAACAATGCAGCAGTCAAAGTTCACATAGTATACGGCAGGTTTTTAATTAATTATTTGATTAATAGAGTTCGTTATTGCAAGTTAATAAAACATAATGAACTCTTAAATGGAGACTTTAGTATTTGAATGAACGAGTCATGGAGAGGGATCTGTTTAGCTGAACTTTGACTGTTCATATTATACAAAACTGAAAGGGTTTTACTGGCTGGGTTATGTAAGAAAATGTAAAAAGGGTTTAAGGCATCTTAACAATCTACTCTAAGGTTCTATAAGGTTAAATAAGACTTAACTAATTATTTAAGAGGTTTTCAATAGAAACTACCAAGTAGACTGATATTGGCAGCAAACGACGGCATATTTTTCCCGCTCTTTTGACATTTCTCTTCAGGCAGGTTTGTAATTTCTTTATGGAAAGATAAACGATCCAACCACGAGTCGAAATTATTAAAATTTACTACCAAAGTACGGAGTCAGTGGTCTCAACTTTAAGATGATCTGGATTTTCATCGATTGCTAGATTGTCAAAAGTATGCTTAATAATATACAAAAAATCCAAATAAAATTACTCAATTCATATTTAAGAAATAAATTGCAAAAAAAGTTTTTTTTTTACCATAAAAACCTTAAATGTTGGTTATTGATTATAAAATTTTAAGAAGTCAGCGTAATACAGAATTCATTGCCAAAATAGTTAGCTACTTATGAGCAAAGCTTTCTTTCTTCAACATTTCGACTAAAACACACTGGCAATGCTTTCAAATTGTTCGTGTGGAAAATTAGCCCACTCCCTTTGGCTGACATTAATAGGCCGTCCTTCAGGCGAAAAAATCACTTCGACAGAAACTTTTAATTGAAAGCAAGCTAAGCGTAGAAAAGTTTCTTCAGAAATAAGTAGTTGGCAGTGCTTCCACATGTTTGCGCAAAAATTTTGCGAAATGCTAAAATAATACCACCAGAAAGCAAGAAAAACTACCAATGCATGCAACGGTTATAGTGTAAATACCACACAAGCATGTATGAGGAAGAAAGGAAAAATTGAAAAATGACTATGCTTAGCAACAGGGATTATATAATTTACCACTCAATTCGACGTATGACTGCTTGTTGGGGCATTTGCTTTGACAGCCTTCAAATGCTGTGGTATCCTTAACCTGCGCTAAGGACATGCTCTGACGTGTTGCCTTTGCAACCACATTACGCTGAAAGGCTTCGAAATCCGAAGGGCGTGATCAAATTTTCTGTATATGAATATGCGCGGGGAAAAAGAACGATTCAAAAATGAAAAGTGAAAAATAAATGCTCGCCGAGTGTGCACTAATGTGGTAACAAACGCCATGGAGCAACTAATATGAAATGCGCTTTTCTGAACTTACTTCTATGCACGCATATTTCTGTGGCATGTGCAATTATTAATGTGCAACGTTGCACATAAATTTTGTTTAAGTCCTATATAATGGAAATAAAAACAAATCAAAGCGAGATAAGTTGCATTTTGTTTTTCACTTAACGCTATACATTTTTAAAGTAATTTAAACCCATTATGGTGTAAGCTCCCAACAATGACGCATCCAAACTAAACAAGAAAAAATGTTAACCGAAGTTAGAACACCCTTCATATATAGAAAAATTTCCATACAAGAAACCACTTTGTTCGGTCGGCTTGTATGACAGCTATATGCTATAGTGGTCTGATCGGAAAAACTTCTTTGGAGATTGTAGCCTGACTTTGAATAAGCCATGCCAAATTTTGAGAAGATACCTGGTAAAATAAAAACGTGTCCAATACAAGGACTTGATTCCGATTGTTCAGTTTGTATGGCAGCTATATGCTATAATAGTCCGATATCGGCTGCTCCGACAAAATCGACTCAATTCGTCACGCTGGTCATTTATATATACATATATACTTTGCCGCTTCCCTCTGCGTGTTACAAACTTCATAATAAGCTTAATATGTCTTGTTCAGGGTATAAAAAGCTACCTGAAACTCTTAACCAGCTGATGTCGTACTGAGTAAAATTTAATTATTTAAGTAATCGCAAAGTTGTGTGAAGTTTGCTCAACAAAAACTAGTCGGTGTAGTTTAAGCGCGCGGAAAATTTTCAGAATTACAAAACACTTTTAAAGTGAAATTTGTAGAGCTGAATGTATATCTCAGTTTAACCTATGCTTTTTCTGTCATATGATACCTCGATATATATGTTTTTGTTCTACGACATCTTTGTTTTATGTAAATATCAAATAAATTCCCTTATATAATAAATATTTTATGTTATTGATTTACATTTTATTTCGAAGCTTTAATTGTTTAAATGTAATATAATTTTGGTAGCTACTAACTTCAACTGAAAATATTACAAAGATTTGAGTGATCTGCTATGGTACTCGGTGCGTTACGTATACGCCATGACGATATTTAAATTTTTATACTTTTGTTTAATATTTATTTTGATGTTGCTCTAAGTCCTAGAGTTGTTTACCTGAAATAGTCACTCCAAATTTAGTTTTTACACTTTTAAGCAACTTTTCCTTAAATTTTTCTCCATAAAAAGAGAATATATATATTAGGTTGTCAAAAAAGTCTTGCGGTATTTTCGCTAGTTGGCGCTGAAAGCGCGTAGTTCTAGTTTTATTCGTCGCATCGGGTCCTGCTATACCTTTTTGGAAAGCTCATTTCACGCGCTAACACGTGTTTGATTGATTGTCGTTTCTTTTAAGTCGTTCGTGAGTTATAGCGTCGCAAACATGGAGCAAAATAAAGAGAAAATAAGGCATATTTTACAGTACTACTACGATAAAGGCAAAAATGCATCTCAAGCCGCCAATAAAATTTGTGCAGTTTATGGACCCGATACAGTTTCCATTTCCACCGCACAACGATGGTTTCAACGTTTTCGTTCTGGTGTAGAGGTGGTCGAAGATGCGCCACGCTCCGGAAGGCCTGTCGTCGAAAATTGCGATAAAATCGCTGAATTGGTCGAAAGAGACCGGCATAGTAGTCATCAAAGCATTATAAACCATTTGAAGAAGCTTGGAGTCACTACGAAGCTCGATGAGTGGGTGCCACACGAATTGATTCAATAAAAATACCGCAAGACTTTTTTTGGTAACTGTCTGTCTGTCCGTCAGTACAAGCTGTAACTTAAGTACATTGAGATATCTTGATGAAATTTGATATGCGCAGATGGGCGTAACCAGACCACTGCTACGCCCACAAAACGCCATATTCTCCTTACAGCGCGACGAGTAAACAACTAACTACGCCAGATACATTAAATTTAACTCCCGGGAAGCATACGAGCACACTTGTAGGTAAAGTCATATACTTCAGGACCTGCTAAGCCGATTTCAACCGAATTCGGTGCAGAACATTTTTATTTCTTAGTGCGAAAATGGGCGAAATTGGGCGGCATGCACGCTTACCTCCAAAGTAACACAATTTTAATTTATATCTGCTTATTTTCTTTCGAGTGTACAAATCAAGAATCAATACAACTAAAACTACAGACATTATGTATCTGAAGGTACATCCCTGGCTTCACTCCATGCAAATTGTAAGAGTATGAAATGTTCGCTTATACCCGAACTTCCTTCCAGTGGAACGTTTAATATAGGAGAATCTGGGAGCTGATCCCATCTGTGAGCTGAACAGATTTGGTCTAATGCCTACTTTTCTGAGTTAAAGATTTTTTGGTAACAATATGAGAACAACCTTACAACTTGACACCATCACCATCTATAAACTAATAAATAAATTACATCAAGATATTATTTTTTGCTTTGTTATTTTAGATATGAAGAAAAGCTTTTTCTTATGTTATTCCTAAGTTTATAGGCTACTATTGATCCAAGAGAGTAGAGATGGTACATCGGTGAAAATAGCTGCTTGACCATTAGTACCACAGCCACCCGTAGTCAAACCAACCAGTTTGTTGTCGGAGACTACTGGACTACCGAAACGACCAACGCAAGAGTTGCTGTCTTTTACCAATCCGCAAAACATTGTATTCAACACCTCATCTTCACTCCAGCCATAATCACCAGAACCGCAATCACTCGTGCTGATAAGTTTAACGTCGACACTGTTTAGTGTGCCGTTGGTACCCCAGCTGTAAGTAACACCGCTAGCACCGGTTGCTGGTTGTTGTTGAGCCAGCTCAATGGTATCAGCGTTGGCAGCTTCAGCCAATTTCAAGAGGCCGATGTTGTTTTCCATTGTAACGAAATCGAATTTTGCATCGAAATCGTAATCTGCAATCTTGATGATTTGAGCGCCATTGTTTACAGAAACAACCAATTGCTCAGGGTCGTAGAAAGCCAGACACTGTGCAGTGGTCAGAACAGTCTTTTCGCCGATGAGAGCACCACCACAGATTGGGTCGCTACTGTCGTTTCCTTGAACTGAAACGACATAGGATGCTGCTGAAACAACAACTGCGTAAGACGATGCGATCGCCAACAAGAAAGAGCAAACGAGTAATTGATTCATATTACAAAATTGTAGGCAAACTGTTTCGTAGTTTTTGCGTGCGATTGACTCGATGTAAAGCTTTTTACTGTGATCTGTGTGGATTTTTCAGTTCTTTATATACCGATCGCCGTTGCGGGTTGTTTCTTAAAACTATCGCTGGTGTACGATCATTGGCTGTTGAAGGAGTTATCTACGGATCGTCAGCGATATGATAGATTTAATGGCTCGCGACTGATATTCGGAAAGTTGCGCAATTGCGCAATAGTCTACGCTAAACCTAATTAAATTGTGGTCTATTACATAAAGCATAGGACAAGCTGTGCAAATTATTTTGTAGAAAACAACTTCCGTTAACCACTAAAGTACACAAAGCTGACAATTAAACATATATATTGTTCTATTTAACTGTAAATATTTAAGTAAGCAGTTGTCTAAACAGTTAGTTAAGCTAGTCAAGGGGTTGGCGAGTACAAAACACTGTGGGGAGGAAACTGGGACTTAGCAATCTGTTTCGTGTAGAGTAGTCGCACGAAATATATTAAAAAATAAATAAAAACAATTTACTTGAAATGTTCAAGCAATTTGCCTTCTTGCTCTTCGTAGCTGTCGCCAGCGTGAGTGCCGCCGCCGTTGTTATAGATTTTTCCGTCGATTGAGCTCAGTCGTCCAACAATACTCGTAGTACAATTTTTACCAATACGCCATCGTTGAGATCTTGAAGTGGTTAAGCCACAAACAATTCTAAAATAACTAAATGAAGTATTTCACAAAGTCGATATATTTTTTTAAATTCATTTCTACTAAAATGTACACTTATTTATATTATAATTTATATGCGTCTAGTAAAAAATATTCTAAGGAAACAGTTGGGCAATTGTTCATCATATATAATTAATATCAGAATTTTTGAACATACAACTGATTTTCTCAGTATAGATTGGTGATGTTATATGAGGTACCTTAGTGAAACCCATAAAGCATCATATTAGTTTCTGAGATGTTAAAAATGAAACCGGGTTGATCCCATATTTTTATATAAAATTTTGTCACCTGAAGGAATTTCTCGGACCTTGATTCTTGCAAGTTACGAGAGTATAGAATTTTCGGTTACACCCATGCTAAGCCCTTTCATACTTGAATACTTAGAAATTATGTAATTAATGCGTTTATATTTGATTAAACAATGTGAAAGAAATAATTTATTATCGGCAATCGGGGAAAGTTTTAAAAAGTTTAAGAATATTGTATGAGACAATGGTATTAAAAAATATTATTCAATCGACTACTAAATATAGATTTAAATGGAATTATTTTCATTTATTAACTTGCCAACAGTAATCTTCATATCTGATACCATAAACGTGGAGGCCGCTAACTCTTTTTTCTGCAATGCGTAGAGTGCACGAGTACCCACCACTCTTACGATCAACAAAGATAGCTCCGCCATATTTATAGCTGCAGATAAGAGCAAACGATAGAAAAACACTCAAAGAATCGTATGAAGCGTAGTAAAATGGTTTGCGTTATGCTAATACTGTGAAAAGTTTAGAGAAAAATCATGAAGAAGATTAATTTACAAGTTGTTTTTAATGAAAAGTCTTTTGGGAGGCATAGCCGGTTGTTTAAATTCTACCTTTCCCCTGAACTCCAGACTTATTACTTTGGTAATAAATTTGAACGAATTGCTAACGGTGTTCCGGAGAAGGTTTTTTCATTATAAGATGACAAAATAAAATGAGTATACTGGAAGTAACAGCCTTCGAAAAGATCATCTCCAAAATAGGATTGCCTCATTGAAAAACATACGCCTAAACAAAAAACATTTTCATTTCATCCAATTGCTTTCGAAATCTTTAAAACTGTTTCGATGAAATCCCTAAAACACCGTTATATAAACTTAGTTTTTTAGAAGTTCAAAAATATTTAATCGAGATTATTTATAGATAATAGTTCAGAACTCATTCCTAAACCAATCAAGGGAAGTAATGAAAAAAAGCTCGCTATAAAGAAGCTGATACACAACTTGATTGAAAAGATATTGATATTTTGCATCCACGTGGCGGGTTTTTTATTCCAAAAAACCTGTGCCATGTTAACTATTATCTTGTTGAAAAAAAAAAAAATAATTTCTATTAAGTCTTTTTTACGCACGACACTTTTCAAATTATCGAACTTTTGCAGCAATTACTGTTATCTGTCGACAGATCTCATTTATAGTAACAACTAATCTAATTTATTTATGATTATTAAGTTTGTCGTTGGTTTTCAAGCATGCCTAAATATTTATTATTAATTTGGAATGAGCAAAAAAGGGTTACATTAAATACATCAACCTTTCCCCACCATCACACCCACAGCACCAAATTTTGAATTTGTAAATGACGGTAAGGCAAATAATAGCTAGTCAACAGTTTTGACATTGATCAAATCGCTATATTCTCCAATGAAAAACTCCGTCATTATATGTACTTGTTTTTTTTTCTGTACCAGAAAGTCTATTCTGCCACTTCCTTTTCTAACTTCCTTCATGTTTAGACGCATATCAAATTTAAATTTTATTTTCTGGAAACGCTTGATGACTCTAATTTCGACATAACTTAAGCGGAAAATAAAATAAAAACGACCTTAGTATTATAAACTGACAACTGACAGCTTTATCGTAAAGTTTAACATTTTCAATGCTATACATACTGTTAACAGTAACTTGAAATATACATCTCGTCCAGAAACTGGCGCTGAAAGCGCGTAGTCGCATCGGGTCCTGCTGTACCTTTTTGGAAAGCTCATTTCTCACGCTAACATGTGTTTGATTGATTGTCGTTTCTTTTAAGTCGTTCGTGAGTTATAGCGTCGCAAACATGGAGCAAAATAAAGAGAAAATAAGGCATATTTTACAGTACTACTACGATAAAGGCAAAAATAAATCTCAAGCCGCCAATAAAATTTGTGCCGCTTATGGACCCGATACAGTTTCCATTTCCACTGCCCAACGATGGTTTCAACGTTTTCGTTCTGGTGTAGAGGTGGTCGAAGATGCGCCACGCTCCGGAAGGCCTGTCGTCGAAAATTGCGATAAAATCGCTGAATTGGTCAAAAGAGGCCGGCATAGTAGCAGCCATAGCATCGGTAAAGAGCTGGGCATGAGTCATCAAAACTTCATTTCAATTTCAATAAAAAAAAAAAATTCAATGAAAATACCGCAAGACTTTTGTGACAACCGAGTATATATGAGCTTTAGCCTGAGAAGAAAATTTTTAGTCTGCAGTGTTGCTTCATAATTTTTTATTCAAACGAGAAGGAGGCAAATTGGAATTTTCAGTGTTTAAATATGTATAATTATTAAATAAAATACGTGAATCGCTTCTAGAAAAGTTTTATATTGTCATTTCGCTCCAGTATTATAATATGGAAAATTGTACGATCATCAATACCACACAGAAATAAAGGGTGATTTTTTAAGAGCTTGATAACTTTTTTTTTAAAAAAAACGCATAAAATTTGCAAAATCTCATCGGTTCTTTATTTGAAACGTTAGATTGGTTCATGACATTTACTTTTTGAAGATAATTTCATTTAAATGTTGACCGCGGCTGCGTCTTAGGTGGTCCATTCGGAAAGTCCAATTTTGGGCAACTTTTTCGAGCATTTCGGCCGGAATAGCCCGAATTTCTTCGGAAATGTTGTCTTCCAAAGCTGGAATAGTTGCTGGCTTATTTCTGTAGACTTTAGACTTGACGTAGCCCCACAAAAAATAGTCTAAAGGCGTTAAATCGCATGATCTTGGTGGCCAACTTACGGGTCCATTTCTTGAGATGAATTGTTGTCCGAAGTTTTCCCTCAAAATGGCCATAGAATCGCGAGCTGTGTGGCATGTAGCGCCATCTTGTTGAAACCACATGTCAACCAAGTTCAGTTCTTCCATTTTTGGCAACAAAAAGTTTGTTAGCATCGAACGATAGCGATCGCCATTCACCGTAACGTTGCGTCCAACAGCATCTTTGAAAAAATACGGTCCAATGATTCCACCAGCGTACAAACCACACCAAACAGTGCATTTTTCGGGATGCATGGGCAGTTCTTGAACGGCTTCTGATTGCTCTTCACCCCAAATGCGGCAATTTTGCTTATTTACGTAGCCATTCAACCAGAAATGAGCCTCATCGCTCATCGGACGTAAAGCGCGAAACACATTTCGAACCGAACACTGATTTTGGTAATAAAATTCAATGATTTGCAAGCGTTGCTCGTTAGCAAGTCTATTCATGATGAAATGTCACAGCATACTGAGCATCTTTCTCTTTGACACCATGTCTGAAATCCCACGTGATCTGTCAAATACTAATGCATGAAAATCCTAACCTCAAAAAAATCACCCGTTAATACAAAAAGCCTTAAACTTTGACAAAAGAAATGCGAAAAATCAATAAAAAAGAATTTTTCTGCATATAAAGGCGTACAATAACTATTATCTCCATCTCACTAAATCACTTTAATAATTTTCTTGAAGACCGTAAAATATGGCGCACTAAACTTGATGATACCGCAAGCAATTATCTGCCTCTGTGTTCTGTTGTTCTCACAATTATGATTATTGCTTTTATTGGTTTTTCTGCGCATTGTTTGGCGAAAGTTTTCCGAAGCTCGCGAAAGTGCTTTTCTTATATTTGCTTTGACGAGCGAGAGTGCTGTGTTGTTGATACCTGTATTTAGGCGGGGGGATGAACATTTTACCAGAAAGATTCTTAGAAACGCGATTGTCATACTTAAGAAAACAGTAAATGTTTTGTTATTTAGCGCTCTTTGTTTGTTTTATTGCTTTTCCTTAACATTTTTTGGAGAAAAATAGCGCTTAAATGAGCTGAGCAAATATTAGAAGCTGCGCTGGAATATACTTAGTTGATTGAATATATATGTAGGTATGCGAAAGCTATTCTTTTTCTTTTTTTAAATAGAAGGATATTGATAGTACAACAGCTATTCTTATTTTTTTTTTAATAAAGGACTAAGTTAAGGATACTCAACATTTTCATAGAGAATCATGAGCTAAAGTATTTAGTTTTTGATTTTCGAACTCATTACCGAGACATACTCTTTGTTTCACTAAAAATAATAGTTTAAATATTACTTATATATAGAAAGACGATTTATGATGTATGTACCTTCACCGCGATGTTCTGTAAAAACACATTTATTGAAGGTTCCTATAAAAATGTTGAGAGATGACCCGCCAAATCCAGAGTTTAGTTCTCTTGATTAAAATTACTTTTCTGTTCCCTATCCGAAACCAAGACCGCACCATTTGTCCGCCTTCACGTTTAAATATTTCCGAGATCAGTTCTTTATAGAAGTTTCTAAGAATTATGTAATCTGTGCAAAGTATAATCCATGAATAGAGCCTGTAGAAACTTAGCCGAAACAAAATATAATACAAAACAGTGGCACAGTCTGAGAAAGTCCATGGGGAATCTTTCTTCTAATTTTCAAAGGTGTCACTTACATCAGAGATTTTACGTAAATAAAAAATATATTTTCTCTCTTTAAGAACATATAAAAATTTTAACGAAAAATAATGTAAAATTTATTTTTTATATAATATAATAGTACCAAAACACCAAAAGATTAAAAAGTTGCAGTTGCCTGTCATTGTACTGAGCAGACCAAAAAAAAAAAATAGAAAACGAAAAAAAGAGATACAGTAGCGATAATAATTTGGCTGCTTTGGAGTAAAATTATGCAACAGTGCTGAAAAGGATAAAAGTAAGACAAGTGGGATTGCCACGCTGAGTATTGCAGTAAATATTATCCACCCACTCTTACCGAAAACGCATCGCTATATCCCGCGCTTAAGCTGAAGGGTGCTTAAGTGATGCTCGCTTGAGTGCCGAAAATTGCAGAGCCTTGCTTTACGAATGCAAACATATGTGCACACAATTGTGTATGAGTGAGGAGTTGAATTCTGATTGTTGAATGCGGTTATGCTGCTAGTTTTCGTCTCATCTTGGGCTTACCCTTTATATGAAGAGCAGGCTGGTTGGCTTTTGCCTTTACTCTATACGTTTTGGATTTTTTTTTGGCTTTTTTCACCACGAATAGGCAATGAACTTTATGGTGCAATGCCCCGGCGCTGCACTTTAGCCGTTTTCATGCTTATATGTTTCGCATTAAAAATTAGGATAGCAAACCATAAGAAGTTTTGTTAATGGGCTGCTACAAAACGTATTTTGCGAGAATTCCTTGACAGCTTGTTACATCGCATTTGAAAGTACGCGTGACGGTACATATCTAAAAATAATTGGCTTCAAAAATTAGTAGTCCAGTCAGGGAAGCGGTTTGATGTGGTGGGTTGTTTCGTAAATGAAGAATTTGGCTTCAGATTTCGCTATAAACATCTGTCAAAGCTACCCAATGCTTAACAAACATTTTCTTACAAGTCTTTCAACGCTCTCCCGAAAGAAAAATCACACAATTTGCTGCCCAAAGTATTTAATTACATTTAAGCGCCTTCCAGCTAACTATTTGTGGTGAAATGCAGTTGTTGAACTCGATTGTTGTGAAGCATTAACTTCAGTTAAAACTTCATTTGTGGCGAAACACTACCATATTTGCATATGCAGTTATATTTGTATGTAATGGTATCCTTTTTTCACTTGTGTTAAGCGTACTAATTTTAAAATTAAATTTTAATTTCTTCGCTGTAACAACTTCCTGACATTAGTGAGAAACATGCGTTGGAGAAATTTTTAGAGCATGTTCGCAAAGGTCTGTAACCCCTTTATTTGCTCGGAAAAGTAACCGTATCTCTAAAAGCGTAAATAAACACGAAAACACATTAATGCGCTTTGTGGTTAACACAACATGGACGCTGCATACCGACAGGCGAATACTACATGTAGTCGGGCCACCAGTGCGTATGAACATTTGCACTTCCATATCAGCATACACATGCACATATAAGTACCATAAACAAAATAATGCAGGAATTCAAACGTACGACACGATTGTGCGAATCTACGCTTATATGCATACAAACATGCAATTTGATATCATTTGCCGTTGGTTCAGCAACGCAATCGGCCTCTGGCAGCACCACTTATGCTGGCTGGCTTTTTGGGGGCTTCTTCGGTTTCCTTCTACTCCCACATAAAAACGAAGAACACAGTTTGTAAATATGTATTCGTTGCCACTGACCACAACACCAACACAAGCACGTCTGTGCCACTTTTACTGCGCTCCTCGGTGTTGTTTGGTGTGCCTGTGGTCAGCTCGTGGTGAGCTTGCTATCCACTTTTCACTCCACCATCAAATTGTTGGATAGTATGTTGGTTGGGTGTATAATTTGTTAGGTGATATTGTGCATTTAATTATCTGGGCTGGGCTTAAAATTACTAGGCATACAAACAGTTAATAACAATAATTTTCTTTATATTAGCGCGGTAATTTAACACTCTCAGTGCTTTGTTGTTGGTATTATACTTATTAGTCTCTATGGCGTTAAAGTTTTATCTAATTACTTAATATGTATAACAATTATACCAAAATTAATTGGAATTTTTTGGAAAATTTTTTATAGTTCTCGGTATAGTTTTCATGTTTAGGTGCATGCACTTCAGCATACATATGTGCGATCTGATAATAGTGTTCTGTCTAAGTGGTGTTGGGTCGATACAAAAACCCGTGCAGAAACTCGATTCCCTCCCCGCGTCATAAACAGTACCGCTGGTCGGTTTGGTCCGTTGATTGCTTATTTCTGCATCACTCGGTCAGCCCTTCAAAGAGATTTGAGGTCCACTAAGAGCTTTTAGTAATCTCGTAGAAAAGCTCCACTGATTTGTGGGGTTTTCCAGTAATCTCTATCCCATTCGGTAAAAGTACACTCACCATATTACTATTTGATGAACCTTTCTGTCACGAGAAGTATTAGTCCAGTTGTTGATACATTTTTGAACTTCTTGAGGACTCGTCCATAATATTACCCATATTGGTACTAAGACATGAACGACCTATCAGATAGTATTATTCGCCTCATCCTGCTACTTCTGAGATGCTTACTAAAAGCCAATCGCGATGTTCCCACAGCCTTTTCCTCTTACAAACGTGCTAGGGACCGAATTTGGTGGAGTTACATAGCTATGAAAAATAGTGTTTGATTTTAAAGTATTACCATTCAATGCCAATACTAATAAATAATAGAAGCTATATAAAATACTATATAAATATGTGTATACTTAAATTTCTAATTTTTTTTAAAGAATTCTCGGTAATACCGAGCATAAAATGCGAACAAGAATGTTGCCTTATCTATATGTATCTATTCTTGTGGTACACACGTATTTGTATGGAATTCAGCAACTTTGCATAAGTAGAGCAGTCATGTTTGCAATTTTCTACAGTTCATTACACCAGCCCACACAGGCCAAAGCACGGCATGCTGAGGTGAAAGGAGCAAGCTTTTTAGCAGTAAGTGTACGAGTATTTATTGCCACTGCAGTGCGTGTGATATACTTAAAGAATCGAAATCTGATTAAAAGCAGCACAACGTAGTGATGTGCCAGTCTTTATTGCAGGCTGCTACATGCTTATGCATGTCATAAAAGCGACAAAGCAAAAGCGCTTTTCTTCGATTTTTCGCACTTACTTTCATGTGACTTTTTCCACATAGACATGTATACTGTTGAGGCAAAACTGTCCCTTCCAAGAAATAAAATCATTACTCTGCGGCTATTTTGGAGGATGATGTAAGACGACAGTAACGAAAAAAATCAAGAAAATAAAAACAAAGGCCAACCAAAGTGAATAAGTTGTTTGCGCAATGATACGTAAGGATACTTAGAGGACAAAACCAATGGCGACCCGACAAGCAGACGCCTTTCGAGACTTTAGTGCCAAAGCCAAAGGCATGTTGCATGAAGTGTTGATGCTTAATAGGGACTAAAAATGTGGCTAGAAATTTTCAGTATAGAATAAAAAGATTTAGATTAATTGCATTTGATTTGTTTTCTGTTATGTTTGAAAAAAATTGTGTTTCGTGTTCATACTTAATTTTCACATTTTTCAATACCGATACTGAATTATTAAAGTTCAAAAATAATATACATACATTATTTTGAATTTAAAAAGCAAAATCGGCATTCCGCAACATAAATCCGTCTTCATTAAGTTTAATTACTTACATTATTTTTATCGCTTTTTCCATTTGATTGCTCCATTTATGTAATCATTTCTTAAATACTTATCATTAAGTATTAATTCTACATATGTAGGCCAGATTTAAATGATGAATCTGATACATTTTACACGTGTTGATTTTTCAATTCCATCCTTTTGCTTTTTTGTAAAGATTTCACATTATTTACATGCTTCCTTTGCGGTTTTCTGCTATTTGTATAATTCAACTCACAGCCAGCCTTACTACGATATACTCGTAAGAGTACCTGAGTAATTAATTTTCATACAAGTATTTATGTACTGAAGGTAGACAACTCTAATTTCAAATAAAATACTAATATAAAATGAAAGAAATAATCCTCATTAGTTGAAATTAAATTTTTACACGTTTTAGTTTGTCAACTATTAATCACGAGACTCTGATTAAAACACCATTGCGTATGAGTAATATTGATTTTACGGCGTGAACCAATTAATAGCAGCAGAAAACCTATTCATTTGATTTTATCTTTCAAGAAATCTTAAAAAACTGATCTCTTGTGCTGCTAGAAATTTTTATGAAGCTTTGCAGTTATCTGGAAGAAAAAGCTTTTGAATAAAGTATGAAGTTTTATAATCGATTTTCTCCGAAAAAATCAAATTCAATGAAATATGAGAAGTTGAAAAATAATGCACTAAAATACGATGAAGGTTGATTTCTCGCAGAAGTCGTAAACTAAGTACGATGTCTGGGCATATTTATTTTTACCACACTATCGCAAAGTATTTTTAGGTTACCATATTTGTAGTAATCTGAAAGTTCTGTGGTGGTCAATAATTATTTATAAGGGGAATTCCATTTCGAAATTCGCGACTTTTTAAGGGGAAAAAAATACAGAAACTTGAAATTTAATGGGGAATGTATATTATGTTTCGGCCGCAGCTATGGCGCAGATGGTCCAAAACGTGAACTGATTGATGCGATGTGTGGGAAGTAAAGCCGTCTTGTTGAAGCCAAATGTCGCCGAGATCACGAGCTTCAACTTTAGGCATCAAATAGTTGGTTATCATGGTGCGATAACGGTCGCCATAGACGGTTGCGTTCTGCCCTGCATCATTTTAGAAGTAAGATGGACCGACGTTTTCACCGGCCCACAAACCACACCAAATCGTTGTTTTTTTTTGGATGAAGTGTCTATTGAACCAGAAATTGGTCTCGTCGCTGAAAAAATTTGGCTCGAAAAGTTGGATCTTCTTGGAGCTTTTCAAGAGCCCATAGAGCGAAGCGATGTCGCTTGGGAAGGTGAAGCGGCTTTAGTTCGTTGCACAAACTGTATTTTGTACGTTTTCAATTTAAGATATCGACGGAAAATGCGCCAAGTCATTCCTTACGACAATCTGAGTTGCTGCAGACGGCGCCGAGTCGACAGTAATGAAAGCTGGATCTCAAGTTGAGTGATGGTGTTGCGAATAGTACGCTCAATAGACCGATTATGTTGACCATAAGTTGAGCTCTTTTTTCTCTAAGAAGATATTGTTTTTTGCTTGTACTATATTGTTATTAGATATATTATACTTTTATGAGAAGCATTTAGAAAAGATTCAAATCTCTCCCCAGATTTAGGGTGAACATACTTATCATATTAATAATGATTGCTTACATTTTTAACAAATAAATCTGTAAGTCTGCATACATTTCATCTCCCTGTTTACGTATATGCATACACAGTATGTGTAGATTTCTATACGTATATAAATTCATAAACACATACACACGTAGTATATCTGTGGCACACATCGTAAACAATTCACTTTGCTATAAATAATCTGGGAAGCATGCATTTCCATGGCATTTATACTCATAAGCCATAAAGCATGGATGTTGTGCTCAATAAATTCAATGAAAAGGAGAAGAGCACGTGAGCGTGCTATGGACAAAGACCTTCCACGCGTAACTGTAACTGGCCGGCGGACCGGAGGGTGTGTTCGTGTGTGTTAAGCAGAGTGGCGCTGTTATTTGAGTCAGCAGTCTTGCACAGATGTTGAGCGCGTCTCCTTGACTTGAGTATGATTTATTTGTGCGATTGTGATTAATTACAATGTGGTACACAACAACAATAACACGTCATGACACACATATTTTGAGAAATTATGCTGCAAATGCTGGAAAAGGAGAGTAAATTGTGGTTTTGCAAGAAATTGAAAACACGCTGAATAATTGACAGCAGTCGTGATTATTATTCAATGGTAAATATTATAGGGTGTTTACCGGAGTGCATAAAATCGAAACGGAATATATTTGATTGCCACCCTTAAATGAGGAACGCCGCCGGCCCGAAGTAAACGTGTGCGCAGCTACGAACTGAGCAACATGAAAAATGGTTAAAAATTTTGCATTGAACTTGACGCCGTAAATTTGCGCACCCGCCCATATCGCGCCCTAGTCTCACACGCCTCAGCGTCAAATTAAATCCCTAACGACGCGCCGCCTTAATCATAATGTAATTTCAGTTTGTCTTTTGTGACGTTGCCGTTTAACGTGGCACGCAGTCAGCCAGTCTACTTCAGTTGGCCCTGGCGGGCGTGTGTTGCGTGCGTAACCGCCATTCACACCGATTTTTCAATTATCCACAATTTCTCTATTGCACTCAATGTACGCGTTTAAATGCGCCGAGGAAACGTTCCAACTGAAACACCGGTTGTTGCGCTATGCTGAACTTTGCTGCAGGCTTATTGCCTCCGTTTATTGGTAAATGTGACTGCCAGTGCTAATTAAGTGTGCAACGATTCCTTGCCATTTTGCACAGGCTAATCAAGCATATTGGTAGCTGAACAAATTGGTTAGTGTATATTTGCTGATTAGTAGTAAGAGTGTAAAAGTAATTGCTATTACTAATTTATTTCAGTCTTTAATGCACAATGTTGCCATTAATCAGTAATTTCATTATTAGTTTAGTAGTTGTTGTTGTAGCGTTGGAAAACATTCTCAAATAGTTTGAAGAGCGAGTGAGCTTAAGTATTCCTAAATCGCATCAGCGGCAGACCGACTGACAAGGGTGTCCAAAACCCTCTTATTTCTCGAGTGTCGATAAAAAATTTCGAAGGAAATACCCTAAATAACGATTTAATGGTTCTTATTGCATTTGAAACCTCATAAAGAGTTGATATTTTAAAAATGATTTGGTCATTCTTGGTAGTTATGATCTGTTATCTATGGTGGAGTTGTCTCTAGCAGGTCAATATGTAGAATATTTGTACAATTAGAGGTCTTACTTGGACTAAGAAATCTTTTTTATAATTTCTGCCCTGCAATGTATAATCTTGGTCAATCCAATATTAGCAAATTTTTATGTTGTACAAGCCTAAATTTGGTAATTTTGTTCTGCTAAGGCTAGATCTGACTTTTTGCACCGAGTCAGCACTGTCGAAATAATTTAAAGTGTAGACTATCCGGCTGCCGCATTTTGCTTAAAAACTCCCTTTTTACAGGATCAATTTCATTGAAAATGGTATGCCAGTTCTAAATCAGACATCCACCCTAAATATTTTAAACTTTCTCTTGTGTCACGTATCTTTAATTAATTCAGTACTGGTGTTATTCCAAAGATTCTCTGCATCATATACGAGTACATGTCTCTCCCAAAATGCCTGTGAGCAAAAACTGAGGCACGTGCATTGGAAATATATGCTACCACTTTAATGGCATTTTTAAATTATTCGTCCATACATAACTCTCTTGGACTGTGTGTGTTTCCAGCAATACCGTTATTTACTCGGTGCACTATAAAAAGCGCAATTGTTTGTGCCTTGTTTGCATGTTGTACAGCAATAATACTTTTTGTGCTTACGAAACAAAGGAACAAAATAACAGTGCTTCGTTGCACATATATATATATATATATAGCTGAAGCAAAGCTACATATGTAGGTGCCTAGTAGGAAAAACTTGAGCTAGTCCTTATTAAGGAAGACAGATTCTTAAAAGATATTGAGAAGTCACGGGTGATGTGTCAAAATTCGAATGAAAAAGAATATATTTATACAAGTCTGCTAATGTAATGTTTATGGAAAAATTAAAAAGCGGGGAGGATCCGAAGCTCTTCTTTAAATAGTTCAAAACCATTTGATTATAATTATTAAGTTCCTTAGCGATGTCATGGCTACTTATGTGACGGAGTTGGTCAATATTTTCCATAATTTCATCGACTTTTTCAACGATAGGTCGGCCAGAGCGAGGTGCATCTTTCACATCGAAATTTCCAGAACGGAAGCGAGCGAACCATTCTTGTGGTACACGAGCTGATCCAGCATCGTCTCGGTAAACTTCACAAATTTCATTGGTGGCTTGTGTGACATTCTTCCCATTTTTATACAAATTTTTCAAAATACCGCGAATTTCTTCCTTATTATCATTCATTACACTGGTCTACAAAAAACATTTTTAGTTTGGTGATGAATAACATACACACATAAAAACATAAAAAATTTTTAGTTTGGCGAAGCTCTGTGCGTATCTATAGTCGGTAAAGTAGGACTTTTATGAGATTAACAGTACAAATTTATCATGGAAAGTAAGTCTAGTAGTTGCAGTAATGATCCTGACAAGTTTTGTTATATATGCGGCGAGTATATAATAAAAATCAACGGAAGCCGATTAATGACATTGCAATTCGCTTGTATTCTGCTTACTTTGGTATTGAAATTGGCAATCAAGATAAAGCGTGAACCAGAACTGTTATGAAAATAGTGATTGATATTTTCGTATTAGCTCACAAAATATACCTAAAATCAGGCCTAGAATCTTAGGCACCAAAATGAGTGTAGGACAGTGTTATACGACTGAAGTGACATCTATTGACAAAATACGAAAAGACTTTTTCGATTACCCAATATTTTAACTTCGTCCAAGCGCTACGCAAGCATCTCACTAACAGTACGTTTATTTTTCAGACACACTGTTCATACCCAGCAATTCGGGCGTCGCCTACAACAATTGCATTCGAAATGTAACGCCAACTCGACCCAACTATTGCGCTGCCATTTCGAGTTGAAATTTTTATTTAACTACTAACTGCTCTTATTTATAACTGTTATTTACATACTACTGCACCGCTTAACCCACTGAACTTTATAAAATCAATACAAAATTGTTTACAACCACTGCTGCAATTGGCCACTTACGGTCTGTTGTTGCCGCCAGCAGTAGCGCTTGCTGCCATGGCAGCCGTAAACTTGGCTAATTGTTTGTGCCACCACCCCTGTGCGTTTGGTGGTGTTGGTGCAGTGATGTCTGCCAATGGTTGCATGCGACGCAATGCAGTCAGCTGTTTGGCACTAGACTAGCGCTGTGACGCACACGTTCTCGTTCGGCTTGGTTTGTTGCGATGGAAGGAGCAGGGATTACCTCCCGTTTGCTATAAGTAAAAATGTTGTACCGTTATATTTATGAGTACATCCATACATGTGGGCGATGCTTTGCCTGGTGGTGCTTGTGTCCGCAACAAAGCACCGTAGCTCGTTAAGTTGACATTTTGATTTTAACTGTTTTTAATTTTTGTTCTTCTTGCTGCACTCAACAACTTTACGGCCATCCGACTGTGGGGAGTTACAAATCTGCACATTTCAAATTAAAACTGCAGCAGCTTATGTCCCCTAGGCTTGGTGTGGTGCGGTGTGTGTAAGGGTCGGTGATTAAGTGACTTTTGGTTTTTGATTGCAGACAGCTGTTTCAGCTTGCATTTTTTGCATGACTGGAGAATCAGTCAACAATAACTCCGCAGCGGCAGCGCAACCTCCTTACCTCTCCACACGCAGTTCTGGCAATGCTTCTATATTTCTGCTCTTTTCATAGCGGTAAATGTTGCAATACTAAGTGCTTTTCGTTAATCCTTTAATCCTTTGAAATGTCAAACCCATCATTGACTTATGTAAGTCTGTCGAGCACAAACATTTGTGGTGAGTGGCTGTAAGGCTCTTGCTGTTTGGTCAACTGGCATCTGTAATCATCATTTACTGCTTACTGTTCTCTATTAATTTTTGTTTTAAACGCTTGTATGTGTGCCTTTCGTGATTTGTTTGAATTCAATTTGGGCGACAAGCTGTCATTTGGGCATTGCAAAAGCATTAATCAACACAAACTGTAGCTTAGCCAATTGGCAGTGACATAGCTCGCTATAGAGGTATTCTTATATTGTACTCACGTGTATGTGTATTTATGTATTAGCTATAAAATGAGTGTGTGTTGGCTACATGTCCGCAATGTCATCTATGTCCTCTGCGTCCTCTCACTTAACCGCAATGACAGACCATTGAGTGTTGTTGCTCCTACTGTTTTACAGTTAGTGGCTTAGTATACAATCGTAATGGCGAAAAATTGGACAGTCGCCAAGGCAAAACAAGTTGTAAATTGTTTAACATTCCACTTGTTTACTGGACAACCACTCGTACACTATTTTTTCAGTTGGGCATATCCTTGTGTGTTTGATTTATATATAAAATCCTATGTAATATGTACTTTTCAGCTTTTAGAGTCCAAATGATTTTTAAAATTAGTTTTGTTTTTCGCTTGAATTTTCTTGGTCACTTGGAGTAGTCTAAAAATATTTTTAAGAGGTTTACAGGCTATGACATCTCTTGTGTGGATGTGTCGATAGCAGAAATTTCAGTTCTAAAGAATCGATAGTTAAAATCGATATCTATGGTTGTTGTTTTATTTTCTCTGGCCACAAATGCGTGAGAAAAGTCTTGCCATTTATTGAGCCGCCTTCAGTTGCATGAAAAGGAACTGCCTCTATGCCGCTTTATCTGAGCTTGGTATGCCCTAAAACTAATACGGTTGTGTGAACTGACGTTGAGCAACACCAAAAGCTCCGTCAGGATTGGGAAAGATGTCTCCGAGCCTTAACAACCGCGCCGTTAGTTCTGCTTTCTCCAGAATGGATATGAAAATGAAGCAAATGGGTCTAGTGGTGAAGACGAAATATCTCCTGTCATCAAACAAACAGGTTTGCACTCGCGACTTGGCTCTTACGTCACTGTTGGCAGTCATAATCCCTTGAAATCGTAGATAATTTCGTCTACCTTGGAACCAGTATCAACATCAATAACAATGTCTGCCTTGAAATCCATCGCAGAATAACTCCTGCCAACAGGTGCTATTTTGGATTGAGTAGGCAATTGAAAAGTTAAGTTAACAAATACCAAACTCTATAAGTCACTCATTATTCCCGTCCTGCTATACATATGTATGGTGCGGAAGAATAGGCAATGACATCATCTGATGAGTTGGTCTTAGGAGTGAATGGTTTTGCGGAAGATTTGTGGTCCTTTGCATATTGAATTGGAAGGGAAAACTCTTTTGATGGTTTTCGATTCAGTACGTGCCTGTGGAGGCAGAAAAAGAGGAAGACCTTCATTCCGTTGGAGAGATCAGGTGAAGAAGGACCTGCAAAAAGAAGTCTGTTGCGCTATTGTTAACTCGAAAATAACCAAGTAAACGGTGTCCACGCCAGTAAAGAAAAAGAATTTAGCTTTGGTGAATTATTTTTATTCCACAATTTTTTAGCATGTCATAGTAGTAATAGTACTAAAAATTGCAAAAAATTACACTTACTATTTTCATTGTAATTTTCTATAAAAAAATTCAATTTATTCAAAACCATTTTTCGCTTTTTTCTTTTTTAGCAGCTCCATTCGGAGTATCGGAGCACTTATCGCTGGCATGAGTTCACAGGCAATTCGCGGCCAGAAGTGGTGCGTCGTGCGCCAGCACCCAATCCAAGTCAATTCATCGGTGAGTTGCCCAAACTTAGATGAAACAAATAATGCGCATACGCTCTAGACATTTCTATATGTGAATATATATATATATATTATTATTCGTATTCTGATGTATGTTATGCAATACTGATAAATTTATGCTTGAACGCTTACCTTCAGTTACTATTCAAAACTATCTTAAGCCTCATTAACAGGTCCAACGAATGAGCCACCATTACCCAGGCGGAAAAAATGTCCAGAATTGGCATACAAGTCGCACGAATTCATTATCGGTTCGGAGTACACAGATACGAGAGGTGGACATGCTGGTGCCAATCGGTTAGCCAGGGTGAGTTGAAGGACTTTTATGTAGCGATAACCGTATATGAAGGGAAACTCGTAAAATATGTATGTATATGGGGTATTCCATACCAAATCGACCACTTTTAAAACCGACACCTTTAGATTTTGCTGAAACTTATCCGTCCTTTTCTACCCTCTGAAAAACATTTTTGAGAATTTTTTCAAAATTTTTTGACCAACTTCAAAAGAGTTATGAATTTTTCAAAAAAATGCCTTTTTTATTTTCAAATTGCCATAACTTTTGTAGAAATTGACTTTTGGGGACCTTTTTTTAAATTTTTGTTTTTGAATGAACCTTTCGAAAAAATACAAGAAAAAAATATAACACGATCAATTATATAAAAAAATCGGGTTTGTTTTTTAGAAAAATCGTCATTTTTTTAAAGTTTGTCAATTTTTTCCCTCAAAAAAAAAACTCCAATTAATTTGACAACTATCCCTGCTAATCCCGGAGTGGGTTAATATTTTGTATTTATTTAAAAAAAATTGTAAAATTTTCAAATATAAAAAAAATTTTTTTCCGTAAACTTTATTTCTAAAAATTAAAAAATTTTTGTTTCAGACAGTTTGAAAAAACCGTATTCATAAATCGATACACACTAGCGTATAGTTTCTAGTATATTGACTATGGGTAAGTCTATAAATGTCCAACCCTAGTTCATCGACCATACTAATAGGTAAAAATTTGAATCTTGGTGATTATATTCGTAAATTAAGTCTATAAATTGAGAAAAAATAAATAGATAAAATCGTTAAATTATACTTTTTATATGATAGAAATAAAGTTTACAGAAAAAAACATTTTTAATTTTTGAAAATTTTACAATTTTTTTTTAAATAAATAAAAAAATATTAAAAAAATCGGCCCACTCCGGGATCAGCAGGGATAGTTGTCAAATTAATTGAAGCTTTTTTTTGAGGAAAAAATGGCGAACTTCTACAAAATGGCGTACTTCCAAAAAAATGACGATTTTTCTTAAAAAAAGCCGATTATTTTATATAATTGATCGTGTTAAATTTTTTTCGTGTATTTTTTCGAAATTCACTCAAACACAAAAATTTTAAAAAAAGGTCCCCAAAAGTCAATTTCTACAAAAGTTATGGCAATTCGAAAATAAAAAGTCATTTTTTTGAAAAATTCATAACTTTTTTGAAGTTGGACAAAAAATTTTGAAAAAATTTTCAAAAATGTTTTTCAGAAGGTAGAAAAGGACGGTTAAGTTTCAGCAAAATCTAAAGGGGTCGGGTTCAAAAGTGGTCGATTTGGTATGGAATACCCCATTTGTATTTGGTAAGACAGGGATTTTTCTTTGTGGAATTTTAAAGCACAAAATTATTTTAAAATAAATACGCAACTGAAAGCAGCCCACTATTTATAGTGCAACAAAATTATAAATTCCCTAGTGCTTCAACAAAAAATTTTTTTGAAATGATATTATATTTTATTAAATTTAACCACATTTATTAGCTTATCTGAAAGCTTTGACCTTAACCCTCTCCTTACCTGTTCTACTTGGAGTGATACCAAAAATGTGGCAACATATTTTTATATGAAAAGTAAATAAATGTTAGGTGTAATGTATATGAATGCAGCCTTTTCATGTATTCAACCACTTATTGTGCAATTATGGTGTATAACGGTATATTTGTTAGACATTTAATGACAGCCTTCATGGAAAGTCCATTTCTATTATTTTTTTATAATTCTGTTCGCTTATCGCAGACAATGGCATACATTAAAGTGAGGATATATGTGTAAATTGTTCATTATTTGTTGGCTGTATGTACCCATCATGTTTAGATGGCAGTCAGCATTGCTTTTACTTAGCTAACAGCAGAGCGGTGTGTCCTTGATTAAACCGACCAACCGACGCGACGAGATGCGCGGGCAAGGACGTTTGTCGCACGATTTTTTTTGAAACATACAATGGCGAGCTTTCAAGCATTTAAAGCCACAAAAATATGAGCATATGTGCTCGCCAGTGAGTAAAAAATATATTCGAATACTTTTGGAGCAAATGAAAATGCCCGTTTTTTTCTGGTTTGGTTGAATAAAGTTTATTTAGTTGTGAAAATGCTAATTTAAATTTATCGCAAATCACATGCAAACCAAATTAATCCATCTGCGTGAGTGTATTGCTCTAAAAGCATTGCAAAGGCATGCAGGTTGGTTTTCTCTTCTATTTTTATGTGTGTGGGTAAACTGCGGCCTTATTCACTTTTGACGTTCAGAATTAAAATTTTATTTCAATTTCATGGTTTGCTGATATTCTAAGCGCACATTCACGCTAATTAGTCGCCATATATGTACATATGTATGTATATTGAATGGAACTGCTAAAATGCACATATATGCCTAGGAGAGTCTGAACCGGCTTGCATTTCTCTCTAATTAACCAAACAGTGGTCGGAAATTATAAATAAATAATTGGCATAATGTGCGTAGCTAATTTTACATAACTTTTTAAAAGTGATTAATAGATTGAAATCTGATTTTTCGGAAAAGTGTTCTGTTGTTTATATTTTTTTTGCTAAATTAGTAGCTGACGTGTATACCAAAAAAGTAAGAGATAAAGAAAATAATATTTAGAAGTAGTTTTCCAAATCTTCAAAGTGAAAAATTGCAAACTTTTCCGTTATATTGTGTTCTGCAAAATGAATTTTAATCACTTTTTGATAAAAGTCGCTGTTTTCTTTGGAAATTTGAAATTTTTGGAAACTTCAGGCAAAATATATTGCTTCTCTGCCTTGTTTTCACAATGCAGCTTAGGCCTCTTTCCCAAGAGATAGATACAAGAAAAGAAGAAAATTGTGCAAAATAATAAAACGATATACTTAATATGATTTAATTAGTTCCATGGCGCCGCTTTCCAATTTGCGATGTCTATGGTTTCTCTCTTCATTTCTATGCTTGGAAGAGTTTTTCCAACCGAGTTTAGGCAAACTTTCCCCACTTTCTATCACAACTCTCGATCTAGATAATGATCAGGTATAATTTGCCACACATTAGCCTCAAAAGTATAAAATTTTAAATGCAAACACTGAAGAAATAAAGATACATACATGTAGATATAAGCATGCTGAATACATTTTATATTAAATTTAATTTTAATTTTAATTTTTTTTCTTGTAAATTTTGCTTTCAAGTCGGAAGAACGCGGTACACCATCGCGTCGGAGCAAATCTGAGGGACCCCCAGCTGTGCCCAATGGACGTGCGTATGCCATACCAGAGGAGGTTGATGGACCGGCTAAAAAACAGGTATGTTTTCAGGAGCATGTCAAATTATTTTTCAAATCTTTACATATATGCTAAAAGTATGTCGTTTCTATATGTATCTGTATGCCCAATGTGTGGAAAAATATTAATTATTTAGTAAAGAAAATATAGCTACAAACATAAATAGTACGAATTATATATTGTGGTCTTGTATAGAAAAATATTTATGTGTGTGTCTCGTGAGTTGAGTTGATATTATACTTAGCTGAGGCCAAATATATGGGTCAGTTTATAGAGAAGTGTATATGTATCTTAGTGTCTGTATATATGTATAATCATAAGAATAAGTTAATCAGAGCTACAAATTTATAATTCTTCTAACGGAACTAAGACTTTGCTTTTATGAAACACAAGTGGCTTTTGATTAAGGATTTATTATTCTGTCATCAAAAAGCTAACATTTTAGTGATCACCTATATGAAGAGCTTTAAGCGCTATGTCCGTTTATGTTGGTTGATAAAAGTTTAAAAAACGTTGACTTTCATGTTTTCCACACTTTTTTGCCATATTTCGAAACCAAAAAAGCTGTATATTATTGGCTTAATATTTTACATAACTATCGTGAGTTCAACCTCGTTTGTAGGAGCTTATATTCAAAAATTTATTGTCACTAATCTGGCATCATTTAAGATTGAGACATGTATTTATGTCAGCACTAATTTTTCAGTAGTATTCTTTCCTGAAAGAAATAGAAAAACTCGATTAGAAATACGCAAAGTTTTGATGGAAATCATTGAAAGCTTAAAAGATTAGATTTAATCTATTAACAAGTGGCTAAATTAATGTAAAAAAATTAATATTGACACGGCTTATAAACAAATACGTTACTTACTGAGATTAAAAATTAAGTCTATCAACCCTTTAGCATGAACATTGGTCGGGCATGTGAGTGAAATTAAATTACAAAGAATGTGTTTGAAAAATTAATTACATATCTACATTTATTGACTGCGAAGCATGACAATTATTATTTAAGTACACGTAATTAGTTACATTACATTATTTCAATATATTATATTTCAAAAAAGGATTACTCACATGTTTAATTAAAATATTTGAAATTTCGAATTTATTCTTAAAAGAAATGCTAATGAAAGATATGTATGTACATATGTATATAGAAAGTTTCTTCGTTATAATTATATTTTTAGTATCATATAGTATCATTCTTCTTTTATCGAATATCATTTAATGAAACTTCTATGTGATCAACCGCCTGTTAGTTATATCTCTCAAGTTTGTTCTGTATTCTCTAAATTAGAAAATTTGTTGCAGTTAGTTTTGCAACGAAAGACAGTTTTCTTTATATCTAAATTTGTTTGGTGTGATATTTCTCCCTATCCATCACTGTCTCCTTCATTTTTGGACTCGTTGTAATAAAATTTCACGAAAAAGAATTCATTTTACCTCAGTGCACAATTTCGCGCAGCCAAAAGTGAAAATGGGAATACTTGTCCATTTCCATTATGTGCTATAAAGATAAGTGCCAGCTTACATACATAATGTATATACACCATTAAATAGCATATGAGTATACACATGTATTGGGACGCGTTGGCGCTAATCAAAACGTGTGGTGAAATGCTGAAGGAGTCTAATATATTCTCTTTTGAAATGGCAATTTCAACAGCTACGCACACATACGCGCTCACATACACAAATGCCGGTATTGAGTTCGGTAAGCGCTTGTAAGCCTGCTCATATATTCTTAAGACATACTCAACAGTAAAGAGCTGGTATGCATTTAGATCAATAAGTACTTCAGCGGCATACTACTCTCAATTTTATGCGAACCCATTCAATTGGCAAAGTTCGATTTACTGTTGCCAGTTGTTGTAGCGCCTCTTCATAGCCAAGCAACGGCAGGAAAGGCATGCTAAGGACTATCCAAAAGCATTAGCTTAAATATAAAGTGAGACGTAATAAATGATACCACCAGATATATTTTCATACATACCATATGTATATATTTTCAATTCGTCCAAAACTTGCATTGCTGGTGTGCTGCTAGCCGAATGTATCCTCACCTGCGTGAATATTCACAGGGAAATCTTTGTAAAGAATTTAAAATTTAATATTCTTGAACAAGATACTTAAATTTGTAGGAATCTTGTCTTTCTCTGGCTTGATATTGTTTGGATCAGTGGCCGAATTTAGATTCTCTGTCATGATTACGTTGGGTTAAAATGTCGATCCTAATAGGGAAATCATGGGTCCGTTTTAGTATAATCAGACTTCTATATACAGGATTATAAAACCCTTACAGATCAACAAGGCGCTTTGAGCTTGTCACAAATGTATTAAGGTGGCTAATAGCATTTTCGGCTTTGTCTTCTGGTTCGGCAAAGCTAATATTACTGGGATGTTTCAGCCTCAGTCTTGCAAAAGCTTGGCAATGGAGTAGAATGCCGACTGTCCAGTAAGAACTCCTAAAATTGCGGGAAGATGCACTTTGCTCAGGGCAACTAGTGCAGTAGAACACTTACATTATACTCTTGGCCAGAAGAACCTCGTAGTCGTACAAGAACTGTACGCCGGCCAGCGCCTGCTAAGTCTTAACCAGTCCTCAGGCCGTCTTAAAATGGTCTAATCTAACGCAATTCATGTAGATGGTATCCAGCAAAAGCCGCATGACATCTTGATCGTACCCTGCAGTTGTGTCGGTATGTTGCCTGTTGGGATTTGAAGGGCTTGAAATGCACAGGTTAGGTAACGTTCATCTATAAAGTCTAAGAAGGCTCTCTTGAAGCCCAGTGGTGGCACATCTTTAGCGGAGCGGTTTCAGGAGTAATTTCAACGACTCCTCGATCCACACGGTCCAACCGCTGTCCGCATTTCTCAGATACCCCAAAGGAGTAATGATTTTTCTAAATCGTGAGGACTCATGACAACCCTCTACATATGCGCTGAACGCTGCCTACGATTTTGGCTTTCCTAAACTCGGTTTTGTATATAGTCAGTCCTGCTTTATACAGCGTGAAGTCATTCCTAGAGCTAATTTTACTTTTATGGACTTTGTCGAAGACACTTCAGCTCGAAGACCTGATCACCGGTAGCTCGGATGTCTGCCAAGGTGGTTTCCCTTTACTTTTCTGAATTTTCAGAGGAAATGAGCTTTCAAGAGTAATCCTACACTCAGAGCTGAAAACCGCGACGAGATCATCAATCGCACCGAGTTTATGTCGGGCACGGTTGAAAGAACTGATCGAAGCTTCCTGCTATACAGGTCTTATTTGGTGTTTGCAAAGTTTCTATAGATTATGCACTCCGGTCGCAAAGCGTCCCTACATTAAATTACCGAACCATGATGACCTAATATTAATATGACATATGCAACAAAAAATTCAAAGAAAAATTGATTTTAATAAATTCTTAAAGATTTTTTAGCCATTTAAGTAAAATAGTCCAACATTTTGCATGCTTTCACATTATATTTGTGGTTATATTTTTTGCTAATAATACTCAAATATTTAGATATATAAATATAAATGTATATATTTAGCAGATTGTACAGTTATTTGTTATTAATTAGGTACTGAAAAATTGTATATCTTTTAAAGTTCAAGCAAACTTAGTCATAATTTATACAAGGTTTACCAAAAATACTTGTATTTTGTCTTTCTCTCTTTTCTCTCCAAAATATTGTTTTTTTCCTCATTTTGCATTTGTTCTCTCTTTTTCTTTTATTGTATAAAAAAATAATACTATTTGCTCGCTTGCTGTCGTCATCATCGTTGTTGTCGTCGTACTTTACATCGTGGTTGCATTGTGAAACAAAAAACAAAAAAAAATGTTTAATAAACAAATGAATTACTTGCCGCCGGCTTTTTGTATTAAACAAAATAATAATAATAATTCTCTACGATTTTATGCATTTATATACTTGTTTTTGTTTTATTTGTTCCCTCTCTCTTTTTTCTCTCTGCTCTTCTCTTTTGCAGGCGGGTGAGTCAAATGGCCTATTCAAAAAGACCATCTCAAAATTGAGCACAGAATATCGTTTGCAATTCGTTTGGCCCAATGTCCGACGAATAAAGGGCATTGAGGCCGGCGATGCGGCGGATCACCCCCGAAAATCAATATCAATGGGGGCGCTCAAAGCTAGCCAACAACAACAGCAACAGCAGCAACAACTGCATCTCAGGCAACACCCACAACCGGCAATGCCAACCGTTCATAAAAAACGTACAACAAATCAGAAAGAAGGTGCGACAATATTCAATTGTCGCTAATAATTAATTCACAATAATTAATTTACAAGTTAATGAATTTAACGTTTAATTAAAAGTAAAACGAAAATGTTTCAAATTCTCTTAAATTAATTTACTAACAACTAACTAGAAGCGTTGCAATTTCCATTTGAGTAATTCACTTAAAAAGTTCGACATAAACAAGTTAGTTAAAGTTACAACAAACTTTTTGTTGCTATTGTTTGACTAAAATTTAAGCCAAGTTGTAACACTGGTGCTTTAGAAATGAAAAAGCGCTTCAGGTGACTTTGGAGACCAAACTGACAGTATAAATAACAAAATAGAGAGACCTGAAACCTGGCTATTTTTTCAACAAAAGTACTGTTATATTTCGCCATCTCTTGTTTATCATACTCAGCATCCTAACCAAATCCATTTTTGGATAATGCAGGATTGCAATTTAAATTAGTTTTCAGTGGGCCCACACCTCCCTCAAATTTTAAGTTTGCTGAGCCTTGAAGTGATGATATGAAAGGTAAATTCGACATTTATCCGATTTTGTGTATCTTAAAGACTTATAAGTCAGACAGACGGGTATTTAGTTTATAAACCGTGACCTATAACAAGGTCTCTTGATTAAACGAAGTAAGTCCTTCCGCAATCAAATTTGAGGTTATCAGGAAAATAAAAAAATGGACCAGTTCTTGATTGGTTTACGAGCAAGATTTGAATTGCATTCAAAATCAGTAGAATTAACTTAAGTGCTATTCCTTTTTCAAAACTGACGCACATAGTGTTACAACTAGATGACCATGGTCAAAATTAAACTCGATATTGAAAAGCAAAAAACCGCGAGTAGTAAATAACTGTTGTACAATATTATTTATTTACAAGTTTTCGTAGCAAAGCTTTTCACAAAATATTTTCTGAAAATTTTAAGAAACTTTGCGGCTCTTAAAACAATTAAAATTTAATGCTCGCGTTGGTAGATTTAATTTTTGAAAAGAAAAGTTGAATTATTTTGAAGTTTTTTATGTACACGCTGTCGTAAATCTGTTGCTTCAAGTACGAAACGATAAAAAAATGTACCGTAGTATTCAAAATTAATTTTTTTTCCAAATAACAGAATATGCACGTTACTTACTGCGCCTAAAAATATGCATATGAAACTAAAAAACTGAACTCATTTTAAATATCCGAAGTATTGATGATTCAAAGCAATATTTGTTGCATATTTTTAGCAAAACTTCATTTGCGCCCGTAAATGCATACTCTGTTAGCATACTTTTTCTATAAAAATAAATATACTAATTTGTAGATTTTAAATAAGTCAAGCGAACTGCACAAGACTACAATTATAATGTTTTTGAAAATGCGAAATCCTTTTGAGCGTTTCTAAAAAATGAAAGAATTAACAAAAAGCTGTTGCTTATGTTAAATTAGAAAAGCATAACGATTGTTTTTTGGAAATTCTAATAAAAAAAGTATATATAGCATACCTTTAGGGAGTGACTAATTAAGAAAAAACACGTAGCATACCTTTAGGGAGTGGTAAAAAATTAGCAAAGCTTAATGCTTTTATAGCGCACTTTTTGGGAGCTGTTTTAGTTTTATTTGGTTGGTATCAATAAAATTTTAATGTAATTGAATAAAAAATTTTCAAAAGTCTGATCCCAGTCTGCTGTGGCTGAATATGCAGCTTTCAAAGACAGAAAATACCAGCTATACGAGGCCATTAAATAAATGCAACAGAAGTATTTTTACGCAACATGTTTGTATTTGAAAAACCGTAGTGTTCAAAGTAAAGCTGTAAGTTGCCAGGGATTTCTTTATTGTAGGTATAGTCTCCTCCATGCCGATGCTGACTTTATGGGGTATAATTTGATGATTTCTCAGCAAAAAAAAATATATATATATTCTCTAGTTAAATTGTGTCTAACCTTTCATTGCTTATGCTCAAAACATGAAAGCAATAACTTCCTTATTATTGAATTTGAAAAAAAAGATGAAAAACGCCTCAGAAGGGTTTACGCTATTTCAAAGATACTTCTAGCGGACTGTGTAATTTTTAATAGTATTTTAATTGTATTTAAAAGTATATCGTAATTTTACATTATAATTTGTTTACATTTTCTCTTAGACATTTATATATTTTATAGCTTTAAAATATCATTTGCTAACTAATTTCTCTAACAAAAATCTATTAAACTGAATATACTGGAAAATATTGCCAATTTTACTAAAGAAAATTCTCTATTACAAAAGTTTCCTTCTTTATATAGAACGAAATTAAAGTAATGCAAAGTAATGCATTCACTCTAAATATGCTTTTTCAAACATAAAATTTTGACAAAAAAATGTAAGTTGAAACTTTCAAAATGCAAAAAATGACGTAAGTGTTGAAGTGTTAATAACAATGAAATATTCTAACTTATCTTATTTTTTGTTATTTACACAAAGAATGGTGAAACTGTGTGCTCAATGAAAGCTGTAGAGTTTGGAAAATTCATAGAAATACTAAACTAATAACAAGCGTATGAAAACGAAACGAACAAATTTAAAAGCCATGCTTCAAAACTACTTTCGTATAGTTAAAAAATTAATTTGGTAAGCGATTTGCATACAATCTGGCAGCTTTAAGTCAGTTACTGTGATATGAAAATAATTTTCCTCACTTCCACGACTTTCAGTGAGCACAAATTATGATTTTATTTTCTTCTGTAGTATTATTTAAATGTAGCAGAAATCATACCGTGAGCATGCCATTATAAAGAACAGATATTAATTGTATGGAAATTTAATTTTAGTGTACGGTTATGTGCAAAAATTAAGGAGTTTTTCATTTGTTTAGTTCTTCTTCGTGACTGTGAGGAAAGGCATGACAATTGAACATCACATCCCTCATGTGATTCTGTTTTTTGTATATTTTCTCTACGGTTTTTTGATTGTTTTTGTTAGCGGAATATAGTCACAGCAGAAAATAGACAGTAAAATAGAAACTATTTAATAATAAAGTGAGATATATTTAGGTTCACACAGAGGTGCCTTAATTTCTTTGAGTGTCAAAGAAAAAAATCTGTTGTCAGAATAAAAAATAAAAAAATAATTTGTATGTATTTAAAGGATTGGCCATTTTTCATAAAGCTTTTAAAATTTTAAGGGATACCACGTTTTGCACATTAGGCAATATACAAAATAATGCAATGTCCTCGAATTGCTCTTCCTCTCAGATTTTTATTTTAATGTGTAGCACCCTTTCCAGGGCCAGAAACCCCTGTAAAGAACACGGCTACTCCGTTTTACATATAAAAGAATTATTAAAGTCTTTTATAATACATTAGAATATATGACTGAGAACCTAAAGTCGATCGATAAGAGATAGAACAATTTCAAAAATCAGGACTTGTAACCTCGAGGCCGATTTTGATTCCGCTTTTTCGTATGAACGAACTTAAACAACTTCATAAGACAAAGACAGTTACTTGAGGTCAACTTCAATTAAAACAAAAAAAAAAAAAAAACAACTTCAATAACGTATAAGCGTTGTTTGATCGTTCTCTTAATATCTCCCCAATTGGTATCAGATTTACTTTTCTTTCTCTCACGACTGCGTGTTCAAGAAATAGCGAGTACAAAGTAAACTCTGAGTGAAGCACAATAGTTCCACCATGACTTTAACAATCGTTTCTTTAAAGCAAATAGTACAAATATAATGAGGAGAGGAGAGAAGCTTAGTAACATTTTAATAAAATTTTTTTCAGATTTCGAGGTTCCAATTTTTTTGAGGTTACATTATGTCAGAGTAATATTAAAACGTTTGTTCACTCGATTCAATTATAGTAATTTTCAATAAATATTAATTACTTATTTTTTAAGTTAAAATCATATGAAATGAATACAACTAGAGGCTACACAGTATAAATTTATTTAAAAAAGAAATGACATGTAAATACACAAACAAATGTGAGCGTTGCAGTTTAGGAAAGAGCCTTCGTTAGAAATGGTTAAATTTATTTAGTTTCTTATCAAAGAAAAACATATTTTTTAATACTTTAGCTTAGCTTTCTAATTTTTGCGTGAAATTGAGCTTTAAAATTCCAAAATTTATGCTGCTTCTGCTGAGAAATATACATATTTGCTACTCCACTCCAAAACAATGCTGCTTCTACTATATTTTATTTTAATTTAATGCAAAAATTCCAAAAATGTATTAAGTAACAGTAAACCGACCAGCTTTGCTGGTGTTAATAGTGACTGCGAATTTGAGATAATGAAAGCTGCTTTTGCCTAATTTCTTCTCAACGTGTATTTATTTACTTTCGAATAATTTTTTATAATTTTATCTAACTGTAATATTCTCCTCAAACGACACTTGCTACATTTACTACATTAATTTATTCGTGTAATTCAATTCAACCTGATTTGTTCGATGAAATTTCGTTCTATATTAATACCATTCATCCACAGCGTACAAACATACTAATACATATAAACACATAACAAATATACTAACAAACATGCAAACAAATTTCACATTAACATTTACTAACACATACATAGGCACACTAACATTTACATGAAAATTGTATTTTGGCTTATTTTATTTCTTATTTCGCAAACTTCAATGCGCCACCCAAAAAACCCCAATAAGCGCCAATAAAGTCAAACCCCTAACACCTTTGCAACGGCTGCTGCACTGTCCCCCAAAATATTTGTTGAAGAAATTTTCTTGATTTACCTTGCTTAGTTTTCAATTCATGCCGCCCGATTTCATTTCACTGCTGCCTTTTCCTCAATGAAAATTATATTAATTAAATTATTCGTTTTCTTCGTATTTTTGTTGCAATGCTGGCTTTGGTTTTATCACATTACATGCTCGAGGGAGACGTTTCGTTTAGCAAAATGTAAATTCTTTCCTGCCTTAGTGAAATTTGTTTGGTGATTTTGTCCAGTTTGGCCTAAAAGCTGGTCCCATTCTAAGTCGTTACTTGTTGAAATTTTCTCTCAATAGATAAAAAAAAATTTACTGTTGTACGTGATATTTCCTTCCGATTTTCAGATTTGCTGCTCGAAACATTTCTGTAAAGTTGTATGAGGTCTGTCGAAAATCACGCAACGATGAACATTACTAATGTTTTTCCAATTAATGATTATATAAAAGTATATTTTAAACAAAAAACTTAAAAAAAAAAAACAAAAATGCTTTAAAATTTAAAAATCAGCAGTTGAAATAAGTACAAGCGATAACTATTTCATGCACACAGCCCACTGCTTTCCCTGGCTATCCAATTGTTAAGGATCCAATTCAATCCATTATATGGCTCAAATTCTTCAGAAGTGAACGTAGTGACCTTCTTTGTGATAGTTCAATAAATACAGTCTAACATATTATCCCCGAAAAGACATTTCTATATGCGAGCTGAGTGTTGTCAAAGTATATTCTCTCCAGCTTGAAGGCTGCGAAAGTACTTTTCAATACTTTTTAAATCTAATTCATAAAATATTTAGTGAATACTAAAAATAACGAAAGAAAACGTTCTCTTTGTGCTAAACGAAATGCCTCTCTCACTCTTTTCTTTCACAAGTTTCACATTTTAATTAAAATTTTATTATTTTCTTTAAGATTTTCTCATTCGGATTTATTTGTTGTAGTAATTTATTGTACAAACGATTAAGAGAAAAATTTTAGCAATTTAAGACTTAAATACTTTCTATACCTTTTTCTGCTACATCATAACTTATCGATTATTATAGAAATATGTTATAATATATAACTTTCTTGATAACTGCAAACACACTAAGAAATGAAGTGGAACGAAAATTAAATTTTTTATGTGCTTTCAGCTACACTACATGAGCTGGAGCCGCTGGTTAGCGATGCTGAAGAAAGCAAACCACAAGAAAAGTATGCAAAAACAATTTCACATTTCATGTAGAAATAGTTACTTTTTTCGTTTTTTATGCACCCTTTTTGGCACATTTGAATTTTTTCATTTTTTAGTATTATTTTTATTTTTCACGATTGTCATTCGACCTCATTCACTCACTAACAAAATGCAAATTGTCTCTTATATCGAGTTCAAATTCTCCATTCAGACGGCAGAGGATATGTATATGTGTGTGTGTAGCGGAATATAAGTCATACCAATAAAGCGTTTCATCTGGTGCTTAATCGTACCGTCACCAATAGCTTTATCTCCTGCCACACCTTACCTGCCATTTAGTACCGCCGCCACCCCCATCCATCATCATCACATAATATCACCGCCATTCATTCCTTTCAATTTTTCACTCTTTATGTGCAATATGTTCGCAGCATATGAAAATTTAAAATGAAATTTTTCTCTTTGCATTTTTGTCCAACTTTGTCATATCCGCTGCCCGTCCATTGCGATTTCCGGCGCTTTAAAAAACACACACGTACACAAACGTTGTAAAACTACCTTCAAATATATACCATATGTCAACACAAAATCGGAACAACTACAACAATGCATCAACCAATCACACAATACCATGCATACATCGTGGACTTGGCTTGAAATTTTCAATTTTCACATTGCTTGCACACAAATGCGAAATTCGAAAAAAAATATCAAACGAAAAAATTAAATGCAACCTGCTTTAACGGTAACTCGCTTCGAATGAATGACAAATTGATAATTCGCAAAAAAAAAATTAAATTACATGCTTGATTGCACCTGATCACCATACAAAAAAAAATAAAACACAAAAAAAACACAACAACATGAAAATAACGATATGCATTCTTGCCGCACGAGCAGACAAGTCACCATTGTAGAGAAGGTCGAACGAAAAATGACTATACGGCCATTCTCGCAAGCTTTCGACCAAGAACGCACCAATCACTTCATAACCAAGAAGGAGAACTTTGGCTTTGACGAGATCAAGGGCGGCGTCGGTGCGGACAATAAGCAGCAACAGCAGCCGGAACAGGAAGTGCTCTTGAATGGCACAGCACCGCCACGTTCGCAGCCGAATTTGGATTTGTGGTTCAAGGAGGTAGTCGAACTGCGAAAGAAGGCCGGCGAGTACAAGGTATGACATATATTAGTATAAGTAACCGGGTTTGGTATTAAGAAATATTGTGTAAGCAACGTATGACTTTGTATTGCAGTGCCGCGGTTGGGGCATAGAAATTGATCCGGAGTTGTACAAGAAGCAAAAGGACCTTTGGGAGCAGGTTTCCAAGCGCAGTTCACTGTCTGCCTTATCATTAGCATCTTCCGTGCATAGGTAAGGCCACTATTTACCATTCGTCCCTACATACATATACATATATGTGCAAAAGTGTATTAATATATATCTCTTATGTATGCGTGTACAACTTGCAGACCTATTACTAAGGAGGAGAAGGAGCAGGAGAATAATAAAAAATCCATACCATTAAGTAAAGCCACACAAAAAACTCGAGTTCCTGGCCATGCCCATTTGCTTGATAATAAAGATGAGATTTCCGCACTGCCAGCTCGCTTTAGCAATATACGTCATCATTTGGAGCGCACCACCGGTCCCGGTATACAATTTATAATTCATTTGCATACATTTTCATAATCATACAGTGAAACACTGCCTACATAAATACGATTTAACAAACACACATACATATATGCAAAGTAGTTGCACGTCCACAAGTAAGGCTATGCTGTTGCCAACGTTTTCCCTCAATATCCTATTGAAGTTCACTAAGTATCACGGTCTAAGTACTTTCTTTATGGTCTACGATATGAAATAAAATAATTTTAGAAACTTTCTGAATCTAACTATTCTATAACCTTGTCTGTCAAGTTTGTTTCATTTCTTAATATTTTTAAATTAACTCTTACTTCCCTACTTTGTTGCCACGACCAACTATTAACCCAATGAATATTTTGACAGCTGAAGATGCTGCTCTTCTTACTATGGCACTTTCAGTTCACTGAGCAGCTGATTGTTCTGTCTCTATATCCGAGCAACCTCGTCAAAAATAGTCAACGTCCACATGTTTTCCCCGCTTGTTGGATTGCTCAGGCGCGCACTCAGGGCTTATTTTAAGTATTCTTCTTTTCCATCTCTACCAAACTTATTCATTTTGCATCCTTAACTAGTCTCATAGTCTCAAAGGCTCATAGTACTTTGTTAGTTATGCCCAGGGTATAATATTCAGAGAATATAACAGATACTTATATATGCTTATGGCAAGGCCAATTATATAATTAAGGCCGTTATATAATTAATCATAGTAACTTCGAGTATGATGCTTTCTCCAGTTTAATATGCATTCGAGTTCAACTTTAGTAGCAAATTTAGTAACTAGTTTTTTGCCTGAGAATACACTACTTACAAACTGCTCATATTTCTCGATTCTTCTGATAGAACTATTAGGTTAAGTTAGGTTAAGCGGCCGATCTACGCAGGGATCTAATTTAAACAGCTAAGCGCACCGATCTCTTGTGGCACCTAAAAACTCCTATATACTGGATCATAATACCATTACGAAGCGCTTTGAGTTTTCCAAAAATTTATTAAGACGACTTGTGTCAGTTTCGATTATGTCTTTTGGTTTACCGAATGTAAGACTATCGAGAGATTTCAATGGAACAGAAAGTGCGCTCCTCCATACAACTTTGACAGCTAGCGTCACAGCTAGGATTATTGCTGAGTGTTCCAGCTACATTCATTTCATATTACACTGCCTTCAAAAATTATGAAAATAAAGAAAAATAATAAAAGTGAATAGTATCAAACTTCTTCTTATCATCCTTCACATTGTTTTCTTGTTACATAAACAAACTAGCCAGCTCTCATTAGCATTCATTAACACGGAGACAAAGTTTACTCTTGCACATAAGATACCCATCAGCTACAGCTGCTTCATGCGTTCTCACCAAACTCCAAAATATTAACTATTTCATTGCATTCCATTCCACTTAATTGGCCTTGAGAAAGCAATACCAATGCGTTACCACTTCAAAACCGTTTGAAAGCTCCTCAAATGGCAGCAGGATAGTCTCATCTTTGCCAATTCGCTACTAATATCAACCTACTTTCCACACTCTTACAGATGTTGAGGAGGGTGCACTGCTGCCATCGCCCACACGCGAAAAGCTAATGCCGGCAATCACCAAACGTGAGTCCGAATCACAACGCGGCAGCCCCAAGAAGACGGCCGCCTCACGGCATGGCTCACCACAAAAGGGCAGTCCACAGAAGGGCAGCCCCAAGAAGGTGATCAAAAGTAAGTACCAAATATAGTTGTTGTATGGTAAAATACAACCGCACAAAAAATGTCACACCAAACAGCATGTGTGTGTGCGTGTTAGTGAAAGTTCCTACCGTTTACAAGCGAAAGCAATCCGATGAAAATTGAATAATGTCATAGCGAAAGCGCAATGGTGAAAGTCCAAAATGCCACTAATTTGCAAAATATGCACTTGAAATTGTTGAGAATATTAGTACACACAAATACCGTACACGAAATGCAAACACACACGGTGTTGTTCCCAATTACCTACACTCTCGCCTTAGAAATTTCGAAATTAATATGAATTGAAAGTATTTCTTTAAGTGTATATTTCTGAAAAAAAAAATTCTAGGTTAATTTACTTTATTTTTTTTTTAATATATTGAGCCGAAAAATAAGTCGAAATTCTGCTAAAAATTATGGAGTATTTTTCCACTTTTTTTACTCTTCTTAAATCCTCTTTGTATTATTTTGCACTACTGACTTTTGATTTACATTGCAACATTTGCCGTTTGCGTTGCGCAGCATTTACAAAATTTGGTTTGAATTTGTTTTTCTTGATCCTGAAATGTTTGCAATGCTAAGCATATATATTTATTATGATGGAAATATATTCATATGCAATATTATTGAACATTTATGCTATGCTTGCTTATTTTACTTTAACTTGCACCACATTATAACCGATTTAATTATATACACACATACATACATATACTTATTAATAAATAGTGGTAGTTATGATTACAAAACAAGCTGATATGCTATTGAGCCACATCCAGCAAGTTTTAAGATTAGAGAAGTTTAGTAGCTGGAAGACCTTAATGGGTTGTGCTAAATATAAACGGTTAGGTATTTACGCCAGGTAGTTATTACAAGTTTTAATGAAAATAATCATTTTCTACGAAAATTTTAGTGAAAATTTATACGATCTATAAAATAAGTATAATATATAATTACATTAACTTCTTTATTTAAAAAATCACCGAATCATTTACAGTTTGCTTCTTTACTTTAGCTTGATTGGCTGAACATAGCTGTTTTAAAATTTTTATTAGATTAATGATTAATTCATTTAGATGTCGAAAATTAATAAATTTGTGGCCTGATACCTTAAGGTCATTGTGCTGCTTTAATCGGGAAAATTAAGTTCGCAAAATACAAATCAACTTTAAGCGTTGGTTTTTAGAGAAGAAAATTTCGTTATAAAAAGAATCGCAAATCCATATATTTGGCATTGAAAGCAAGCTGTAGGCGAGCATGACTTGCTTAAAGCCTTGAAGCTTTATGTTAACATTACCAAGCTTTATAGAAAAGCAGGTGCCTATGAACATAGTTTCTGGTAGAATACGTGCAACAAATTTACGGATTATAGATAGGGTTTTGAGCTGAAAATATTCAGTACTAAAGATTTTAAATTTCAAATGGCAATACTGAGTAATGTCCAGAAAATGTGGGCGGTGAAGCACAGCTTGAGATGATGATGCTTAGGAAAATACTTTTTGCTTATTAAACGTAAGTTGTTTTCTGTCCAGAGCGGATATTGATTTTGAATTACATTTAGCATAATTATTGTATTTATCAAGACTGCCGTTCACAGCAGGTTCGTGTCTTAAGTCTTTTGTGCTTGAAGTTTCTAAGGCAATTAAAGCGTTGCGGAAAGGCAAATGAAAAAAGAGTGTATATGTTAGTACATAGTGCAGTTTCCTTCATAAAACTACATTAACTGATTTTATGAAAGAACTTTTCTTTTGCATTTCAACTAAAAAATATTAAGAATAAAGCCAAAGGATCATTAATATGAGCTCCAGAAACATAGTATTCGCTGTGACTATAGTATAGCCAATGTGTTGCAATACCTTTGGCATGTTTTTTTGCATTTTTGCTGAACATGCTTGGCCTCACTATATGCTCAGCATAAGAAAACTGAGATCGAGTAAATAATATTTAATTTAATTTTTTTTTTTAGTTTTTTAAGTATTTAGGGAATCAAATGCTAGCTAGCACATTCTAGGCTACAAAGAACACTAAACGATTTTTTATTTGTCTAGAACTGCCACGCAAATAAGTCTGCCAAAAAATGTATGGCCTACACATGTGTAAATAACTAGTCGAAATGTATGTAAATAAAATTTCACGTTTATAATAGCGTCCGAATGAGAGTTTCATTGCTAGCGAATCAACTAAAGAGCATTACACAACCGTTATGTAGTAACTAGAAAATACTTTAGCGAAATTTGCGTTCTTTACTATAGCTACATATACATATATATATATTTATGTGTGTGTGTCCATGTCTCTGTCTATATTTTTGAAAATACAGCATACCTTACTACTGTCTCTGCTCTGTTGTCTTTAATTTCAAACTTATGTATGTGTATAATATGAGTAACTGTAAATCTATATATGTGTGTGTTTTTATCACAAAAACCACTAAAACACATTCACTGTGTCAATCAAATCACAAAACCTCGAACTCAACACCCAAAACCAAAAAAAGAAATTAATACAAAATACAGTCAATTTCGTAATTCTCATTTGCTAATTAAAATAAAATAAAAAATTCCTCTATATCACAAATTTCATCAAAAAAAAAAATAAATGAATACCAAAAAAACAAACAACAACTATCATTATAAACTGTATCACAACGACCACAACAACGACAACAACAGCGCGTTCACAATCCGTTGGTCCGGCCGAGCATGTCTCGCCGAAGCGTCAACTGCGCTCCGCCAGCACAGCGCCTAGCGCCCGGCTAACGGCTGGCAAGAAGACACCCGTTGTACCTCATCATGCGACAAGCGCTGGAACGGCCGCAAGCGGAACCGCCGTCGAACGTAAGCCACGCCCATGTAAGTAGACGTTGTTGTATAAAGCAAAGCGTACAAAATTGCATTGTGAATTGCAGCGCATCAAATATGCCATACAATTCATATTAATGTTTATTCTTTACTTTTGCTTATGATTTCTTGAGTTTCAATTTGTTTCTGGCAAATGTGATTCGATGTTTAATTAGAGTCTGTTATTCTAACTGTGCCTTTTATTTATATTTAACTTTTACTTTTTTTACTTTTATTTTTATAATTTGTTTATTAAATGCTTTTTTTTCCATATTTTAATTTCCCTTTGTTGCTTCTCGTTGACTCATTTCAATTTCATTGTTCATTGTTCATACTTCATTACAATCCAATTCATGTGTCATGATTTATCTCATTTCCATTTCATTACATTCCCTGCATATAGTAGATAGCGGATAGTATGCTAATTGCATAGTAGGTTTCGTTAATGGCCCGAAAATACATTCACACATGCGCCGTTTATGTGTTGGAAATATTTGAGAACCACTGTTAGCGTGTGAACTATATGTTAGTTAGTTGTTATTGCTAGCAAAATATTATCGAACTAAGTTTTTTTTTATTAAATTGTGCATATCGTAAATATACCCTCTAGTTTTGCTAGTTTAGTGCGTACTTGGCTGTTAATAGCGGTTTGTAGGTTATGAAATTCTTGTTACATTTCAACTCTCTTTACATACTCTTATATACTCGCTAGTGTTTTCAAACTTTAAATTCCAGCACAAAATATTTTTCTCCTCATTTGTATAAAAGGAAATGCTGGAATTGCAATTACTTCAGATAATCGTTCGTTGTTTGTATGAATATATAGAAATACTAGTGTGTATTTAGCTAAGTTAATCGAGTTCTTTAACTACATAATTGTCTATGAATTTAAAATTTTCAAATGAAACACACAAACAATTTCTTTCGTTCGATATTTGTTTTGGTACGACTTTTACCTCCACCACTTACTTACTCAACTCTCAGCATGTCAAAAATATAGTTGAAACATATTTGATCTCCAATCAGAATATGGTAAAATGCATTGTTAATTTTTGTGATTTTGAGTGTCTATTAATATGAAAAATAATTTAAAATGTTACTATTAATTATACTGTTACGATGTTGATGCCGCAGTTTTCTCTTTCAAAAAATATATATTTTATTTTAATCTCTACGACAGTATCAGAACCTTGAAAATATAATGGTTTCCGAAAATATACACATAATTGTATATGTTTTTAAGCGTTTTGTATAACCAAATGGAAAAAGGGTACTTACCAACCAGCGAGCTTAATGTGGAAACCGCCAAAAAGTTAATTTAACACGAGATTGTTATGCCATTTTGAAGCAAAAAACCTAAAGGCTAGAGTTTAAGCGAGCGCGCGAATTCAAACTGAAAATCAATTTATACATTACCTGCAGCTTATCGACGTAATAGATTGCCCACCCTGTAAATTGTGCTATGACATATAGTTTTCGAACAATAAAACTGGTTTTTAAACCAAGTCGTTAAGCTAGTGTGCAAACGTCGGAGGCCTTAAGCCTTCTATACAAAGAATAACACAGAAACTTCATATTTAATGGGAAATTTTACTATCATTCGAAAGAACTTATTCTTTGATGATTATCTCCTTCAAATATTGGCCGCGGCTATAACACAGATCGCCAATTCCTGCAGTCCAGTTTTCGATTACTCGTTCGAGCATTTCGACTGGTAACTGGCGAACGACACGAGTGATGTTTTACTCCAAGGCCTGAATTGAACGGGGTTATCCGCATAGACTTTACACTTTACATTTTCAGGAAAAATCAAACGCTGAAATATCACTGATCTTGGTGACCAATCGACCGGCCAAAAAAGTTTAAATTATCGGCTTATCTCTATCTTAATAAATCCATTGACTAATGTGTGAGAAGTGGCGCCGTCTTGTAGAAACTAAATGTCGCCGATTTAACGAGCATCAATATCAGGCATCAAATAGTTCTCACTGTCTTCATTTTTGAAGAAATATGAACCGATAATTCTATCAGCCCACAACTACACCAAAACTTTGTTTTTTATTGATGAAATATCAATCCTTGAATCTTCCGTTTCAAATGCGGCAATTTTGCTTGTTTGCATATGCTTTGAGCCAGAAATGACCTCATCGCTGAACAAAATTTGGCTCGAAAACGTCAGATCTTCTGGGAACGGCGACGTGTACACTCTCAGCTATGACTGCTATATCTCCTTCAAATCCTGCTGGACTTGGTCTATTCGGTCGAATATTATCCACTAATGAATGTTGTGTCTCAAGATGGGTGATGGTGTTGCGAAAGGTACGCTCAATAGGCCGCTTATGTTGACCATAAGTTGGACGAAACACATTCTTTACAGAACGTGAATTTTCGTAATAAAGTTTAACGATTTGTAAACGTTGTTTAGGCGTAATCTTTTTACGATGAAATGCCAACCAACACGAAAGCTTAGCACGTCTTACGCGTTGTCTGTCAAAATTAGGGTATTGAAAGAAGTACTTTCACTTGGATCACCCGTTATATATATATTAATATACAGATCAGCACACCGAGCTGAGTCGATTTATTCATGTCCGTCTGTCTGTCCGTTTATCTGTGTAACCACGAGCTAGTCTCTAAGGTTTTGAAATATCGTGCTGAAACTTTGCATATTTTTTTTATCGCCAAGAAGCTACTCATACTCACACTGATATTAGAACGATCAATGTCAAGTCCTTGTATGGAAAAGATGTTTTTTTTGAGAAGGTGCCTGCGCAAATTTCAGCACAGATGATTACATAAAGCAACGCTACAATATTCGATTCAATTCTTTAGATTGGAAAACTGGAGCATACAGCTGCCATTCAAACTAACAGATAAAAATCAAGATGAAGAGATGAAGATGTTTTTGCTCTTAAGCTCTAGGGAATATTTACGGGAACATTACAGCTTGACAAAGTTCTGATCTCAACATACCGTATCAATCAATGATTTTCGTCATTAAATATCAGTTATTGCGATGCTGTAATACTCGCAATACAGTGCCTAGCAAAATTTTGGCAGGAAAGTATAAAAAAACGTTATTGCAAGAAAAAGTGTTTTGAAAAAAAATATATATATATATAAGATATAAGGATACAAGAACAAAGGAAAAGAGAGAATATTGCGTATATATGCTTCTTTAAAAATAAATATAAAATCTAGTTTTATTGCGAAAACTCTCGAAAAGTAGTGTCTAATTAGTAACTTAACTCTTTTTCAATAACGTCTGGTTGTGTAAATAGTAAACAACAACTGCTAAATTATTTTATATAAAACAAAAATATGGAAATAACTGTTAAATACGCACCAAGCGAGTTGCGCTCGATTAGTGGAAACCTTTATGGATTTGTTGTGAATTAATGTAAAAGTGTATATAGTTAAGTTTACATTTAAGAATCGGTTTTATATATAACATCAAATTTCTATAATTAAAAACAGAAGTTTTAGAGTTTGAGAAGCGAATGTCTATTAAGTTTGTCATTCTTTGTAGTTTCATCTGTTTTATTCTTCTTATTTTGTAGTTTATGTTGGTGTAATCTTGTTTCAGTTTTGTTTTGCTAAATTTGGTTTCCTTCGACACTTTTGTTGTAGTTTATGCTAGATATTTTATAAACACAAACTCTTATCGCAGCTGAGTAAAAAAAAATTATTTGTTTTTGTTTTTTTTTTTCAATAACTTATGTCTCCAACAACAAAAACACTACTACAAACAAACTGCTAACATTTTTACAGCCACCCTATCCACCACACTCCATTCACGTACGAAGAGTAGTTCCCTACCACCGCCCAGCGGCAGAGCTCAGTCAGCTTCTGCTACTGCGGCTACCACTACTACTACAACAAACGCAGCAGCTGCAAAACAGTCGAAATCCACACATGAACCCACGAAGTACCCGAAGTCCAGTCAGCTGTGCAAAAACTTCACACAAACTGCATACGGTATGCCGTTATTGCGCAAGAAGGATAAAGACAAGACAAATTTGATAAATCTTGGCAACAGCAGGGTTGGTGAGACTAGCGTCGTCAAAGCGCGCCCGAAGTCCACAGGCGCTGCCATAAATGTGACAGCAAGTGGTGCAAAGCCCGCCAGACCGGTTTCCCTCACCGAGGCCACACTGCTGCCAAGTAAGGCGGCTACGACAACAAAGGCGACCACGGCTAAAATCGCCACTAATGCCGCGAAAATTGATGCAACAACCACAAAACCATTGGCAAAAGAATTGAAAAGCGATAAGGAAATACAGAAAACAGCAGCAACAACAGCAAAAGCTCCAGCTCCAGCTGTTGTCGCAGGCAAGGACGTCGAAGGACTGCAACCAAAACAAAAGAACACAGCAATGCCACTCAAAACGGCAGATCCCATGATGACTAGCGTATTCGGCGCGCTACCAAATGTTGGGGCTGACAGTAAAGATGTCTCCAATCTCATGGCCGCCAGCGTGTATGGTGGATTCGGTGACAGTCGCGTCACTGCTGATCCCATGTTGACGAGTGTATTTGGACAATTGCCCGTTGGAGAGGTTGGCGGAGACGCTGCACGCAATATTGCCGTTGGTGGTAGTGGCAGCGGTGGTGGTGATGATGTTGGTGGTGGCAGTGGTGTTGGTATGGTTAGTGGTGCTGGTGGTGGTGGTGTTGATGTCACAGCGGTCAAAACCGTTGAGCCAGTATTGGCCAAAAATCTCACCTTGACTGGCTTAACGGTACCATACGCGCGGGATCATAAGAAATCCGGTGAAAGTGAGTAGAAGAAGCATTTGCTGACTTAACTACAACAAAACATACAATCATCTGCATACACACTTGTACTCAGCTCTGTATATGAGTACAAGTAAGTTTGTGTGTGTGTGTGTGTGCATATCTAAATAAGTAATCGTACTAACTCTAGTTTGGTTTTGCAACAATTAACCATAATCAAATGCGACACGAAGCAATTTCAAGTTTTAAACATTTTTAGTCGTTCCAAGTAAATAAAGGTCAACGAAAATTATGCCAGTTTACAGTTATTTAACAAAAACATATTCTCTTATTTTGTTTATATGTAAATATGTAGTTGACGCACATATGTGTCTGTATAAATGTTGTAAAGTGTGCCAATGACAACTTATAATAGTATCGATACTAAGCTTATTGACCCACACTAATGTCCAGAAAGGGTTTGCCGTTATTAGATAATATATAGCGTGGATATTAGAGAAATGTACTCAATATTTCAATACTTGGTAGTATGTGTATATTTTAATCTCACCTAAATAATTGCATATGTATTTGTGTATGCGTGTGCGTGTGTGTATTGCAATTGTGCTTTCTTTATATGCGTATATATATTGTTTTGTAATTACCAATGTTTGCTCTTAAATAATATAATTAGTAACATAATGCGTTCTTAAAAGGGATTTTCAAAGGAAATTGAAAAAGTAATGAAGGTCGGTTCTGACCCACCGGCGCAACGTGATTTTTACGCCCACATCATTTAAATTTAACCAAAACGAGAATTTTATCTTCAGTTTCGCACGTGAAGCAAACTTAGAACTGTATTTTTCAGCTCTTAGTGCTTAAACACTTCAAGGAATATCTATATCGTCAACTAAAATGCAAAACATCGTATCTTCAATAATAAATCGAAAATTTCCGCTTCCGCTATCAGATATAACCAAATATATAAAATATATAACCACTTTATAAGTAATATATAACCGATGTATAACCATTTTATAACCAAAGCTCAAATTTTGTTTCAATATGAGTAATTCTATTACATCGTTTTTCCTTTCGCCTATAAAATTCGAAAAGTGGTGTTACTTTTTTTTTTTTTAATTTAAGTGATGATATGAAGGTGCGTTGCCAAATATAAGGCTGGTTTTGGATACATTGAAATATTATTTTAATTTATTTATTTTTATAGCGAAATATAGAAAAAAGTTGTCCCCGATTTAGTATTTAATAGAAATTTGCGCATAGGATCACAGTAATAGCCACATTTATTGATATGATTCGGTTACCAAAAGTCGCGCAACAAATATATTTAACCACTGATTTCTAAACTTTGTTTCGTCTTTTCACAATATACTGAATTCAAAGTTACATAAGATTCTACAAATACGTCTTTAGAAATGTCTTAAACAAATGTATGAAGCTGAAACTTTATTCTATATAAATTCCCTATTGTTAATTGTACCCTTTATTGTATTCCTTGTAAATATGAACTTCGAGTAAGAAACAAACCAATCAGACATAAATACAACTTTTGACACTGGCCCGATATGTCGGTATTTGACATTAACTTTCCGAAGTGTATTTTATCAATTGTTAATGGGAACTTTATGATCCTATACAAGCTAAGTATAGAACTACAAGGTCAGAGGTATAAAAAATTACACACTATATTTTATTTGTGCTTGAGAAGAAAGAAATAAATATTTGCAACCAAAAATCGTGACATTTTATTCAAGAATGTGCTTTGTGTTATTTCAACTTACTATTGTATCCAAATTTTCTTGTACACTCACCTGATTCTAATACGTATATATATATATTTGTAGTTAGTGTTTAAATGTTTGTTACAACTTTCTAGTTTGCTCTTTCTAAAACTATAAAAAATGAACTTAACATAACTACTAACACCAAACTATTTTCGTTGTTAAAATATATATAAAAACTTAGGTATAAAAGTTAGCTTATTATTTTACTAAAATAGCATAGGTGATAGATACATTACATTAAAATTTTAAGAAACAGTCTTTAATCAAAAGAACACTCTAATTGGGTTCTCAAAATTTTCTTAACACACCATTTAATTAAAATCTGAAATCAACCTAAATTAGACACCTTTAATTGGCCACAAAATCGGTTTATGGATTGAGAGTAAATCATATATGCATAACATACACGGTATGTATGTATATTAAATTGAAACACATATATCAATCATCCACACACACATAAACATTAAACCCATTACGTATAAATAACTAAGTTACAGTTTTGTTAGCCAAATTGTTGTTGAGTTTTTCGTAATTCAGTTCGAAAATATTGTTTAATATCCAACTACTATAACTGTGTGTAAATATCTACCGTTATGTCTGTTCTACAGCTAATGCCCTGTTTGCTGCATGCTCAACCAACCAACTAAACGTCCACTAACTGCAAATTAACCTATATACAAATATTTCTCAGTATTAAAGGCTGATTGTGACTTGCTCTTACGTGTCTTTCCACGTTTCTTCTTCCGATAAGCAAGCTTTATAGCTATCCTTCTTCTAACTAATTGGCGGCTTTAACCTTGAACCAGCGCTTTGTGAACCTTTATGCTTTTTTACCAACTAACCACTAACTATTTTTTTTTTTAATTTCGCCCTGTTTTCGTGTCGCTTCGTTTGACTCTTGCATTTTGGCGCTTTTTATTGCTTAAAATGCTCTAACAAATACTTGTGTTAATTTTCTTTAATAATAATATTTTTTTTTAAAACCTTTTCTTTCAACTAAATACATATTTTACCTAATCATACCCAGTTTTGATGAGTTATAAGTGAGATTTATTTTCAATATCGATTTACTAACCACAAAACTCTAACCATAAAATTTGCTTTCCATCAGCTACGAAAAGAAAATATTTAATATACAAACTATAAAAATATGTCTAAATTAATAATATAAAACAGTTAAATTATTGTAGGTTACTTTAAACGTTAAAATTTGTGCATTTCTTCCGTAGCAAAAGCTTTTGCTAACTTGTTTACTTTATTATTTGATTTTCCGCTTTTCCCCTACAACTATGTATAATCACTTACGTCGTAGACGATGCTGAAGATGGGCGCGATACTGCTATATCTGTGTCGAGTTGCAGCCCACAGCCGGCGCCTGAAATACCTGATGAGCCTATTGTTAAGTCGCCACCAGAGCCTACACGCGTCAAATCGCCAGAGCAGATATTAATGCGCTCGCCGGATCCGGTCAATTGGACCGTGCCACTGGATACAGGGAAAACATTCACTGTTACGCAGAACGTGAAAGAGGGTGAGTAATTATGTATATATGGATTCCAATGTGTATGGTAATATATACATACATACATATCAAAAATCGTTAACCCGATAATATATCTTACATCTCAATAAAATAAAAATTTAAAGTTTATATAGCAACATTAGCTTATTTCGAAAAATACATTCTAAAATATGCTATTTGGTCTCTTTCACAGGTGAAAACTATAGTCGGCCACAGAGCGAAATAAAGGCTTCGACTCCGGTCGAGAAGCCACCACCACCACCACAATCGGCACCGCCACAACTAACCGAACAGGCTAAAATGGACGGTAAGCCTTAAAGTCGCTTCTACACAACAAATAAAGAAAAATTTCAAAAACGCTAGCAAACTTAAGCCAAACCAAAAAAATCTCTCTCTATATATACATATATATATTTACTATATATTTATGGTATATAACGTATCTCGTAAGAAATCCATATCAAACTCAGACCAGCTTCTTAACGTATTCGTATTATTCGCTACTCATCATTACATTGCGCCAATAGTCAAGTAATTTATATATATATATACTTTATATATACATGCATACATATAATAAACTGCAAATCAAATTAAATCAAATCAAGCAAAAAAACAATTTAAGAAAAAAGTTGATATAATTCAAGTAAATTAATTAAGTCAAAACTTAAAAAAAGAAAAATCACTGCAAACAAAATTCAATGCAAAAATCCACAAAAATAAATAAAATTCCAATAACAAAAAAAAAAAAAAACAAACAAGCATTGGAATACGTTTAACACTTTCGTAACTTTCCCCCCCACACATATACACACACTTGTACATTGACGGCGAGTGCAGCCTGGAAACATGCCGAACCGAAGATGGGCACCACAAGTCCAACCGGTACCGTTGGTGCTGGACGCTCAATTGTCGCCACGCAGCCAACCGCTGGCGCTGGTGGTCTGCCATCACCTCCACCATCGCTGGCGTCAACAGCAATAGCAACCGGTAAGCCAGTGCCTGGCTCAACATTGCGCTGCCTCGATGACCCCATCTTCGATGTGGACATTGGCCATTTGGGTGGTGGAGGTGGTGGTGTTGGTGGTGTCAGCGCTGGTGGCGGTGGCAACACTTCGTCATCGTCCACGTCGACCACCACGGCGGTGACAGCACGCACCACAGCGAACGATGTGCTAGAAAAGGCTCGTGACCGTTTCGATCGCTTCTGGGGCGGCAGCAAGGAGGAGCATGTTTAAGTTGACGCTTGTTCGAAAGCAATTACAATGAAACAATGTTTATTTCAAACGAAAGACGCTGGTCGAAATGATGTTGGTGATGATGTTGATTATTTTGATGAAAATGTAATTGCTATTAAAACAACGTAGGCCGCACTGAGGTTAGAGTTTCGATGTAGACCGCATGAAGTTCAGCTGAGATTTTTATACTCAACGAGACAGCCGGTTAGTCAAATTCATTGAGTAACTTTTATAATAATTGCAATAACAACTAATTATTATTAAAATGTGTAACACAAAGTGAATATGTAACAACAAAAGCAAATACAACAATTAAGTGAACAGAAAAATCAGAAACACGAAACATATGTGTGAAAAAAACTAGCATAGAATAAAACAAACAAGACAAGCAAATATGTAATAAAAGTTTTTAGTGCAAAGTACTTGCATGAAAGTCATAGCAATAATATGAAAATCTAAGTATGCAGTGTGTCAAACTATATACCTTCACAAACACACACACACAACCACACAAACTCTTACTACAGCGCAAATTACACGCAAGCAAACACTGTATTAGCGTTGCGCTCTTTAATGCCACACCAATTGACACACTCGCGCTATAAGCCACGACAACATTAGAAAAATTAGATATTTTATTAAATTAACAAATCAAATCTTGTCATATATTGTATAACTAAATAGTTTAATAAAATGCATATGTATGTGTTGGAATATTTCATTGAAAAAGACACAGGGTAGCAGGATTTCAATTCAAAGGTTTTACTAAGTCTACACACAGCTAAATGAAAGATGTCTTTAAATTAAGTGTTTTCAGATTAAATTATAAGGAAAAACTGTTGAAACACCAAATAGAAGATACCAAACAACAAGCTTGGGTGTCGCTTCACAAGCTTAACTGACATAACTTCAGATCATTTCAGCGGTGAAGTACATTTTGTTGCAAAAGAATAAAATTATTATTTGGAGCGAAGGAGTAGACACCAAATGTTTAGTATCTTCTGTTAAAATTTTGAAATTAATTAATTAAAATTAACCAGAGCTAATAGTTAGTATATTTTAAGCTTCGTTACTGAGCTGTTGAGAATCCTGATAATTTTCGCCGTTATAGAACGTTTTTTAAAGCAACAAAATTAGCATGAAAAATATTACATAAAATTTAAATTAATTTATATACTATGTGGTGTTTGCCACTTAATTCGCGGTAAATTTAATTAAGTAAATTGCAGCAATTAGAGCTGTCGATTTCTTTTCATCGATAATTTAGTAGCATTTAAAATTGTTTTTTTTTTTTTTCAAGAGACCAAACTGCACTCGAATGAAAAGTACTATATTAAATGTGTATTAATTTAATTAATTAGCAACTTAAACAAACAAAACGTTGACATATGGACATCAAGCTCAATTTAATCCCTATTTTCGAGTTTCTATGATTTACATGAAGTTTAAAAAAATTTCTATACAACTTTTCTGACAAGCATGAATCACCAAAACAATGTATAACTACAAATGTAGATATAAGTACTATTGGATATTTCGGATATCGAAGCAAAAACCAACAAAGAGGCTTGACTTCAAAAATACTGCTTTTAAGAAATATTTGGTTATCAAACTTTCCTAAGTCCTAAAGGCAAATTTAAGAGAGTTTAAAATATCGTATTATGTGATTGCTGGTTTTTTCAACTTTTTTTCATGGTAGTATAACATAAAGCCATCCATCGCAAAGAGAAATGAAGTCAGTTGTTTATTATCTCCTATCAACTTTGGCCATTTTATGTGTTGTAGTTTTGAAATATTTATAGCGAATTCCATCCGAGGAGCTTCTTTCAGTCAAGGTCTCTTTCAAATTGGTTTTTTATGTATCTATTTCGATTACATGAAGACTTGCCAATATAATTTAAATAATTTAAATGCGATTGCAAGCAATATAATTTAAAAATAGCTACCGTTATTAGTGGCTTTTAAAACCTCAATTGTTGAAACCTCTTCAACAATTATTTTCTATATAAGAGTATTGCTCACGGTCATTGCCTCTTAGAAACTCGCAAAGCGCTCAACTCGAAGTCAATTCTAAGTCATAGAACCAAAGTTTTCTGATCTTTTAGTATTGCTTAGAAGAGTAATGATCTTACGTAATAGTTCATAATGAGGATTGATCAAGATTTGGAAACTTGCTGATTGTCAAACAACTGACATTTCGACAAAGAGAGTGTAGTTTCTTCAGAGAATTTTTTAGATAAAAAAGTTGAGCCATTCCAGAAGAGAAGACAGGTCCGACGTTATGAAAGTTCTTAATCGAAATTTCAGATTTAAGTTCGGAAAATCCACTCATTGATTTTATTAAGTGAATCGTAAATCAGCATTCCATGAAGCAGATAGTTATATTTTGTTGTTAAACTTCACGCCTCCATTACAATTACATAACCTTATTGAAAACTAACTAAATGTTTGGGAAATATAAACTCAGCATATATATGTATATTTAGAAAATGTGTTCAATTGTCTAAGAACTCATTAATAATAAGCTCAATACGCATGTACTTATGTATGTAAAACTCTAAAATAGTTGTCTTTGTTTTATAATATAATATTTTTGGTAAATTAATTAAATGTATGCCAATGCGAAATATTTCTTTTGCAGCTTAAGACAAATATAAAGACAAATTGAATTTGTGCGCAAAACAAGGAAGTTTTTATTTTAATTACAGAGAGCAAGAGAGTAGGAAGACGTAATTATTGAGAGGCTTTATTTTAAGTTTGAACTACCTCGATTTTTGTTTTTTATAGAGAAGATTTAATTAACAGTTAAATATTTCTTTTTTATTCTATCCATATTTTTATTAAAAAATAAATACCTGAAAAAATAACAAAGAAAATATTTCAAAAAATCAAGTATTTTCTATTTTTATGTTCAAATTTATTACACGAGCATATGCGCCAACTAAGATAAACAATTGAAAATATTTTTTTTGCAATTTCTTTTGTATTTTTTAAATTTATTTTTCTTTTATATTCGTTTGGCCATATTCGCAGATTATAATTAAAAGTGTCGCTAATGAGTGACTTGGAGCACTTGCTATTACTTAACTCACATTGTTGCATTGAGACACACACATACATATTAATAAAAATCGTAATCAACCATCATCAAATCAAAAACATCATCATCACTTCATATATGAAAAGTAGGCATCAGAAAAAGACCCGTCCAAAACATATATAAAAAATACAAGCTTGAACAACTATAAGGAAACATTTTTGAACTAAATAACTAAAGTAAAGATAACTAAAGTAAATTTAGGTGCAACAAAAGTAGAGAGATAACTACTTACAACCTCTAAATAAATAACAAAAACAGAAACGCAAGCATATATATACATATATGCCAATTACATATGTATATATGTTATACAATAGGGTTGTATTTCAGGGTGAACATTGTAAAGTGAAAGTGTTCGCCAGTTTTAAATTTTTTTAACAAAACACAAAAACATATTTGCATAACAGCATGCCAGCACTTTCTTATATAAACAATACAATAATAATAACAAACATATGGTATGCAACGGCGCATTTGTAACAAATGTGTGGGGAATTTTCATGTTGAAAAGCTAAGCATATTCTTATTATAAAACCAAAATCGAGAATATGCCGTTGCTGTTTTGATAATTTTGTGGTAAATCTCTGTGGAAATAAGCGCAAAAGTGAAACATTATTATTAAAAAATTTTGAAAAATTATGTGAGTCAAAATACCATCACTTATATATGTAGATGATTTCGAGACGGGGAGTGAATTGTGAACGTACAATTGAAGCAGTCAGTCAAAATTAGCCAAACAATTGTTTATGGCATTTACTTATTATGTAAGTTAAGCAACAGTTTCGAAAAAAAAGCACCAAATTAATAATTAAAATATTTGTAAAAGCATGTTTTAATTAAAAACTTATTTTGAAAAAAACTAATGAAAGCTATATTTGCTATCAAAAGCTTGCAAAATATTTCAGCGCAACTTTTTTTGTAACAAAAGGTTGGTTCTCTAAGGGAACTCCTGCATAAATTACAATTTAGTTCAATATTGATTCCTAATTATTATGAAGTTTGACAAATATTTTGATAAAAAAGCAAGCGCCGACATTTTTTTAGCGCAAATAAATATTTATTTATTAAGCATCAAGTAGCCTTTATGTAATGCCTCAACCAATGCATATAAAATAATTGTTATATTTGTTATAGATGTAGTCCTAATATCGCTTGTGCATATAAGAATTATTTAAATAAAGTTTGTTAGCGTTTATTAGCAAAACATGAGAGTGTGGCAGATGTTTTTTTTGTGCTTTACATACATTAACGTTGCTTCATACTAACGCTGAGGATTGGATATGTCTGTTTGTAACTTGTCTGATTTTGCAATATAACGAACTTAAAGCAAGATTTCCATACTTGTGGATTTATGATTTATGATTTAGGATTTATGAATTATGATTTATGATTTATGATTTATGATTTATGATTTATGATTTATGATTTATGATTTATGATTTATGATTTATGATTTATGATTTATGATTTATGATTTATGATTTATGATTTATGATTTATGATTTATGATTTATGATTTATGATTTATGATTTATGATTTATGATTTATGATTTATACTAATAAATTATGGTTTATGATTTATGATTTATGATTTATGACTTATGATTTATGATTTATGATTTGTAATTTATGATTAATAACTAATGATTTATAATTAACGATAATGATTAATAATTTATATTTAATGATTAATGATTTATGAGGTATGGTTAATGACTAGTGATTTATAATTAATGATTAATAATTTAAGATTTATAATTATCGATTAATGATTTATGACTTATGACTTATGATCTATGATTTCTGATTTAAAATCTTAGGAGAACTTTTACAAACGATCAAAGTTGTTTATGGTGTGTAAAAGAATCTGAATTGAATTTAATGTGAAAAAAGCGTTATCAACATGAAACAGTTGACAAAGTAGTAAAGTATAAGGAGCGTAATGCTTTAGATTATTGAAATTTTTGCATGTTAAAATACCACTCATTATTTACCGTAATATAAGTGAAATAAAAACTCTCTTTATATAATATACTAATAAATTATGCTTATACCACATATTATTGATCGACAAGTATAATAAATAGTTCAAGCTGAAAAACTTATGTTGGAGTTATTTGAGCCTTCTGCGGTAAGAAACGACATTGGACAATTTTATGACTGAAAAATAAGTTAAAAAATATATTTAGGAAGGCTTAGACGTGTACACATTTGCACTGAGTCTGCTAAATAATTAAAGTTGCAAATTTCGTGGGTAAACTTATTTTGCGCATACTTTTTTTTTTTTAGTTTAATCAATTTATTTGGAACCTTATTGAAAATCTCATTGCCACAGAGCTGAGAAGGCGAAACTATAAAATGGGTGAATGCGCAGGAAATAGAAAAGTCGAAAAATGGATTGAGAATATATAAAAAAATTTATTTAAAATAGTAAAAAAGCATAATCTCTAAATAACAATAAAAATTCTCAATAAAAGTCATACTAGAATAAGAAAAATAAACAATAATAAATTGCAATGTTTTAAAATCTAGTTAGTGACAGCAAAATCAATTTTTTTCACTGGCAAGAAAAAGCATGACTTAAATACAAAAATCAAGCAAACAAACCAATAAGAAATCCATATATTAGTAACTTAGGCACAACTGAGAGATCACCTATAACTTTGAAAACAGATGCGCATGCAGTTCAATGTCTAACAATATACTAAATGTATGTAGGTACTCATAGTAGTCTAATAGCTAAAGGAATACTAAAATTTAGAAACAATAAATCTGTAAAAGAAAAATCTAAAATAGAATAACTAACAAATGCCATAAATATAAAAAAACTTAAATAAATTGCAAGTGCGGGAAAATTACTGAGAGGATTGCTTACAATTCTATTCTGTTGTATGTGTTGTAGTGAACCACCAAAAGTGAAAGAAATTAAGAATAGGCGCATTTCGAAAAAAGAGCAACCATTTTTAAGTTCTGGTATATAGTATACAATACTATATAGCTTTTCAAAGGCGAGAAACAAATTATTCTCCAAATCGCAGCCTGTCAAGCAGCCTGTCTAAGTAACTGTGAAAGTCCGCTGAAAAAATCTGTATTTCGGGTTCACATTGACTCATATAAGCTTTTGTATAATAATACAGCAGCCGATTCCATATAAAAGGCTTTCGGAGTGCACTCTTTTTAATTGAACAGGAAATTTACAGGTTTTCTATTATTTTTAACAGTGCTATATTTCGCATGGTGACTATAAAGACATTTATGCCAAAAATAGACAAGAAGCATAGATTTAAACTTCTGGGTAGTCATAGTGCCGTGTCGCAACTTTTTGTGTGGGATATGCTTTAGGAATAAATCTATAAGATTTTTTTCTCCCACAACATTTTAAAAATGGAATCTATTAAAGTTTTACAAATGTTATCTTATTTTTTTAATAAATTGTTCAGTTTGAGTATTTTTGTTGGAACGATTTGAATATTTAAAATAATGCAAGTAAATAAAAACTAAAGAAACATTTAAAAAGCGATACTAAAAAATTCAAAAAAATCAACAAAAAATATGCATAAATCAATTAAGCAGTTTGTGTATCAAAAAACTAAGCAAAACTTTAAAGCGAAACTTTGCAAGACAAGGAAATAAAACACAGAAGTAAACAGATAAAAGTTAAAAACAAAAAAAATTTCATCGTCAAAATAAAAAGGCCATTTGTTTCAGAATTTTACTCAAAATTTTTGTAAGCATAACAATATCAAAGCAAAACTGCAGAAGGCAGCTAAAATTATAAATACAATAGCGTAACTTAGATTAAATGCGTAGAGTTTGGGGTAATCTAGAGATATATTCTTTTACGAAAACAATAACTGCATTGAAAAAGCATTTGAATTTATAAAACTTGAATTGAAAAAAAAAACTAAAAAGTAACTGTTAGCAAGTGCAACCTATAAAACATGCTCTGTTGCTAGAAATTTGATGGAAATATTTTTTTTTTGCTTTTAATTGGCCAACACAACTTGCTTAGCGACACAGATAACAAAAACAAGTCGCAACAGCAAACATTTTTCAATATTGAAAAGAAAAAAGTAAAATCTAACATAACCCTTTTGCGTAATGTACGAAACTCCATACTAAAATTGAAAAACAAAGTTGAAAACTATTTATTCCTCTCACTATCTATGTACATGTAGAACTATCTCTGTGAACTGTCTACAAAACAATACACAAATGCATTAAACCTAAAGTATATTAAGAGCATTGGGCAAATATAATAAACGAATATTTGCATCAAAAAGCTAGGCTTATACGTGCATAACGCCGTAGTTAAGCAAACAGAAGCTACTGAGATGAGATAAGAGAATGCAAGTTGGACACTCTCTGAAAGCAGCTAAAATGAAAAATAAACAAATAATTTCCAAATATCGCACAGCCGCAGATAAAGTGTTATTATCGAATTGTAAAATAACAAAAGAGCTTCGCTCCGGTCGATCTTCATCGATATTTAACTAATATATAGCAAAGAATAAATGAACTCTCATAAACTCCCAGAGAATGGGAAACAAAAAAAAAAAAAAAACAAGAGTAAAAAATATTGCTAAATAATAGCTAAAAATTAGAGAATAAATACATGCATAAAATACGAACGATCAAACAACAAAGAAAAACCGACCTAAAAAAAACTATGTATAATAAAATTTATGGAAACTGCATATAAACATTTAAAAATAAAACATAACCAGTGTGTTTAATTTCGAAGAAAGTCTACTTTTAAGAACGGTGAGTATTGAAAGCAAGTATTAGCCTCCAAAACGCCGCGCTCTTTTGCTTGTAGTATGCAGAGCTGCTGCATTCAATTACAGCAGTGTTTTTCATAGAATGCTGGATTCTCTTTAACTCAATACGAGTATATACATGTGTTAGATATACTTATGGGCTCAGTCATTATTTGTTATTTAAAGTTTTTTATTTTTTAATGTTTGAGAACGAGAATATGACGGACATTGTTGAGACTCCTTCAAGAAAGAAACATGCTCAGCGGTTAGGCATTACTCATTATTTCCGATCTCTGGCGTCGATTTACTTACGATTAACCAGCCGTGAAGTGTCTCTAACTGAATCTTAGATTCCAGAATCCCATAATCGTCAACAATAGAAAAATTATTCAAAGCTTTGCAACTTTTGATGCATATTTAAAATTTTATAATTTAAGAATTTTAATATATCTGTAAACTACTAAACCAACGTTAAACGTCTTCTTCAATCTTGTTCCTAGGCTAACAAGCTTTTAATAAAACGAAATTTCTGCAGTTGAGGTTTAAACTTTATTGAAAATTATTACTGCTTGTTTGTTCAATAACACATCTCAGCAGTAGTTGAATATTCGTTTATGTTTATTGTGTTATGCTGTGTTATTATGTATATATTTGTTTAGTGTTCTTTAACATATAGCATAGTAATATTATGTGCAATTTAACATAGCTGCTGTTGCTGTTAAGTGTTATTGAAATCCTTAGTGTATGCCCGTCTTATTAGCACAAAATTATAAGTGAAATAAAAATGCTTTGTGGGAAGAAAACTATGTCTATTTACAGACTTTATAGTAGTAAGGAATAAGTTATAGAGCATGTGAACTTAGGTACTGCAATTACATAGTTTTAGATTGTAAATTTTGTTATTGACTTTTCTAGGAATATCTTTTCAAATAATATTTTTTACAGTAATGGTGAATTTACAACACTTTTAGACCACACCGGGCTTTTATTGATTGCACTTAATATCGCCGAAGCAACGAGTGACCTATTGCATTAACATTGTTTGATATCATTTACAGTAATGTAAGTGGTGAACTTGAACAACAGCGAAGGCAAAAGTCACAAACAAACATGACTTCTTCGGTCATCGCAACAAAGCAAACAGTACATACTCTGTGTTGATGCTTGAAAGGCAATGTACAGCTAGGCAATGCTGTAATGCAACGTGTGCATTATGTTCTCACTGTTAAAAGCGCATTCTCTATGCGTGAATATTACAACATTTTTGACATGACTGTTAACTGTTAACAGCACTGCAATTTTTAAGTGCAGTGAATATGCAGTTTAGTTTTTATAAGTACAGGGATGATATTGTGCTTATTAATAACAGGAATTATTGGTTTCCAGAATTTTATTTATTAATATTATTTTTACATTTAATGGAAAACATAACATTTCAATTAAAATATGTTTAATTTCAATAATAAAAAATTCGAAAGAGACTTAATTTAGACCGATTTTTAAACCACTAGAAAACGGGAAAGTGTGGAAAAATAATACAGCAGCTGTGCTCAATGCACAATAATATAAAGTTTTGAAAGTGTGCATTACACTGAAGGTATTTTGCGAGGAGAGTTTAATATTTTTGTTGTGTTGTAGAATTTATACAAAACATTTTGTAGCTGCAATGATCGTTGTGTTAAAATTGTATACATTTCTTTATTTTAATATTAAATTTTTGTTATTGAAGCTTTGGTTTTGTTCCAAACAGTTGGGGTTATAAAAAGACTTGGAATACGTATGTATATGTATGGGTACTAGTGAGCTTTTTTGTGGCATATTGCAAATTTACAAAATAAATTTCTATGTGTTACAAACTTTTTGTTTTGGTATGCACATGTGTATATGTATATATACATACATATATTTAAACAACTATATAAACATGTGTTTATGCAAATATTGGCATGGCGGTACTTAGTTCAATGGTAGAATTATACACTTACAATTATATTAAAATTAATTTCTAGAAATTTAAACTTTTATTTAATTTTCCTTTGATTTTTTCGCTAAAAAATTTTTAAATTTTGCGTTTATTTAATTAACAAACATATAGATTGCGAATATACATATACTCGTACATATATATGTATGTAACTGGGAAAGTTACACAATCGTGTATGTATTAGTAACATGTAAATGAGTGTGTATGTGTTTGTGAAAATCCTTTCGTTTCATTATCCTAATTTCATAACTAAGTATCTTTTAGATCATCTTATCTAATAGCAATCAGATTGTATCAATTTATTAATTACACAGCTACATACGTATTTATCTATGCCTTAACATAGTTAAGTCTACAGTAACTGACAGTTCAAATGCATGTACCATATCTTATATAAATATGAGTACATGTGTTGTAAGCGTATAGCGTTTTCATACTGTTACATCGATCCTTGCTCCCCAGCCACAATGCGAGTAAGAGTTCAGATGTAGTCTTTGATGATTTTGCGTTTAGTTTTCGTTTATTTATATATATTTTTATTGTTACTTAATAACTAATTTTTATTAATTTTTTTCTTGTTGATTGTACTTCAAAAGAAATGTGGTTTCAGAAAGTATACAAATAATTGTTGGCGCTCAAAATCGTTTCATAGCGAGGAGAGGCTTATATGAGTGCCTCTTTATGATATCGAAAACATATGAGCATTTTTTGAGAAACACATTTAGAATACAACAACATACGGCAACATATGTAGGTACATAATTGTAAATGCATGAAAGTACAAATGCGTTTTCTGCATTTATTTGATTAAATTAGTTGGCCAATTCCTTTTGCTCTTTTTCTTATTAGATGCCAACTTTAGTAGCAATTAAAAGCAGTAATAAGCTTTAGCTCATTCACTTTGCTTATGATCGCTCCAGCCTTCATTACCTGCGAATTTGTTATTACTTTACTTTTCTCGCTCTAAATTTTGTGTAATTATTTGTGTAATTTAAAAATAGAGACTGCAAAAATATCACAGATTTTACTGAATTTAGCAGTCTTTAAAGGTGTAACAAATACTTTTGGTTTTTCGAACACAGGATTTAAGTGGAATGTTAGTATATCTTGTCTTCCTAATAAATGTAATAGTACTATATGTAAACAAATATAGACGCATGAAAAATTATATTATTGGTAATTCAATAATGTGAATGTTACTTGATATGTGACTTAATGCATTTCAAGTATGTTATAAAAAAATCATGGCAACAATAAATCATAATCAGAAAAATAATAATAATAATAAAATAAAGTAAAAAATATTCAAAAAGAAAACAATAACTTCAGAGTTTTTTTCATAATTTTTATATTAAATACAAATTTTCAAAAATGTTTACAGAAGTCGTTTTATGCTGCAGAAATTCTCATAGCGTAACTTTTATTCAAAAATTAGGTTTGCAAAATTAATAAACTCGCTGAAATGATTTTGCTTGCAACGTGCGGCCTAAAGCGAACCATTCCTATGAAACAAAGTCCGTATGGAAACTGTTTTCACTGTCCACTCGTTTAGTTGTGATTAACAGTTGCTCATTTAACATGACTGTTTACTGTTAACAACACTGCAACTGCAGTTTGCAATGTCAGTTAATGAATTTTTATGAAAAAATTTTCGTATTTTTGGGAGTATTATATAAGGAATACTAGATTTTAGCACTAGACGATTTTTGAAAGTTTTCTAAGAATTTCGACAATTTATTATACTTTAACTAAAAGAGTATTTAATTTTCGAAAATGTCAGAAAGTTGCTATTTTTGTAAAAAAAAAGTAGACTTCGTAAAAGTCTTTGAGGCTGCAACATTGTCCTCTTTTCGAAAAACTCACTTTTTATAAAAAATAACTTGCAACTTTTACTATTAGGAAAATAGTAGATACTATAAACAAAGATGCTTCCGGAAATATGAAGTTTTATTTTAGGCGCATGTGATAGAAAAAACTGCAAAGCATAGGTTATTAGTGTCTGAGATATGAGTTGTGAAAAGTATAAACGGCAGTAAAATTGACTCCTTTGTTGAATTGAAATAAGCTTAACTGAATTTATAACCTCAAATTCAGTGAATTGTATTCGCATATACTTAATCTATCGTAACTTTGTCAACATCTACTGAATATTGCGTTCTAACGCCATTTGCCCTTTATAGTGCTTTTGGGTTTATATAAAAAATTAGTAATAACCTACGGCCACAACTTACAACGTTTTTTCCAATTTAAATTTTCCTTTAGTTCGTCGAATTATTTAGAGTATTGATTTTAAGTACGTATAATTAAGGGATTAGATTTGTATATTTTTAGAGTTTCATTTTAAGCCATTTCTTATTGAATAATGTCTTTAAATTTCGTGTTTAGTTCTTATTAAATTGTTTACCATTAATTGAATTGTGAAATTACACCTTCAAGTTTTTGTTTTAATATCTTTTAAGATTACATTGTTTACTCTAATTCTTAAATTTAATGAGCTTACGTATCAATACAAATTTTGTCTAAATGTTTTTTTTTTAGTAAAATGTTTCATGTCCTCGTTTTAAGCGTAAATCGTTTTAATTTCCATGTTTTGTGACAGCACATTTTTCAATGGTAAGTAATTAACACTTCTAGAAGAGATATAATAATTAACAAATACAGCTAACACAGCGAATAATTTTTGAAATTTTCTAACACAAATCCAACAATTTTTTTGTAACAAAAGCCCTACAACCGACTTTTATACGCTGACTTAAGTAATAACCAAAAAAATTAGTATCAAATAAAATAAAATGGTACAAAAACATAAATAGTACAAAAATATATTTTACAGTTAAAAAATGAAAAAAAGATTAATATTTGTATTATTTAAATTATTAATTTTTTTTGTAAAACTTTAGTTTTTTTTGACCATTAAATTAAGACAATGTGTTTATGTCAACATTGAGTTTTAATTTTTTCTAAAACATCTTGAGTATATCTGGGCTCATACTTTTTTTCTCAGCGAAAAAATAAGACATACTCAAAAGGTTTGTTTACAGTTAAATTTACTTCGTTTTGTTTAAGTTTTCCATTTATAGTTACTCTTAAGGCATTTTCAAAATCTTCCCCAATAGGAGACGTACGAGGAAAAATTTCAAAAATGTTTTATTTATTTTCTTATAAATAAAATGTGTCTATATTTAATAATTATAAAATATTTAGTACTTTTGTCGGGTTTCGGTTTTTCTCAAAGACTTAATATTAGTTGATTTATGCATATACATAAGTATGTACACACGTTTATGCTAATTTATAGTTGACCGTTAATGTAAGTGCTTAAATATGCAGCTAAATTTACCTTTAAACTATATGTAAATTGTGGATAATGCAAGGTTGTACTTGTATACCTAAACCTAAGATAAAACATTTTTCGGAATTAACTTTTGCTAACAAAATTTAAGTTTAAGTTAATCAGCTTAATCATAATTTTATAAAGGGACCTTTTTTTTTAAATGAAATATGTATTTTTCTTTCGAAGAAACTGCAGGAAATGAATAACTGCGGCGCGAGCTGGTCAACCGGCTTTGATAACCATTTATTATTCAAAAACTGTTTCAAACCTGCTTTGTTGTTGAAATAATGTCACGCACAAAAATAGTGGTTTCCATTCCACAGCGTTTGTTAGTCAATTCAACCTCTACATCTCACTTGTTCTGTTAACAAAGTGTTGGTTCCGCTTCAACTAAATTAATTGAAATCTAGTAATTATTTTAATATTTTTTTTTGCAGTTATTTATAACGTAGAATTCGGTTAACTGCGAATAACTATTCTAGAAAAATAGTGGGCTTCTCCTATGTGTCGTTGGGAAGTACAACTGATAGCTAATTGCGTTTGCCTTACAGAGTAATTGAGATTTTACGGTAATTTACTGATTTCTAAAAATTTTGTTACACATTTAAAACGCTTTGTGAATTACAAAATTATAAAATTTTTACTTATTACATTAATTTACGCTTAACACATAATATTTGTATATATACAGCAGTGGGTTGTGTGTGTAGGGGGTATGTAGGGTGTGGGAGTGGAGCTACAATTTATAGAATTATAATGATATTAGTGTTAAATATTAACGATAGTTAGACTTTAAATTGCTTATAAATTTAGAATTCAATTTTTAATTTTGCTCGAAGGTTCGCTTCTTTGATAAATTTCGAAGTTGTAATTTTGTCTACCTAAATCTTAAAAGCGTAAAGAAATGTTTGTTACATTGCTGTGTTCAGTTTGTGTGTGAATTTAAATCTTCTTAAATTTTTCATAAAAATGTTTACTTTATAGTTGCACCCAAAAAACTCCTGAGGTACATTGACCAATAATACATTTTGTAACTACATTTAAATTCGTTTATAGTAATTATAATAAATAAGTTGAACTTTTACACAAACGCATTGATAAGTGTAAAATATTTTTGTTTTTGTATTTAATTGAGTTATTTTTTTTTAATTTATAATATTGTAATTACTCAAGGTGCACATTTACCACTGCATTTGACTACTTCGTTTATATGTTTTTAGGCAACATTTTAGTTATTTAAAAAATTTTAATTAAAATTACTTTATATTTTTGTTTTAGTAATGCATTTGATTAGCATGCGAATTTCTCCATTACAAAAAAAAAACACCATTTAATAAGTATTTGTAACTTATTAACAGCTTTCTATTTGTCAATCTGCCTTATAGTCTATTTAGTTTATTACTAGATGATTGTTTTATGCATTTTTGCTCGTCGTCAAAAAGTTCACATATACCTTTGTTTTTCGCCTTAACACCTTCAAGGTGTGCTTTCATTTCATTACAAATAAGTAACGTTAGACCGAAAGTCCTAATTTGTTACAACCCTCAAACGCACGCCTTTTAATTCTCGTTCATATCCTTGATTGCTTGCAATATGCGTTTGACGTGCCCCACTTTAACTACACCCAAATCTTTGAGATCTCTTCTGCCTAGTGTTAGTAGCTCTTTGCCGCGTATATCGTTCTTCATGAAGCTCTCCACATATTCGGAGAGCTGCATTGTTTCTAGCCAAGTGACCACTTCGTCGACGCTCCAATTGCTGGCAGCTTCGCGTGTTGTCGTTAATGGTGGCTTCAACTGTGTCTGTCCCACGGTGGAACCAGAGCGCAGACGCACCCAGAAGTGGCGCGATTTGCGACGGCCATCACCCTAAATGAGAAGAATAAGTAATGTTCACGTTAAAGTTTAGCCAAATATTATATCATATACGTAGATCTTATATTACAGCATTTCACAGCTTTAAAAAGACAGCAATCGACTTACCTCTTCATTTGGCGCCAAAGCATTGAAGTAAGCGCGCAATTTCCCATCGAAACTCTTCTGTACCGAACATTTTTTCAGCTCCATTTCGATATTGGCCAAGGCAGCGCTCAACTTCGACTCGAGATCCTCTCTCAATATTAAGCTGTGTGCACGATCGCGTAATAAGTTGCAGGAGTCCTCGTACAACTGACGCGCCGACTCGATAACCTCCACCAGTTTGGTGCGTAGTGTGGGACCCTCAAGTAATTTGCCATCCGGATGTATGGATTCGAGTACTTCAGCGGCACGACAAGCCACAGCATACAAATCGTGTTGCAAAGATGGATGTGAAATTATAAGGAATTTCACCCATTTTACCAGCGAACTGACCGCCTCAATGAAGTTCAAGAGTACATAGCATTCACGTTCTGACAGCACCTCATCCGTAGACATTGCATGCTCGGATGCAGTCGATGATTGTTCGCGCTGTATGGATATGCTATGTTGACGCTGCTTTTCTTGCCAGGATTTCAGTGAAATTTCCAAATGACGATTACGACAAAGCATTTGTACACGATTCTTGTGCAGTATACGAATCATGCCGGGTGGTTGCAGCCAAGCTTCGCCATCAACTTGTATGGGTATTTCTTCGTCGCCCAAAATATTTATTTGTACGCTCTGGCATTGTGCTATGCGATGATGCTGTAAGTTTATGAGACGCGAGGCGGCCATTTGCACCGAGCCAAACACCGCGACAACTTCGAGTATGCGATCGTCAAAGCTGGGCAAAAGGAAGATATCATCCTTCTTGCTGGAGCCCCAGAAATTCGTGCCACCCATGAAGCTGTAGGTGATTTGTATATTTATAGATCAGATTATCAATAAGTAGAGTATTATATTTGTTGTTACTCACCTGGGTATATTCAATATGACGATGCCCTGTAGGGATGGCAGCGGTATACGCTGCCCATCACATTCCAACTGCACTCGTTGCTCGAGGTTTTTACATGTTTTCTGCAATAGCTGCTTCGAACCCAACACACCGTACCACATATAGTTTTTGGCACGCGAGCGACACTTCTCGGGATGCTCTTCCCGTTTGTTATGGAAATCGAGCGAGATCTTGGCATCTATACCAATACCGAAGTAATTATTCATAACGCATTTCTCATGATAGCCTGCCAGCAGGGTTTCATCGGGATCCATTAGTGGACTAACAGCAGCGCAGAGCGTATCTGCATTTGCTAGCAAGCACTTGGAAATGAACCCGGAACTATTCGCTAACGCTAGATGGTAAGAAGTAAGTATGTAATAAATAATAAGTTTATTAGGGATAGACCGCTTAGTTGTACTCACTTGGCCAATTTGGTAGGCGTACAAGTGGATTAATGATGGGCATTTTCCTAGCGCCATCTTCAGCGCCAAGTAGACGCTCCTTATCTTTTTTGCCCTTATCGTCACGTTCTTTGTCACCACCTGGATTACCGCCACCACTGCCACCGCCAAAATGATCGAATCCAAATAGTGCCGAACCCATAAAAAGACTGGACTTGGAGCCTTTAAGTGTCTGCAGATTTGGTAACGCCTCATTTGGCTGCAAAGAGAGTGCATATATGTAATCTCAGTGGCGTTAGCAGGAAAAACCGTTAAGTAGTGTGGAAAGTATCAGATAGTATTGCACTAACTACTAGTAAGTGAAGGAGAATGCTTGAAAGTTCAGTAAGTGTGTGGTAGAGTGGACAAATTGTATACAGTTTAGTTATGTTGTTCTAACTAAAAGTAAATGAAGTGTGGAAATTAATTCTTAAACGAAAACAAACACAATATTTTATGTACAGAGAGAAGCAATGTCAGCGGAAATAATGATATTTCGAAGGATAAACGAACGAAGAAAGTTGAGCGTAGACTAGACAATAAGCTGTGGAAGAATGTAAATAGTTAATTTTAGGACAGTTTTGCAGATCACTTAGGGTTTAAGTGGAGGTTATAGAAACGAATTTACAAAGCAACTACAAACTCATGTGGCAAACTAGTAAAATAACTGTAACGCAATAAAATATTTAATTGAATTAGAAAAATTATGAATTTTTATTTCGTTAGCAGCGTTGATTCCTTCTTACACAGGTCGTTGCGTTTCTATGAGAGGGCTCGTTGTTATAGCATATTTATTAATATTTTTTTCTGACTTTTCCTGGTTCAGTGTTAGGAAGATGTTGTTAAATAATAGCAAAACTTAATTTACAAGCTAAACAATTTGAAGAAGAGGTTTATCGACTTTGCTTAAAGTATTATCATCTTGGGGATCTTAACTGGGCATATTCACGTAACACTCCTTTGTTAAATAACAACATATGAAGGTATTACTGTATCTTCAGAATCCTTTTCAAAAGTCGACATTACATCAGTTGAATTCTCTTAGATATAGTTCACGAACACTATAAACGAATGCTCGAATTTTCTCTATGAGTCGAGTTCTTATTAAAATATCAAAATCTATACGAAATGATCTTACTACCAGAGTGGTATTTTCGGAACATTCGGCATCAAACCGAAGTTAGCCAATATCGTCAATATACGAAAGTGTCAGCATCCATTTTATCATAAGAATGACTATGACCAAATCCAAGCATCCAACCGAATTGTTTTATTTGAAAATTAGTTCTGCAGAACGAACAGTAGATATAGAGAAGTCGAAAAAGTCTTTTCGTATTTTGTCAATAGACGTCGTTGAAGGCGTATTACTCTAGTGCTACCAATCACATAGTGTCATACCGTATAGTATTGGAAGACCAAAATGGTTCATATTTGTTTATTTATTAATTTGTATAAATATAAAAAAAAATAAGTTGAAGTTTGATAAGAAATACGAAAAGACTTTTTCGGCTACCCAATATAAAATGTCCTAATATGAACGGGACAAATAAAAATTTATAAAAATTGTATTTATTATGAGTTTTAAAACTTGAATAAGCACTCAGTGCAAGACAAAATTGTTTGGACAGTATACAAAGTTTCGAAAAACTTCAAAACATTAGATAAAATTGGTTTGGGAATTTGCTAAACCACTGATGCTTCATTGCGTTGCTCTTGCTCTGGATTTAGAGTTCCTTATATATTGTTTAATCACTCCTAATTACCTGAACACATGAATATTCGATAACATTAAAAAGTATTTTTAAATCTCACGGGTTCCACCATAAAATAAGAGGAGCACAATTTCACAGCAACAGTCGACACAAAAACAGGAAATTCACACTTCCAAACAGGGTTCCATAAGCATTTGGATTGATGGGGATATAAACTGGTCATTAAGGATTTATTAGCAGGTTGAGTTTGGAATGCTTACCAACGGTATAAGTGGTCTTATCAGAGCCAAAGTGGCCAAACGTATATCCGGCTCGGCGACCACAAAGAAACGCAAACCCAACAATCCGTACGCGCGCTCTGAGAGGCATTTCTTCGAATGCTTCTTCTATAACCACATAACCACATATGTATGTACGAATATATATTTAAAATTAAAGGTTAATGTGATGATGAAAGTTAAGATTATGGTGTTTATATTTTGGAGAAACTTGTGTGTATAAATAAAATTGTTGTTGTGTAGAAGTAGAATAACTGTGTTTTTGTGTGATTACATTAATGGGAAAAACTTAAGATTTGGGACTTAAGCAGCGTTTTGACAGAGAATTTCAGCGTATGCGTTTCCAAATACATATGTATGTATGCATGTAAGTATGTATGTATATTTAAAATATTATAAGAAATTTTGAAATACATACCAATTCTTTTCGCTAAAAATTGTATTTTTTTCAATTTTTGTTTTCGTAGATTTTGATGAAATATATGTAAATTAAGAGAAATCATTTGTAAAATTGTGTGTAAACCTAAGCAAAGCCTAACAAAATAAGGCTAATATTATTAGATAATTCATATAAAATACATACATATGTAAAACTTGCTAACTACTGCACTGACCTTCGACATAAAACTTCCCCTGCAGTTTCCTCTCATTTTATGTCATTCTCTCCCTCTCTTTCCTCTTTCACTCTCCCTCTCCATTTATGTGTAATCATATGCACAGAAGAGAATATACGCTAACAGAACTTACCTTGAAGAGACTGCCACAGCTGATGCGTCGACTTGCTGCCGGTGACGAGCTTAAGAATTTCGTATGCTCCGGATCTAAACTTAACAAATTTGGATTGAAGCCCGAATGTCGACGATCTTTCTCGGCATGTTCGCGCACCGCTAGGCTGGTTGTTGCATGACTTGAGTGCCGCCTCAACTCCATCGGCAGCATACGGGCCGACAGTAGGCTGGCTGCCGACGCTGCATTCATCGGTTTGATAGCGTCTCCACGTAATGGGGTTGGTGGGCGCACAACTACACTTATCTGCGGATAGTTTGGATTTACATCATCAAAGGATTCTTTCTTACACGACTCATCAAAAGTAATGCGCTTTACATCTTGTCCGTGTCCGGATTTTTTCGGCGATGTGCTCAATGCTGAGCCAAGCGTTGTTGCTGTTGTTATTGTTGATTGGTTGTTCAATGTGCTGTGGGGCATTGTGGCTACATTCGGCTGGTTTTGGGCATAAGGCATTGACGGCGCTTCCAAGTTGTCCCCACTATCCATGTGTGCATAGGTCTCGATGTCGCATACCTCAATCTTAATAGCCATTTTTGTGGTCAATTCATCCTCAGTCTGTTGGCCGTTCGCATGTGTTGCGGAAGTTGTTGTCGTAGATGCATCAATAGAGAGTTGTTGTTGTGAGATAAGTATGGCGGATTTAGGTTTGCGTAGGGACGAACGCTTTTTCGGGCGCTTTGAGGAGTCAAGGTTTATTATCCAAACGTATGGCCAAATAAAAAGAGCGTTAATGAGTGCGCATACGTTTCGAATGAATTTGCCGGATAATCCGTGGGAGATGTTTGGCGTACGAAGGTGGTCGTTATCACGAGAAATGCAAGCAATTCATCATATATATGTAGTTGTAGTGAATATGGGACGGGTGTTAGGTTGGTTTTTGCGGACAAAGCACAAGTATATATGTATACAAATGTATACATATACATATATATATATGTATATACAGATGTAGTTTATGAAAAGGCAGCATTAAAATAAATATGAAAAAACGAAAGAGCAGCAAAGTTGTAGGTTTAGCATTTATACACATACACCGTCAACATCAACAACAACAACAACAACGTACGAGTGCACTTGCACCTAACTTTCTAATATAAGCCATCGACTTTGCGTACGCTACACACAGACATACATATGTATGTTGTGGCAAAGTGCGAAAACAAACTCACCTTGAAGCTTTGGCGCGCTATGTCATTACCCTCGACAAACTGTGCCAAACTGCAGTACCTTGGCGGCTCACGAATCTTCTGATCATCACAGCGATTGTCGATTTCGAAAACGATATTCTCGAAACCGAATTGTTGCGGATTCTCATCGCTGTCCATGCGTGCCAATTGTGCGTGCCGTGGTGGTGATGAGTTCCGTCGTAAGCTGCGCTGTCCACCCATGCTGAGCGATTTCTTGCGTATAGATTTTAGTGGCGGCGGTTGATTGTCCGAGCAAAGGGTTGGTGTATCGTCGGTGATGGTATTGTCCTGCAAGGCGCATGCTATGTCATGGCCCAGTACCGAACTAATATCATCCATAAACGATTCGCCTGGCACGACTTCCGTTTCATCGCTCGTTTCTGGCGAGTCGATGTGTGTGAAAGAGTTTGCATCGAGGTTCTGCAGTTAAGATAAAATTGAGGGGTTCGATTATTTTATTACAATATCTGTTAATTGGAAAACAAGCTTTTCTAATAATATATTTTAGATAATTAAAAAAAAAATTGGTAGTATTAATTACAAAGTACCTGTATTATGTCTCCTAACTGCAGTGGGCGGTCGAGATCTTGACCTTCTTGTTGCCTGTCAAATATTTCGGAGGCTACGCTGCACTCCTCATCACCGATGGCTGACAGCACATCGCTAGCCTCGCCGCCTGGTAACTCGTCCGACGAGGATAATTCCTAAACCACAAAAGTAAATAATTAAATAATGATTATTGCGAGTACATCGCCTTTTTGTTATAAAACATTAACCGTACGATACGTACAGTGGCTACGTCTGTATCAATGATCGTTATGGTTTCGCTTGAGTATACATTTGGGGCTTTAGGGGGTATGACTACGTTGGGTACCTGCAACTGACAAACTTCGTCATCGAAACGTAACGCCTTAGACTTTTCGGGCATTGTTTTCTCCTCCTTGCCGTCTTCATAGTTGCACTCCTTATTGGCACTCATACTTTGCTTGAGTTTCTTTTCCTTATCCAATTCACGACTCATATAGTAGTTGCGTTCGAATACCTCTATTGGACGGTAGTCCGAAAGAGGATCTACAATCTGATCGCTTGTCAGTATCGGCACACTAAGAAAGTCGATTTTACGTTCGGAGGGGGAGTTCACATCAGTATTTTCACCAACTATAGGTAATGGATTGCCGAAATCATCGATGTTAGCACCACCACTTAGTGACAATCTGCCGACACGATAGACAATCTCACTATTTCCTCCTTGTCCATTTTCTTCTATCTCTTGTATTACTTCGGGCACGCCTGAACTGCGGCGACTGTCCGCGAATTGACGTGGCACTGGTATGCTAATCGCATTGAAGAAGTTCTCGTCGACTGAGTCCCGACGTGTATCCGGTAGTGGCGATATGCAAGTTAGGCGAGAGGTTTCCATGGTTGGCGATATTATATTTATTGGTGGTATAATTGGTAATGGTGAAGAGCAAGGGGTAGATTCACCCGATGCATTGGTTGGTAGTTTTAAAGCTTCGAATGGCGTTATGGATAGCTTGCGCTGATAGCGCTTGGGTCGGCCTGGTTCCGAGTGTTCGATGACATTGTACATGGCACGTTTAACACTGTTGGCCCGACATTGTAGCGACTCGCGTTCTGTAGACTGTAAGGAGCGACTATTGCGTCGCTCATTCGTATTAAATTGGTCCTTCTCGTCTTTCTCGATTGATATGTTTGGATTACTGTAAAAAGAAAGTATGATATCTTTTAACATATAACATTTTGATCTTGGCAACTTACAGCAGTGAAGCTGATGTCGAGGGCGTTGTGGAAGCAGTTGGAGAGGCGGCAGCACTCTTTGATATAATGCTACTGATTGTCATTAAGAGATCATCGCCGGCGTGTGCACCGGTCTCTTCTTCGCGCAAAGCTTCCAATAACATGGCTAACTTCTCACGCAGTATGTCACATTTAACCAGTAATTGTTCGTCATCCTTACGACTTTCAGAGATCTGAACCATCAGTTCGTCGAGCGTTTCGCAGAGAGTTTTAGTGGCAGTTATAAGCGTCTGCGAATCATCGGTCTCGACAATGTTGCGCAAGTTTAAATTAGCCGACGTTACCATGCCGGTAAGTAGTGCTTCTTGTGCGCTCGACAATGACATTTTCGGCGTCTTCGGTTGCACGGCGACAGCCTTTTCGAAGACCATTATGCTCCAACGATCCAACATTTTGGTACTAGCAGATTCGTAACGTTCGAGTATTTGCGGCAGATGTGCGTCATCATCACAGGATGAGCCCCAGCCCAAAACACGCGCCAAATCGTTACCGGTGCCAAGAGGCAGTACAGCTACTTGACATTGTTTCTGCAGAAAAGATATGGGGAATACTCATTTTAACAAGTTAGGTATTCTTTTATAATAGTTTCGGGTTGGGAGATAAGCAGGAAAAGGTTAGACGGCTAATAAGTTATGTAAAAAAACTTACATGCATACTGAAACGATCAATCTCGCTGAGCACCCAGCCCACAGAGCCGTCGCCGGAGCAAACTAATATTCGAAACATTTCGAAACGTCTGAAGAGCCGCAAACCCAAACTGGGACCGGTGGATATGAGATCGAAAACTTGAGCTGGGTTTAATAACTGCTTGAAGCGTCGCAAGAACTTCACTCCCTGATTGTCACCTGACTTCGAATTGACGAAAACCAACAGTGGCGAAAAGTTACCTTTCGGACTCTCCACATCCCAGGAGTCATCATTGCCAATGGAATGCACACAGGTAGGCGGCACAACTGACAGCTTGGCCGGTCCTAATGGACAAGCGACTGCAATTTGGGGTCGGCAAGCAACATGTACCGTTTCGCGACACCATAAACAACGCCAATCTTGCAAACGCAAAACCGAACCGCAAGTCTTCTTACAAACCGAGCAGGTCGATGAGACCGGTAAATTACCCTCCATCCATTGATGTGGCATAATAATACTTCCGTCGCGATCCTCAATGATATCCTTGCCGACGGTAGCCAATGTCGTCCATTTACAATTGGCAATGGCTTTGGCAGCGCAACGTTTATGCACTTTGCATTTGCACACCTCACAAGAGAGGCCATGCGAGGTAACGCCGGAGAGTACATCGCGGCATACATTGCAGAAGGTGGGACGGGCGTGGGAGGTCGCATACCAGTGATGATGATTGGAGAATAAATCATGTTGCTCAATGAAGAAGCTATCGCCACGCGCTCGCGCCGGTATTGAGGCGGATTTCAGCGAGCTTAGCCAGTCTTCCATTTCGCGGCGAGATTCGGCACAAAGCACAAGTGAACGTGTGGCGGTGATTACCTGAAGAAGAAGATTGTGCGACAATTATATTCTACTCTCTGTTAATGGAAAATAGTTATTTTTTTAGTATAGAGCAAAAATAAGTGGTTCATAGTAGAAAAGTACATATATTTACATCAGATTTGTTTGAATTCATTCTTCTCTTTAAATATATTGATTCTCAGAACATACCGGTCGCAAAGTGCTGGAAATCACTTTTAATTTCAATAGCCTTAGTTAAGTCTTTCGGATAGTCTAATATACCAAAATTCCCTGTTGTTTCTGCATTTTCTTAGACGACACAGAAATGAGTTGAAGATTTTGGTCTATGTGCTTTCAGGAATCACAAAAACATCAGAACTTAATGAACATATGAATGGTTTTTAAGACTGTTTTGAGTTTCTAGTTAAATTTCTAATCTTCTTGAAAAATCCGTTACTAGCGGTCATATGTGAGCAAGGGATCTTATTTTCTGAAATCACTTCTCTTCTTCTGCACATAGCACCTAAAACTCTTCTATTAGTAATATTGGCACATACTTTTTTGCACAGTATTATTTTCAGTTACTGTCACCTATTTTCACCGTATCTATCACAGCCCAACAATTTACTCCACAGGTAAACACAAACTGCCTGCATTACAGCATTAGCTTATTGTCATTGACTAGCATAATTAAAGCTACCTTTGTTGGCAATTAACTCAGTTTTGTCCTTCGAGTGTTTATTACATAATTCCAATTTCAGCTTACCATATTGCGTATCGGAAAAACAGCAGCAACGGCATTCACGCACAAACTCAATAAGCTGTATGCCGGAAGGCTTCAGTGTCAAACATTTTACCTACTTTCATGCGAGTATAATTAAGCTAAATTAGCTTTCGGCACATAGGCATCGGCATTAAGCCATAAATTTTATTAAGTGGCAGTCATGTGCAGTCATTTGTTAAACAATGATTGATTGACTCGAATAACTGTTCAAGTGATATATTTGTGTACCAAATGCATATATAAAGGACATAGATAATTATGTTACAGTGTTTTTAGTAATGATGTGAAATATTAGTTTGTTGTAGTAATTATATGAACTACATAAAATGTTTGCATAAAAACAACGGTACATGGCAAAGATTTCGTTGTCATTCTAAAACCATCACAAAGATGTGATCTACTCTAAGCTGGTACTTAGTTTCCAAGTCTTTCTCCAAGTTAAGTTGATAATAACAAAAAGGTGCTATCAAAGCGAGAAGACCTGAAATACTGCCTTAAATTGAAACATTCTTGTTTCTTCCTGTTTCCGATTTACTACTGATAGCATAAAATTTGTTCCGATTTCCACTTTATACTCTCAGAAGTGTAGTAGTGTCTGTCTCAGTACTAATAGCGGCAAATTGTGGTGATAATTTAAGATTTTTCTCTAGGTTATGAGTTAAGTCTATAACTTATTAAGGGCTTTAGTAATGCACATAAACAAGTTACTTGAAGGTTTTCTATACTTCGAACACTAGCTTATAAGAGCTACACATAACCTCTGTGCAAATGTCTAATTAATGTTATGCTGGTAACTAGAGTAATTAGTACGTCAGCTTTATGCTTTACGCAATATATTGCGTTTGCTGCAAGACGCCAACGCTGTGTGTTTCCGAACAAAGTGTGCATCAGCAAAGTGATCAATAATAACAATATAATAATGTTATTTAATATCCCCGATATATTGGCAGCAAAGGCGGTTTGTTAAATTGAAGGACGGTTTTATGCAATTGCAGCTCCATCAACGTCAGTGAAAGGCCAACGTCAGCCGTTAGCAGAGTGCGAAGCTAACAACAGCAGCAGCTATCATACTTTCTCATAATCGTACTATATGCATAGAACATAAGATCTGCTCAGTGGCTTGCGTCAATCCACACGCCATGTACATGAACGCAGTAGTGGCACAAGCCGTTTGTGTAATTGTATACTTAGAGTAATGCAGAGCTTTATGTTTGAAGCCACGTCACTGCGCCTTGATGTCAGAGTTGCATGTAACCTCAAGTTCAATGAGGAGTTGTAACAGGTCCCGCCTGCAACATTGTTGGTTGCTTTGCATTGACATAACACTTAACACACATACACATATACTATTGTATAGTAACACAGCACGCAACACAATTTAAATTGCTTTGCTTTTGAAGTAAACTTTGGGGTCAAAAGTAAAGTCGCTGCAGGTTTCGTAATAATATGCCAAACTATGTAGGTGGAGGTGACCACCGACAACATGTACACACGTCATAGAAACACGTGCGCAATATTGCTTTCTGATAGCTCATAGAACATTCCTACTGATATGGTTTGGATTTCAAGGAAGTAAAACAAATTTGGATTGCATAATGCTTTGGCTAAGAATTTAAAGGAGCTGTTTTGGCAAGCAAAAATTTGTTTGTGAATTTTTAATATACTAAAATGATTTTTGGGAGAAAAAATATATTTTCTAGTAAGAGTAAGTGAAAAGCAATAATGCTACTATGTTTATACCACTGTAAAATAGCTGTAAAATATTTATTATGACAATACATTTTAAAGTTTGACTTTGCGCTGTTTGAAGCTGCTTGTTTCTAAAGATTTTGGCTTCAAGGAAGAACATTATAGCGTCAACCAAAAATAGAAAGAGTCATTTATGTTTGAAATATTATCTAAACTATTCATATCTAAACGATCCTTATATACAGAATTTTACAACTCGTATGAATGTTTTCGAAGCAGCTTCATTGCAATAAAATACAATTAGCTTCTGCTGCTGTAGCATCATTTCTCGACCGGTTGAAAACTTGAACTGAATATGGTTGAAACGTTTCTGAAGTACGGGCTGGTTTTCTAGAAAACGGAAAAACCAACTATTCAACTTCTACAACAGATTTTACTAACCTAAAAGTATTTTTTCAGACAGAAAAAGAGAGAGGCCGAAATGCGTGAGTATGATGAGCTTGACAAGCTGGCCGACAAGGATATTGCTTGAAAATTCTAAACTCTTCTCCAGCCTGCTGAATGGCAGTGAAAGTATAACGTCAGGAGAAGGTGAACCCGATTACCCAATCGATGACGATGGAGCAGTCGTTCCATTGCCCGACCATGAAGAAGTTTGAATAGCAATTAACCGTTCTGAAGAACACAAAGCGGCGGAGCCGTTTGATGGTCGGCCGAGTTATTCAAACATGGCGGCGAAGAACTGATAAGTAGCATGCATCAGCTTCTTTGTAGAATATGGTGGGACGAAAGCTTGCCCAACAATTGGAATTTAAGTGTGCTCTGCTTAATTCACAAAAAGGGAGACCCCACAATCTGCGCCAACTACCGTGGGATAAGCCTCCTCAACATCGCATTTAAGGTTCTACCGGGCGTATTGTGTGAAAGATTAAAGCCCACCGTCAACAAAGTGATTGGACCTTATCAGTGTGGCTTTAGACCTGGCAAATCAACAACCGACCAGATAATCACCATGCGCCAAATCTTGGAAAAGACCCGTGAAGGAAAATGACACATACCACCTTTCGTGGATTTCAAAGCTGCTTTCGACAGCACGAAAAGGAGCTGCCTCTATGCCGCGATGTCTGAATTTGGTATCCCCGCGAAACTAATACGGCAGTGTAAACTGACGTTGAGCAACACCAAAAGTTCCGTCAGGATCGCGAAGGAGTTCTCCAAGCCGTTCGATACCAAACGTCACAACATCCTTATCGTCGACTTTTCAACCTGCAGATGGAGAAAATAATTCGAGTTGCAGAACTTAATCGAGCAGGTACAATCTTTCTTAAGATGGACAATGAAGCAAAGCAAATGGGTCTGGTTAGTGAATGAGGGCAAGACGAAATGTCTGCGTACAGGCAAACAAACATTCGTCGCATTCGCGACTTGGCTCTCACGACACTGTTGATAGTCATAGCTTCGAAGTTGTTGATAATTTCGTCTATCTTGGAACCAGTATCAACATCAATAACAATGTCTGCCTTGAAATCCAACGCAGGATAACTCTTGCCAACAGGTGCTACTTCGGACTGAGTAGGCGATTGAGAAGCAAAGTCCTCTCTCAACAAACAAAAACCAAACTCTATAAGTCACCCATAATTTCCGTCCTGCTCTATGGTGCAGAGGCTTGGACGATGTCAAAAACTGATGAGTCGACGTTGCGAGTTTTCGAGAGAAAGGTTCTGCGAAAGATTTATGGTCCTTAGCGCGTTGGTCACGGCTATTATCGCATTCGAAGGAACGATGAGCAGGATACGATACACGACGACATTGACATAGTTCAGCACATTAAAAGACAGCGGCTACGCGGTGGAGAAGGAAAGGAAGAGGAAAAGAACAAACGACTGTCCCTCTTGTTAACTTGGCTATAATTGCGCAAGCGGTGTCTACGCCAGTAAAGTAGAAAAAAATTGTATTTTTGCACCACAACCACTCGCAAACAACCAACGCGCATGCGCCTTCACAACCACTGGAACAGTATAACTTTCGTGCGAACTTACAATGATACAATGACTTGCATGACACACAGGGACAAACTTTTACTTCAATGTAATTTCCTCAGTTTAAAGGATTTATCCTTTTTGTCTAAAGCGAAGCCAAATAGAATTTCCGGAATATTTCTGCTGATTGACGTCAGCGAAGTTTAATCAACAAATCTGTGCCAATGTTGACTTTCACATGAAAGTATGCGATAGTGCAACTAAATGATAAAAACATGCGCAGTGATGAACAAGTGTATATACACCAAACTAGTCAATATTGAGCAGTAGAGTGGTAAAGCACGGCACTAGTAAGGAAATGCGATTTTTGTTCCGTATTTGAATAGATTTTTTGTGGAAAGATATTTAAAAGGCTTGACGCAGATAACTAAGATCCTTAAAGCGGTATTGTGCAAACTTACAAATGAGGCATTCAATATTATAATGAATATTCTTTTTCTTCACATCAGAATTTATCATGAAGAATTGATGAAGCAATAATGTTGATTGAAGTAATATTTCTATCCAAAAGTAAATCATTTTTAAAATCCTTATAGGTTAGCACCACCTTAGTTCCATTTAAACACTTAACGTTGCACATGACTCTTTGAGCAAACCCACTCACTGGCCTTCCTCTACGTTTTGTGTCAATCAAATTTCCACTCACGCATACAAAGGCACAAAAGTAAACATACAAACAGACGCATATTCACACGTGCTGCATGAGCGCCGTTCGCTCACTGGAAGGTTGACAGCAAAGCATGCGCCCGTAGAGTTGAATGTTTTGTGTGCAAAAGTTACTTGCGGAAGTTGTCAGTGGCAACAGCGAATGAATTCATTTGTTTCAAAAAGCGAAGAGGCAAAGCATCAAAAAAAAACTTTAAGATTCAATTTAAAGCTTACGTCTGACACATACATACGTAGCCGATTATCATTTCTCATTATTTTGCCGTTGATACTGCTTTAATGCATTTTATTTAACGCATTTCACTTTGATTGGCTTTTGTTCAGCAAGTTAAAGTAATGAATTTTTTCCATTTTAATGAAAAAATTCGTGGAAACATTTGTTTTTTAATTCTTGAACGATAGATCCTTGACAATTTGTAAAAAAAAAAAAAATTCTTTTCATGTCTAAAAATCAGGGATTTTGCTGCAGGGTCCTAGAAATTTGAAAAAATTAAAGGTTTATTTGTTCTTGAACAGTTTTGAAAAAAACCGAGCCTTGCAACTTCCCAGAACCAAAGCCAGGAAGATTCTTCAGGTACATAAGGTTTGTTAGTTATACGGAGTTTAGGGCGAGTTTTTACCGAATTTTATTCATTCTAAGCACAAATCTGCACTATTATAAGAAAATTGCGAGTTCAGGGATGTATTGACCCCATTCAACCCATTTGCAGCACACACACATACAACCATCAGGAAAGGATTCTTCTGAATTTCAAATGAGTAAATTTTCGGCGAAAAGTTAGTATAGGTACTGGGGTCCAAATATTTGATATCTAGTGGCTTCAACAGTTTTTATTGGACTTGGACAATTTTTGGTCATAAGGTGGCATACAACGGGAGTAGTAGGCTTATAATACCATTTCCTTCACTTTCACACTCTTCCCTTTGCTATTGAAATCCTCTGCGCCAAGTTACAGTTCTTAGTGCTTAGTTATGGTATTTTGTAGATTTTTGGTTAATGTTGTTTTGTGAGCGTGGCAGTGGTCCGTTTTCGCCCGTCTACGAACATGATCTTTTTTATTCCAAGGAAGGCGAATACCAAGTTCCATCAAGATATCTCAATTTGTACTCAAGTCATATACTATAATATATAGAATTCTATATCTACGTCGATAAATTTTTGGGTGATACGCACAACCGTCAGATGGACAAAACTGTTACTGTAGCAAGAGTATAAAAAATATGTGTTTATTTTTCCAACGCTTCACATTGATTGGGTTGCCATCCAGATAGGCACAAAAAATAAATAAAATCAAAGCGTACAATAAATGCAATTAATGTTTGTAGGATGTGAAATGAAGCCTTGAAACTTTTTCAATTTGGATATTTCAATCAGATTCAATAATTCAAAGGTACTCAATATTGCCCTTAGCTTTAAAAGCGCTGCTTCGCACAAAAATGTGCTATATATGGCATTTGTATGACGAAATGCACTGAAAATTTGCGTGGGTGAATGCACGGATAAAATAGACGCATTAATGGAAAAGAAAAAAATTTGGAATTTTGCTTCTGAAAATACACACCTCTCTCTGAAATGTTCAGTAGAGGAATGCTTTTGTGCCAACGTATTTATTTTGAGCAAAAATTTTCACTATTGAACGTAGAATGCAATAAGAGAAAACTTCCCTCCTTTTTATCACATTGCACTCATTTCAGTTTTGTGTGTTTGTTTTCATGTTTTTCTACATTTCGACTGACCTTACCTTTATTTGCTGCATTCCTTCAGCCGAAAGATTTAAGGTGTAATTTTAGCTGAACTTGATATTTTCTTTATTGTGACAATTAATTGCTGTTTAAAAAATACATAATTTAACTTCAACCAGCCGTTCTTTTGAATTAGATTTTAATCTTTGCATTTTGCATGCCTTTTTCCGGTTACTATGGTTACCGTGTGCTTCGTTAAATGTTTAATGAAGCCTATTTCCCATGTTGTGGAAAATACAAGCGGCCTTTGAAAATGCTTGCTTCTGCTTGATCCGCTAATTGAGACCAGAATGTCAGTGAATCTCAGATACCAAATGGGTTAAAGTAAAAAAACTGGAATTAAAAAGCAGAGGAAAGGGCAATGCGCTAATGGATAACGGCTGCAGGCGGCGGCTGGGTGCAGTCATCAATGAAAAGCTGTCGAAGTTTGAGCGTCGTTGTGGTCGCTTTCAGCGATATTCACAACTCACTGGACGCATTTGGCCTTTTATTTTTTTGTTGCTCGTCTTGAACTTAGTACAACTTTTTAATAATAATGGGCTGGTTGTATAGAAGCACATGCTGATGAAAAATCTTCTGAAAGCCATTGATGTGATTAAATCAGTACTTTGTGCTTTGTTTTTGCTATGAAGTCTGAATGTTATCTCTATGGAGTTTGATAATATCAATTAGTATTATGTTTTATTCAATGAAAAATAACAGATCCCTCAGCAATTTTCCTCTTAATTAATTTACTTGGGGAAGAGTACTCACAATTGTGGTTTAATTATATAAAAACGAATTAATTTGTTGGAGGAATTATAAAACAGAAAAAATATGTAGTTAATGGAGGTAGATTTTTTTTTAGTTTCCCACCAAAGCATAGTCGAAAATTTGTTCGTATGTGCATCTTATACAGAACTTTAAAGGCTGCATTTGTAATACCACTAATCACTTCTACACTGCGACTCAATTTATATCAGCTATCACCGATTTTTATGTGTCGCCCGTGGCGTATGAGTAATCTACTTGCCTAACTATATTTGAATAAAAACATGTTTATTGAATATAACATTATTATTGAAACTTTATGTATACTCTGTGTTGCAAATAACATTATTTTTAATACGCTTTGCGCTTACGCATAAATCAGGCATTAATAAATGCCATAATTTCGAAGTTGTTCTGCCGGACGCCTCTTTCCTAAACATGCTTCTAAATTACATACTCCTAGAAATGTGGAGAGAAACTCGAATATAAAGTGTTTGTGAACTTACCAAATTTTTGCCGATACTTCTCCGAAATATTAAGGTAGTAACTTTCTAAGTTTTTCAAACTTGATTTAATTGCAAGGTAGTTGTTTCATTAATATTATGGCTTATTTAAATGTAGTTTTTTCAAGAATTAAATTGTACTTTTTAATACTCAAAATGCGTTAAAAGCAAATAGATTGCCGTCAATTATGCGTGCTAAGTCCGAGTATTTTTCTATTCGTCTCCTTCTACTATTTTTATACTCTTGCAATTGTTGTTATTTGGACGCTATATCAACCGTTAAGAGGTGGTTTGCTAAGTTTGAACGGGACGGCATGAGCACGGAGGATGATAAGGCAGTTGACGGCCGAAAGAGGCTGAAGAGAGATTACAGTCCGGTGGAAGTAACCCGAACGAACCTGGATTTTTATCCGGCCAAGGACTAACAACTCGGCACCATTAATCGAAATTACCTCAGGAATGTTTTCTGCCGCCATAAAAATAGCTACAACAACAGCACTGAAGACGGTGAAGGCAGTTGACGACCTAAAGAGACTGTTACCGACAGAAAACATTGAAAAATTCCCAAAAATAATTTCAGTTGCCCATAAAGCAAAGTTGTTCGGCTTTTCTGAGACTCTGAAGACATCAAGGGAAACGTGTTGAATATAATGTGAATGAATATTTATGTAGCTGTGCAGAGCTCTGTGCAAAGTAGGTGCCGATGATTCTGAATAGGGTTTGAAGGCGTTCAATTGATAGTCAGCCGAGCACGTAATGGACCGATTCTAAGTCGTGAAAAGTCACAAACGTCTGTTAACCTTGCCAGCATCAGTATTGCGGATGTCGTGTAAGATATTCATAAACTATCTTCAAAGAAAAAGCCCATTAACCGAAACCATTAGAAGGAAGAAATCGCGAAAAATGGCCACATTTGAAGAAAACACGGGCTCACGAAGACAGAGGAATATAATGTGAAAATTTCATGAGTTGGGCTTCGAATTTCTTCCACGTCCACCATATTCTTCAAGTCTGGTCCTCAGCGACTATTTTTTGTTCTCAGATTTTCAAAGAATGCTCGTTCGAAAGAAATTTAGCAACCATGAAGAAGTAATCGCAGTAAAGCTTACTTTGAAGCTTAAGGCAAATGTACTATGGTAATGAAACCATAGTATTTTTGACCACTGAAATCATTGTATCGTTCTCGAAGATACCTATATTGAATAATATTATCAAATTTTATCAAAAAAAAAAGAAAATAATAATAAAAAAAGTTTTTCTTTGTTAGCCTGCGTACTGTTCAGCCCACCATATATTTTTGGTATATGGATTGAAAGTGTGTGTGTGTGTATGTAAATAAATTAAAACTTTGCTCAAGGAATACGCACGCTTTGCTTCGTGTTATTCGCGATGTGCGCTTTAAACTGCATATAACTGGATTTCTGTTTGCAAAGAGGCTTTGAAAAGTTTTGCTCTGACGGCGCTCAAAGTTGAACCACAAACAAGCTGCTGCTTTCGTGCCATAAATCGTCTATACTCGTTTAAAATTTTTACGCAGCGAGCGTGCTTATGAGTTTATTAAGGATAATGGGATTGGTATTTCCTTGCTCTTAATACATTTTAATGTCAATGTATTAATCTCATAAAAAACTAGAATTAATATCGAGAATTAAAAATGCACTAGATTGCGTTTAGCAGGTGGTTGCTTGTAGACCGGCAAATTTGAGTTGAGATTTGTTTGGGAAGTTTATTTTGTAACGCTGATTATGTTTTGTGGGTTAAGTAACTACTGCCTTCTTCTGTTTCAATATTTTTAAACCTCAAGCTAAGTTAGCTCTCATTTTCGCATTCAATCTTCTGCATTATTGGCCTTCTTCGAACATTGCTATCGATATAATCGTTAAAGTTGCATAAAGAGCATATTCTGCGAAGCATTCCACGAAGGATAAATTACTTTATTTCATTTGAATATCACAAAGCTTTTGTAAATTCTCTGAAATTTAATTCCCCCAGCAACTGCATAACAGGCACAATCGTTGATAAATGAAATAAATGGAAGCGATCACAGTTTATTGATACTGCACTTCCTTCCGTGCGCATTACCCTTTCTCTTTGACGTTTTTTACATGCGCGAATATGCGCAATTTAATTAATTTTATGCCATTCAAATTCACTTTCATTCAATGCATTTTCCAGCGATTTGCAACAAGTGTTAACACGTCGATGGAGTCACGGCAAATTGAATGGGCGGTGCTGAACACGCGACACTAATGGCCTTCATTGTAGACTTATGCATCGCCAGAATCAATCGCCAATGCAATCCAACATTTATAAAACTTTTAAATTCACACACACACACTTGCATTAATAGGCATTTTCGTATTTTGTTTTTTTGCTTGTTTTCACTCTGCCACATTCACGCCACATAACGTGGCAAGTCAACGTTTACGCCATGTCGCTGTGGTGCACTGTAGTGCTGGGCGTTTCATTTTTGCTTTCACTCACACTCGACTAAAGTCGATTACAGTGAATTGGCGCTGATTGCTGCCGACCGCGTCGTTGTTGACACTTTTCTTTGTTTGGTTTTTGCTTTTGTTGTTTTTTCCCCATTTTCTGTGCTTGTGTTTGTTCGTTTAGTTTGTCGACTACTTAGCTGGCTGACTTATGCTTTGCCTTGTTGGTCGAGCATTATAAAATATTCATGCGGCTCTTGGGAGGATACAAGCAAAACCAATTAAATAATTGGAATGCTCACAAAGTAAACGAATGCGCCGAGAATTTCAAATTGGAAAACGAATATTTCGGGTGGTAGGCATTTATTCATGCTTTGCAAATACTATGAAAATATCCAGGCAGCTAAGTTGACAAGAAGAACAAGCGTTAGCAAGAGTTTAATTGTTGTCAACTGCTTCTATGTAATTGTCGGACAATTGAATCATGTATCTTTAGAAATTACTCTGTAATCAATAATGAGTTCCGGCGCACAAGATTATAAAACATGTTTCGAAACACTGTTCACACACAGTAGTGTCATGATGGTAACATTTCGCAAGAGTTCTGTCGATCCTTTTTATAGAAAATCTTTCGAAGAATTTTTGAATGTTTATTTATTGGACATGACGCACTGCTTGCACAATAAAAAGTTGAGCTTGCGGAAAATAACAATAAGAATATAATATAGAGACTTTAGAAGTGCGAACCCTAAATCTCTATCTCTCGTACGTGTGTGGTAGTATAATAGAAATATCTTACGATTATCCACAATTGATGGAAAGACACGTTTTACGTTGAGTTTGAAAAATATTCGGAGCTCAATTTTTTTAAAAGAATGTAAGTAATGTCTTCTCTAACTTTTAACTACCTTAAATGCAAAGGATTACAGAGTATTGCTTAACATTCTGCAGCCGATGGAAGTAAAGAGCTACTGCCAAAATTGTGTCATGAAAAATGGAAGAGTTGACCTGCTCAGGTACTGGTGAAAGCATTCTATTGCTTGCAACAAGAAAAAAATCTTCTGATGGTTTTAAGCTAACACATTATTCGTTAATGCAGAAATTGTTGCACATTGTCCGAATGGGACTCACCAGTAAGCAGTATAGACTCAATAGGGCAGTGGGGTTAACGCGTGTAAGTGAATTTTTTTCATCCGTATCCTTCCATGAAGAGAGAAACTTTCAAAAATTTAAGATTTTTCAGTAACTGCTGCAAGAAATATTTTTAGTTTGTGCCATTTCCACGATAGTTTAATGTATGTAACTTGAAGGAACAGAGTGTTTACTCGACCAAGTGGGGATTACTCAAAACTGTTTGGAAATTGTTTATAGCCAATACAATGCCAACAATATATTTTTATATAAACTTCTTTTGTCAGCTATAATAACCGATTGTTTTTAGTTAAGGTGTATATTTGTTGAATTTTTAGGGCATTATTGTCTTATTTGCATATTTAATTAATTTTATTTTTTTATTTCAAATTTAATTGAATTTAAAATAGTCTAAAAAGCTAATTCAAATTTTATTTAATTCATATTCCAATCTAAGATGATTCAGTCACTTACCTGAAAACTATGATTTATATTCTTAATACTACATTCAGCGGTGCACAAATCGGATAAATCGATTTCATCGAACACTTCGCTCTGTAAATAAAAAAAAAAAAAAAAACATTTCGCAATTATTAAAAAATTCAAAACGAAGTTGAAACAAATCGTTCATAATGTGCTTAGGGAGCTGTATATATGTATATATATATTTTTTTTTATGATAGTGTATATGCAGGAAATAAAGATTGAAATAAAATCGATAATGTTATTACGTTGATAAACACAACAGCACACCAAGAAATGGAAAGTATTTATTTTAAATCATCTGTATAATGGAAAAGCACATATAAGCGTAGCACAACAATATGTCACAACGCATCAGCAGCAGCAACATATTCGTATATCAATGAAGTGGTTGTCATGGCAGTTTATAGCAGCTGTCGACAATATGCTTGTTAAGGCGCAGTGACAGCAATCGTAAAAACATCAGGTAACTATGACGACAGCATCAAAATGTTGCCGCCTTTTTAGTTTGCTGCTGTTCAATGAAAGGTGTGTAGCATATCAATTAGTTGGTGGATTAAAAAGGGTTTTGGGTCACTTTTGAACTGGATTTAAATTTAATTGCGAGCGAAAAAAATACTAAATACTAGTAGATGGTCTAAAAAATTCTAAAACTTATTCACGCTTCCGACGTCTGATTTAAATGAATTTACCAAAAAAAAAAAAAAAAATATTCGATTTTTGATATACATATTTATTTAGTATACATAACATAGCTGCAATATCTCTATTCTCAGAAACATGTGTGTTATTTTGTTTACTTCTGTACTCAGCTATATTACAACTATTTGAATGTTTATTCATTAAGCACTTCAAAAACTTCCGTTGTTGCACTCAAGGCGGAAGTAGAATGTAGTTTCATATTAAAATTATTTAACCTTAAGGTTCAGTTAAAGTTTAAACTGAATTGAGTTCCAAAAATATCTGCACATACCTTAGTTATAGTCGGTGTGGTATTTTTTCTAACAGAAATTAATAGAATTTAATATAAAAACTTTCCTAACGAACAAAGGAGCATTTCGAAAAATATTTTTTTATTAATTGGTACGACGGTCAGAGATATAAGTGCTAAAAGTCAATCAATTTAACCATTAGTGTTTAGTATACGCTTGTCCAAGACAGTCATCAACATCAACTGATGACCAATACGTCAATAAAATAAAGGAACTAGTGCTTGAGAATCGACAAGTGACAGTCAGAAATCTTTCTGGCATCGTTGGAATATCGAAAAGATTAGTGAAAACCATCTTGAAAGATATCTTGGGCCAAAAAAAAAATTAATGCTCGATTGGTTTCAAAGTCATTAATTTTTTCTAAAAATCAGCGTCGTGTTAACGTATGTGAAATAATGCTTTCTGATTATCAATATGACATGAAACGTATTATTACTGACGATGAATCTGGGATCTATGCTTACGATCCGGAAACAGACGATCAATTTGCCAAATATCGTGGCAAAGCTGAGCCGAAGTCAAAAAAATCCGGTCAAAGCAGGTTCATTATCTAGGTTATGTTGACAGTTTCCTTCGATTATAGAGGTGTGGTGCACTCCAAAATCCTTCACCGGTCAAACTGTCAACAAGGAATACTCTTTGCGTGTAATGCGAAGCTATTCTTAAAAAGTGGTTGAAAATTATAATGCATCGTCGCATATTGCATTGATTCTTCGTGAGTTTTCCGCCAAATTTTCAACCAGTGTCGTGCCGCAACCACCGCATTCGCCTGACTTAGCTCCGTGTGACTTCTGGCTAATCGGTATACTCAAACAATGGTTTCGGAGAAACTGTTTTTAGTCAATTAAAGACAATAAATGTGATTTGCGCAATGAAGGCTATTCCGGAAATTGACTTTAATAACGGTTTCGGGGATTTGAAAACACTTTGGCAGAAGTTTATTGGTGTCAAGCGAGTTTACTTTGAGGGGGCCACATGGATTTTGTAGAATAAATTAATAATTTTAAAATAATGAACAAAGTGTTAATATATTTAGCCTATAATAGTAAACTCTATTAGACATCACAATATTACAAATCCACTTTTGGAATTTTCTGCACTTGAAGATTACCATCAACAGTCAAGCCAAAAATATATTCAACAAGCAACAGCTACAAACGCTGAGTGGCACAATTCGAATATTTCAAAATAACTTTCCCTCGGCCAGTTTGTATATGTTTCTGACGTTGAGTATATATCTAGTGCTTGTCGTCGTTGATGATATTACTGTTGATGCCGATGACTCTACATGCACTGTGTTTTGTTTCTGTTTTTGCTAGTGTGGCACCTCGTGATGCTTCAGCCTGTCAAGGACCGAGTGAGGCTAGAGTACGCTTAGCTGCATTTGAATAATAGCTCTCAAACTTTTTCATGATATTTTTGAGGACAGAACAATGAAGTGAAATGTGATTACAGTAAAATATGTACGAGTTTATGGGAAATTTTTTTTTAAATTTGTGTTGGTTTCCGTAAGTGCTGGTTATACGATAGACGATTTTTGAGTGAAGTGTTTATGAAATGTCTGGTTTTATTGGAAAACTCCACATTTTAGCATTTGGTGTGAATACCAGTATTTTTGAATATTAACACAATATTTGCATATAAGTAAATTGATAGGTGGCGTATACGTAACCTTGGCAATTGTGGCAATTACAATAAGGATTTATATGCCTTCAACTCAAGGGAAGTTCAGGCGATTTTAAATAGTTTTAAATTTTTTAATTAAACTTTCAGTTAATTATTTTACATTTGAAACATTATTACAAATTTATAACAATGCAACTAATGAGCGCTCTAAGCTTGTGAAGGGCAAGGAGCAAGTTTGAAAAAAAGTAAAAATAATTAAAAGATTCATCAAATTTTGGCGGACAAGATGTGTATACCATGCCTTTTGTCTGCACTCCTTGTAGGTTTAATGTAGCCGTTTCAGGAGCACAATTATTTATACAATGTGTAGCTCGTGCAAATCGTTGGGGCACACAGTTGCCTTTCAGAAATTAAAAAAAAAAATTAAAAGTAATGCCCTAAGCTCAATTGTGATGGTTTTGTAACATATTTAAAAGTTTAAATTTTCGAAGAGAAAATATTAAGCAGGAATGTCGACTTTTTGGCTTGAAAAATGGAAGCTATATAAGGCCTGTTAATTATATGCGTTCTAAGCGAGTTTTCATCAAAATTTATGCACCGTTATTAGAAAAACACGCTCTCTCAGTTTTATTAGGATAACTCACATATTGGCTGATATACAAGTATGCGGTACAAAGTCACCCGCAAGTTCGAAAATCCTGACATTAGGCATATCCGGGCTAAGTACACAGGTATGTTAAAATCAGGAAAGGATCCCACCTGAATTTCAATTGTATATCTCGGTAAAAAGTCAATTATAAGCACTGGGTGGACATATTAAGTATGTAGCGGCTTGAAAAATTTTTATTCAATTTACGCAATTTTTTTGCCATAAAGTGGCACACCTTAAATACTCTATTGGTGCAAAAGTTTTCCTGATATATTGCATACTAGAAGCTTTCAAATATAATGTAAAACTGTGACTGTAGTTTGACTTCCAGTATTTTTCGGTTATTAGTGTTTTGTAGGCGTGGCAGCGATACGATTGAGCCCATCTATACCAAATGGTTTACTAAGTTTCATCAGTATTTCTAAATTTTTACTCAAATTAAAACTCGTACGAACGGACATTGAAACAGTCACCCGGATTTCAACCCGTCTCGTCATGCGGGTCATTTCTATATATATAGCTCTATAACTAACTCATCTTTAGGTGAACAAAATTATTATACTCTGCAGCAACATGTTGCAAGAGCTTAAAATCAAGTCAGATTTAAGCTGCTTTTTGTTTCTAAAAAGTTTCATATTATTTGTCTGCAGGCACTTGTTAGCTGTTTACCACAATTTACCTGATATCTACGTTATCTCTTCAGTGTTTATGTAAATTGAAATTGCAAACACACAAAAAAAGCAAACACCACAGACACATCATCTTGCCTCTCACGCAGTTATGTTATACAAGTATGCTTGTTTGTATGGCTTGCTTGAGTAGCTTTGTTGTTATGATAAGCGAAGCCATGTAACCAACTGGGGTTTATTTTCTACTGTTTTATTGTATATATAAATGTGGCAAGTGAAAGTTTTTGACAAATATGAATTCTTCCTTCCTTGTGTTTTTGGGTTTTCTGTCGAAAGAAATGAGGTATACTATATATGGATGACAATAGGTGATTTTGTTTCAATAGTGGGCCTATACCAATAGAGATGTCGAAACGTTAATTTCGGTCCCAGCAAATAATACCCTTCACAAAACTGCAAAAGTTTCCTCACAAGAACTTTGATCTGAGAGTTTGTATGCGATAGTGACTTGATCTGAACAATTTCTTCGGAGTTTACAATGTTGTTTTGGACAGTGACCGGTGTCAAATTAGTTGAAGATATCTCGTCAAACGAGCTTTGTTTCTGTTTCCTCTTGCACTTTTTGCATTAAGACATAGTAGAACCAATTAAGACACACTTGCTATAACCCATGAATATGCAAGGCAAAATAGCGCGTTTTTTTAATTTCTCTAATAACTTTGGATAAATATACTGATAGTAAATACTAATATTACTCATAAACATAATGATATTGAGCATAAATACGAGTACACATATTCGCGAATGTTTTAAAAAATTACAAAAATATTTTACTCTCATGGCGAATGCATAAAATTATTGGCTTTTTTTATTGTTTTAAAAGTAAATACTTTCCATTTGAAAATTCAAGTGTGTGGGCGCATATTTTTTGCGAAACAAAATTTATCTAATATTCTTCTTGATTGTTTGTTTTTTTTTTTTTTTTTCAAATACATTAAAATGCAGAAAGCATGTGATAACAGCCGTTAGGCATTTCTCTGTCATGGGAATATCATCTGCATAACGCTTGACACACACACATTTACCAGCAAGTGAAAAAGCAACGAAGCTTATTTTTGCTAGGCCGCACTCTCACTCAATTCTCATGCAATCTGACGGTGCTTGGCGCTAAGCAAGTTGAGGGCTGATTCTCATGTTTTTTGCATAAATACAGTAGGGGAACCTTCACATAACGGTTAATAACTGGGTTTATGCTATACACAAGCAATACACAAAGCGAGAAGTTTATAAACAAGCAATGGCATAACAAGGGCAACATGAGCTCCCAGCTATTGAAATTAAGGAAAAAAATATTATTTTGTTTTCAAGACGCCTTTTGCCAACAAGATAGAAAACAAAGTGTACATATATAACCATACATGTACTATAATAGCTGCAACATTATTGAATGACAAAAAGTTTGTATGCCACTTTGCTTGCTTATTTTACTTAGAAACACAAAATAAATAAATACTCGTTGATGGCAAGTCAAAGCAGACTTCGATTATTGTTCAATTTAGCATATAAATTGTCTTGACTTTTCAAGTTGAAATAGTACAAACGATTTCATATGGCACTTCACCTTAAATTTGTAAATAAAATTTGCGTCTAACAAGGCAGTGTGTTGTGCAGTCAAGGCTTGTCAGTCTAGTCAGCATAAGCCCTGACGTGTTGATATTTCCTGCCAAAGCAAGAAATCATTTTTTAACGCCAGTTATATAATAATATTTTGCCAAAAAATTCATGTGTATAAAAATCTAAAAATGAAGAAATTTAAACACAAGCTTTTTCATATTATTTCTGGGAAAAATATATAGAGACACATCTGTATGTATGTATATATTCGTGCATATCAGCTTGAGTCTTGCTTGCAACTCATTATATATATTTTTATATACATATAAGCTGTTCGCGAAAGTTCTCGCATAAGCTTAAGCCACATCGTGCCGTCAAATTGCTTACGTGACCCGATGCTAACACAACTTTGCTAATGATAATCGAAACAACTGGGAAATAATAATAATAGTTATGTAACAACTAATGACCAGCAAAAAGTTTGCAACTAAATGTGTGGTTCATACAGTGTAGTAGCATAGTCACGTGTGCTCATAAATATACATTGATGTTACATAAATATGCTGACAGGTGGGCGACGGTGCGTATGCGTGACTTTTTATATTATAACACTGATGTTCAAGAGTCTGCGTTTGCGTTTACTCTAATTTGGGCCATTTATTAACGAGCTGAATATTACAATTAGCAAAATATATATAGTATGTGAGATGAAATCCCTCTCGGGCTATCTCTAGTCGAGAAAAGGAAAGGGAAAGGAGGTGGTGAATTAGTAAGGACTAAGAATGCTTCATTTCGATTTCCGGTGAAGCAACGAAGCCTATAGAAAACAAGGAAGAAAGAGCTTAGCAAAGTAAGTAGTGTGGTATACTCGAACATTTTATATTCTTGCAACTAGCAAGGATCGAAGTCGGGGAAATTCCTTCAGGTGCTGGCAAAGTTTTATATAAAAATATTTGAAAAAGCGGAAGTATCGACCCGATTTCAACTATTTTAAGTACTGCTAACATGCCAAATACTGGTTTCAATGAGGTACCAATCTATATCGTGTAAAGTCAACTAAATGTTCGAAAATTCGGATATTAGTTATATAAGAGCTAGGTTTTACCCATTTTATTTCATTTTATCAATTTTACAAATTTACATTGTTATTAGTAAAACACGCTCTCTTATTTTCATTGAGATAACTCACATATTGCCCGATTAATGCTGCATAAGGTCAACCGGAAGTTTGAGAATCTTTGTACTAGGTATATGGAGGATAAGAGTAGTATGGACCGCATTCAGTCCATTTTTTACATTCAGACATATAATCATCAGAAGAGGATTCTTTTCGAACTTTAATTATATATCTCACATATTCACCGATATTTTGGGTAACAAGTCAACTAAAGGCACTGAGGTCCGCATCTTCGAACTCGTACCTATTTTTATATTTATTCTTTCTCCTCTCATTGACATAATATCAAAAAATCTCAAGTCAAAATATTAAATTACTTAAAGCCACTAGGCTTTAAACAGCTTCTTTTTGGTGGTATCAAAATTATATACCTTTCCATGCAAAAGCTTCTAAAAAATGCAACAACAACATCTCAAAAATATATTTAGATAAAAGCAGGAGCAGCCGATTGTCAAAGCAGAAAAATATAAGAGTTTCCAAACTATTGGCTTCGTTTTTGGTTTGCTTCGCTTCGAAAAGTTTTTATGCAAGCGTACTCATTCAAAAGCACAAGTATATTAAAATTGTCTGTTAAAGGAAAAGTCGGAAACAAACCGCCATTAGTTTACTCTTTACATAGAGAGCTTTATAAAGAGTAGGAAAAAGTGTGTTGATACTCTTTTGTTATTTTTTAAATTTGAAATTTATGCATACATATAAATATAGTAAGTTTACTAATTAATTCCTTTTTTGTGTATCGTGGATTTTTCGGCAAAAATATTTGCAAATATACTACTCGAGTTTAAAGTTACAGTGTACAGTATACGCTTTGTTAGAACTAGTACGCTTAATTATATTATTTTTTATGTAAATCTGCAAAATAACAGTGATTTTAATTAAAATATTTCAAAATGACTGTTCATGTAAAGATGGAAAGCAAAACAACAAGTCAACAGCGCCAAGTTGATGGACAACAGACTTTAAAGAAAACTTTACAAAGAGGAAACAGAGAGGATGTCAGTATCTCAAGTGCCAGCGGCACGCCGGTAATGTTAGTGTTTTGTGCTCGACAGCTACTTTTCTGCTTCTTGCTGAAAAGCGCTATACTTGCCGCTGGAGACTGTGTGTGCTCCAAATGGCACCATAGTCTCTTATTTCAACGCGCCGGAGAACAAAAACGACAAGATTGTAGTAAAATTGTAACGGGTGATTTTTTTGAGGTTAGGATTTTCATGCATTAGTATTTGACAGATTACGTGGGATTTCAGACATGGTGTCAAAGAGAAAGATGCTCAGTATGCTTTGACATTTCATCATGAATAGACTTACTAACGAGCAACGCTTGCAAATCATTGAATTTTATTACCAAAATCAGTGTTCGGTTCGAAATGTGTTTCGCGCTTTACGTCCGATCAGCGATGAGGCTCATTTCTGGTTGAATGGCTACGTAAATAAGCAAAATTGCCGCATTTGGGGTGAAGAGCAACCAGAAGCCGTTCAAGAACTGCCCATGCATCCCGAAAAATGCACTGTTTGGTGTGGTTTGTACGCTGGTGGAATCATTGGACCGTATTTTTTCAAAGATGCTGTTGGACGCAACGTTACGGTGAATGGCGATCGCTATCGTTCGATGCTAACAAACTTTTTGTTGCCAAAAATGGAAGAACTGAACTTGGTTGACATGTGGTTTCAACAAGATGGCGCTACATGCCACACAGCTCGCGATTCTATGGCCATTTTGAGGGAAAACTTCGGACAACAATTCATCTCAAGAAATGGACCCGTAAGTTGGCCACCAAGATCATGCGATTTAACGCCTTTAGACTATTTTTTGTGGGGCTACGTCAAGTCTAAAGTCTACAGAAATAAGCCAGCAACTATTCCAGCTTTGGAAGACAACATTTCCGAAGAAATTCGGGCTATTCCGGCCGAAATGCTCGAAAAAGTTGCCCAAAATTGGACTTTCCGAATGGACCACCTAAGACGCAGCCGCGGTCAACATTTAAATGAAATTATCTTCAAAAAGTAAATGTCATGAACCAATCTAACGTTTCAAATAAAGAACCGATGAGATTTTGCAAATTTTATGCGTTTTTTTTTTTAAAAAAGTTATCAAGCTCTTAAAAAATCACCCTTTAGTAAAATTTATATTTTTACAGTAAAAAGAATTGTAAAGATAGTAGTAGCCCATGTTTTTTTTTTTGTTTCCAGAAAAACGTGTTTGAAATTTATCATGCCCGGGTTCTAACCTGAGAGCTATTCACTTATTTTGTTTTAAATACTATGAACATGTTTCTCAATAATTTTATAAACAATTTGTAAAAGAGATGAAAATTAGTTTGCGAATCGTCTAACCCTATTTTTAGGGTTTCTGGCGTTAAACGTTTTGCAATTAACCACATATACAAGTACATAGCTATGAGTTTATTCTCCATTTTCTCCCAGATTAACTACGCTTAACCTATTTTCTTTAATTTCATCACGTAGCACACATAAAATTGTTAAATAAATCCTTTTTGGTTGTATTAGTGTACGCTACATACAACGCTTAGGTGACGTTATTAGCACAGGTGGTAAGATGGCAAGGTGGCGAGTTTAAGCAGAACCGTTTAAGTTAACACACATACACTTATGCAAAGCGCTTGGTGTGCAACTAAATGACGGAAAGTGGCAGCTCACAAAGATCTGTAATTACATATCGACCGTAACTTTGCTTTTTTCCGCATACCGCATGTTATTTGACGCGCTCAAGGCAAGCATATAAAGTTTTGCTAATTCGCCTTCCTCGCTAGTGTGTTGGTTGCTGGCACGATGTTGAGCAATTTGCGAGACGCACAAAAGTTTTCAAGTAATAAACTGGTAGCCGAAATTCAGCAAGTTTTGTTGTAATTAAGCAGTTGTGTGTATTCAAACTGCAGGGAGAACGCTTTTCTGAGCAATCGAATGAAATCGTGTAGATGCTTTGGCGTGTTGCTGCAACGTGTTTCCCGCACTGCTTGCTACTATAATGAGCAATAAACAAATAATGTAAATTGTTGTTAACGAGAACGAAAAAATTTATGAAAGAATGTGTGGAAGTTCATTCGCACTTTCCAGCGTCAAATTATGTTGTTTCTGTGTATTGTGTGTAGCTCTGGGAGGTAGCATTAAGATTTCGTTCAGAAACATATCTATTGCTTTGCGATTGCTAAGGTCTGCTGTTGACATACTGTGGCTTTCATAGTTCCGTGGTGACATTTGTTACAAATTATGCTCTTTAATAGTATGGTTTTCTAGGGGAAATCATCTCAGACTGAGGAAATTAATTCACAAAAATTATAACTTGTGCACAAGCGATGAAAGCAGTTTTGTATAAACAGCTATACAGATATTTTTCATCAAGAACAAATTTTTCAACCTGATGATTTCGCCCGCTAAAGGCATTATTGCTCAGCTTTTCCTCAAAACTGAAGGAAGAGACAACATTACCTACGCAAATTATCCGCTACATTTTGTCTCTTCTTCTCATTTTCAATCGTCTAATGCAGTGGTTCCAAACTTATTTTGTCTACCGCCCACTTTGAGAATAAATATTTTTTTAACGCCCCCATTCTTTCACCTTTTTAAAAACCACTATAATTTCAAATAAATTATTGTGACCTATATATGTATATTAACGGAGAATTCTAAACGAAACTTTTACTATAACCAACAACTTGAAACCTGAGCCCAGTAGGCAACATACAACGGCGCTTAGGTCCCAAGTTAACTCTTACAGGCTCCATCTGCCAATAAGAATGATTATTGAAACATAACTTTTTAGTACTAAACCAGAGAATCTTTTATTAAAAATAAAACGAAAATAATCGATCCATATATAAAAAGTAATGAATTTGATGCTGTATAATAAGTTTGTTAAAATCAGGTTCCAATTTACTCAAGAACAGTCGCAAATCGCCTCGTTCGGTAACAAGCAAACGATTTCTATTTTTAGTAAGCAGTGTTGTCACAGCACTAAATCCACGTTCGCACAAATATGACGATGGTAATGCTATCAAGAATCGTTGAACCATTGACCACAATCCAGGCTACAATTGCGAGATCGGTTTTTGTAGCCAAAATTCTTGGTAACCACTTTTGAACCTCGTTTGTTGTCAATTCTATAAGTTCTTCTTCAAGCTGAGGTGACATTGCTCTGTTGACATTTGGAAACGGATCCAACACCCAGTCTGGTACTTCCAAGTTCAAAATGTGTTGGTATCGTTCGGTGAAGTCAATGTGGAGGTTTTCCAAATGTTGGCAGTAGGCAAACAAGTCGTCGTTACTGCATAATACTGATAAATTCAGAAAATTTTGAAACTCACGTTCGCCCAGATTCTTTTCGTGTAGAAGCAGTTTGGCTGCGAAAGCATCAACGACGTTTTTTGTTTTAATTAAATTTAGTTTATCGCCTTGCGGTTGGAGATTCATGTCGTTCAACAATTTATACCGGTCGGTCATGTAAGTTATATCATTCTTTGATGTTACGAGTATGAACTTGTCTTGAAATTCTGTATATTTAGTTTCCAAGAACTCTATAACAGTGTAAACAGGTTGTAGAATCTGAGTCAGACAATTCCCTTCTTGATAGCCAAAGAACTTCAGTATGAAACAACAAACGATTGAAATCCTCGTCATTAAGTAACAGAAAGCTGATGAAATAATCTATCATTCAAAGAGCTGTTGCGGATTTTATTGCTGCTTTATGACATATTGCAGTGATTGAAATAGTTTTTCACTTAAGTTTCTAGCAACTAAATGTTGTCAATGAATAACGCAATGTACACCAAGGACATCTGGAATTTTATTTTTTAAGTGCGCTATTAAGCCTTTATGGCACCCTATCATAGCCGGAACGCCATCCGTAGCAATTGAAATAATATTTTTCAAAGGAATCTCTTTCTCATCGCAAAACTTTTCCAATATATTGAATATGGTTTCGCCTTTTGTATCGGTCTCTAAATTTTTGGCAAATAATAGTTCTTCACATATTTTCTCAGCTTTAATAAACCTCACGTAAGACAACAACAATGCTTCATTAGTTGGTAAAGTGGACTCATCGAGCTGAATTGAGAATTGGCTTGCCCTCAGGTGATCGCACAATGATTCTTCAATGTTTTCAGCCACATCAGCTAACTACCCGACGGCATTTCGCAAATGATAAAATAAATTTTTCAAGAGCTCAAAGCAGCTCGAACCTACCTACCCTACACCTTTGCGCAAATGATTATATTATGATAGCAAATGCCCACATACAGATTTGGCAATGGCAATAGCAATACGTTTGACAGTTAGTATTCTATAAATTCTATCCTGTAGAGATGCCCCGTTATGAAACGAAGTGATCGATTGACAAGATTTTCATTTTTTCTACATTCAATAAAATAGGACAGATATATGAACTACGTGGAGAGAAATATAGAACCGAGTTTGAGCAATCTTATAATTCAAATTAGTTAATGTTCACAAGTTGTTGTGAGAGTCGAGAGCTCATGTAGTCGTTGTCTAAGAGGCCTCCTAGCTAAATAAACTACAAATAACCCCCCTGGTCTCTACACAACGCCCCCATTTTATTTCTGGGTCTCTTACCGCCCCCTTGACACCTGCAGCGCCCACAAGGAGCGTTATCGCCCACTTTGGGAAACACTGGTCTAATGCATGGTTCCTCTGGGAAGACGTCAGAAGCCGATCTTAATTTCATTAGAGATTTTGGTGATCAAATCATATTAAAGTCTATGTCAAGGCTTTTAACTTATTCTGAAGACTAAAACCAAATGTGTCACTCCTTTACTACTGAGTAAATGGGTAGCATTGGTTATGGTAGCATATTATCCACCTAGTTTCACACAAATTTCTTATAGGCATGTGGCCTAATCATCATTTGCTATGCAAATACGATTATGTATTTGAGTATGGTGCTGTGGCTTGTAATTTCGACAAAAGCCACACGCGTATGCCATTTATTACAAATCCTCTGGAGTAAATTTATTTAATTATAGAATGTGGAAATCGACTACTCGCCAAAATGATAGAAACCGATAGTGGCATTTGCTTGCTTGAACAATTTAAATGCTCATTTTCACACCACTAAATATCTGTAATTTGCCTACATTAATATTGATTCACAAATAACATTATGCGTGTTTTCTGAGAACTTTCGCATTTTAGAATTAATTAATGTGGTTTGCGGTCTTTGTGGTTATGGTTACTACGTTCTATGCTAGCAGGCGGTTCACACGTACATGGGTGGGTGCTAATGTGTGCATAATTTTAGGTCAGCAAAGATATGCCGGAAAATATGCGGAATGAGAAGGATAGAATATTTTAGGGATCTGTCAAACAATAAAATTTACTAAAATTCGCGTAATAGGTTTATACCAATACCGAAATGCCAAGTGAAATAGCTTTCATTTCGATTCAGCAAACATTTTCTTCATTTTTATTTTCATACCTCTACTCCTTATTCTCGTGTTCTTGTATTGCTTGAATAGCAATTTTTTAAATTCCTTATCAGCACATATTTCCTTGAAGTGAACGTCTTTATATATACATATACTTACTACTAAGTATGTAGTATGTTGCGCAAATGCTGCACATACACACAGACGGACATACATATGTATACAACCAATATTTGCGCATCGTATGTAAAGCATGGTATTGGCACGAGAGTAGAAAAGCCGGCTGTTTGGATATCTTATCCAGTAGGTATTGACAGCTACAAGCGTAAACATACATAAATATATAAGTAAATAAGGGTTATCAGTAAAAATATATTGCTTCAAGCAGAATAAAAAAATTGTAATTTAAAGAAAAAAACTAGTTGACTGTTATGTAAATTATGCTTTAGTTCTTAAGTATCTTTCTTGAAATCTGAACTGAACAGAAAAGTGGTGAAATTCCCGGAAAAGATGCTGAACGCAATTTATTATTTGCTCCAGGCTCACTGTGCGTTCAACAGGCGTAATCGATAGATATGTTGTTAGAAAGAATTAATGGAATTTGATGAAATGCATCCGTTTGTTGGGAAGTATTATTAAGTTAAGGATGACTGTCAAATATAACAAATACAAATAAGTGTGACATACTAAAAATTCTGCTTAAGATATATTTCGACACTTGTTGTTATTTTAGGAGTATTCAATTATTATTTCAAAGTAACCATAGATAAATTATGGAAAATTCTATAAAAGTTGGTATTTGAATACATTTTCGCAATCAAATCACGTGACTTATATTATCTTGATGAGTTTATCTTAGATAAGATAAATAGATGTGAGTTGCACTGCGACATTAGGTCTACTGTGCTTCCTCCTTAGTCATAACGATCCACCTAGCCCCAGCATATAGATAAATAACAGGTGCTAGGTGCTAGTGAGGCGATGTGTTCTCTATTTTTATCCTTTGTCTGCAGACTGCTATGCAGTCAGTCAGTAGATGTTCTGGAGTTTCAGGCTTCCTGTCGCTGAACCGGTAATTGGCACAAGAAGCTAGGCCCATGTTATATATGTAAGTGTTTTTGAGCTTGCAGTGGCCTAAGTTTGTGCCCCCGAAAGGTTGATTAAATATTGTATTTAAATCTATTGAGGTTGTAACCTCCCATTAGCAACGTGGCACGTCGCATGTCTTGAAGTTGTGGCCAGTACCTCTCTCTGCCTATTCCTTCTTCCTTTCAGAGTAGCTCCTTTATGTTAAGAGGACCCACCGCGATGATTCAGTTCGTACCATGTCAGTGGATGCTATGTAGAAAGCGAGCTCCTCAACCAGTTCATTCACGGCTATACATTTGTGATCGGGTACTCAGGTGATGTGCACTTGTTGACATACCGATAGACAGAAGTTTGGGTAACCAAAACTTTCGTTTTAATATAGTTACGTCTAATTTTCCCTATAGATATTCATGATTTTAAGTATTCTTTATTTTTAAGTATTTGCAAAATAATTTATCAAAGTTTAATAATATAGGAAGTATTTACCGCTAAAACTATATCGCCTTCGCATCAACTACTAAAATATATAGTCGATTATTACAGTGGATTCTGGTGTTATTTGGCAATAATAGTTAACAAAAATATTGAGAGATTTCTTGAGCCTAATTTCGATTGCATTTTTCCAGATTGCTGAGATAGCAGTGGCGCGAATGTGTCTGACCGTATAAGTAAGAAAAGCAGGAAAAATCGCCAACTTCCGTTGCACTGAAGTATTAATACCCTTTACAAATATAAAAGATTCGTTATAAGCAATTAATTTTGTTCGGTCAGTACTATGTCAAATTTGGTAAAAATATGTCTTTAAATTAAAAAAAATTCTATATAAGCACTTAACTCGCTTACTTTGCCGGCGGTTCCTACACATAAGCAGCTTCTTATGGAATGAGTGTGGTATAGTGTGGCTATTCCATTTACCATCCTATGATGTGAACGACATCAAAATACTATATTCTAGTTTGAAACAATAAACGCATCTTGTTTTCATTTTTCCCACAGTGGTCTTGAAAATTATACTACCATAAATTCAAGTATGTACACAAATACATAAATATAAAATTCAAATTTTCCTGATGACCCTCTGAAAGCCAGTGTTTCTGTTGTTATTGATTTGGGTTTGTTTTAAATATGTGTAATGAAAAACCTTGGCATATTTAAATGCTGTTTAAGCTAAGCTGGTAAGCCTGGTGGAAGTTGGCCAAATCGGCTTTTCTACAAGTTTCTTTCATCCAACTGACCTTTTGCGGTTAAATGACTTTGCACGATTATTTTCGTAAGTTTTCGAATAAAAGAATTTTATGGAAGGAGCTGGCTAAAGCTGACCACGAGCTTGCCAAACTGTTATATATATACATAAACATAGGCGTACAATATACATATCTACAAACACGTGTACAGAAAACATTGCAAAATCGAATAAAGTACACAGATATGAATGTGAAATATTTAAGGCATTCGAGTTTATTTTTTGCTGACGTTTTCATTTTCGACCTTTTATTTTGACGCGACCTTAATTAGCTTTCAGTTAGCTTTTATGGAAGTTAGTTTTATGATTTTTAAATGGCCGTTTGTTGTTTTGCATTTAGCGCCGTTCCTGCTTGCTGCTTGTTTTATCACGTAAAATCGTATATCATTGCAACTTTTCAACGACTCGCAGAAGTGCAACGACGCCATTGAAAGTTTCGAAAAGCAATTAAATGTTGCTGCCCCCACTGGCCTTCGAACTTTTCAGAAAGTTCAAGTTTTTTTAAGAAAATAGAAACTTCATTACTTGTTACACTTGTACCATATTCGCGTTAGGATGAAGCCAAATTAACATTATTTAGACGAGACACGATATTTATTTCATAAATTTGTGTTGGATTTTTGGTTGGCTAGTTCTAAAGAGAGATCGTAGACGGCCGCCCTTGGCAATCAATAGACTCATTGTGCTTTCGGATGGTAACCAAATTCATCTGTATCCAGTAAATCAATAGGCTTGGTTAGAAACCGATTTTTCCCACGTAACTGTCCAATCATTCTTAAGTTGGAGCTTGAGAGCAGGCGAATATGTCCCCTCTTATACGGCAAACGCGCATTCGCATAGATAATGTTCCAGCATTCCACCGACTCCACCTTTTCCATTTTCCTATGTCTACAAGTAAGAGCTTTTTGGTCTGCGCACCTGTGGTGCTTATGTTCCAAGACATGATGCGTTTCTCTGGTGTTCATTGTTTCAAACAACCCTTGAAGGAGCAAAATGGCCTCAGGCGGCTTATGCTCACAATTTCAGCCTGAAGTGTACTCATTTAGTTTTACGGCATTATTGAAGAGAACAATATTTGGTCGTTATAACTGTGTCTTTTGCTTATTCTTCTCTGTTTTTGTGCTAAGTAAGTCAATTAGGTTATTGTTAGTGCTACCACATTTTTCACTTTAATATTTGTTGGTGGATAACAAAAAGTACTCTCATGATCGTCTATCAAGATTACATGTTTTGTTGAAGTTTTAGCAGAAATTTCATACTAATTAAGAATTCGGTTGCTTGCGTTTCTGTGTAAGTGTACAAGGCTTATTCCTTCACTTGTAATCCCGCTAGAACAATTAATTTCAGAAATTGATGGAAGAGCTTCCTAGAAGTAGCAAATTGGTACTGTAGCTGAAAACAATCTCGCTAAACTGAAAGAGTGAAGCTAAACAAAATTTATCATTTTGTAATTGTTTTGCACGGTCATGTTGTCCTTCTCTAATTGGAATGGAATGTACAAGTTTTATCTTAAAGATATAAGTATTTTCGGGTGTCTTCAAAAGTGCATACATACAATTAAATGTAATCAAGGTCAACAAGCATATAATGTCTGCATATATTTATTTATTTGGCTGAAATACTGATGCTGCCAATATAGCTGGAATTGATTTCTTAACGAAATGAAAATCTGACTTCGAATTTCTACTTAATATGTATTTATTCCTATTAGGAAGGCAATGAAAATCGAGCCGCTTGACATCAGGCTGCCCTAAAACACTCAAATGCGGAACGTTTGCGTCATTAAATTCAGCTTTACATAAAATGTTTCTGAAGAGTATGTACATACAACTACACTTTCATTGAGAGTATTCTTGCTTATATTTATACTCTCGCAACATGCTGAAGTAGAAGGTATAATATTTTTGTTCACCTCACGGTTGTCTGTAAAAGCTAAAACTAATGGAGATATATAAATATATATCGTCACCTGAAATGCAAAATAACGTAACAACATTTTTGGAAATTTACAGTGGCATGAAAGAAACACAAAATAAAATGGAACATGTGTGAAAAAAACTTTATTATTGGTTAAAACTGGTTTATATCTGAGCGCAGAACCTGAAATGTTTGAATATATGTAATATTATGTATGTAATTTGAAGTAGTGAAACGTAATCAATAAGACACTCAATTTCGAATTTTTTTGATTATACGTTATTTTGCATTTCAGCTGACAATATATACATTTATATATGTATGGTATACATAAATAGAACTAAGTGTGCCTATGACTTATAAATGAAGAATACAGCAAATCTGTGCGTAATCCATTGACGATTTCATTGCGTAAATAATATTGTGTTTTTGCAAAATGCTTTTTAATGTAAAAATGTGTCAAAGCTATGACAGTATAAATTTTGCGGTTACTCCACTTAGCCAACTTAGTCCCTCCTTATTTGTTTTATTTCGTTTGATTGTGACGAAGGCCAAACTCACCACATTTCGGTACGCGCTTCTTAGTCCTTTCTCTCATATTTAGTTGTGGCTTTGATTATTTTGCTAATATTTATACATAAACTCATATTTGGCATTCTCCAGATCGTTTGTGTGCTGTGTGACCGCAAAAAGAAGAGAAAAAAGTTAAAAATCTGAGGTAAATTTTCTATCTAAATTTACCTCAAAAGTTTCACTTGTTTTTGATATTTTCAATGGACTAAAACGGTAAGAGTAGTGGCAGTAAAAGCTCGAGAAAACCTACTCACACTTACAAGTTTTAAATTTTTGTTAAATCAAATTATTTCTCTAAAACAACTTTTCTCACCAATTCGTACCGATTCGGAATTACATTTGCAATAATATTCGAGATATAATCTAAAATAATACACACATGTCAACTTTACCTCTCTTGATGCCATTTGCCCTTATATTTACAAGTATGTCTTGTGTACTTATCATTGACTTTCTAAACTTTCCACTTTCAGAATCAGTAACTTTATTAGTCATTTCTAATTGCATCCTGTTTTCAGTGTCAGTGTATTGCAATACTTCCTGCCGCTCGTTAAATTAAACTTGGTTTGCTTCCCCTTGCACAGGAAAACAGTTACCAAACGGAAAAAATTACGCCAAACAATTTGAATTGAAAATCGAAATAAAACTATTGGTGTCAGACAGTTTTTCTTTATGTAAAATATATTATTTATTCTTAAGTTAATTTTGGAAAAAAGAGAGCTTTTGGTAATTGCGTAGATAGACGAAAGAAGATATAAGAAGGTGGAGCATACCAAAATAGAAAATTTATAAATAATTAAATAATCATTTTTATTTCTTTTTTTCTGTTTGATTATAATGCTCCAAGTGATGCATACTCATCAGTTTGATTGTTTCTTTTTGCTTATTCCCGTTATTTCTGCTATGTATTTTCTTAAAAGAAATTATAAAACTGTATACAATCCTTTCAGTGCATGTAATAGCAGTCTCACTAAAGTTAACTTTAACAACAGACCCAACTAAAACTAATCGATATGAGAATGCTTCGGGATTACAGCAGTATTCCAAAAATTTTGAAAGTCGACGCAATTTCCAGACACTTTTTTCAAAGGTTAAGTGCAATGAACTTACGATTTCATAATAATTCAGATATTTATTAAGAATTCAGCACACAATTTACCAAAGTGCTCAAGGCTTAAGCTTTACTCATAATCCACTGTAGTCAGATTTTCTTTCGAATTCAGGATTTCCAGAAATGTTATCAGTTGTGTAGTTTTTGCACGTTTGCCTGCTAATGCAGCTTCCTAGAATAACATTGTACTGAAACAAATGGGGCGTATGCATTCCTGTTTTCTAATTGGTATTAATAAATATGTCCTCTGATTTCCGGATAAAATATCACAAGTGAAACTCTTTATACATGCATGTGTTTGGCATATACAAATACCAATTTCCATGTAATCAGTTTGTGTTGCACAGAAATATTTAATATGTCGCATTTTACAAAACGATTGAAGTGAATTGCACCAAAACTAATTTTTTTGCTCATGTGTGGTTATGGTCTAGACTCAACATTCCCTTCACACTTCAATTGCCATTAACGCCCAATTAAGGTTTACTAATTGCGGAATAAATGTTTTTCACTTTTCAGTTCGGTGAATAACCGTTTGATTGAATACGATATTTAAAGTAATCAAGTGATTAAATATTGCATGTGAATGGTTAACACGTGACACTCCAATAGCTATTGGGTTTATTGAATTACATTCCGATAGATACATATGTATGTGTAAACTGTTTGTGAATGTTGACATTCTGCATGGAAAAATACAAAATGAAAGCTTAAATTTTTTGCCGATAGGTAAATATGGAAATTTTCGGAATAAGTATTTTATCTGAACTGTGTTTGATATTAGATGAAGAATATAGTGAGGTATAAAAGGCTGCCTGAAAAATTCATGTTAAAGACGAACAGCAAATTTTCATTTCATTTTACAATATAATTGCCATAGAGCCGCTTGTAGCAAATTTTCGAGCTTCATTGTAATATTTATTTTTCTTTAGAAGTGGTTCAACTGGTATTAGAGATTATGTTCATATTGTCGCTCAACTTTCCTACAGGGGAAAATCATTATAGATCTACGAACAGATCAAAGTCTCTGGGCGTCCGGAGTATACTGTGAAGCAAATCGAATCTCGTTTCACGAAATTTTCGATCGTTTTCATGGATTTGGAACACCGTTCCAATTAGCATCATTCTGCACCATTTCAGTTTGAGCTAGCGACTCATGGGATACTGCTCTAAGATCTGCTTCTGTCAAAAATATTACAAGTATTTGTAGCACTAGAAATATAGCGAGCTAGATGCAGTCTACGAAAGTTTGAATATATATTAGCAAATAAATTACTTTGTTGAAGTTACCAAGTTTGGTTACAGGGATTCTAAAGAAATTTTACTGTTGTTTTTGACTGCAATGCCTGATTTGTCGAAAATCGGAATAAAAAGTACTTAGTGATTGATTCTAACTAGTTAACTAACTAGTTAGTATATTACAAATCAAGACTTATCGTTAGAATCAATAACTAAATTCTTTGTATTCCGATTAGTTAGTTAACTAGTTAGTAAGAGGGTTTTTTTCCGAGGAAGGAAGAGTTTCTCAATCAAAAAAATCAAAAAAGCATAAATATTCAAATGTGTTACAGGACGCTTTAGCACTAGGCTTCGCCGTAAGTGTAGGCGGTCTATCGGAAAAGCTGGTGTAACTTGTTGGATTCGCTAATTTCTATCTAGCTTTGATGAAGCCAAAAAAGCTAGTCTGTGAGCAGAACTAATTGTGCAAGGAGAGATTTAAAAAAATTCAGAAAATTTGTGGAAATTCGGTAGGATATTTATGTGATATTGAGCAAATCACAGCTTCCAACTTTTGTGGGTCTTCGTTAGAATTTACATTTAATACCTCCATCTGAAGCTGTATTTTTATATCATAATGAAGTGAATAAAGCAGTTTTGAAAAACTAAAGGAGTTAACGAGTTTTCAAGCTAGCTCCTGCCATAAAGAAGACAATAGATAGTTTTAAAATATGTAGATGTAATTTTTTTTACTAAAAAGTATTAGAATTTTAATCAATTGTCTATTTTGGTTCAAGCACTAGGCGCAGGAATCTTGAGTTATATACTTAATCAGCCTCGCTTATTTGACTTTGATAGAGTCATGGTTGACACAACATGGTAAATTTGGTCTAATAAGAAAATCACAAGAACTAGAAATAAGGTATTGAATTTAAATTGAAGCAGAAGTCTAATTCGAATTAACTTTAGCAGCACATTTATTGTAGGCATTTTACAGTGCTATGCAAAAAACGTTTCTCGGAGATTACCTCCCCACTTCCTCACACATACAAAAATCATGTTTGCCATAACTGCCGGAGACTTCATAATATAATAATAAGGTTTAAATGCTGCAGGCATTTCCATCCATAAACTCTTATTTGCTCACCATATAGGCCGATCAGGTGCCAAAGTGCCACAATTCACAGCCACTTAAAATGCACACACACACACGCACACTCGCATATGTATGGTATGTACATAAGTTGTATGCTGTAGCTGTAACGAGTTTCATAAAAAATTCGCAATTTTCGTAGATTTACTGATTTAATATGCATGAATATTCACATTTGCGCACAGGCACATACACACACACTCGCACACGCGCAGTTTTCGCTCTGATTTCTGATTGTGTGAAAACAAAAATGAAAGTGAAATGCCTGTTCACACATACACATAACAGTATATAGAATATATACATTGTAAGCGCCGGAGGATAGACGCCGGTGGGTAGACGAGCTGGGACAGAAATGTTAAGTGCTTGGCGTAAATTCGATTTTCCATCGAAGCATTAGCAAGGCACTTAACATACACAGCTCTACATATTGACAGCATAGCTCCATGCACCAGCTCCATGCACCAGCGCCATAACTTAGTTGTGTGCATGGTGAGCATAAACGGATGTTTTCTTATCGGCAATACACATACACACACAATCCTTATACACACATATGTGTCCATGGAAAAGTTTCACGCATTAAATGACTAAAAGATGGATATATTTTCATTTGGGTAACTTTGAGGATTCAGCGAGTGCGGGTGTGTGTGAGAAAGCTGTTATATTAATGAGTTTTACGCAGGTGGCTATTGAGTGGAAATTAAAACTGTATAACCCAGCAGGTGCTGTGAAAACATCGTGTTCTATATATTTGCGCATATAATATATTAGATACTTATCTCAAGTCGTAAAATCCTTTGCCAAACTCTTTTCTTTGATTTTGCCAGCTTACAGATTTATGCCAGTTAATTGTTGGATTCGCCATTCTTCAAATTTGCCAAATTTAAGATAATTTATATGGTAGGCCTAATGGTTAGAGCTTATGTCCTTGAATTTATAAACAAGATTTGCCAGTTACCTAGCTTAGAATCTGCATAAAACTACTTTTACAAGGAGCGTTACAAGGTAAACAGGACTTAAAAAAAAAAAACAAAAACAGAACAAATGGTTTTTTTCGAGAAAATCACATTATTTTATTCAAAATAGTCTACTTCTGCTTCAAAACAGCTTTTTGTACAGTCGAAAAGCATGTCGAACGAGTGTTTTAGCTCCTTGGCCGGTATGGACGCCAGTATGCCGGTGCAAGCCTTTTGAATGACCTCTACGTCGGCATAACGCTTTCCTTTCATGGGCAAATGCATTTTACCGAAAAGGAAGAAGTCGCATGATACCATATCACCTGAATACGGGAGTAGTTAATTGTTAAAATGTGATTTTTGGTCAAATAATCGCTCTCAAGCGTGCTTCGAATGTTGGATTCTGAGGAATTTTTGGTCGTCAGTCGATTTGTGTGAAACAAACCGTGCACACACCTTTCGAAAGCCAAAATGCAATAAATAAATGTTTTTCAGATATTCAATTCCATTTCCATGAATTTCAATGATGATTTCGGTTGATTTTTGATGAATTTACGCTCAGTTTCGATGGAATTTCCGGTAATCATGGATTTTGATTGGCCCATATGTTGATCATCATTTATGTCCTCACGACCATTTTGAAAACGTGGAAACCACACGTGTACTCTACTACGGGGTAGGCAATCATCGCCATGAACTTGTTTCATCAGTTCAAAAGTTTCGGTAAAAGTTTTATTATTAATTTTAAGACAAAATCTAATGTTGGCTCTTTGTTCGAAGCTCATTTTCGCCCCGATAACACAAACATACTGACACTTAAAACGCAATAACTTCACTTCCATTCTATGAAATGTCAGGGAATTCTCACTGGACAATCGATAAAGATAACAGGTTCTAAGATGGCTCCACGTGAGACGCAAGATTCGAAAAGTCCTGTTTACTTTGTAAAGCTCCTTGTAGATAATATGTATTGGTTTCTTGTTATACTATGATGGTCATGAGCTCGAATCAGGCGATGAAAAATCAAATTTTGCACAAAAGCCTTCTTTGGGTTCTTCATCGCAATCTTTTGCTATAGAATTTATGGTATTAGAATTAATTACTCTGATGCTTTTACTCAAAATATGACAATTCTCTAATTATATTTGCACAGAATCCATTGAAAACTGCGCAAGTCCCCCTTTCTAAGCCCTGAAGTTCTCTTTCCAAAAAAGAAAAATAAAAACATGAAAAATGATATTTATTTAGAGGAATAAATGTATGTTGTATACACATATATACAAATACAAATATTTGCATAGAATGTATGCTTGGATAAGAAATATGTATGTTATCTCCCATGATGACTGTAAAATTGTATCTTTATAAGCCGCTTATAAATTTGTGAGGGGTATACTTGTATTGGCATATACGTATGTATATTTCTAGTAAACGCAAAAAAATTAAAATTTTTTCTCTGGTAGATATCTAATTTGAAACGTTGCGCTGAAAATCTTCCTGAAGTATTTAAGTCGTTTTTTCCACGCTCCTACATCTCAACAATATTAAAAACCTTGGTCTAGTCCTTTATAGCCAGCTAGAACAAAGTACGAATCCCTTGAAAGCAGAAAATATATGACGAAATTAAATTATCATTAACAGCGTTATTACGACTTGAATTATTAGTTGCGTATAACGGTAGTACTGCTCTAGTAGACACGATATAAGAAGAAGAAGTAGGTGCGGACAAATAAAATGTAATTAATATGTCGAGTAGCAGCATTTTTATTAAAAAGTGGCATGACAAAAAACCGTTACAAATGCACATACTTTATGTATAGAATAAACATATGTGTGTAAGCATGTGTTGTTTGGTTTTTCGTTGGGCTGCTTGACATGACATTTTGATCGAGAAGGCAAGCTTTAGCAAAATAACAAACGAGGTTACTGGTTAGTGGCTCAGCTGGTAGGCGTTGACGTAACGTAATTGGGGTAGCGCGTGCCGTTTAATTGTGATTTTTTAATAACATATACCACTGTTTAATGCGTAGATAGGTAAGGTATATGTAAAATGTATGTAAAAGCTTGCTTTGCAAAAACTTAAAAAGAGATTTGAATATCTCAAGGTATTTCGATTCCACATTCATTCGTAGGATTTTTTGGTACCATAAATGATGAGTGGCCTAAGTGTAATGCTATATTGTATGGGCGATACCTAGACTTTAGTACCGAACTACTTATATTGAACATAATTCTGACAGCTGGTTTTATTCCATCCTTTAGAAAGCTCTACACCAAAAAAAAGCCCTACGTAATTAAAATAAAAAAAAACGATAGTTTTTATTTTTATCCTTATTTATTTTACATTATCCTATAAGACAGTTGTGACAATCTGAGTTGAATTAGTCATGTTAGTATGGCTCTACGTACGCGAACTAGTCCCTCATTTTTTGAGATATCTGAAATTCACATCACATTGGTACTGTCGATAGCAGATCGCTATATCTTATGTCTGTCATACAAACTGAATGATTAAGATCAAGAAAAATTATTATACTACGAATGAACCATGACATTTGGATTTCATTGGTTCCAGCAGCTAGGTATGAGCTGTGCCACCAAGTCCGAGACATATCCAAATAATTGTCTTGAAAACTGTATGCAACATTGTTCAAATGCGATACTTTACTATACCATTGATTTTAGTTAAAAGTTTTAAACTATTTCGTCACGAAAAACCCACAACAGCCCGCCTGTTGTGGCACGAATTAACCCTGCATCCACCCTTAATGCCATCATTAAATATGTTCCGTCCAATTTCACTTGTATTCCATAAACTCTGAACTTGTAACATTGTGATGAAAATGGGAAAATGTCAATAACACGCACGCATTTAGCTGAGGCGGCATCCTTTTCTTGCAACAAAGCATAAATATTAAATTAAACAGAAAGGTTGTTATGAAATAACTAAGCTGTAGTTATTAACAAACAAACATTTGGCCAAAGCTTAAATCACAACAATACACACATACATACACATGCAAGGTATTGCAGCAACTTATTTATTCCAGCCTTGTGTAGCAAGAACTTTCCTCTAGACTTTCACTTTTACAAAAGTTCTTTGTTGCCCGTAAAGCGAGTGTTTTTAATTTACAATGCCCTGAGGACCAACAGATGCGTTCGCCAATGAAGTTTAAATGCCGAAAGGAAGGTTACACATTGCAAAAACCTCCATTACGTCAAGTTAATTTTTAATAATTTTAGAAAGTTAAACTTGGAATTTCTTGTTAGTAATAACATTAGCGCCCAATATTTCTTGTAGTTTTTGTTGTGGATTATTGGACAATTTTACGCTGAATTACTCTGGAAAGTTAAAAAAAAGTGTACAACAAACTTTTGTCTTCTTCTTCTTTACTGGCGTAGACACCGCTTACGCGATTATAGCCGAGTTAACAACAACACTTCTGTACTTTAGGATAAATGCAAATGTAAATATTTCGTCACGAAGCTCGTTACTCTTCAGACCGAAGACCAAATTTGTCACACTTAATTGAACCGTGAGTACCTTCTAGGTCGCCAAGGGCATATGTGGGTGGCACACAATGGTGTGAGTTCTTAAAGAAATTTTTGGTATGACTTAGTTAAATTAAAGCTTTATTATGCACATAAAATCTTATAATTAAAAATATAGTATAATAAATCTTAATATTTTGTAAATTTTTTACGTTTTTAAATATGTGTTTGTGTCGAATATAAACCCGTGACCAAAGCAGTGTGGGAGTTACATATATATTTTTATAATAGATTGTGGACGTTTTGGAAAACAATTTGGTAAAAAATTTTATTTATGGTAACAGTTGAGACTGATCGTGGACTTCCGTTTCGCCACATCCAAATGCTAGAACTACATACGCAGAAGTGCTGAATTGAGGTCTAACTCGAACTAGTGTGGCAGTGGCATCAAAACCTTAGCAACATCAAATGTGTCGAGGAAAACATTGTCGTTTGGATCCTATTGTCCTTATATAGTAAAAATATTAGGTTGGAAATTTTTTGCTCTTTATTCCTTTTTGCTATTGATCAATTTTTGTTCAAATATGCGCCGTTTTGTTTGATAATCTCTTCTGTACTCCAAGTTTACACGCCTATAATTGTTAGAACGCAATATCCAAACTAATCATGCATAGCGTCGCTTTGTGAGTTATGTCAAGACCTTTCAAAGATGTATGGTATTGTCAGATATGAGCTCTGTAGCGCTTTATACATAGCCGCGAAATTCAAAAGACAAAAAGGCGGAAGGGAGATGTTTTCCAACCTAATATATTGGGTAGTCGAAAAAGTCTTTTGGTATTTTGTTAATAGATGTTGTTGTTGTCCTTTTTCTCCAGTGCTACCTATCACATTGTGTGATAAGGTGAGTTTAAGCTTTTTTTAACTAAAAAAATTAAATTCAGAGAAGTTGAAAAAACGTTACAGCTGTTGTTATTAGCAAAAATGAGGGAAAATAATGAAGAAATTTGCTATATTTTGAAATTTTTGTATAAATAAGGGAAGAAACCAACAAAGAAATTTGTGAAGTTTACGGAGACGATGCTGCATCAGTTACTTATTTGTTTATTTATTTATTAGGGCAAATATAATAAAAATAAGTTGAAATTTGATTAGAAATACGAAATGACTTTTTAGACTACCATAAATGATGGGTGTGACGAGAGAAGTCAATTTAGCCGAGTCCATATGTTTTTTGTTTATTCGTTCAAGCGAGAAATTTCGTAAACCTTATAAGAAATTAAGAAAACATGTCGTAAATTTGTTTCTTGGCTCCCTAGGAGGAATGATAATGAAAGTTGGGCGAAACCAGATTAATGCCAGTTCCAGAAAAATCATTATTTATTTCGATAATACATGTCAATATCTTCTCACAGTTCTGAAATGACGATGAATATAGAAATGTGTGTTACTTAGATTGCATTTCATATAAATACTGTATATCGTAAGCAATTATTAGACCTATATTTTGGGTAAGATACCAAATATAACCGTGGTCCATTCATTATTTTGACGAATAGTGCATATTTAATTAATACGCAATATTTTCTATTTAATGTACTTGTAAAATTTTGCAACATCTCAAATTATAGATACCTTCGGCTTTGATCATTGAAATTTTTATCATTATAATATGTTCGTTTGACCCGAACTTAGACTTTGCTTCCTTTTTTATATTCTACATGCAACTTTATTGGTTCTGAACGCTTGCGCATTTGGCATTTGGCACTCAGCAAATTGACATTTGAACCTTCACCTTAGGCATCGTATCGAATCTAATTGTATTCTAAAAATTCTCAGTAAATTTAACGCTGGCATAATTGTAAATGAAAACTCATATGTACATATATGTGCATACATATGCATGTATAGTATATTGAGTTACACCTTTAATGGATTGTAATATACTGCACATTAAAGAACCCATTAAAATAACAGTTACCTCAATGTATCTAAAATATCTATGAAGGGACTATATTGGTTCATATGTAAAGAGAGCGCACATACCAATGTGCTTACATAAGTACATATGTATAATATAAGCGAGGTACATATATGCAACCTTGCAACTGCTAGTCGGTAATTGCCATCATCCGGTTTACTGCTGCCACTGCACGCTCTTTTGAAATGCACCCACCACCACCATAAAGGTAAGAAATGTTGACGCGCATAGCATTCAACCACAAAATAACCGTACCACTGGGCCAGCCAGGATACCGGTGTGACGCCTCATTCGCATACATTATAAAATTCCAAGGCCGCCATGCGGATGCTTTGAATGATGAAATTCTCTTGAAATTGTTTTGCAGTTTACATTTCGTTTATTATACTTTATTATATGTACTAAGCAAATATATATATGAAGCCAAAGAATTTGCGTCAGGTAAATCGTGGAAAAATGTACTTACCGTTGGCTCTTGATGTGCCGCGCAAAATGTTGTAGATTATGAGAAATGCGAATTTGGAATTTAGAAACAAGAGCGTAAGTCGGGAGTATGTTCGCGGAAATATTCTTCATGCTTCGTAAATGACCTTGTATGGTATGTAAGTATGTATCACTCGGATATTGTAATTATGGTTTAGGCGGCCGTGTATTGAATTTGTCAAAGCTAAATTGGTTCAAATTCGACACACTTGACCGAAAGTAAATTAGTTTTTAATTAGGGCACTGGCCAATTAATTGTGAAAATGTGGGTTTTCAGGCGAGTAGCATTAAGTACCATTCCTGTATAGTCTCAATTCGTAATAAATGCGTATATATACTTTGCGTACATTCATACATACGTGTTTGCTGGTTGTTAGCAAGTAGTAACTGCATTGGTATTCTGTCCGTGTTGTATTCAACCAAATTCGAAAATTGTGGGCATTGCCTGTAAAGCTGACAGCAAGAACTAATTAGTCAGCTGCTGTGATGGAATAGTTTATGTGTGGGCAAAAATGGTAAGACTTGATAATTTAGATTTCACGCGAAAACCCATTCGTTTTCTACGTTGGTATCACTGTCAGTGGCATATGTGTTCAAAAACTGCGAAAACATGTGATCAAACCCCTTGACGTGAACTCACTTACATTCAGTGTTTGACTTATTCCTGGCAATTAAGGCATGTAAATACCGCCTTGCATCTTTACATACATTTATCGACATTCAGATGGAATAATATAAGAATATATACATACTTCAAATTATTTTAAAGCAGATTATCACTAAAAGAATGGAGCAAGGATTATTGCTTATGAGGATAAGACAGTACCCCAGTCTGAGCATAACATTAAGCCGCATCCCCAAATCCGACACTCGTCTTACCTCTTACCTAAGCACCAATTCTGTCACAACTGCAGCTGCAGCTTCATAATTGCTTGCGGTTTAAAGACTGATTGCTATACAACAACAATTTTGAGCTTAATATCCCTTCATTGATTGGTGTAGAGGTTGTCGCATGTGCTGATGATGAAACAATTGCGTCAATAATTGAGTACAATTGAGCAAACATTTTAATAAGCACACACGAAACATGTATACAAGCACACAAAGAAAAAAAAAACAACAATAATGTATATTTAGATGTAATTTGAAGCAGCTGGAGCACAAATTAAGCCATACTGATGGAACATACTACCAATGTATGTATATACTGTGAAACGAATAGATGTATTAAAGTCTTAATACGCAATATACGTATGAATGCCGCCATGCCTTAATACTAATATAAAATCTTAACACAAAAAAAAATTGATGGATGACTTTAAAAATAAAATATTTAAACTAGAAACACATGCAACCTCTCTTTGACCAAATCGATTAAACGGAAAAAGCAATATTCATAGGCAGAATGTAAAAATTAGTTAATCTTTCTTATATGCAATTTTGAGGGTAGAAATATCGAAAATTGTGCAGCAGATAATCTTAAATCCCACGAGATACAAATAATATCAAACAATTTTGCTATTAAAAGCGAAGAGACTTTTTCACAAAAACCAAATTATTTTCGAATAATTTCGCACACATCCTTGACGAAGCTCTTAAGAACGGTCTTGTATTCGGGTCTAAATAAATACTTATAGACTACAACAACATTAAACACTTTAAACTACCCCTTTTAGAGCTTTTCTTTTTTATTGCAAAGGTTTCCACTTTGTTTGCCTTACACTTGTCCATGGAATCAAGTCCGCATAAGACATGATGTTTTACATATACAACTACAAATTTACATTTACAAACACATCTACATTCACTTGCATATATCCATAGCTGGTCCGTACACACAAAAGGTTAAATGAGTAACATTCAGTTTATGTAACTAAGCTGGGCCGCATTGAATCCTTTTCACAGCAACTCGCATGCACTATATAGTCTGTAACGTCACTTGCCCTATTGAATATGAGTGACTCACATTGCATATGCAATTTGCTAACAATGTTGCAAGTTTGTATACCTATAAATCAGCGTGAAATGGACTTTAGGAGCCACACATTATGTCAGATGTATGCATGTATGCATGGTGTTTTGTACCTGCGCTAGCTGGCAACTAACTTTTATATTTGCTTATGACTTTGTAACTATTTTTGTTGTCAGTTGTAGGCCTTGTCGTTTTGTAGGCGCTGAACTGTATGTTTAAAGGGTTGTGTAATGTAAAATCAATTGAAATTCAAAATTTCTGAGGTAATTCAAATTAGGTAAATATAGATTTAGGAGCTTGTAAGCAGTTTAATGTTTTAAACACAACCGTTCGGTTCCGAATCCCCGGCCTGACGCGCAGATGGCGCCATTAGAATAAAATCCACATGATTTTTAGTTAGCCCTAACCTTCGAAAGGCGGGTGTTTGGCAGCTGGCGAATTATTAGTTTGTGAATTATATTATCTTTAGTGAAGCAACTTTTGTTACTGTGAAAAAATGGTACAAAGAGAATTTCATGGGTTTATAAAGTTTTACTTTTTGGTTTGGATGATTAACATCACTTGCATAGTCGTGCCAGGAAATCAACCGTTGAAAAGTGGTTTGCTGAGACGACATGAACAGCGAGGACGATAAAGGCAGCGGACGGCCTAAATAAGGTGTTACTGACAAAAGTATCGAGAAAGTCCCAAATAATTTCTGATTTGTAATTTGGAGATATTCAAGCATAATAACCCGAACTTTTGCTTCGACATGTGACAATGCATAAACCATGGCTCCATTATTTCATTCTGTAATCCAATCCATTCTAAACGTAACAGTCGGCGTCAATCAATTTATTGACTACCTTGAAAAACGAATAAATATCAGCAATGACTATTACATATATACATAGTATTTTTGGACCCTTTGAAGGACGAAATCGTCGAAAAACGGAGCACTGGAAGAAAAAGAATGTGCTGTTTTACCATAAATCAGTGAAAACGATGGCAAAAATTCATGAATTAGGCTTCGAAATGCTTCCGCATCTTTGTATTCTCCAGATCTGGCCCTCCCAGTGACCATTATCGCTAATCGTATCGTCCCTAAGGGTACTATGTTGAAAAAAAACGTGAGACTTTTCAATTGAACAGTTATATTTGCACTTAAATGAAACGAACTTGTAGAGGTTATTTTACGGTTAGTGCCATTGAAGTTTAAGTTTCTTGTTGCTTTAATTTCATTACTTCCTTTATTAGTAATATTCCTCTGAACACCGAACACTAGGAACTCAACCCATATAAATACATAATGCTTTATATAATTGTCAATGTGCATGTTTTTTAAGATACCTATTCTCATGCTTATATATTGTGTCAGTTGCCATTGGACTTGTCTCTAAGTGTGCGTACGTGCCAGAAATGTTCAATTGATTTTCAAGTAGATCGAGAGGCACGCAACTACGTTGTCCTGAAAATGACGCTGTTGCAAAATGTGAAATCAATGATAATCGCTATTAAATTAAGTGAGTAAAGACTTTAAGCGGTTTAATAGTAATAATAATAAAATAACGACAGCAAAGCAAGGCACATTAAATAAGAAAGCCAACTTTATAGCAGTGCTAATATGACCATATGAAACTCAAAACTTGCTGACATCACACAATGTACTTTTCGAGTTCTTCCGACGAGTTAAGTGTCTTGCAGTTTGCGTAAAATTGCGGTGGAAAAATGCGGAATTACCCTTTGTGATTCCAGATAAAATTATTACATTATAAGTCTCTTACGAATGTACGTAACAAAGCAGTTCATAAACTGCGGAAGAATTTAATTTTGATCAGACTGGAAAATTTATTGTAATAAATGCTGAAAAACTGAGCCATTCGTATTAAAATGTTGCTATCCTTTAAAGTTCAATAAAAATGTACGACAAATTGGCGACTAAGTAATGAGGTACTTGGGTAGCATATGCGCTGTCAAATATTTAATTAAACAGTTTTGTTGAGGAATTTGCTATTATTTGTGTATTTTGTAAGAAGTTAGTTTGAAGTTATGAGCTTAAAAGTTATTGCAACAACTGAGGCCAACTTAAAGTTGGCTGATTAGTGAAGCATTCGTGTTCCAAACGGCATGATAACAACTTAGCTTGGTTAATGCTAAATTATCTGTAATTATACTACTATGAATTAGAATTATATTTATTAAAATAAAATGGAAATAGCAACTGTCGTTCAAATCGTTGAAATAATATTTGATTGTACAAAAAATATTGAAATAATCAGTATATTGCCATTTGAGGCAATTGAAATTGAAAAGTCGCCTGCCTCTGTGTACAAGGGCGGTATTAGAATTAAATTCTTATGATTTTTAGTCAACCCTAACCTTCAAACGTCTAAATGTGACTTGTGTATGTTGAATGAAGAGCTGATCGTCTAAACTGAGGCCTATTTGACGCAAGGGACAAAACGTAGTAATATCGATATATATTGGAGGGTCGCTATAATCAGTGTATCATACTTGAAGGAAACTAATTTGAATAAAAAAACGAATTGTTACAAAAAAAAAAAACTTTCAATTGACCCGTTACATCTAAATTTACAAAACTTTCTTGATATAAATGTGAGCTATTACGCTAATTTACTGCAGGTGATTGAAAGCACAAAAGAAGAAAAACATCAAAATCAGCTGCTTACCTTAAAAGTCCATTTAAGTGATTAATATTTCTCTTCTCGCAACAATGTACCTTTTGGTAGATGGCCGTTAGCTGAGGAGCGCTACTCAATTCTGCTCAAAATTTACTATACTTTCACTTAATGGGAAAATGTAAATTTGTATGTATGTATATGTGCTATATTTGTTTGTGTGTGTTAAGCCAGATTTGTAGCCTTTCTACACTTTCACTTTCTATTTATGTTTGTATATTTGCATTCACTTGAGGCTGAATTAATGTTTTCTCTTATTTGCATCACCTTAAAATGTCCCGAGGCGACGCGTTGTGCACATTAACTCGCATCCATTAGTGCACATTTCTGGTACCGACAAGCGCACAGGGCACAAGATGATAATCATATCTATATCAGCACTTTTAGTCACTTCAAATGTAAACGCCTAGATGTAGGCTATAGGCTACAGATGTTGAGAGTAGCATAGAAGCTAACCGAATGTTACAGTACTTTTGCGGATTCTCATGATTTATATGAGATATTAATTACCTAAACGCACAACAACATATAATTATATATATATACATATATGTTTTTTTTTAATGTATTTTTACATTTGTTTAACTATTTTGTTGACTGAATTGTGTTTTAAGTTTTAAATTAAACATATAGATTAGCTTATATTACAAAAATACATATATATTTCAAAAGATACAACATTTTATTTTTTATTTGTTTTTTTTTCTGTTTTTTTTATATATATTCTTTTATTTAGCTTCTTCTATTTGTCAAGTTGTAGGTACAGTATGTGAATTTGAACTGAGCGCACGCGGTGCTGTGCTCGTGCATTTATAGGCGCGTGTACGAAATTCACCACACTCTCAGTGCCGTGGAAAGCTCTTGCCTGTGACCGACTGGCAGTGGCGGCAAAAGTGCGAGTACACAAGCATCTTGAAACACGTGTGCAGCAGCTACGCTATCTTTGCGTTTATAGTTTACGCTTATTATGTTTACATCGATCCGCTGCTATGCCCAGGTGTAACAGGATACGATGACGTGTACAGAGCACATGGTTATTTAATGAGAGCGTTCAATATATGCATGTGCTTGAAGATGCTGAGCGCAATTTTCTCTTGAAACCCCGCGAAATATCCGTATAGCGGTTATACTGTATACACAGTTAAGTGCCATATACCAAGTATTTTGTAAATTGAAGCAGGCTTGAGTTGAGACAATTTGTTTGAATATATTCTAAGAATTTATTCTGCCAAATAGCTAATTCATTAAAGTTTTTTAGAATGTTTTTTTATTCGAAAGTGAATTATATTATGTAAGTTTAACCGAAATTAAATATTATTTTTCCAAAATAATTTTGTTCTTAACTTTCCTGCATTCAAAGAATCTTTAAGGATTACTAAAACGCGAACTCTTTGACTTGTGACCGCTTGATAGATCACTATGTAAGCAGAATGCTTTACAATGCTCAACACGCATTCATCTGAAAGGCATCCATTTTCCATTTCTCTGCCTTATCCTCTGGGTGCAATTAATTCTCTATTTGTTCAAAAATTTTATATTCTCCTCTACGTCAGAGGTCCATGTTTCGTGATACTTATAACATTCTTGCTGTTTAGACCTCGTATTCGCAGCGAAATGAGGTTTTTTGCGGGTCTGTAAGGTTTCAGACCCTTTTGTTTAATCTTCTATAGATTCTCAGAGAATTGCATTCGCTCTCTAGAGGGTCAAAGAGTTGCTCGAAGTTTTGCAGCAGAGGTAAAACGATCCTTATTTTAAGTGTCTCTCTTGCCTCGAAAGTAAAGCATGATCGGGAACATTGCAATCGTCTTGCAATATTAATATTCGGGACCGCAGTTTACTTTAGCAAGATAATTTGAGTTTTGTGACCTCATAAAAACTTCGATACCATGGCATTTTCACATTGTTTACATCACGTACTTTATTATTGACTGAATTTTCTTAAGATAATTTTAAATAATTTTTAGAATACGTTACTAATGTGAATCATCCTACTCACGTGACATCTAAAAAGATAAAATAGCCAAAAATAGGGTTGTTACACTGGTATTGTCGCTGACTGCATACTACAACAACTATCAGCTGAATTGAATATATGTAAACTAAAAATATATGTATCCGTTATGTGGCGTTGAATAAATATAGAAAATATTGAATCAATGTTTCAAATTCAGCGTTTAATTAATTTAAGTTGCGAAAACATCAACTGCTTGCGCTTTGTCCTGTGCAATTCCGCAAAATGGCTGGAACGCTAAAAGAGTTTCTTGCGTTTAAAAATCGGTTACTAACTTTTTCCTTGGCGTATTTCCAAACATCGCCATAGTAACCGAAGCTTGCATTACGCTCGCAAAGCTTTCGCACTTTTATTGCTCTCCGAGCATAAGCATGACGTCAAAACTGTTAAGCACTTCGCACAGCGTTTCAGTTGCTTTATGTTTATCTTTTGTAGTGTGGTGAATTCGTTACAACAACAAAGTAAGCGTGCGTAAATTACAACAACTACAAAAAAATACTCACGCCAAGTAAAGAAAGCAAGAAGCGGAGTGCGAGCAGCAGGATAATGGTTACAGAAATAAGAACAACAATCACAACATCAGCTTGGTGAATCCTTTTTGTACTTTCCCCACACCACACCGACACATCGAGCTCTTTTCGAGGGCAAAGTACCGATTTACATTCAGCTGGATATACGTCTCTGTATATTAATGTATTGTCTGTTCGTTTGTTAATGCGCACGTTTATATACACATACTCATTTCTTTCACGGGCATACAGAAGTAGGTGAATACATAGTTTGAAACGTATACAAATGCAGACATAACATCAAGCAATGAGTTATGTTATAGTAAACTTTCGAGTAGCTGACTGAAAGTGGTTGTGGTCACAAAGGTAGCAAAGCAGTAAATTAATGCGAATTAACTAATATATTGGGTAGTCGAAAAAGTCTTTTCGTATTTCTAATCATATTTTAATTTTTTTTTTATATTTATATCTTTTTTGTCGACTACTTTTTGGCATTTTTCAGCTAGAGACTTTATTCCATCAGAGTAAAATTTGCATCAGTGTAAGTTGAAATTTTGAAATTTCCAGAACGGAAAGCGAACCATTATTGTAAACAATGATACAGCATCGTCTCCGTATACTTCAACAAATTTCATTGTTGGCTTGCGTGGCATTCTTCCCTTTTTCATATAAAAATTTCAAGAAATAGCGCATTTCTTCATAATTTTTACTCATTTTTGAATAGCTGTAACTTTTATTCAACTTCTTCGAATTTTTTTTTAATAAGTAAAGCTTAAAGTTTCACCTTTCTCACACTTTATGTTATGGTATGATTGGTAGCACTGGAGATACACGACTGCAACGGCATCTATTGACAGAATATGAAAAAACTTTTTTGTTAAAGTTATATATGTATATAATATACATAATTTGACCTGGCTTGTGGCTGTATGTGCACATAATCATATATAAATTTAAATTCGACAAAAATTCGACTAAAATTTACATGTTCATCTGCTTACAATACGCTTGAAAACTGTGTGGACTACTGTGAGCTCAAATGGATCACATAAGTCACTACTTTCAAGGCAAGAAGTACTACAACAGGATAAGCGATCCCGTTATATGTAAGTATGCAACAGTAGTTGAGTCTGTACTTGCGGACATTGCAGACTTGTGAATATATTTACTTAAACAGAAGACTAAAGGATAAATATTTAAAAGCTTGCATGCGAAGATATATGTATATATACAGATACACACATATTTAAGTGTATGGAGATATATAAAAGAAACGCTGCCAGCTGAGTAATGTGCACGTTTCCGCCTTTTTCCCTGTCAGCGCAAAAAATAAGTAAGGACGAAAAATGAGGTGACTATAAAAGCGCCATGAGTGTGCTGCTATGTACATATGTATGTGTGTGTGAATTGGCGTAAAAAATATTTTTTTGGTGCACATGTGCCAAATAGTCGGCGGTCGTCGGTGTGTATGTATGTCAGGTTTATAACATTTGTGCCGTACGTGTTTGCATGCTGTGCCCTTTTTTTGCAAAAGCTCAACAAATTATGGTCCACATACACACATACGCATACCTGCTCACAAACATGGACACTTGTAGGCGTCAATATTCCAAATGTTTGGAAAATATGAAGCGCCGCATGAAAACACCGTTCAAGCATAACACGCTTTTATGACTTCAATACCGTAGCTGAGTGCTTAGTTTAAGCTCTCATATCTGCATTCTTTCCCTCAAAATGTTTGTCTTTTGAGTCGGTAATAGTGATTTAGGGTTTTGTGTAGATTAGGCAGGTGTCAGATACTCTATTGCGTTTGTACTGTGATGTTCGCTTGTTTCTTTTATTTTATTATATTAGATTTCGTGGAGGTTGTGCTCAATACTCTATTAATAATTAATGACAAATTATTTTATTCAAATAAGGTTACCCGCGTAGACTTTATTTGTCTCAGTGGTAAATTGTGTTTTTACGCAATATATTGTGCAATATTTTCAATTGAAATATACATATTTATTTTTGTCAGGAAACGAAACTGTATATGTATATAGCGAGCATTAACTGGCTTATATACAATACTTGTATGTTTTTTATTGCGACACGTAGCGCTCATATTTTTTTGATGACTACCATAAATTGATTGTCTATCATAAAAACATATTTTAACTTACATATATGTCTTTATACCACAGACCGTTTATGCCAGCAACTCGAAAATAGAGGTTAAAATATGGATATAAGCAGTTGGTTTAGAATTACATTGATATGTTTGCCATATTTCACGACCAGTGGACACAGAACAACCTCTTGTGCTAGCTTTGTTAGTGTAGCTTTATAAAATATGTTCGTTTCTCTTTAATACTAAAACCAGCTGCCACTTTTTGTAGCAACTACAGATTAAAGCTCTGTGAAAATTATCAATTATAGTTCATCAAGCATGGAGTTCCATAAGACACACGCTCTACTTCAACATAATTTAGAAAAGTAACGTCATATGATTTAAGATTGCTTATGTTTAAGTTCAACGAAAAAATCACAAAATTTGATTACTAACGAGTTTAAGTATATATTTGTATATCGGTTTTTTCTGACACTTGGAATTTCTACACATTTTCATTAGCAAAAGGACGCGAAATTATTTCATGATAAATTTTAATTTATTATACACTTCTTGTTAAAGAGTGTCTGAACGTTTTGTTTTGGGAAAAAGTTTCCTAAATTAAAGTTTTAAGACAAGGAATTTCAATTGCCTTCAAATTACTATGTCTCACAGCACTGGCGGTAATTTTGGTTACGTATACGCCGAGTAGCGTTCTTTTAGATTGCATGTTAAATTATTTTTATCAAAGCATAAATTTATACACATGCACCAAATGAGCTGTAATTTATTGTATACGCATATACAGAACTAACATCTCTGGTCTATATAATAAAAGAGCAAACTTATTCACTGCATGAATTCAAAACTCTCACTATGCTAAGCTACGAATAAGTATAATTCTGGTGATATACGCACCCATATATAGTAAATGCCTGCCATTTATTTAAAAACAAACAGACACACCGCAGTAATGCAGACTGAAATGCAATGTAAAATAAAAAATAAAAAAACATTGCTAAACATTTCTTAATGCTTATACGGCCTTGAGTTGTGCATACGCTTTTGCCGCTTTCTCACTATTTATTTATTTTTTTTTTTTGCCTCAACTTTCGCATTTAATTTTTCATTTTTCTGTTTATGAGTTTTTCTACGTTTCACCTTTTGTTTTGTTCATTTCATGTTTTCATGCCTTGCGGCATTCTATAGTTTCAGTCCGCACTTCATAGTAAATTTGAGCAGAGACTGCTGTGCTCATGATGAACTGTAAACCAGCGCTGAACAACTGATTAAATAAGTTTAGTTTACAAAGCAGTTCTGATTAGTTTTTTAAACCATGCCAAAACTATTATAATTGAAATTGCTCTTGCGAAATTGAAAGTTTAAATTTTGTTGGGAGTTTGAATAAAACCATTAAATTAATTATCCGTGGAATTTGTTGTTATTGCTATTAAAATTTGATTTATTAAATTTTGTTTACTCTCGCAGCATGTTGAAAGTTTAAAGTTTATCATCTAACGGTTGCTTGTCTCACAAAAAATAATCGAGTTGGATATAGGTTTATATATATGTACATAAATAATTGATCAGGATGATGAAACGAAAGGAAATTCATGTGAACGGACACATTTAGGTGAAACAACATATCCCGGACCATCTTGTTCGATTTCGACCAAATTCGGTACATAACATAATCTTGACATTAGATCCTCATATTGGGAAAATTGGCGCAAGCGAGCTACGACCACGCCTACTTCGCTTCAAACACAATGTGAAATACCATTTAATTCTTACCCTTGCAAGCCACAATGCATATATTTGAAATCAACGCAGCAGAAATACTGTCTTTTAAATAACCATATCGATTCTAAAAATTGTTAAAATCGGACTCTAAATGGTTTAGCCTGAATTTGGACCATGGCTTACTGTTGTCAAAAATATCGATTGAACTGTGAGTTATATTATTGAAATTCCACGAAAAGGTTTTCTTGATAATAATATGCCCTGGTGCCAAAAATGGGTTGAATCGGTTTATCGGTTAGCGATATATGTGCATGGTATATTAGGTAAGGTAAGACTTTCGAACTTCTAGTGGACTTAGTGCCTCATATAACCGCCAATGTGCGAGTTATTTTAATGAAATTGAGCAAACGTATTTCCCTAATAACAGTTTATTTTTGTACCTAAAATGGATAAACTCGGAAGAAGATTTGCCTGGTCATTAGAAAATGGCGTGCAATATGGGCTTGCAAGGGCGTATGAGTAACTTTAAAAATACTCTTTAATTTCGGTGAACGGGTATGTATTGTATAAATCTTAGCAACAGCGACAATGAAATTATTCATAAATTATTATAACTACTTAAAGAACCGCAAAGCTTTTGTTAAAACACCGCCCGTTAATTGCCCTCCCTTGTAATCGCACAGGCATAGCCTCAGCGGCTTCCAGATACTTGAGTTTTAACTAAAATTATTTTAAAATTTTGATATTTAATGTTAGATAGTTAAAGTAATGCATACATTAGCTACATATGTATCAACTGTAATATAATGGCATTCAAGCGCGAAATGCCTCAGCACCTAAGCCACTACCGAAGATAAGCTTGAAAACGTATCATTTCGCCGTCTTTAACATCAAGTTTAATCTTTATTATATATTGAATTAACAATTGCCGCAAGTGCTGAAGAGATAGCCAGCAAATTTTCATTGATTTGCTTTATAAACCCAATTCGAGTTTTCTTTTGAAGTTCGCAAGTGCCTATTTGTGAACGAGGAGACACACAATCTCATATACAGGTACCTCCATAACAAAATTACATTTGCTTTTAGTTCTTTTATTATTATATTACCATTCAAGTGTTTTATTATTAAGTTGAATAGACGCCTTTTGCTCGCCAAATTATAGCAGCAAGACAAAATTGGTTAAGGCCTGCTCTACGGCAGCAACCGCTTAGCCTTAATTGCTTGCTAGAATAGACGTGAAGGCAGGAAATTTCTGCTCTTTGAAGTTCGCAAAATGTGCGTGATAATCCAATTTGTGACTATATGCCACGGTTGCCACTGAAAATTTCAGCTGCTTGCCGCTGTGTCTGTGACAGATTGCTGTGTATGCTGGTATGCCTGTAGGTGCTGTTGCATGTTATGTTATGTTGTTGTTGTTATTTTATATTGTAGTGGTTTATTGTAGTGATTTATTTTCTCTCTTAGGTTTCACAAAACCAATTACTTAAATAGTATAAAATAGGGATAGTATATACATTTATAGACAAATAATAGGAATATAAATTAGAAATGTGTGTAAGTATTAAGTGTTTAATGCCAGGTTCACACTTTTGTGTTTCAAAATTCAGCTTAAATAATATGAAAATTTCAAAAAAATTTTTCTTTTTAAAAATATAAAATATGTTGCCATGGAATACTATAACTGCAAAGAAATTGAAATGTAATCCCTTTTAGTTAGGTACCATGACACGAATTTGATACTTTTTTAACTTACCCGGTATCTTATGGGTATTTTAAATCAATCAGATAATTTACTCAGACAAGAAAGTATCATGCACTTCGGCACATGCATACCATATACAATTATGTATGTATTTTTAAATTAGTTCAATATTCAAATTTATATTTGGCTTAAATACGCTTATTCTTATAAATTTAATCCTTCTCTTCTCTATTCTATCAGAAAAGCATTAAAAAGTTGAAAATTGACGTACCTTAATATCCTTGGCGTAGTACAATTTATTTTGTTTCAGGCGGAAATAGCGACGACGCCAACGCTGAAATGACCATATCTGTTTTAGCAGGAAACCCTCTTTGATTGTGGCCTAAATGGAAGTAATCAAACAAAAACCAGATCGTAATTGCTGATAAAGTATTAAGTGAAAAGTGCACAAATGCTTATGCGCTAGCTTTTAAATTTGTAATGCTAATATACACACATACAACCAAACACTAATATATATACGTGGTGTGTTCAAAAAGTATCGGGAATTTTGTGTTTTTTTTTCAAAAATTATTTATTTATTCATGAATATCTAATAAAGTAATCCCATTAGATATTATACACTTGTGCCAACGGTTTTTCCAATCTTCGAAGCACTTCAAAACGTCCTCTTTCGATGCCGTCTTTATCTCGTCAAGAGAAGTGTAACGTCGTCCTTTCATCAGTTTAGGAAAAAGAAAAATTCACAGGGGGCCAGATCTGGCGGGCCAGATGGAGAATAGATCTGGGGACAAAAAGTCGCGCACAAGCAACGATGTGTGTGAGCAGGAGCGTTATCGTGGTGTAAAAGCCAATTTTTTTTCTTCCACAAATCCGGGCGTTTCTGGCAGATTGCTTCGCGCAAATTGCGCATAGCTTGCAGGTAATATTCCTTATTGACAGTTCTTCCCTGTGGCAAGAATCGAAGAAAACTGTCAGTTACGATTTGCGATACTTTTTGAACACACCTCGTATACCACAAGATAGAAACGTGAAAATAGAAAGGAACCATGCCATATAACAATTAAAATCGAACTGGTCCGAAAATCACTAAACTCTTATCAGAGCAAACTTAAAATAAAATCTTTCCAGAGCTTAAAAATGGAAAAAGCAGTTCGGTAGCTGCTGTGAATCAGTAAGAACCTGTTATATTTTAACCGAAATTTTATATCTCGTAAGACAGTAAAACACAAGGAAAAAGCTGCTTGTATCAGAAAACAACAGTCAGCATCAAGTTTATAACTAGTTGCTTTACTTACAGGGTGTATGCGTTCTACGGCCCAAGTAAATGAGCCAGCACGCTTAATGGCCCTAGAAAATTACAAACTTTTTAATTGCTAAGCAGAGTTATGGCATGCCATATTTAATATTTTCAATGTCAATAATTTCCTTTTGCGTTCACAATGCAATTAAAGCATTTCCAGCGAGAATGAGGGGTTGGAGAAAAGCTTACGACTTTATAAAAACAAAAGCACAAGTTGACACAAATCACGAGGGGTCGCTGAGGTGGAAATGAATACACTTTGAAAGCAGTTGCACTATGTTTGTAAATATATATATATGTATACATAACTAAAGGAGTGGGCATGGTAGAGGAACGTAGAGTAAACAGAAGCGCGGCTGGCAAAGTCACCAAGCGGGTAAACGGGTAAACAACTTTGAGCAAATATTTCGCGTGAGCAAAACAGGTAAAAGAGACCAAGTAGGAAGCGAATGGAAAAAAATATATACATACAAGTGGATTCGGCCACGTGTTACGGTGGTATACACTTAATACCATTATTCATATAATAATCTATTCAATACCAAAAAATTTTATTAACGAATAAAGTCAAAAATATTTTTATAGGTATGAGAATCCAAGAGATTGTACTTGAGGTTTCATGTTGAATATGTTCCCACAAATCAAATTCATTGTAAAAAATAACGAATTTAAGGCTATTATCTCAATGTCTGGTTACCAGGCTTTTGGTCCAGTTAATAGAGCTGTCCGCTTAATAAATGATTCTTAATAGACATCCACCATGCACATTAGTTAATGGAAAAGTCCGCTTAATAGAGCATCCATTTGACAGAGCTCACTGTTTTTTTTTATTTATGAATTGCTTTTATTTATGAATTGCTTTTATTATGCTATCCTATAAGTTGATTCGAACTGGGCACAGTATGCTAAATTTTACTAAAATCGGTTCAGTAGCTTAGGAGTCCATCGCGGAGAAGCAACATGACACGTCATTTTTATATAACGGTAATACCGACAAACGACATCGAAGTGGCAGCTATTAATATAAGAATATTATTTTTTCCCTAAGGAAATTTGTATAATGATTTATCGACTCGAGATGACTAGTGCTAAATATTCAAAACAAGTTTTTAAAAAAAGTTTTGGGTGATTTTTGAAAGTTTTTCCATCTGCACAATCGACCTTAAAACTTTCCTGTCGGTCCTCTACTCCAATATTTACGCTTAAATCGCTGAATGAGCATTCCATTTGCTTTGGGTATTTTTGTAAACACAAACGCAGTCAAATCATCGGTCTGAGTAAATAGCGTTAAAGCCCGATCCAATTGCATTTATTGAAAAGCACAAAGATGACTGACTGTTTGCCATTCGCAGAAAATTACAAAAATATGTTAGTATATATATGTCAGTGTTTGCCCATATATTTATATATGTGTGCAGATGAAAAAAGTTAACACAACGTATAAGTTTATATAAACTGTATTTCGAAATAAAAAAATTAAAATATATATTGACAACAACCACATAAGTAAACGTATGTTTTGTTCCGCATTATAGAGACTTTAAAAAATTTAATTAAAACTGTAACAAGACGCTAGAATATTCAAGTAAACATGACACACAAAACATAATTCAGGAGACGATTATTTCCCCCGAACTGCTGTTAAAATGCCCACATCAATATCTCTTAATGCAAAATTATTCATAATCGAATTTTCCACGATTTAATTTAATTATTTAAGACTAATGGAACTACATGCTGTGCTGTAGTCTTGCGTAAAACGACCTTAATTGATATGTATTTGCGAGTATGTAGCGAAGTGATGATAAATTATGTTTCCGAAGTGTTGCTAGATGTATACATATATAGCTATAAATATCCCTATATACATATTTTGTAGCGTGATTATTAAAAGTCTAATCAGGTATTTTTTAGTATCTCTTCTAGATTAATTAATATCTAGATATAAAAATTTCGATGGCAATTTGTATTAACTACGTTAAGCCGGAAATCTACCTCTAAGCTGACTTTGATTATTTACATACCTATACTCATTCCCAAAAACAAAGCGTCGAAGACTCTATAAAGAGCTTATAAATATATGTGATTCGTATGATGAGCTACACGAACTAGTCCCTCAGGGTTTGCGATAACAATCTGAAATTTTGTTCTCATTCTTCTCTGTCCAAAAAGCTGCTTTTTTTTCGGAACCGATATAGAATGTATACTGGCTGATCAAAATCGGAATAAAGTTTTTTAGACGAAGTCAAAATTTTTTCCTGTTTTCGGTGAATCTTTGTAAGGTAATTTCGCTAGTTTAAATGTAATTCCGAATTATGGGACTTAAACAGCAGAAAGTTCTGTAGCTTTAAAAACATCCTACGAACCACCATTTCATGATGCTCTTATAACTAAGCGAACACATGCGGATATTTGCTACTTGTTGGTGACCGCAGCTTTTATTCATTCAGTCAGTTGCTGAGTTGAATGTTTGTGACAGTTTCTGGTATTTACATTGAGCAGCACTGACCGACGCATTTCGTATGCAAATTGGGTCAAAATTGACACTGACACTGACATGGGCATGTCTTTGTTGAACTGGCGACAACAGACGCAGCACAGTATCGATGCCTAGCAACAAGCTTTCATGCTTTTAATGGCTCCAGTTAAAGTTGAGTGTGCTTTGTAAATGTCAGGAATGTTTACCTATTTCCATCGAATGTCGGAAATGTCTTTAATTGATCGAAACATTGTTGCATGCTTCTTCCCATGAAATGAAACCTTCATTAACATATGTTTCCGTAAAGATTTTAAAGCCAAATTTATATATGGAATAGTTTTGTACTTCTACTACTGTGGTTTCGCCAAAACTTCAACCAAAATCGTACCCTCACCTCAGTTTCGCCCTATGTAGCTCAGACGACCGCTCCGGAAAACCATTTTGTGTCCGTTGAAGACATTAAACGTGAATCGCTACTCGCATTGAAGGTTATTGACTTTTTAATAACGTTTGCATAAGAGTATTGTGGCTAAGGCTAAAAAGTTTAGAAGGGGCGGGAGGTGTGGTGACAAAAATTTTGTTGAATAAATTAAACAAAGTCTTGTTATTTGTTGCTCATAGTAGTATATTACTTACTTCAAAATGAGTGCCGTGACCAAGTCTTTTTGGACATGTTTGATCATGCGAATTCCGATCCCACATTCATGGAGAGCTTTATAACTGCCGATAAGGTAACGGTTTATGAGTTTAACATGCAAGCAAGTCGGAATAAAGTGCAAAAAACCAGCCGAAACCAAAAAAAAAAAAAAAAATCACGACTAAGTCGCTCAAAAATTAAGGTGATGTTCATTGTTTTTTTTTTTTGATATTCTTGGTATGGTGCACCATTAATTTTTTCCGAAGGGATAAGCGGTGTATAAGGAGTTCTGTTTGGCCATGTTGAGACGTTTGCGTGAGAAAATCCGATTTTACACGGCGATAATGCCCCATCGCATCGAGCCACGATTGGGCCCGAATTTAAATGCAGTGAATATCATTGATCAACCAGATTTTTTTCCCAAACTGAATGTATGATTTAATCTCTGAGTTTTTAGGATTGAATACAGTTACCACAACCACTGTGTGAATTTCCAGCCATTGCTGTTTAGGAGTATATGATGCCACTAACATGCGATATTGGTACAGGGTTTGTCCGGAAAGTGTTAGCACTGATTTTCTGTTTTTTCTATAGATAGGATATTGAAATGAAAAACGAAATTTTGAAGTCTAAATTTCGAAGAGTGCCAAACCTTATTATTACTTGCCCCATTTTCCTCACCTCTCAACTCTCCACTAAATAAGTTCTTTAATTATATAGTATTTTGGGGGATTTTTTATAGACTTGATAAATTTTTTTAAAAATAAAACCCTAAAATTTCATCTCATCTTCTTTATTTGAAACGTTAGATTGGTTCATGACATTTACTTTTTGAAGATAATTTCATTGAAAATGTTGACCATCGGCTCGTTTGGTGGTTTCATACAACAGTCCTTCTTTTGGGCAACTTTTTTCAAGCCAATTTCTAACCATCAATATACCGAATTTCTTCGGTTATTGGTTTCTTTTTTCCAAAATGGCACTAGTTGGGTGGCCTTAAATTTCAAGTAAACTTTAAAAAACGAAAGTAAGCCCCCACAAAAAAATAGTGTTAAAAGGCGTTAAATGATGAAAGTTTGGGGGGCAAATTTTAAGAAAATCCAAATTTCTTTTGTGAATTGTTTCCGAATTTTCCCTTAATTTGGCAATAAAACGCGCTGTGTGGCTGTAGCGCCATCTTGTTGAAACCACATGTCAACCAAGTTCAGTTCTTCCATTTTTGGCAACAAAAAGTTTGTTAGCATCGAAGATAGCGATCGCCATTCACCGTAACGTTGCGTCCAACAGCATCTTTGAAAAAATACGGTCCAATGATTCCACCAGCGTACAAACCACACCAAACAGTGCATTTTTCGGGATGCATGGGCAGTTCTTGAACGGCTTCTGGTTGCTCTTCACCCCAAATGCGGCAATTTTGCTTATTTACGTAGCCATTCAACCAGAAATGAGCCTCATCGCTGAACAAAATTTGTCGACATTGACACATTTCGAACCGAACACTGATTTTGGTAATAAAATTCAATGATTTGCAAGCGTTGCTCGTTAGTAAGTCTATTCATGATGAAATGTCAAAGCATACTGAGCATCTTTCTCTTTGACACCATGTCTGAAATCCCACGTAATCTGTCAAATACTAATGCATGAAAATCCTAACCTCAAAAAAATCACCCGTTATACTTTCAGTCAGAAATATGCTGTATATTATTACAGAAAATAAATACATTTAACGCATATTCCCCGAAAGAAAAAATATTTTTGAGAAAATGAAAATACATAATCGGTTATTCGAAAACTTTTTACATAAACATCATCTCTGTTTGTTGGCTTCATACAACTCTTTCTTCTTCTTCTTCATCTTCTTCAACGCTACAACTTCTGCTAACCATCACACTCATACAAAAAAGTAATTTCTCCGGTTATTGGCATTTCATTTTACTCACTGCGCACTTTTAGGCATAGTGCACGTGTGAATTATGAAGCGGAAAGCATGAAACATTGTCAAGAAAGCGAACGTAATGCCAAAGGACACGCACAGATGAGCAGCATAAGTATGTGTTGAAGACAGCAGTGTGTGGCATAATGATGAATGTTTCAGCGGAGAAAGCAAATTTGTAAGATAAGATAAACGCAGATAAAAGCTCTTTTGTGAAGAGCTTTCTTACATTTTCTTCTTCTTATTTTTGCAATAAGGCGCTCTCAGGGTGACTTAAATAAGTTTTTTTTTTGAAATATGTTTTTGTACGAAATCTTGAAAAGAAAAAAAAAATATATATAAAAATTTAAATAAAAGAAAAAATTTAAAGTATTATCGATTTAGCATTCCGTCTGCTGTTTGTCGTTTGCGTGGTAAAAATATCGAATTTTAGCCCTCTTTTTAAATATCCTTTTGAAATTTTGCAGACGTCATTTTCTCTTCAAGAAGCTGCTCATTTGTCGGAACGGCCGATATCGGACCACTATAGCATATAGCTGCCATATAAACTGAACGATCGGAATCAAGTTCTCATATGGAAAACTTTCACATTTGACAAGATATATTCACGAAATTTGGTATATATTATTTTCTAAGACAACAATGTAATCTCCGAAGAAATTGTTTAGATCGGTTAACTATAACATATAGCTGCCATACAAACTGAACGATCGAAATCAAGTTCTTGTATGGACAACTTTCACATTTGACAAGAAATATTCACGAAATTTGGTATAGATTATTTTTTAAGGTAACAAACTGGACACATAGTTACTGACAGAAATGCACCTGTGAAGGGTATTTAGCTTCGGTGCAACCGAAGTTAACGTTTTTTCTTGTTTTAAATATGTTTTGTACTAAAACTTGAAAATGAAAAAAACAAAAAAAAAAATAATTAATCAATAAAAAATAACTTTAAAAGTATTATCTGATATATATATAAGGCTGAGGAAAATTTAGAGTAAGCATGGTAAAAAATCGTGAATTCGTAAATTTCTATGAATTTGTATACATATGCATACAAAGCTTTGCATACACGATACTTCCTGTAATAGGCGAACTGTAAAACTTAGCATAGTTTTCAAGAAAAACATATATTTTAGCTGAAGTAGATTTTTTATTCAAGATATAGCCACCAGTTTTAGCTTTTTGACATGACTTGTGTAATACAGTTTGTCTTTGGCTGAAAAATGGGCCTCACTAATGTAGGTACTTCTTCATTGCCGCCAATTTTGGTTCAGCAAGCATTGTCTAAGGGTTTGAAATCATAAGAAGGCCATAGTGTTCAGATTTATCAATTCCCCAAGGCCTTTTTTTTTATTTTCGAAAAAGGAATTTCTTTTTTTCTAAGTAATATGATACTTGAATGGATCAGGTTGGTACGGCTGTTAAGTTTTCATCCCTTTTATCATCATTGTCTGAAAAACAATTTATTTGATATCTGGCCCTTTTCCCTTTGGGTTTTCTTTTTGTTTGTTTTCCTTCTATTTCTTGCCCTGCTATGAAGGCAACGACATCGGTTTGCGGGCAAAAAAAAAAGAGTTTTTATACGTGTTAAATTCATAGTAAATTAAAAATAACTGCATAGCAGTAACATCAACGAAAATTATGTTTAAAATATAACTTTTGCAGGGGTGGTATGTTATTTATTATCAAAGTAGCTATCTTGCAACATAGTTTACATTGATTTTTATGCCAAGCAGTAAAAGTAAAAAGTAAAATTGGTGTGTGTGCGTTAATTTCCAAAATTAAACTCTGATATTTGCCTTAAAGTTGTAAGGCAAAAAGCAATGAAGGTATGCCACGGCGTATGAGTAACCTCAGATACGCGATGCATTGCCAGCATTTTTGCATTAAATTAACTTGAATTCATAAATAATAAAATTAAATTTGTCATAATGAAAAGTAAAAGAGCCTTCTCGGTAGTAACTGCAGCTGCTTCATATTAGAAATATATTTAACATGAGTATAGCTGTAGAGAGTGAAGTATAGTGAAAGAATAAGCCCTTTTTAAATACTTTTTTGCGATCCCATTTTAGAGCAATGAGACTTTTGAATCAAGTACCATTAGTTAAACCAATCATGTACAATCATGCAGAAATTCATACTATATTTTATATTCTAACTCCCTGGCAGCTACCAATCACATTTTTGTAATTTTCTTGTCTTATTCTTTTACACTCCTCTTTTATATAAAAAAGTTAATTTACGAATTTAACAAATACTCTAAATAAACGCAACATCGAACTAGAGGAATACTCAAATTAGCGCAACACTTACCGCCGCATTAATATTCCGTTTCGTAGAGAGACGTCGATGGAAGATACGCGCCGGCTCCGTTTCGATTTCCGACTCAGACGACTCATCGCCAGTGCTGATCGCAATCGTCGGTATGGGTGAAACGCTGCCCGAACTGCAAGCACTATTGCGACCACTACTGGTGGCGCTGCCACGACCAAAAGTCATTGCAGCCGCAGCGGCTAACCCGCGACTACCGCCCTGCGCGCCATAATTAAGGTATGATCCCACGTGCAGTGTGTCTTTCGTATTGGACATCTTTCAACGCTTGTCTGCACCTTTTTTCTTTACTGGACGTAGGCACAAATGTAACTGAACTTTTATGTATTTTTTGAAAAATTTCCTTTGTTTATTGTTTGTATTTTTTTTTGTATTTCTTAGAAGTTTTAGCAGTGCTAAGCATTTGTGTGTGATTTCACATGTTTTTGTTGCTATGGTTGCGCCTACGCTTTATGCTATTATTGTTTTTATGTTTTATGTATTGCTTTACTATGATTTAATTTATTAATTTTTTTTCGCTTTAACTACGCTAGTATTTGCTGGGAGCATAACGCTTGCTCTCCATGTGTATGTTAACTACACTTAGACAATCTATTCAGTGATTTCGTATTGTTGCTGAAGTTGTTGGTGGGCTCTGAAAAAGAATGCGTCAACTATGCAGCATACCTTCAGGCGTGCTTCAAATTGCTTGCACTTCGCGTTGGTTTTTGTGATTCGCGTTTATTCGCTGCAGTCTTGCCATCAAGTGAGCGCTTTGATTGTGTTCCTTTATTGCATAAATTTAAACTAAAATTTCGTCCGATTTAAATAGTTTAAAAAAATTGAGATATGTTAACTAATAACTACAAAATCAATTTCACACATTTTGTATAATTTTCAACAGAACTAAACATGACTATAAATAAATCAAAATAGTTCTTGCCGTTTAAATATATTTTATATATTTTTAAGCGAAATTAACGCTTGGTAATAACGGATGGGCCATCTAACGTTTTAAATTTTAAATATCTATATTTCGACATTAGAAACATCAAATTCCATTCGGAAAGTTACAGATATTCAGTAAAAAGTCTAAAATTTACGAAATTGGTCGATATTCATTAGAAAAAAGGAAACATTGAAAACCTTTTTCCAAAGTGGTGAGTCAAGTGGATGGTCAATTTTACCGAAAGATCATCTTTTCGGACGAGGCTCATTTCCACCACGACGGTTACGTTAACAAGCAGAATTGTCACATTTGGGGCACAGAAAACCCGCACGTAATCGTCCTGAAGCCAATGCACCCAGCACGAATCACTGTATGGTGCGGATTTTGGTCTGGTCGAATATCAGCCCATTTTTCTTCGAAAATGAAGAAGGAACCGCCGTAACCATCAATAGTGAGCGATATTGCGAAATGTTAATCGAATTTTTCTTCAAGCAAATTGAAGAGGAAGACTTGGACAACATTTGGTTCCAGCAGGATGGCGCTACGTGCCATACAGCAAACGCTTCACTCAGTCTTTTACGCCCTATCTTCGAAAATCGCATAATCAGCAAATGGCCTCCCAGAGCTGCGATTAACTCCGTTGGACTATTTTCTGTGGGAAGCTGTTAAAGACAAATGTTACCCAACCATCCAGAAACAATTCAAGATCTAAAGTACGAGATTCAAGTTGCTGTAGCTGCCATAAGGCCTGAAACCATCGAAAAAGTACTCCAAAATTGGGTGGATCGGATAAGCTACTGTAAACTCAGCCGTGGTGGTCTATTGTCCGAAATTGATTTCCACAAAAAAATTTCATAAAACAACCTTTTAAATAAATGTTAGACCTTTGAAAAATATCAAGCCGTTTTTTTTATTGACTTTTTAAATTTAAAACTTTATATATCCCACCCTTTATTTAATGTTGTTTTTAATTCGTTATAATAATAATAATACAGGTAAGCGCGTATTTTGAGAGTTCTTATATAATTTTCAAAAATCTAATTCATGATAATACTTTTAAAGAATTTTTACACATTTTTGTTGAAGATTTTAATATTTATACGCCGAAGAGAGTATATTTATATGGCGGAGACCCTATAAAATATATACATATATGAATGCTCAGCATAGTGAGCTGGGTCGACTTAGCAATGTCAGTCTGACCATCTGCCTTTTGGAACTATTATTTACAAAAATGTATAACTTTTTTTATATGTTAACACTTTCAACTGATTCTTTTAATTTCATTCGTGCACAATTTATATTTAAAAAAAAATTGTTATTAAATCTTTGATTTTCATTTGACTTCATTCTATTCAAGTTAATTCTTTCAGATAAGCTAAAGCAACCGTTTATTACATTTAAGGCGATTTAGAAATGTTTTTATTCTAAAATAAACTTTTATAAATTATGTTAAATTTTTTATAATTTTTTGCCAAACTTAACTTCAAAATAAAATTAAATTTTTTTTCAAATTTTAAATAAAATTCTATTTTTCATCATAATGTTAATATTTTTCACTAAATAATATGATTTTTTGTACACATTAGGAATAATTGTAGAAAATTTATTATTTGCAAATTGTTTATTAAGGCGGCATTGTTCATCATCACCATTTGTTCTTTCAAAAACACCTTTACTTCCTCGCCATAACTACGTATTCATAATACTCACTTCACTTTTGTGTGAAAATAATTTTCTTTCTTAAATTTTCGCATACTCAAAAAAATGTGCAACAATTTCTTTCTTTCGCTTAGCTTTGTGTGGCATTACTTTATAAAATGTTAATTAATTTGAAACCGTCACTTTAACGGCGTTATCTAATTTGTGTAGCCAATAACAACGGTTTGAAGTACAACCTTTTGATTTCATTGTTCAGTGCTGAATGCGCCTCGAATAATGCAGCAATTTGTGCATATTACCCGCTTGTATGGCTGTGTGCTTTGTACGCGCGTGTGTATGTGTGTAGTCTACCTCTGCATGCCGGTTGACATATCTACAAACGTGACAAGCAGCCGCAGGTGGCCGTGCCTCGTGCTCAGCTGTGTTAGAATTTTCCTTTTTTTCGTTGTCGGCTGATTCTTTCACTTCATTTTACGCCCGCTTCTGAATGTCCTTTTCACTTGCACATATGCGCATATGTATGTGTGTTAAGCAGGTTTAGTTGTCTTTACCGAAAATTTAACCTTTTTAATTGGTTTTCGCCGTTGGCAGTCAGTGAGCGAATTTTGTTTGTGTAATTGACTTTTGAACTATAACTTCGTTATGTTGCCATTACAGCTTTGTACAAACTAAATGGCAGAAGCGAGCAGTGTAGGAGGCGTGGTCAAGTGGCTATAATTCTAGCAAAATTGTTTAGTTACATTTTTGTTGCAAAATTTACGAGTTTTGGTAATATTTAGTGAAACAGTAATACAATAAATTGAGCACTGTCCCCGCAAAAATGAAAGCAATTTGTGGCCTACTTTAGGGCGTACGCAGTTATGGAAATGTAGCAAGTTTAGTTTTAGTTAGGGAAATACTGTTTGCAAAATTTTTTTTTATGCAAAATGCTACGTTAAAACAACAACTTTGTGACGCACATACACGCACTTAGCACTTAAAAGCTGTGCTGTTATGTTTATTATATTAGTGGTAGCACTTTTGTTTTAGTATACTTTTAAGTTAGCACTACAATTTTCACTCGCATCTATGCTCTAAAGCATCCACACATCCACAAACCATTGTTAGCTTGGCACAGATACACCGCTCAATCAATTAAGCCATTGTATTTCAGTAATCTAGTTTTTACTTGAGGTATGCTTAAGCTAATTTAGAATTATTTTAAATTAGTGCATAAAGTTTTTGTAAAAAAATTGTATGTATATGAAAACTCCAAGACACTAAGCAGCGCAAAAATCGTAGTCAAATTTGCTTTACAGCCACTGGGCAACTGTCTAGTTTTGCGTTTTCATTGCTGTTACTTCGCTTCCCTTGCTTTCGCTGCTGACTCGTCGTATGTGTTGTGCACTCCTGCCCTGCCAATAAAGAAGCCAGCTACTGCTGGGGTACACAACTCACAACTCTCTTCTGCAGGCTGCTTCGTCTCCACACGCAACCCTCTCGTTCGTGTCGCCCGGTTTACCTGCCAGGATGTCTGCCTGCGCTCCCACTCAATATAATGCGAACAATTACGAATATAATGGCTAAAACGGAATCGAAAAAACGTGCCTTCCATGTCCGCATTGCGAAGCCGGACATTAGCGAATAATGCTGAATCGGCATTGTTTGCGGGTTTGCCGACTGTTGCTGCGCGTGACTGTTGCTTTTGTGCACTTTCAATGCAGGAAAAAAGAAAGTTAAAATGGAAAGGAGAGGAGCGCGGTGAAATTGGCTTTGTGGTACACAGAGTTGTCACTATTTCATTGGATTTTAAATAAATCATGCAATTAGTTTTGGTCCTCTTTGCTTTCAATTGATAAATGAATTTTTGTTTTTCGACTGGATAAATATTATCGGCATCACTTATTTATGGGCTCTAGTCTTTCATCGCAAAACCATCATTTTTTGCTTTATCTTATCGAAAACCTTCTTCTAGGATAATATCAGGTTGACATCAAACATAGTTCTTTCAAAGTGTTTTCATCTATCGGACGACGTTTAAAGGTCTTCATATAGGCCTTGCCTCAGTTATTACGAAGCTTCTTAATATATGTATATCAACAAAAGGCTAAAACACTCTTCCAAAAATTATCGACTTCTCAATTTTGTTACACTGGTAAAAAGTTAATTTCGCCATATTTTAAGTCTAAGAGACGTTTAGTCCAAGTTCGCCACCCGTGCTGTTCCTGGTTCATATATTAGGATGGAATTCAGCTGGACTTTTCGAAGCAAGGATTTATTTTGGATCGAATATAATCAGTGGAAAGAAAAACAAATGCTTGATTTTTAGCTTCAATTAGAGTTCGCGACTATAACTGAAAGGATGAAGTAGAAGTGGTTAAGGCATTTGTGAACAAATTTTGAGAGCTTCAGTTTTCTAAAATAAATTATCAAATCATAAACGAACTAAACTATTTGTTGCAATCCAAACGCCATCTGATATTTAAAAAAAGTGTATTTCAAAATCAATGGAAAATGGCAATCTTGTAAAAAAAATTGCGAAAAACACAAACACTCCCTTATCCTTCTTTGAAGCTTTGTCGGCTTTTTACTTTGTTCTTTGTGTGCGCGCTCTTTGTGTTACTTTTTACACACGGCTTGCTGCCGCAAAATTATGCCCCTTACTCACAATTTACAAATATTAACACGCTTTATGTATACATATACATATATATATATCTATAGAGTGTATTGTTGGTAAAAAGACCAAAAAATCTCAAAGGTTCATGCACCCAAAACGAGCAAGAAGCAGTGAGTTCTGGCTAGAATGTGCGCATGCACAAACAGGTTGCTGCTGCTCTCTTTTCACGCTTTTTCCTTTTAGCTCTTCTGCTTCTTCATACATTCCCTTGCTGTATGTTCCTCAGCGTCGCGTCCGTCACAGGTGCCAATGCATCTCTTTGCAAAAACATTTGTTATTGCCTCAGGACAATTTCATTACAGACACTCCTATTCTAGTACTCTTATCAAACATACCTTCATAAATAGTTCAAAGTCCCACGGCGGTTGTCTGTTGTAAGGAAATTGAAAAACGTCCATTGTGGCGTCACCAATGCAACGACATATACATACATACATACATATACGAGTATGTATGGTATATTGTCAATCGCGAGCAAAACAAAAATTTGGCAAAAGCGGCGTTAAAGAAAGAACTATGCCGAGGGTACTTGCCAAAAAGTTATTGAGAGTACGGTGGCTCCAACTGTCGGATGGAACCGCCACCCTACTTATTGTGTAACTTGTCACGTGTCACATGAAAGCAAAACGACTGTTTGATAACGAGGCTATTGAGGCGACAGTTTGGCTGGTGAGTGAGAACAGCAAAACACACTGACAAAACTTGGAATAATAATTGTATTTTATGTCATTGAAATTGGGCAACTATTGTTATAAACCATTAGTGCTTTGTTGGATAATATCTAGTTATTATCAATATTCTTTGTATGTATAGTTTGATACTGTTTGAACTGCCAAAGTGACAGTTCGGTAATAGACAAAGGCAGTAAGCAAGATTTTTAATTCAAGACACCAAGTATCTCTAAAAAATTTAAAATTTGAGCTATAATGTTATTAGTATAAGGATTAATATGACATGATATTATAAAGGCCCTATCTGAAGATATTTGCATTTCATTTGCTTAATAAATGAATGATCTAAAATCATAAATTCAGCTTTACCACCCTCAGCTGCCGATAAAAAAAATGTCATGAAAAATATAATAGGAGAAAATTTACTTATTAGTAATTCGCAGTAATGCGCATAATCCAGGCTCTTGTCGGGAAAGTTAAGTAAAGGCAAAACTGAAGACAGAAAGACTGATGATGTCAAGCATTCTGGGTCGGTACCGGCTTATGAATACTTTCATCTCATCAGTTTCGTTTTAACTACAAATAACATAAAAGCCAGGACATAATTTGGTAAGAGGCAATTAAAAAAATCATCCGGCATTAAAAGATGGATATAGAAGGCACGCTTCAATTAAAAAAAAAAATCGTGATTGACATCTTTCGTACAAGCGATAATTTGGGAAGGATTGCTTTGTGCTGAACCCTGTGGCCTTTTATTGACCACTGATAAACTCAGAACATGACACTCTTGCATAAAATCGTTTCAAAATATCCAAACATATCATCGTCTAGGATCGTGAGATACGTACATATATTTTTAATATTCTGTCGTAATATTCTTTTAAGACAAATGTCCATATCCAATCGATGAAATCGGCAGAACCTTTGTACTAGTTTTTGAATTATAGTCTTTGTCTTCTAGTTTATATCATGCTATTTACTTTCTATTTATATTTTCACAATTCTGGAAATGAGCGTAAAGGTTATGTTAAGTTAAAACGCTGATCCTAATAAGAATTTCACTTGGACAGCTTATAAAGCCGGTTCCTTGTGGTACCTAGAACTCTTTCAAATTACTCATAATTACCCCCATAAATCGGCAAAGCGCTTTGAGCCGAACACAAATTTGTTGAGACGGCCAAAGTCAGTTTCGATTATGTATCCTAGTTCACCGAAGTTATGACTGCAAAATGTTTCCGCTCCAGTCTTGCAAATGCTGGAAAATGTAGAAGGGTTGCCTTGATATTTCCACCTAACATTTTGAAAAAGCTTACTACGCCCTTACTTCAACGACTTCTCCCTGTCCACAGTTGTAGCCTCTATGAGGCAGTGGTCTATGCTTCAGGCATATTATTGAAGGAGTAGATAATTATTGGGACCCCTTCATATACCCTATAAAGCGTTTATGAGCTTACACTGCAAAACATCTGTAAAGACTTAGAAATGGCCTACATACATAGAACGTGCCATAATGTCAAAATAATACATAAACATAGCAAATATCCGTTTTTCCTTCATCCATTTAGCTCTCCAAACATTTATTTTCATTCTTTCTTTTTCCTTGCAATGTTTCCCATAAATACTAAAAAAATATTAAGTCTCTGCACACAAATTTAGCACAATTCGTGATTGAATGCCAAGGGTTCGCTGCTATGGTTTCCCATGCAAGTGAGCTAACGATTACGCATTAAATTCGCAACACAATATTAAAATATCTTCAAAGTAATTTGCACCAATTAGCGTCTTATCGACCTTTTCGTACCCTTATAGTATTTTATCTGTCTTAAAATCTATTTTCGTGCATTTTGTTCGCAAATATTTCCAATACTACAATAAATGCGTGTATTGTTAGCAGAGACCATGAATGGTTTCCAACAGGTAACTTTTAATTACGGCAAAAATAACAATACATGTGCGTTATATAATACTTTTAGAAATTTTGTCTTAGCGTGCGTCTACTCTCGTCCTTCTTTAAGGCTCCAAATATACATTGCTTGTGCTTTGTTTTATAGTATATAATAAATATAGGTATGTACGTACGTAACTGAGTACTAAATTGTAGCTTACCTAAAGTTTCCTTTTAAAAAATGTTTGGAAACAGTTTTCGAGCGAGCGATTTTTAAGGTGAGGTCTTTTAAGAATTATAAAAATTTGTCCGTTTCATTATTACATAGCTCCGTTATTTTCATTTGTTAAAAGACATGGATCAAACAATTTGTGCGTGAATTCTTGGCCATATTTGCCAGAAAATGTGCCGTTTGACTTTTCCTTATTTCCAGGAATAAAGAGAACCTTAAAAGGCTCATATAAAGCCATTTAAAGTGGATCGTTGAAAAAAATCGAGTTTCAGAAGTCTGGCAACGATTAGTAGATGTGCTGGCATAAATGAATAACACCGAATAGGGACTATCTTGAAAATTCCCGTTTCACTTAAACACAGCTCGTATTATGTGGCTTGCAAGCTTGTAATTAAAAATTTCTTCAAACTGATTTATATGGAATTGTGCCTCATTTTATTTACATTACTTTCTAATTTTACATATACAAATGATTTTAGTAGAAAAACAAAAATTCGCTTTCTTGGCTAGAGTCCTCACAGCACAGCACTAGTCCACATCCAGTGTCAAGTCTATGGTGCCAATCGCTCGTAGACCCAACCGTCTTCACCTTTATGTGTCAACTTACCATCGACTTCCTGAAATGAAAACAGACTCTTTTCAGATATGCTTGAATACATTTACATGTAAATATTATAATTATTTTGAGAAAGGGGTAAAAGCATATGAAAGCAATTTACAGTAGTAAACATTAAAATATATTTAATAAGAGTTCGCCTGGTCAAAACAAGGGCAAATGTTCCGAAACTAAAAATATTCTCCTTCCCTTTTTATCTGCTAAAAATATGGTGAAAATGAAAAGGCTTTATTGGAACCTCGTAATATCAATAGTAAATTAAACGCCTGACAATCCCTTCTGAGCCAATCTACGCGATATTTAATCACACTGTAACCATTGTTTTCCAAAAGTTTTAACTAGATAATTCTATATTAGGACTATATAGCATTTTTCATAATTTTAAATTATATATTTTTTCATAGTAGTGTATTATATTTTTTCATAGTTAACATTTAGTCACTATCCTCGAGCTTATATCATACATTAGCATTCTCTGCTAAAACCTTACCTTCTCAACTTCCGGTCCACGGCGGAATTGTATGCGATCGTGTAAGCGATCGGTTTGTCCCTGCCAAAATTCAATGGTATGCGGCCGTATTAGATAACCACCCCAATTGGGCAGTGGCACCTCGCCATCTGATCCCAATTTGTTTTTGATTTGCTTCTCAATTTCATCCAAATGTTGACGGGATGGTATACGCGAACTTTGTTCGCTAGCCAAGGCACCAATTTGAGATGCACGCGGACGTTGATGAAAATAAGTGAGTGAATCTTCCTTGGATATCTTCTCTGCCACGCCCTCAATACGTATCTGACGGCGTAGTGGCAGCCAATAAAGTGTCATAGCCACGTTTGGATTGTCGTCAATGTCTTGAGCCTTATGACTGCCGTAGTTGGTGAAAAAGCGAAAGCCGTCGTCGGTGACATCTTTTAGTAACACGAAGCGATTAGATGGCTTGCCGTCTCTACAGATAAATCAATATGTGAATATAAGTAATGGAATCTGAAAAAGATAAAAGTTTGTTACTTGTTTACTGTTGCTAGGCAAGCGGCATTTGGTTCGAGCAGCTCCTCGGTTTTCACCGCCTCTTCTAGCCACTCGCGGAATAGCTTTATGGGTTGCTTTACTTTGATATTTTCTTCTAGAAAAACTTCTTTCTTCTCACGGTATTTCAGGCGGAGCGCTGTAAAATATTTAATTATTTTAAGTGAAAATGCTTTCTCAGCGCATATAATAATGAATACCTGATAGGTTTACTGATGTTGTCATTTTACGCACACTTAGTAACTGTTGCAATCGCACTGGTCGGTTGAAAACGTAGAAAAGGTGATTGTAAGGTTAAATGTTGTTGAAATTTACAGCGGAGTTTAGCTGTCTTGCGGCAGATAACACTTACTTTTGTTTATTTTATTTTTTCGGTTTTGTTACAGACTGTGTGTGTGTGGATTGGTTGCTTTTTCGGTTGTTTGCTGTGCGATTGTTTACTAGTGTAATTGCTTTTATCAATTCCATTCTGTGTTCCAGCTGTTTTTGACAGTTCCATTTTGTGCTTTCAATTCAAATGTGACGCGCACAGCTGACGCTAGAAGCTTAAGCTCTAAACTGGAGAGCTTTTTTGAAAACTTTATTTGTTGTACAGTTGAATACACTGTGCGAATTAAAAGACAAATTGCTTTACATTAAATTCTTAACATTAACATATAGCTAACAGAGACATGTTAAATGTCGATGTTGATGAATTTAACAGACACTGCTAAGCAAACTTTAAATACATTTGTCTTTTAAGAGTATAAATCTGATTATTATGTGAAAAAAAACTGTTTATTCGGAAGTTACGAGTAGTTTTTAATTTACAGTTAGTGCGTAGTATCTCGAGTTAACTCAACATAGTCAGTTTTTAACAGAAGCGTGCATTTATAAGCTTGCAAACCTCTTTAATAACATCAGCCTAACAGGGGCAAACATTTGTTTGTTGAAGGAATATAACGAAATTTTTCATGGAACCTTGATGCCGTATTAAATTTGTTGCGCTATTATAAATATATCATAATATTTATTAATGGAAACGGACTTCAATTGTGAAAATGATCTACAAAAAAAAATAGTTTTGTAAAAATTTGTGCAGTTGAAGATAGTAATATCTTACATACGTATTTTAAGAAGGTCAGGCAGTAAACCAATTTAACTTTTAAACGCTGCTTTTGACTAATGTAAAAAAAGATTGTTATAGAAACTATCAACAGTAAGAAAGAGAAAAAAGTAATGCATTTTCAGATTAGAAAATATGGGCTCAGAAAAAGCTAGAAGCTGTAATTAACGAAAAATATTTTAAATAAGATATAAAACCACAATAATACATATACAAAACACCTTTAAAAATAAATATTTTTTTTTTTTGAAAATATATAAGTTCTTTGTATACAATACCTTCATAAAAAATAAGTAACATTTACAATCTCTTCGGCAAATTTTCAAATAAAATTTTCAAAAATATATTATTTGCTTCATTGATTGACAGCGGCTCTCTCTTTAAATCTAAGTATTTTATTTTGAAATAACATACATTGCTTTCTTCTTTTTTTTGTTTGGATACTAATTTTGGGAAGTTACCAACCCTAACCCGAAAGTGATGTAAACAAGACTGGATGTAAACAAAACACAACAGTATACAGAAGAAACGAAAAAAGAGAGAGCGTGCGAGAGCAAACGTAAAGAGAGCAGGCAAAAAACAAAATGCGGTACAAGGATAATGATGACGATGTGCCAGGCTGTCAAATCAAATAAGCATTTTTACTCATAAACGGCTGTTAGACATACGAGCGTGCGGAACGTGTTTTAACGCAAAGCAATTTCAAAGTGGCGGTGTGGCAGACAACAAAAAATAGGCAAAATAAGTGAAATACCTAAGTGTGTGCGCACAGGCAAAAATATACCGTGAAAATATGTATCATTTAAGGCGAATAAAATGGATGTTATGCTAAAATTAGCAACAAATTTCATTAAAGTGCTCTAAAGTAACGGAAAAGCAAAACGCAAATTATATAAACACACTTCAGTCGAATTTTTAGCTAGATATACACATTATAAAATTTAATAAAAAATTGGAATACATATGTACAAGGAAATATATGTGATTATAGTGCAAGCAGTTCACATTTAAGTATAATTTATGCGCATGTATCTCTGCTGTGTGCGATATGCATAAATCTGTGTATACAGTGCATGTACGGGTATAATGAGACACGCTAGGCGTATGAGTAACCTAAAATTCCAACTGAATCACGCGACGAAGTAATACCACACACTTAAAAAAAGTGAGATTTTAATGAAGCAGTGGAAAATTTAAACAACAAAGTGATTTGCAGTGCGTTTTGACATACTTACACACATTTTGCAACAACACACAAAGAAAACAAAGTACTTATAGTATTTAAACAAATAAGCTCACGCAAATACAATTCATTTTGACATACAACACACGCACACACACTCACATATATACTGCAGAGAAAAGTTCAAATTGCTTAAATTGGTGAATAATACAGTTATATGCCCATTGAGTGCCTTATATCCTTTGATAATAATCCTCAAGGTGTTTACTATGCTGGGCAGGAGCTTTCCGGCATTGTTGACCTCAGCGTCGACGCAACAAAGCGCATTAAAGGTAAGCAACATTAGCTCTTATATGTAAATTAATGATATAGCAACTGCTATACATATGTATATACAAATGTATATGTGTAAATATGGGACCATAACGGGCACGCCGCGCATTTAAAGCGCTTTTTCCTGTTTTTAATATTTTAAATTAGATTAAAGTTGCAGATAAGAATTCCTACACACAGGTGCATATCTGCACCCGCTGCAAGACTACACATGTACGTCAATGCCGTTAGTATAAATATTTTATAACTCAGTTAGAGACACTCAGGGGACAATTATTAATTCATGCTCATAGCTATTCATATTCATCCAAGTAAACAAACTGTATACGTATGTGTATATATGCATAAGTATATGTATATGCATGTATGTGTGTTGATGCTGTCGCCGATGTAATCGCTTCTGGCATTCCTTTCGTGTTGTGTCGCGCCATGTTGCTCGCCTTTCTGCCAACAACTATTGCTTGGCGCTACATAAATGACCTGACCCAGCTCAAGCCGAGGATGCGTTCTGTTGCTTGCATTTGCATTTTGTTGCTGGCAAAGCGCAAGGCAATTACGTCACTAATTTTAGTTTTCATGTGAAATGTGTGGGAGTTGGTAAATGGTCATTGGCCCTAATTTACATTCATATATACGTACATATGTACGGTTGTTGAAGTGAAGCGCACACCCATATATGAATATGAGCTTGCAGAATTATGGCTGTAATTAAATGGAGAAATAGCGACTACATTTGAAACTAATGACAATATTATATTTAGTTTATATGTATATACCTATATATAAAATGATTGTAACTAGTGGGTGCATCTGGGACTTAAGCAATTATTTGGTGCCATTAGCACTGCATACGGACCGCAACGTGTCCCTTCAGGGAAGCTACAGCGATATATTCAATAGATATGTTAGTGACCTACTATACTTTTAACACAGAATGGAAAGCGATCTTTCGCCGCAAGACCATTAACTGATGGATTGAAATGAAATTGTCCCTGTTTATTTTGTAGACACTAGTAAAGAGGTTGGTGTATTCTTTTTAAGATTAGGGGACGGTTGTTTTCTGCTGGCACCTGCTGTCCTCATAATATTTCATTATGATTTCGTTGTGAAAAAGTAACAACCATTTAGTTATATTTTCAGTTTAATAAATAACATGGGGGAGCAACCTTCGAATAGAACCGTCAGAACTTTTTATCTGCCTCTGTAATATGGGTACATATATGAATTTGTTAGGTTTCTTTATTGCATTGGCATAGATTTAAAATAAAAAATATATTCCAGAGAGCTTCAATAGTGTTCAGGCTTACCATAAACGTCGCCTAATGCCAGAAACAAACATTTCGTGACTCTTATAATGATTTTATAAATGAAAATGTAGAATTAGTTTAAATTAAAGGGCACCATCTAACATTTTTGACAGTTCAAGATTTATTTTTGGGGTTCCCATATACCTAGTTTATTTCAGGTCTAGTCGCGAGTGAAATGCTGCCACATCTATGGCTCTTATTTGCATATTGCAAGCAGGTTTGAAACATTTACAGAGACCTTCAGAGCCTTAAATTAATTATTAAATTGTTGTGTGCAAAGCTGGCAATGGAATCATAATACAGTTATAAAAGACCTTCATTATTTATTATACATCGTTGGTGATATCAATATATATGTATTACATATCGACATATTGCTGGATTCTACTGATGATGGTAAGCATTAGGTTCTCGAACATTACCTCAAATTAAACTGTTGGTATGTGAATTAGCAAAAGAAAATATTATTCTTACTCTGTCTGTCGGCAGTGACGGTTAGACTAGACCTACTGAACATTATATCCAAGAAGTATATACTTATATGTACGATACAAGTGTTTTTATACATGAGAGAAAAACAATGAAATATTTTACACTTTTACTATTTACCAAGGGTTCCTGTTTGCATAATTCAATGTAGTTCGTAGAATACATTTCATCACTTACTATCAAAATAAGATCATACATATATTAAACTGTTGAAATACAGCAGGGGCTTGGCATATTATCACAAATAACCGCAATTTTTCTGTATTTACACATGCCATGTGCATCAGCAGACATCCTCAACGTAGTATATCCTTAGATTTAGTGTGTGAGGATGACGACACAGTATTGTCGCGACATTTGCCATTACACAAGTGCACATACATACATACATGTATGTCAGGCATATATGTACTTTAGTGACAGCTAACGACTTGTTTGTTGTTTGTACATGCTAAAAATTCATTTGTTTGCAGAAATTGTAGTTTTGTGGAAATGGATGTGTACATTCCATGGAAATAAAGCACCATTATATACATATACATATGTAATATGTAGCTTTGAATATAAAGGGCGATCCATTTGTCCAATTTAATCAATGATTTTCATTAATATACAATTCCAAGCAACTAATTTTTCTCTTATTATAAACTGCTTCATATTCGTGCAACCCACCGAAAGTCGGAACTAATATGAAAAATTACAAATTTTGCCGTGGCGTACTCGAATAAAAGTAGACAAAATTGAATGTTTAATGCAGAAAATTTTAGAAAAATACACTTCAAATTATTTTATGAGCATTGGCACCTGTTTGAGCAGTTTAATTTCAGGAGAAGAGTTGCCAAATTTTTATCTTTTTTAATAAAAAAAATTAATTTTTTATAAAAAGAGGACTATGATTAAAGAAAATCATTTAATAAGAAGATAAATATTTTAAAATGGGCTGAGTTATATGGCTGATTTAGAGAGATCGCATCTGGACCGCTACTTGTCGTCCATTGTGAAGCCATAGAAAAGAAGAACTCCTGTGATCGAACTTATAAATTAGCAAAACGCCACATAATTTTTTTGTATACAGCTTCTGCAGATGGCATTTGGTAGTATTCCCAGTCTTACAGCAAGGACGCCAATATGGCAATCGCCTTTTAAAATCTCCACAACTAAGGAGAGACTTGCCCTACTGAGATCATTAGATTTCTTGTGATCGGTCTTGGGACAGAAAGAATTTGCCACAGCACAGGCATCGATGGTGGTCCAAGCACACAACAACATACCCACTCGCTTCCATTATACTGATAGCGATCTAGGGTACATTTTCCTGCTAACTCATCAACTTTACGATTGCCTGCGAGTTTGCTGTGGCCTGGCATTCATACCAGCCTCATCACAAAGATACACTATGATAGTGATAAAGAGGTTAGGCTCTCCTCTACCAAACCTGAACGCACCCTTAAAAGTAAGTTTTGCTAAAAACTTAATAATAAAATTAATGAGTAACTTTCAGAGCACCCTGTATAAAGGACATAAATAGAGATAGCTCATATATAAATATGTGCTCTGCTGGACAACGTTAATGTAATTACTGTGCATGATAAATTCAATTTGTAAACTATTCTTGAAATTCGTTGCTACATTTTTGAAATAGAACGCCCAGTTTTATATCAAGCCTTGGTATCAAATGAATTCCGTAAAGCAGGCTACTCAGACAGGTTGTCTTCTCTGTTGGTATGAGTCAGTTGGCATGTTGGTTGCCTAAATAGGCTGGCACGTGCCCAATATTTTCTGTCAAGAATATCAAAAAAGGTATTAAAACTCTACATTTCAAGCAGCAAATTGGAAATTTGGAAATGAATTTTGAAATCATGAAAATATTTTAGTAGCTGATAGGAATTATCCCGCCTCATATGAATAGAAGACCACTATATTTATTTATAATTAGCACATTTCTGATTCTTCCTCTACCTTCTATCGAGGCTGAAATCAATTGCGTAAAGCTTAAGTCCCAGCAAACGACCATTAGTATCTTCACTATATACACTACAACATATTAAAGTCATGAATTTGTAAATAATCTTATATTTTGCAATGCATTCCAGCAATACACATCACAGTTAGCGGCTACGCGAAGATACGCTGGATAAAAAAGGGTTATCCGCGCGATAGCGAGCGCGCTATGTGCCGCGCTTACCGCTCATATCTATCGTCGCGTTCGTATGTGCTCGGATCGTGTGCGAGCAGTTCGTGCATGGACTGGTCGGCCGGCGATTACTCGTATACGTTTCACGTAATACTGCCAGATAATCTGCCCACTTCATTCGACGGCAAATATGGGCAGATACATTATGAGATTATCACCACAATCGATCGGCCAGCCCGATATCCTAAAGTCTTCAAGTTGCCATTTACGGTAATACAACCGTTAGATTTGAATTTGGACACGATTTACAGGGTGAGTGGGCTTAAAAAAGCAGTATGAATAGTATTTCATTTAAATGTTCTTATAACCACTTATTTGAAATATAGGTCCCCCTCGAAATCCTCGATCGCAAACGATTCTGGAGCTTTTGCTGTCCCACAGGACCGCTGACTGTGAAATTCTCCACACCCTATTGCGGCTACGCACCCGGCCAAAAAATTCATTTCGTCCTTTACATTAACAACGAATCGTCCATTGATATCACGGATTGTGAGGTCAAACTGAAGCAAGTAGTCAGCTACGAATCGCATGATCCACAGCATGAATACCGTTATGATAAACATCTCATCGCACGCAAACAATTCGGTAATGTTTTGCGTTGGAGTCGTAAAGTTTATCGCGGATATCTCAGTTTACCCTCCATACCGCCGTCTTCGTTGAAAGTTGTATGCCCCATTAATATTACTTATCTAATCAAGATTATAATTAAGCCAACGGATTTCCATTGGAAGATGAAACTGAAAATACCTTTAACCATTGGTAGCATACCGATTATAGATAGCATGGCAGCAGCGGCTGGCTTGCCTAGTTTATTAGAAACCCAGTATGCCGTTAGACGTGGCTATTACAATGGACGTAGACTGATGGGGCAAAGTGCAAACGAGAGCGTGGAGCAGTCAGCAGTGGTGAATGGTGAAGAGGCTGCTGGTGAAGCACCGGAGCAGAGTACCGATACTGAAGCAGCGTCGAATGTTGGCCGAGGCGATATACCCACACTGCTTATAACCGATGGTGACAATCCGCCCGATTACAAACTCATGAGTGCGTTTAACTGAAACACATTTGATTGGGTGACATTCTTAAATTTTGCTCTCTTACAGTGCCGCCTTCGTATGAAGATGCCATGGCGTTAAGTGATAAATTCTGTGATGACAGCGAATATTTGCAAAATGTCAGCTTAAGTAGTATTGTTTCCAATAAAACGACCGAGTCGTTCAAGCCACGCTATCCCGTCTACTATGAGTACGAGACGCCAATCATACCGCCCGGTAGTGATGATTCTACCTCCGATATTTAGAATTGAACGATTGGAGTACAAAGCAAAAAAACCAATTTTCAGTTCAGGCCATAATTTTGAATAAAATTTACTTGGATTTTAATTTGTTAATGTTCTTTTGTATGTAGTGACTCGAATGCTCTAACTTAAGTATTGCGAATGTGGAATGCGGAACTCTTCATTTTAATTTTCTAACCAAAATTTAATAATTTCTGCATAAATTTTTAGATTTTTTAAAATATTTAGCTAGGTATTTTCTGAATAAAAAAGTATTACAAACATTTTTTAAATCACTTATTTTCAAAAATAATTAAAAAAAAATTAATTGCACGTGAAAATAAAATAAATTAATAATTAATTATATAACTAATAATATATATGTATAATTTTATGTAATTTTTTACTTTAAGTATTTGTTTGTAGCCACTAAGTATCAAAATAATTGAAAATGCAATTTCTTCCTTGTTGTGTTTTTTTATTATTTGTTTTAAATAATCTAAGCTTCTGACACAATGTCTGCCACCTGTGTTACGCCTGACTGCTTGTATGTGTGCCTGCCGAAAGTTGAAAATATAAAATATTAAGTAATCAAACAATCATAACGTAAATAGATGCAATCATCAATATAGTCATAATCTCAAGCATTTTTCAATAATATAAATTTAATTTATATACATTACTTGATGGATCTTTATTAACAAAAAAGCATATATTCGTAAATACAACTAAGTAACACTAATCTAGAAAATATTCAAACTAATTTTGAACTTCAATATGAAATAGCTAAAAATATTGGAATTCAAGTTTCACTAACCAATAAAATAGAAAAGCATTCCCTACTAATAATATTTAGCATCTAACTGAAAAGATGCCTTTAATGATACAACAAATTGAAAAGCAAAAAAATACATATTTTTTTTGTAAAACAAAAGAATGTTTAAACTGCACTTAACATAATCATAATACCAATCTTTATTATAAAGTATATGATAAAAGATCAAAACTATACCTTTAATAAATTTAATGCCATTTAGGTACATATTTAGTAATCTTTGTACAACAAAACCTCGGCTAAATATACTTACATTACTGAAAATACGTAGTTCTAAGAGAACCATATATACTTCCTAGAGGGTATTTGACAGTTATGACCACTGGAGTCAGCTGTATTCGGTCTTATCCTTTCAATTTTTCAATACTAATTGGTCTAGATTACTTGATACAGATTTTAGGCACTTCAAACAACATTATTCCGTTGGCGTTACACTAAACTAACTCCGCAACTTTCTGCATACATAACAAGAAAGAAAACTTTATTTTTATAACATGCGAAGAATTGTGACAAATATGTATGTACAGGACTGAAACTGGGTTAAAAACTTCTGATTTAAAGGGTTGAAAGCATTTTTTTTCTCAGTTTAAGACGCATCGAAAATATATGTCGAATTGAAAAAGGGAATTTTTATTTAAGTGGGAGATCAGATATTGAAATATGTAGTTCAAAAATACATTTTTGCGAAATTCATAATAAAGTGGCCACATTGACGCATGTAGTTGCTTGCATATGAATTTATTTCATAATTTTGTTTAGGAGAATATGTATAAATTGTGAGAAGAACAGCGTTCTAAGCTTGCAAAATTTCATTATTTTATATACATATATTATTTGACAATAAACTAAGAGCGCATTAAAATCACTAATCTTTACTCATTTATTTACATGGTATTGTATAATTCCAATAATTTTATCAAAATAAATACCTCACATTTCAAAATTACTTAAATAATAAATACTTAATATTAATGGTAGCGGTTTAAGAGACACAAGTACAACTTTTTGAATGTAAATGATTTTAGACTTCGTTTAAACTCACCAGCAATGTGTTTTGTTTTCTATTTTTAGCACAAGTATTTTTTTATTTAAAAATAACTATGTATAAAAATTCATAAATAAATAAATGCTAATCTGTCTTTCGTCTTCCTTTACTCTCTCCGCATCACTCATCAAACACGTAAATAATCGCTCATCAACAACCTCGCCATGCGCAACACTCCAACTGTGCTTCCAATTGCAAAAAAAATCCTCGCTAACATTCCCACTGTCTCTGTCCCTCATGCGTCCACTGTATATACGAACGACAACTTCTACTTATACTACTCTAACGCTTCAATTAGAAACACTCTACGATGAGTCGCCCTCGCAACTGCGTATCGAGTTACAGTCTTCGGATTCGACCGATTCACCACATCAACCGCTTAGTGCCGCCAGTTTCAATGTATTTCGTAAGGAGAAGAAATAATGTAAATACTTATTAGATATACTTATATAATAATAAACCATATAAGCTTAACTAATGTTGTTAATATCGTGTAATATGCCTGCAGTGAAATTAATTACTAGTTCTAAACTAACTGATTAAATGAGCCGAAACTGAACCTATGAGTCGATAATTTTTTTTTTATTTTTTATATCACGTAGTCTTTCTTCTTTTTTACACCACGTTCACAGTTCTACCTAAGCCAGATACATAATATAGATGTAAAGATTCGCTCAGTAAAAGATCACTTTGGAAATTTATTAACAATATAATTTTTAGAAGTACTTGATTTTCAAACCAAAAAATATTTTTAGCACATCTTATATAGAATATTACGATTTTAAGCTAATATTTTTACGACATTATATTATTTCCTTTTCTTACTGGTTCAATTTCGGTCTGAAAATTTTGATTGCAAAGTAGTATATTATTTACTAGTTCCATTTAAAATTTGGTGGTTTGCTGACTAGTTATATTTGAGCCAGAGCTAGCTCATGATAAACTAGTATTTTGGTCACCACATGGAATTATACTTCACTGCAGGAAATTTACGATTTTTATCACACTTTTACTTGTATATTTTTATTTATACATACGAAAACTGATCTTGTTTCATTATGGTCCTTTTTGAATACCAAAATAAAAAAAACAAAAAAGTGGAATTTGACAAATTTTAGTCGAAAATGCATAGATAATTTCTTATACACACATATGTAAGCGTAATAGTAATAATGCTTGCACACTTCACTTGTACTCAAACAATTAAGATATAATATCAACTCTGTGCCAGCAACAACATGTAATCGTACGAACACGCGCACATTCATATAAAAACACACTGTAAAAGCTTTAGTACTCATAAAATAGTTTAATATAGTTAAATAGCTATTTAGATAACTGAGAAGTCTTAAAACAAATAAAGATTAACAAATATACAAATACTTTATAAGCAGCGATACTAGTTTGAGGGCACTTCAACTCCTTAAGTAGCAGACTTTTAGTCGTTTACCAACACAACAAGTCGTTGGCTGTAGATATGAATATAACTATCGAGGGAATAATACATTTTTTGTGAACTCTTGAATTTGTCTTAATGCGAACATATGGTTATAACTGTTTTTATTTTCGACCGTTGACTTTGCACTGAAGCACTTGAACTTAAATTTGGAGGAAACTTCGCGCTAAGCTGAATAAAATTTTCTTCCCACAACTAGCCTGTGAGTAGAAAAATCTTCTGTGTTTGAAGAACCTTCCGACTAATGGTCCAAATCATTAAAACTTTTACAGTACAATTTAAATTCATAACAGTTGTAATTTGCAATGCCGAAAACTTTAGTTTTTTTTTAATTTAGTTGCTTTAAGTTCAACTCAAGTGAGTTTGTAGGGACGAATTTCTTTTACAACTGTGAGGTAGTTATTTGTTTGGATTAAGTGTTTGATCTTGCTTTTAAACGATTTAATTACGTTTTTTACTTTTTTCTGTTCCAAATTGAGCGTACTTTGTGCGACACTCACACAACTTTATACCAGTTAAGGCAAAAGTAGCTCTACCTTGTATGACAGGCGCTTGGTTATTCACAAATAAACAGAAAATGTTTGTGACCAGTTCCATTCCTCTGTAATTTCTATCAATCGTGAATATAACTCAATTCCAGGACTTTATATTAAGTCACAGTGGCCGCTGTGCACGATAATGTAATAGCAAATAAATATAACTGTGTAACGTTTAAAATCAAAATATGCATTAGAAAAATAAATTATTCATAAAATATTGTGTAAGCACATATATTTTGTATGAAAAGCGTGAAAATTGAAATGAATTACTTGAATTAATTAACAGCAAAACTAATAGCGCACAATAAACCTTATAAACCACATAAGCGTCTTTGAAGTGTAGCCCATAAATTCTCGGTGTGAATACGATTAAATTTTTATTAGCAACTTTGTAGGCGGTTTCTCGGATATCCGAGCATATACAGGTAGATACAATGCGGTTTAGATAGCGTAAGGCATAATTAAGTATTTTAATGTAAGCCCATCTCAGCATTGTCATCATCTTGGCAATATATAAATGTTTCACCCTTTATTGACCAGCATAAAAGCAACTCGTTGACAAAAACTCAAAATAATTTTCTATAAAAAGTTAACAAACTTTTACTATTGCAAATGATTTTTATTTTGTGAAAGTAAAATTTACATTCAATTATTATTAAGTAAATATCTTAGAGTTGTAAAATATATAAACAAACCCCAAAATTATTGCAAGCCAATTGTCAAAAACTCTTTTGTAAATGCTTAGAATATAACACATTAAACTCGTCATCATTTGTCTCTACAGCAATCCAACACCAAATATAAGAAAATTTAGCAAAAATATTCATCTATATTACTATGTAAATTTAGGCTAAATATTATTTTCAAATTTACAAATCAATATATCGAATAAGTTTTTAAAACTAAGCAAGTCCTAAAAAAAATATATTTAAATATAAATACATACTTATCGCTTAGGTAACAGATACATGCCTATATATAAATAAGGTTTAAAGCATACAACAAACACTTTCCCGAAAAGTCTCCCTAATTATTTATATAGTACCATATATGTTATTTATTAAGCCTTTAAATGTGCGTTTTCACACTTTTTTCCTCAAATAAAATTGAAATTTATTAAAATGAATAAAGAAGGTGTTTATTTCGCAGCTGAAATTGCAAGGATTTGAAATTGGAACTTAATGTTAGTTAAAAATTGTTAATTTTGAATTACTGTTATTTTTATTTAAGAAAAAGGCATTGTAGTAAACTTTTGAAATAAAAAATCCATATATTGGGTAGTCGAAAAAGTTTCTTATATGTATAATGAGCTTTAAAGAACCAAATATGCACCATTTCGGTCGACCAACTTTTGCCATTTTTCCGCTAGAGACATTATTTCATCATTGTAAAACTTTTCTGGTTTCTCGGCGAAAAGCTGCGACAAGCAATTTTCACAGGCTTCTCTTGAAGCCAACTTTACTCATTTAAGGGAGTTCTCTATTGACCGAAACAAAAGGTAATCCGATGGTGCAAGGACAGGGCTATATCGTAGAGGCATCAAAACTTCCAAGAGCCAAGATCGCCCTGTTTTTGCTGAGTCATCAAAGATGTGTGCCCGCTAGCGTTGTCCTGATGGAAGATGAAGTAATTTCTGTTGACCAGTTATGACCGTTTTTCCGACTGCTTGCTTCAATCTCATCAGTTGTTGACTGTAAAAAGTAGATCCAATTGTTCAACCCGGCTGGAGCGGCTCATAGTAAATGATTCCTTTTCAATTTCACCAAACACTCAGCATAACCTTTCGAGGCGTGTGTCCTGACTTTGTGACCATTTGTTGAGCTTCAACACGCTTGGACCATGATCTTTTACGAACATTATTGTCGTATTTGGTCTACTTTTCGTCTCCTGTTACAATTCGCTTTAGAAATATTTTGATTTCGTTTCGCTTCAGCAAAGAATCGCAGATGTTAATTCGGTGCATTAAAGTTTTCACAGACAATTCATGTGATACCCAAACATCGAGCTTTTTTTATAGACAGCCTTCTTAAAATGTTTCAAAACCATTTGATGATGAGTGTTAAGTTCCATAGCGATGTCATGGCTGCTTATGTGAGGGTTCTTGTCAATCTTTTCCATAATTTCATCGACTTTCTCAACGATAGGTCGACCAGAGCGAGGTGCATCTTTCACATCGAAATTTCCAGCACAGAAGCGAGCGAACCATCGTTGTGCTACACGAACTGATCCAGCATCGTCTCTGTAAACTTCACAAATTTCGTTGGCGGCCTGCCTGGCATTCTTCCCTTCACTAATTTTAGAACAGCTGTAACTTTTTTTCAACTTTCCCCAATTTAATTTTTTTTGGTTAATTGATGCGTAAAATCTCAACTTTCCAACACCACACAATACTTTTTCAGCTACCCAATATAATTATTAAAGCAAAAGTTGTTAAAGCCAATAGCCTTTTAAGCAAAAACAAAAGTCAAATAATAAATAAATAAATTTTAGCTGGCGGGATTATCACAAAGATATGAAACGTAACTGATAAATGGTTCCATGAAGAGGAAAAGCTAAATAAACTAAATAAATACATGACTGTAAATGCGGATAGATTCATAAGCTCGAAAGGGATCGGATCTGAAGGAAGGCTTTAAGCAACTTAATAGAAAAAGACCGTTCATTAGTTAGAAATTTAGTATTTGTTATTTACAGGCAGAAAGTATATATACACATATGAGTGCATAGAGAACACAAAGCGGGATCCAAGGCAACAGCTACATTTTCGAAAGAACTTACTTCCAAAAGCGGATGGCTAAGTGTTTCAAGACAAAAACATACTTTCACAGGTGACGTAAAAGTTGTGGAGATTCGCTTTCTGCACTCAACTAAAGTTCGACAGGCAAGAGTCACATCTAGTGCATACATTCTTTATAACTATCTAACATTTGTATACATCCAGACTTTGCTGCCGCTTACCATTTATAAATATTGTTTATATCTGCAGTGTATTTGTTGTTGTGTAATATTGTATTTTGGTTAGAATTTGCCAGGCAGTCTTCATAATATGTTAGAAACACGTTTCTACGTAAATCAATTTAAACCATATGCATATATACATACTATGTATGTATGTCAATATATATACTTGAGTGTTTGTTTACATATCGCTAACTGACTTCAAATCAAAGCTCTTTGCTTCCGAAAGATAATGTCATAATAAATGGATACCAATAAGTTTAGTTGTACACAGCGCCATAAACAAATAGCAGCACAGCTATACATATATATACATATATGTATGTACTATATTTGTATATATACACAAACAGTAAACAATTAGTTGCACAGCTGTTTTTCTTCCTATGTACTCGAGTTGACTCAATCGCATATTTCCTGCAGCAGTTTCTAGCGGTCATGCCAAGCTGTTGGCCACCACCTGCAGGCGCCGCACGCTCCACCAACAACCGCCAAGCGCGGATCAAAACCCGAAGTAGTGCTCGTCTAGCAGCGACGGCGATAATCATAACATCAAATTCACCGAAAATCGCAAAACTTTCATACAAATTGACTCCCGTTTCATATCAGTAGAGCGAAATGTGGAAGCGTCTAATGGCAACTGACTCGCGCGACATAAACATAAATATGTATGAATGTATGTGTGTGTATATATACTTATGTACAAGCACAGATAATAACGAACGTGTTGAGTTGCGAGTGCAAGTTTTGATTAGTTGCGACGCACACCCGGTCGGGCGTAGCGCCGCGCTGCTGAGGGCCAAACCGGCATCACCAGCGCTGTGCGCTATCAACCAACGCCTCAGTTGCGCCCAAGTGCCGTGCAGTGCCTGTTGGAATAATCCAACAACGGAATAATAACTGGTTGCAGATTTTTTCATTCAAAGTGAACACATTCATTTCCAATCATGTATAAATAAATAATAAATATTAAAATTTGTATGATTGCACGATTTGTAGAATTCTGCGGCGTAGACGGCGGCTCATCGCATCGCAGCACAATCGTTTACCGTATTAAGCGAATTTCAACGTACTTAGCTGATTCCAATTGCTTTGACGTGATTGAAAGTGCTTAAAAATTGAAAACAACAACAATAATAACAATAAAATCACGCTGAAAGCCAATAAATAACATATACAATACAATAAATTTTTGTCATAAAAGTATTTTCGTAGAAACCAACAACACATTCTAATGGTAAAAAGATTCGTTCGGCTAATAAAAATTTAAATAATTATTGATACCTATAACGAGTGGGTGAGATTATAAAAAAACGAAACAACCTACACGCAAGTATGCCAACGACTTGCCAATTCAAATTTTCGCGCACTTCGCCGATTTACTACAGTGGTGAGCAAATAAACGGGCTCATTGTATTGAGCAGCACAAAAATGCTGGCTATTGAAGGTGAGCATTTTCCGTTGCCTGGCAAAAGTAGATCTACTGAAACTATTTTCTTCGTAAATTCTTAATTGTTTGAAGCAAATTTTTTCAACAGTTGAAGGCTTTATCATTGATAATTCAAAATTATTTTCATAAAGAGTCGAAAGAAAAAAACACCTGTAACTTATTTTGCCTCAAATAACATATGTATGTACAAAAAAATTTTGGCAAAAAAAACAAAAACAAAAAATGTTGATTTTGGATGGAACGACCCTTACCATATATGACTTTATAAGTTTCTCACTAAAAACTTTAATCGAAATTTTCAAAGAAATGTGCGAAGAGCCTCGGCAATTTCTAGTTCTCCATGATAAATTTGATAGAAATCATCTATAATAAGTTAGGCGTAAAATAATTTAATCCGGCAAAGGGCACTATTTAGATGATCAATATTATTATATACATCATTCATATAAAATTTCATTAAAGAAACCTTAAAGAATAGGAATTCTTTAGAGACATTTGTTTTTCGTCACCCTTGTTTCAATGCATGCCCTATTTCTATCCTACTTCTCTACTACTTCTTTAATAGGAACACATGGTGGGGCTGCGGGAAAACGGCGATTTTTGCTTTAAACTTTAAGCATTTACTTATACATATTTCAAGAATACACTGTACAATTTTAGAAAAAAAACTGACTATATTTCGAGTTACGCGCGATCTCCAACGTTGTTAAGAACGGTCGGTCTTCTTCCTGGATAAAACCTACAAAAAAAAATTTTTGCCGGATGTATGACGTCCGTATAGTGATCCACCTAAAAATTTTAATAATATATAAAAAGGGCGCCACCTTATTAAAGTAGAATTTTAGTCATAATTTTGACCATTCTTGGCCTGCCATAGAAAAACTGATGACAATGAGGAATTGGGCGGATCAAGTTAGAAAGCTGTAACTCAAAAACCATTTCGGGCATAGATTTAATATTTTTGTAAGTTATTTTAAAAGTTAAAAATATATAAAAATGGGGTTTGTCATTTTACTATTTCAAAATATTATCCAACAATAGTGGCTTTCAGTTCAAAAAAGCATAGAGGGTAGTGACAGTGACAGTATAGAAAGTGGTTAGTGGGTATGGCCACTGCAGAATTTCCAATAAATTCGTTGCTTTTTTGTTATCTCGCTTAGTCATAAAAATAAGTTTCAAGTTGGTTTATAGCAAGCACATTTTTTCAAACCACTTTAAGCATACATAAAACCCACGTCCAGACCTGCTGTAGTTACACTATCTGAAACTTGAAAGGCTTTTTTTTCAAAATTATTATTTTTCTAGTTTATCCGACTGACTTCAAATTTTGAGATTAATTTTAGAATTAGGATTTAGCCTTAAAGTGCGTAGGTAAATTTGATTGACTTAAATTTTTTTTGTTGCCACTTTATTACGAAATTATTGAAAAAAATTAAATTTTTCTGTTTAAATGCCCTTAGTTTTGGAGGTAGTCAGTATTTTCAAATTACATTATCTTTTTCTATGAGTATTCTTATGTAGATTAACAGCCATTATTTTCGCTTTTTTGTTTGCTCCAATACGACCATTGTGTACGCTAATGTCTTGCCGCGGCACGTTTAAAAAAATCAAAGAGACATCTCACGTTTTTTTATTATAGTGTATAAATTAACCAAAAAAAATGTTCATTGGCTTGGTGTTCAAACTTGAAAATTGTTTCATTAGTTCCGTAAGTAAATAATTATGAAACGAAAAACTTTTGTAAACGCCACAGTGACGGCAACTATCATCTATTTTGCTGAAGATAGTGAACAAAGAAGGAGGAGTGAACAAAGAAGGAGTGAATCGAACTAAGAAATTTGTATGAGGCAAAGCACAGGGTTTGCTAAATAAAAGTGGTATTTGATTCGCCTAACGTTATTCTCCAGCAAATCGCACAAACTATGCCAGATGCTCAAACAAACAGGCAGCATAGTGCAACCCTAACGCATGCGCACTAGTTTTATGATTCTTTCTTAGTGGGAAAATTGTTGAAAACATCACAATAACCGTTTCTTTGTTTTTTCTATAAATTATTATAATAGATTTTAAGTCTTAAGTTTTAAGATACGCGAAAAAAATAAATTTGTATTTTTTTTTTCATTTGAACCTTTTATGATAAATCATTTGATCTAAAAGTATTACTTTTTTGTGCATTTGGCATACAAATACTTTTATCAAGAAAACATAACTATATGCAGCCAGAGAATGCAATACTTGTGTTTGTAATATCAGGAGAGACAAATATTTTAATTGCTGCTGATATGAACACACTTGTGGCATGAAGGCATAAACAAATAATTTAATGTAAATATAATTAAGCACAATTCTTTCAGTTGACTAACAGTAGAGATAATTTTATATGATTTATATGATATAAACACTAATTAGCAATTAGCGTTTAATATATTTATTGAAAGCATTTGTGTGTTATATCTTTACTGAATAACAACAAGACATTAACTGGAATTATAACGGCTGAATTTTTTGGGTTAAACGTACACATTGAATTATCTAAATGTATTGAATTATACTATAGTGTTATTACTGGCTGTGAGTTAGAATATGAGGAAACCGACAATCAATCGACTTAATAGCTTGGTAAAGTGGAGTCGAAGTCGAAAAGACCATCTCAAATCTCAATGTTATGTTGAGAGTTTACTTCGATTACCGAGCTGTGATGCACTTTGAATTCCTGCCGACCGGCCACACAGTCAACAAGGAATATTATTTGAGTGTTATGCATTGTTTGCGCGATCCTATTCGTAAACAGAGGCCGCATTGCTTCTTCGTGAGTTTTTCATCAAATTTTAACCAATATCTTCGCCAGATTTAGCTTCGCGTGACTTCAGCAAACTTAAACGACCGTTTCGAGGAAACCGTTTTGAGTCAATTGAAGACATTAAACGTGAACAGCTAGGTGCAGTGAAATTGATTGTAACAATTTTTTCGAGGAATGGAAAAAACTTGGCACAAGTGTATGGCGGTCAAACAAATTACTGTGAGAATGGCGACATAGATTTTGACGAATAAATTAAAATTTTAAAGTTATAAAAAAAGCCTCACTTTTTTTTGCTTTTAGTAATTTGTTATCTTGTGTATACATCTATATATAAGTATATACATTTGAGTAGTCCCCAGGAAATTTTTTCAAAGTGTGAAGTGCATTTTGCCAAAATTTCATACTCATGCAAAGAAAGCTTAAGAATAAAGGTTGTTATCCATATGATTAGATAAACGTTAATTGCTTTTAAAAGCAATTAATTAGCACTTTGCAAAAATTTGCTATTCTCAAAGGCCACCGGCGAAATTCGCCAACCGTTAAACCGTTAAATCGTAAAACAAACAGAAAATTATAAAAATAAATACGAAGCGATAACAAGCAACAGGTTAAGTTCGTAAAAATAAACATTTGTGCATTTTATTAGTAAAATGTGATAAAACATCAAGACAAATGATTTGTTTTAGCACATTAACATACATATTTCTGAATACAGCAGTTTTATTTAATTTCATTTTTATGCTTTTTTGTTTTCACTCATTTTCACAGGCATACAAATCGCTTTGGTTGGCACTGAGCAAGTGGAGTGGCTGGAGAGAAGCAGGGAGGCATTGCTGCTGCACAATGACAGCACTGAAAAGGACAACAAAGTGCTGTACACCGACAAACAGGAGTGTCTATATGGGTCACACACACTTACGAAGCGCTCAAGCTTACAAGCGGCTGAATTGTGTATGCAGCATTTCAGCTTCGACTTGCCCTATGATGCACCAGCCAGCTGTGATATGAAGTATGGTCAGCGCAATTATTACGTACGTCTAACGTTGCAATGCAAATCGGTGTCCGATAAAGTTTTCAAGGCGCGAATAACAGTAAAAAACCGCGTGGATTTGAGCGCGGCGGTAGAGTTGAGTGAGGTAGGTTTAAAATACGTGGAAACAATTAATGAAAAGAAGTAAAAATAACTATTTCCTTAACCACATTTTCCTACCAACAGCCCCACACGCTGACTGCCGCCAACGTGCCGACGTCAGACGCTCACGCGCCACTGCGCTTCACCCTACCCACAGGCACCGGTTATGTGCCGGGTCAGTATATTGCCTACACACTGTGCGGTCAGCATAAATTTGCCGCATGCAACAAGTTATATGTGAATCTGTGTCAGCATACCACATTTCGTGCCTCAAAACCGCAAGCGAAGTGCAAAGAATACCTCAAAGTACTAAAAAGTGATGTACAGAAGATAAGTTCATCATACGTCATGGTATCCGGCCAATTGAGTATACCCTTAGCGGCACACATTTGTCGGGACGGCAATGAGAAGAGCCTCATACATACAAGTTATCATATTGAAGCAATGCTCTTCAATAAAAAGCGCATTTTGCAGAAGTTGATTGTACCGATTGTACTTGGTACAGTGCCACCGAAAAGTATGCGGCCTAGCAGTGTGCAGCAATGCGTGGACGACTTAGAGCAGTATCACTGTTACGATAATTTGGGTGGGTGTGAAAAATTATTGAATTTTGAAAATCTTTTTTTGCGAAATTTCCTTACAAAAGATATTTTATTATAGTCTTTTGGAGTAAATTTAAAAGTGCTCTCTTAGCTAACCTCTTACTGAAATTGACACTAAAAATTACCTAAAAGCATTTTTAATTATTTAAAGAGAAACCCAAATATTTTTTAAAACAATTCATCTTTATTCTACTTTCAGCTACTGATGAATTAATATGTGATAAACCAAATGAAAGTGGTGCAAAGGATGCCGAATTGCTCTATTACCTGCCCGATTATGCTTCGATGTTGCTTTTGAATACTTTTTCGACATCTGTCAATGTGTTGCAGACACAAGCTGCACAACATAATTGCGAGCAAGAATCTTGCACTGCAGACATCTGTACAACAACAATTTTAGCATAAAAATTGTCTAACATGAGACGATGATACGACGATGATTTGAGAAAAGTTTTAAAGAAAATATGATTTCTTCTAATATTTTTATATTACTTACTTAAATGTTAATGGTGTTTTAACTAAAATAAATGTTGATAATGTTATTAATATTTACATTAATAAAACAAAAATAATCTTCACTCAAAACTATTTTATTGACTTTTCTTATTTAATAATCAATTAAACTTTGTTAGCTTAGCAGATCTTATAATAAAAAACAAGAGGAAAAAAATTGCCTACACAAGATGGATTCATTAAGGGAAAATCAAACAATACCACATTAACGCACTTTACCCCATTTCAAATGTACAACTTCATCTCTACTCATTCCAAAGAATTGATATTTGTGTCAGAAATACAATCAAATCACATTTACATAAGTAAGATTGTATTATAAGCCATTAGCAGCACACAAACAAACACATTTGTCTTTATAAAGGACTTAACGTCCACCAAACCGCGTTGTTTATATGCCTGTAACATCACTTTACGCCTGAAAGTAGGCCAAAGCAGGCATAAAACGCGTTATGGCACCGCACATTGATACTTAAAGTTGCTAATGTAGTAGTGTTTATATGAAGACAGTAAAGGGGTATGAGAATCCCGAAATATACCGAATATAATATTTCAAACGCATAAAACGGGATTGTTATTAAAATTAAGAGCTAATATTTGATTTGGTTTTGGGGGCTTTATCAAACCATTAACTGAGTTAATTAGGTTTGCCCGAAGTTTTTTAGACCAGAAGGAAACGTCAGGGAGCCTATAAAATATATATGTAAAATGAACCATCAACAACCGGAATGTTTAACGTGGGATCCTACCTGCGAAGGTCTAACTCCACGGTGCTCAGAAGCACAACGGATCAATACGTCGATCAGCGCCCTGAAAACTGGGTAAACATTTTCAGTACCAATTGGCAGTGTGGCATGGACAAACTAACCACCTTGGTAGGGTTCGAGGCCCATCTAAAACCTCTACCGTACTATGTGCACGGCGCCAGGTTGCAATGCAACTCCACATTTGAACTGACAAAGTCAGTTCTTCCCGCGATTTGGGTTTTAACCACAGCCACCACGAATCTCCACAAAGGGCCAAACCTAATGAGCAGATTGGAGTTACCTCCAAGGGCTACTGCTCCCCGTGATACCAGGTTAAAGTCTTTGGTATGACTTTGCAACCGAAGTTACTACCAGTTGAGTTTCCACACAACTCTGGACTGGCGGCCAGGATCTTAGTCGCCTCTTACGACAGGCATGCCTTACCGCGGGTATATTCGGTTTCCCCCCCAACCCTGAGGGGGTCCCCTCTACCCGCAGGAGGAAATGAACCATCAGTATCAAGTACTTGTATTGAAAATTTTATTCATTTGACGTTCAGTTTGTGACGGTTATTGTATCTTCGGATCAACCGAAGTTAACGCCAAGTTCTATCATCTCAGCAGTTTTCGGATGTGCCCCATGCGAATATGAGAGTTTTGATCTACCGTTAAGAGTTACCCAATATCACAAAAGATCGGTCTACAATTCGTCAAATATAATTCTAGTAATCTCCATTATAGATTGTGTATATACAATTTCAGCTCAGTTAAGCAAGTAGAAAAGAGGAAAAAGTGTTGCCTTAAAACACCAGACACTCACCCGCACCAAAAATAGCGTAGCTCGAACGATTTTAAAACAATAAAACTTACGTAACTACAATTAAGGGCACAACAACAATAGCATCGCGAAATCATTCAGCGATTGCAACAACCATTATGAATGACTGCCAGCGGGAATGGCATTGAACGCATAAAAATCGCCAGACTAAATGAGTCTGCGTTGTAAAACGCTGTCGCCGATTGCTGTTAACTAACGCGACTATTTGTTGTTTTTTTTTTTTTGTTTGTAAGGTACTACGTGAGGTCTCAAACAAAGCGCGGTTGCCTTGACAGCCCCCCACATACACATATGTATACAGCCACCCAAAGCAGATCTCAGTCTCTGTTTGGCGCTCAAGTGTGCGGGGAGCAGACGATAACTCTCAAATTCCTTCCACCACGCATTGATGCTGGACCACTTACTGCATATTGTTGTTGTAGTCATTATTATACATCCTCACTACGGCGCTGTGTGCTCCTAGTTGTTGTTTTCTTTTCGCTGTCGAATTCGAAGGCATTCTGGCGCCAACTTATTGATTCGCTACAGGCCACAATGGAGACCGTAAACAACCAGACACAATGCGCGCCGCAAACACTGTGCTTGCAGCATCTGTGTAACTGCGTGTGTGCGCACAAGTTGTTCATTAGTCAGACCTTAATATGGCAGAGCGTTTTAGTCGCATAGTCGTAGTTAAGCATACATGTTGGCAGGCGAAAGGACAACAAAACGCTTGTTGTACTGTCATCGACTTTGAAAAAACGGTTCGAATTTTTTATTACGGAAAAATTTCAAAAACACTGCTGATGAGAGTGAAAACAATAAATATAAAAAAATTCTATGTTTCGAAAACGTACTGTTTGATCTTTGCACGAGTTTTGTAAAGAATTCTCGGCTCAAAAATGCCCACAATGTGTTCTTTTCAATTGGACCGCATGGATGCGGTCTACAATAGTGGCGAGTACATTCACGGACGTATCGTATTGAAAACGGAAAAAGTGAAGCGTGTGAATGGTAATTATGAAATTACATCAACTCATTTTAATTTTTTTTTAATTTTTTCAGAAATTTTTATTAAAAGAAAATAAAAGAATCAACAAACTGAATTGTCAAATAATAGGCATTTTGTAAATAAAAATTATGGTAACAAGTTTTATTATATCCAATTATTTGAATTGCAAAAATTATTTACAATCTGAACATAGCGTTGGCATTAGTAACTAAATATTGTGAAAATACTACTACAATATTGAATATGGAAAAAACTACTATGAATAAATTAAGCAAGAAAAGGATGCATGGTGTTACAAATATTTAGAACTGGCATTCATTGATATAAAGCAAATAATTTCATAATTTGAGCTTTCTAAAAACACCAATGGAATCTGTTATTAAAGTACCATTCAACAGAAATGATTATCCTTCGAGAACTTGATGAAAAATTTTTTATAAAATTCAATTTTGAAGCTGAAAGTTTTCAATTTGTCAAAATTGTTCATTTAACCCTGACACCAGGAGCAAATGAAAATCTAATCTCAAAAAAATATGATGAAAATTAGTCTTCGAAGGCCATGGAAATTTAACGAAAAAGCTTTTGCCCATAAATTTGTAAAAAGAGATATTATTAGCGGAACATTGTACCTCTTCTATTTCGAACAATTTGGCCATTATGTTTGGGTAGAACAACTCCATTTGTTTTTCCAGCTGATCACAATACACATCAGAATTAAAGGTGGTATGCCAGCAAAATAAAGGATTCATTTGATAAGCAAATCGACGCTCGTTAACGGAAGAAAGCAAATTTCGTTGTGTAAGAATATGGAGAACCGATAAAACAAGTTTCGAAAGTAATCTTAGACGTTTCATGTGCTAGTTGACAGATTTAACCTTTCAATATCTCTCCAGTTGTTATTCGACGATTTCACATCGACCAACGACTTTATTTTAATCACATCGGCTTCAAGATCCCTTTGAAGAGGTGGTGTATCCTCAAGATCAAAATTATCGGAATGAAATTTAGCAAGCTACAAGTTAGTTCTAAGAAGAAATTCATTTAGAAAAAAAAAATTGAAGGCATGACAGCAATTTAAAAGTTTTATTTTGAAATATTTTTGTTGGTTATATTATTCGAAAAAGTTGCAGCCTCAAGCATACTAAAGGTGACAGGGTCAACTTTTTTTCTTAATATCGCCAAAGAAAGAAATTATTTGTTATTTTAAACTACATAATGATAAGTATATATTGTTTTTTCTTAATATCCACCGTAAGAAAATAATTATGAGCTTGAAGTTTCTGTTTGAGATCCGTTTTTCTATGTAAATCAATTCATTCCGTTTTGCAGCTGTCTATGTAACACTGGAAGGTGAGGCCCGCGTGCAATGGTCCCTCAGCGGCAAAAGTGACTCGGCCAACTACTGTGGCCATCAGCAATATTTATATACGCGCACCAATGTTTTTGATAGTACCGAATTTCGAGCGGGAACACACGTCTACGTGCTTCGCTTGCGCATACCGTCCGGTTGTCCGTCCTCATGCAAAGGTCCCTATGGTTTCATTGCGTACAATATCTCGCTGACCATCGCCAAGCCGTGGACATTTGACGAGGTATTCCGTAAACCTATAACAGTGGTGCAAGCACTAAATCTGAATCATAACCCGGAATATGGAGTGAGTGTTCAAAACCATGGAAAATATATATTTCTTATCTATAACTGTTTCCTAACAGCTGCCAATACGCGACGAGAACGTAAAATATCTCTGCAATTGGCCATGCACCTCGGGACCCATTATGTACACATTACTACTGCCTTACAATGGTTTCGTGGCACGTCAGCAAATTACGTTCTTCCTGGAAGTGGACAACCAGTCGCCGCACTATGACATTTCCAGCGTTGAAGCCTCCCTCAAACAGCACTTTATTTTCTTAGCACGACAGCCTTATAAACGCAACTTCTATACGAAAACACTGGCGAAAAGCATCATTACTGAACGTACGCTCCGTCTGACCAAACGCATGTATCAGGGCACCGTATGTGTGCCCTCCGACACACCGCGTTCAACACTTAATCCCAATTACATTGTTTTTGTACACTACACACTGCAAGTAAAGTTGAAGACTGGCTATTTTCACTATGATACAGATCTGTCGGTGCCAGTGGTGATAGGTACCATTCCGCTGCAGCAGCGCGGTGTACAACTGGTGACAACGCAGCCTCGTAGAATCAGCAGCCGTGATATATCTACGCTGGAGGAGGAGGACGGTGATGTGGCGGGTGAGCAGTGGAGTGTACAGGCGGAAATTAATCAGACCGAAGAGGATGGTGAGGGCGATGATGATGACGATGATGATGATGTGATCCAGCCAGTAGCCAGTAGCCGCGCCACATCACGACGAATACGCGCTCAAGATATATCCAATAACAACGACGACGATGAGCCGCCTTCATATGACAGTTGTTGTAAGTTATAAGCAAAAGCAAAAATATTCATAACTATGACATTTCTACGTCCTTTCCTTAAACTATATCTAACGTGTATACTTATCAACAATTTCAGTACCTCCATCCTTCAGTTTTGCCACGCTCAGCAGCCAACAGACCCTGGACAGTGTTGGCCACTCATCAGATTCGAAACCACGAGGACAACAACAACGTGCGATTAAGTTGCCCAAATTTCCAGGATACGACATTGTTGCTGCCTCAACACAGGCCATTAATATGTCTGCAGACTCGGCTTTGAGCTTGAATTACTACCATTCCTATGGCTCGCTTGGCACTGGGCACACCGGACGCAGTCTGGACACTTTTGCTTCGAGTTGTGGTGTGTTGAGCGAAACCGATGAGCATGTGCAAGACGCCAATGAAGGCGATGATGATGACGATGATGAGGACATTTTCTAAAAAATTTGAAAGTGCTGTGTGCATTTTTTCATAAAACGGAAATTATAGAATTTACTTAAAACCGATTAAAGTGCCAAAGAATTAAACAAAAAGTGCCAAAAGACAAAACTGCAACTTGCCACTCGCCAATATGCCAATACCTCATTTTGTAGTTTGTAAATTATTATAATGCTTATATTACAAAATATGTCCATTTGATGCCTTAGTGTTAGTGTAAAAACGTTATACGATTTAATACTTTAGTTGTAGAAGCTTTGAGATTATTTTCGACAAAATATATATACTATATACTATATATACATATGTATGTGTATGCAATCAATTCGTGGGAGATGATTAAACTCTATTACTTTATGTTTTGAGGATGTATGCTCAAACCTTTAATATAGTATATGACATAAAATACATACACTTGCAACTCAAATCTCTTTCTAGAAAAAAAACGTAATATATTTTCAGGTTTTCGATTGCCGACAGCTCATGTCATTACCCAACATCGTCATCATCTCAAGGAGCCTGGAATCAGCTTTTAAAGTTGTTCTCGTAAAATGTTATATAATCACCAGATGGTTGTTTTACTGTTTAAGTTAGATATGCCGATCAATATATATTAAATAGAGTCTGATATCTAAAGTTCGCTTTGATAGCTTTTCTGCCGCTGCGCAGAATGTCAGCGATCTCTTACCTCACGAAAGTATTGAATGAGATAAGAGAATTTTTAGTTCTTCACTACATAGTCATTCAAACTACACCAGACTTTACCTTATCCTGGAAGCAAGAGTTTATGTTCACAATTTATTTCTGGGTTAGTTTTTGAAGTCTAATTGGCAGTGTGAATAGAAAAAACGGCAAAAACATCTATTATATTTTCAAAACTTCCAACGATCTTAAGATCTAAAATCTTTAAGTACATATGTCAAAACGGATATGTTTATGTAGAGCTAAAGCACAGATGTCAATTAACAGAGGAGTTGCAGAAATCTGCTAATTAAAATTAATGTTTCCCCTACTGTCTGAGACTTTAGAGCTTTAACGCAAAAAAGCTTAATACTGATAACAGACTACTGCTAATAACAGTACAAGCTACATCGCTTGGCTGCTTGTTATAATATTTTATTAAACTGTATACAAACATACATATATAGTATATATGTACGTTGATTTACCTGTTGATTACAAATAATTTTCGATTAGGCTCTAGCCGTTGTAACATTAGCCCGTTCTGAAAGTCAGTTACAGATAAAGATTTGAATGCTCGTATGTAGAAGTGTGTTTATCTAATTTGAAGCCAAAAGACTTATGATAAGATAATGAAGGGTAATAATCAAACGAAATCGATTCAATAATGTAGTAATCATTCGCAAAAAATAGTACAACAGCACCTGTGGAAGTGAAAAGAACATGTTTGAATGAATTTTGCGAGGCTAAAAATTGCAGTTTGCAGTACATAGAAAACACTATGGTTCTAAAGTGTCAAGTTCATTTGGATAATCCAAAAAGTATTTACGAACCCGGCGACAAGCTCACCGGCCATGTGCAACTAACAATGGAGGTACGCCTGATTATCAAAGGTATAAAGTGATTTACAATTTTTCGGTAACTATGAGTCATACTAAATTCAATACTTCATTATTGCAACAATTGAAATTCCTGATACGATATAACAAACATAAAAACACAAACACAACAATAGCGTTTGCCATCAAATATTCGGGTTTTGCAGAAGTGAAATGGGAAAGACTACTTCCACCGAAGAAAGTTAAGAAAATAAATCAACAAAATGAGTCAGAGCAACCCGCAGACATTGGACCTCCTATTGAGCAGTGCATTGAAGTTTACAACAATCGAGAAGACTTTTTGTCCAACGTAAATTATTTTGTCGGTTCCGAGGAAGGTACACATAAAGGAATTATATACTTTTACTGTTAAATATATATACATCTACATATTATATTTACATATCTTCAACTGAACACTATACAAGTACAGCAACAGGCAGAATCATTGAACGTGGCACTTACACATATCCATTTTGCGTTGCACTGCCGCAAAGCTGTCCATCCAGTTTTGAAAGTGCCAACGGTCATATACGCTATATGCTCGAAGTATTCATCGACCATAAGAACAAACGTGAAGTGTGGTATACACAGCAATTGCAAGTGCTCAAGCCGCTCGATCTCCGCCGTTACCCAGAAATAGCCGAAAAAGCTGGTGATGTGCTCGTGGAAGAGAATATGCCTTGGCATTTCTTCAAACACCCCTTGAAAATGTGTGTGAACTTACAGCAGTTTGGGTATGTGCCCGGTGAAGAACTTTCAATATACGTCTCCATAGAGAATTCCGATCAGTTGCGTTTACACGAGTTAACCTATGAGCTGCAACAAATTTGTTGCATAACTGCCGCGCATGGTCACAAGAAAACTAAAACCAAATACTTCCACACCACTTTGGCTAAAGCTGTGCATATGTTTTGTGGTACACGTGAAAGAAATGAGCAACATTTGCAAACCTTTTTCTTGCCACAAACTGTGCCGAATACAGATCCAGCCGATTGTCAGTGCTTGCAAATAAGTTACGAATTGAGTGTGCAGCTGAGCACGAATAATGCGAAACGTTCTCTGCAAGCAAAGATACCGATCGTTGTGGGCACCATATCCCTGCTTTCTGGCACAATGCCAACGGCGTTCTCTGCAATGCGTAGCATGGAGAATTTGCCAATGAAATGCAGTGAGTTTGATGTGCCGCCAACAAGGGAACCTCAATATTGTTTTGCGGTGGCTACAGCACCTGAGCCGGAATCTCCCATACGAAGTGCTTGTGAATTAAATTTGCGTGAGTTAAGCGATAATTCATTTTTTCCATACAAAATGAAAAAAGGCTTCATTATTGCAGGTTCCATGACCTTCCGCGAAGCTGAACATTTGCCGAAAACTAAATTCAACGCAGAACCAAAAACGTCAAAATTCAATAAGGAACAAACCGTTTTCCAACCATCATATCTCTACTATGACATAGATAGTCTGCCAGGTGTGCAAAATGCTGTCGCCAGCACGACAACTGCAGCAGCACTGCCAAGTGCTACCGAGTCGCCTCAACACAACGCCAGCGAAGATCAAACCGCTGAAAATACCACTACTTCAACCTGGGTTTGTGCAAAAGTTAAAAAGAAAAGGAAGGAACGTAAAAGTATTATAGACGGATCTTCATAAGTTATTATATAATGGCTCTAAATAATAATATATAAACACATAAAAGTATCTCCTTTAGCTTTATACATAAGTATTACAAATTTAAAATAAACGCAAACTTTGCATAGATTATTGTTGGGATAACGGCGTTACAAGCGTCTGCTTTTTCTCAGCGTATTCTAGATAAAGGAAAAGAGAGTGATATCAGTTAGGAATATGTGATGCAATAAACTCACCGTGTGCTCGGGTGTTATATCCGCCGACGTGCCTATCAGTATGGGCAATGTCAAGTCCGACGTTGTTTGTGTGATATAGCTGATGCGCGTCTCCAGACGTAACTCGTATTTAATAGAAATTATGTGCGTTCCCTGAGTGGAAGGCGGCAGCGGCGGTACGACGAATTTCTCATCCAGCGAAGCGATGTCATCCGTTTTGACAATGATGCGGTGTTCCTTGCTATTCAAAATGTACGAAATATACCGCGTGCGACGACGCGGCACTTGCGTGGTGAATTTGTAGACTTGAATGAAGGAGGCGGTGATATGTGTGCGAAATTCGCAACGCTTCGACATATTAGCCACTTCAATGGAGAAGTTTATGGTGTTGCCGGGTATGTAGGCGCCTGATGCTGCCTTCAAATGTATCGAAATCGGACCGGCCGAGCAGGGCCAACAGCAGAAGAAGATCTCATCGTTACGTATGACTGGTAGCTGCATTGGGTTTTGAATCGGAACCGTAGTTTTCAAATAAATTTCGGTTAGCTTTACTAAGGCTTACAACTCACCAATGCATTAGGTACTTTATCGATATTAAACACCTGCACCACCAGTATTTCGTGTGTAAATTTACGTGTCTCTGTCTTGTCGTGTGTCTTGTCTTGGAATGACAGTATTAAAGATAATTCGTAGTAAATGCGTCCGATGTCTGTCGTACACGTTGTCGGGCATATATCGGGTATAAGGTAATTAAATCTGTAATTATATGTGTTTGGCTTCAGTAGACCGCCTTGAAAAACAACTGTTTCCATCTCCATATATGTCTCCTCAGCGGAGTAGAGCTTTGGAAAGCGCGCCATTGTGTCAACCCAACTAACAGTAGCCTTACCACTAAAGTCTATGCGTATATCTGTGTTGAAGCATTGCGTGGGATTACATATCACTTTTTAATAAAATGTGTGCCGAAATACCTTCAAGTAATCTCTCCTTTGCGAATGCTACCGCCACACTGCCGCTTAGCTTTTCACCGCAGACATACACCGCCGTATCACGCTCGAAGGTAAACTCGCAGGTGGGCATTATGAAAATTCCTATCTAATGCTTAAAAATTCTATTCATTTAAATCCTTATATATACATTTTTTTTTATTTTATTTTCAAATGACTTTCAGTTTTGTTTTGATAAGTTTTCTAATATTTTTGTAGTGTGGGAAAAGAAAAAAAATATTCGAGTATACAAAGTTATACACTCGTTTTCTAGTCTACTACTCTTACTGAGAGTAAGGTTCTTAAAAAGTTTCATTCCTGTGTGTCAATGAATCTGTTAACACTAACAAGGATTCACTCGCAGTTGGTGGACCTTATTTATGAGCGCTGCTTTTCAAATTCATCTTCTCATAAATTCATCTTTACAGAATGTTCAGTCATAATCTAATAACTCAAGACAGCCACTGTTAGTCTAGAAACGCCCCCTCAACCCCTACTCTTTTCATGTATTTCAATTCACCGAGTTTTTATCCTCTCGAGAAGAGTCAAGCTTTCATCAAATCTATTTAGGAAAGCATTTAAAGGTTAAAATTGAAAAAACGAAGCTTTTTAAGTTTATATATTACAGAAGTTTGTTTATTAATGGCTTAGGCAAGTTTATATACAAAAAGTTTGCGAAATCGGTTTGAATATCAAAGAGAGACTGTAAGCTTTAAAGTAATCACAACGCTGTATGGCTTGGTAAAGGAAATGTGCACGTTTGGGCGCGCTTCAATAACAAAATTGGTAAATATATCTAACTCATTAGAAAAGCGGTTGCACAGCTTCAACCATTCCAACCATAGCCAGTGGCGGCGCGTGTCGCCGGTTGGCCAGACTGTTCACTTTCCTGCGGATAAGGTGGTGGTGCAGTGTGCGTTGAAGCCGCAGTAGGCGATACCAGCAGTGGTGCAGCGGCCTCATCACCACCTTCGGCAGACGGTGCTGTGGGCACGGCGAAATTCGTGTACATCGGATATCGTGGTATGAATTCATCGGTGCGATTACGCTCATCGACATCGCGATCGATAAACTTTCCACCAATGGTGGTGGCCTCGTCGAATGACGGGGGCTCTGTGAAAAATTTATAAGAAAAGTTTTATAAAACTTTCTTCAACACTTAAGCTGAGTTCACTTACTGAATTTTTCGTAATTTGGTGGCGCATCACTGCCAGGCGGTGTGCCCGGTGTATCGGGAATTGCAGGCGCAGTCGGCAGCAAACCGATTGCATTCTGTGGATTGGTGGCGCTCTGCGCCAAAGGCACTGTTCCAATTGTTATGGGTATAACTATTTCGGAGTCTGTGTGACAGCAACCGGTGTTTATGGACATCTTAATCTCATAACGTACACCAATGATGTAATTTCGATTCGAGGTAGGCGGCACAGGCGGTATAAGAAGTGTGCCGTCAATCAAGCGCTTAGACAGTCGCAAGCATTGCATACCCTGTTCGGTGAGTGCCAACGTATTGCTGTGATAGCGCGTCTTTCTATGCGGCGTATGTGCTTCAAAGCTGTAAATCTGAGTTAGTTTCAATTCGATGCCATCAGCTAAATCATAGCCGGTCGATTGATTGTCTATCTCGAGTTGATATTTGATTCTCTGGCCGGGCGCATAGCCGCCAAATGGTATGGTAAGTGTTGATATCACTGGGCCGGAAGAGCATGGCCAGCAGCAAAAGTATTTAATGTCCTCACTTTTAATCGGTATCTGGAAGTATTGCATTTAATATAAACATTTATATAAATATTTATAATTTAGAAACTCACCAATAACTCCGGTTGCATGTTCAAATTCACCTGATATAAAACCGTTAGCGGTTTTTTGAACACATTATCGAACCGATATGGTCGATTCAATACCAGCGAGAGTTCGTATGCAATTTTGCCATATTTCTCCACACACGATGTCGGACACTCAAGTGGCAATGGTATGCAAAAGGTGTAAGTATATGTGCCGGGTTGTAGCGTACCGTCGCCATGTACGCAAGTTTTCGAGTGTAGATAAGTTTCATCAGCGCGATAATATTCATTATAGTGCTCGGTTTTGCCATCTCTAGAGCGGGTACGGCTCTCTTCCCAGCGGACCTTCGCCTCGCCCACAAAGAGTATGTAGACCTCTGATTTTGGTGGGAAGGAATGGAAAAAAGTACATTTAGATTTATTTATAAGTGTATGTAAATGTGCATATCCCGAGGGAGCCCAAAGAATGATGTCATAAATGCTATCTACTGTAATTCAAGCAAATAAAAATAAAATAATCATTCCTAATATTTCAAAATATATACTGCAGATGTTCTTGTATGGTATTACTTGCAATATACTCGTATACACGTACACATAAACAAAAATATCCAAAAAAAAATAATATTCATTGGCATTCCATGCTTCAAGTTCATTATCATTAATACCAGAAATAAAAAACGATGCAAACACGTTAGTGATCGCAAGCAGAGGAATTATTCAAGCAAAAAAGTCTGTGTATATAAATGCCATCGTGTTCGTACTTTTTGGCTGGAATTTTGATCATTTTTACTTTTTTAAGATCTAAACATCTTTGGTGACAAGTATTTGTCCATGTGATCTTCAGGTCTCTGAAAGTCATTTCCCGTTTTTGCTTATAATTTTAAGAAAATTAATCTTTTATTTAAGGCTCTTTATTTTTCAATATATATAATGACTATTTAACTTTTCTATACTATTTTCATTATCAAACATCATAGCTACTACAGTCGTTTGGTTCAAAACAGCCCTTACTCTTTACCTGTAGCTTAACTGTTTTACAGTGGTAATTTTTCTTCCGCAGAAAATCTTGAGTACGGAAGTGATTCGAAAGTTTTAGTTTAAGCTATCACGATTAGTCAAATAGGTTTCATTAATATTTTCGAAACTCCATTTTATGGTCGATCAACTTCAATTTAAGGTCAACTAAAACCTTTGTGGTTCTTTGGTCTTCCATGCTTATCTAAACATTCAACAATTCCACTAACGAATCATTGCTTTAGACCCTGCATGATAACAGTAGCATTTTTTCCATCAAAAAAGTATTTCAATAACGGACTGTAATATTTTTTATATTTGTCTTTCAAACCAATTTGCCATCAGCAGTTTATCAGCTGTTTTCCTTATGAAGGTTATATCTAACTACAAAGAGCTCACCGGAACGACACCAACTTTTCAGCTTGTCTAGTAGTTCAAGTTTGGAGTTTTAAGGGTGACAGTTTATAAAAGCTTAACCAAATCGTAGAAAGTTTTAAGGATTTTTATTGATTGAAATGAAAATAATACCAAAGTTATCTGACAATTTTGTTTCGTTACTTTGTGGTATCATTTTCAGATATGTATTAATTTTGCATTAAAAGCGAATATTTGGAAATCGAAAGGAATCGCCAATAATATAACCTATTCGATACTTGCTCAATTGGTGTTTGAGAGCCTTAAGGAGTCAATAAGGTAATCTTTTAAAATTTTTTTTTTTTTGCATTTTTTGCTCCTTATAACCTCAGAATTAATGTAGAAACCCACTTTACCATTGGAAGGTTTCGAAAAAGGCTAAAAATAATAATTAGGGTATGCCAATTTTTCAACGTTTATGCCCATCTTTGTATTCTTTTCCAATACCTCAAACTTTAAACGCGTTTTTCTCAAACACACTCTTTTTTAAACTGGTGGACGTGATTCCGGTCGAACTACTCAACCGATTTGCTTAATTAAAAAAAAAAAATGGCTGCCTATCGTGTCTCTACTCGATTCATAATTTTTTATAATTTATTGACAATGTTATGACAAAATTTGTCTAAAAAAACATGGGGAAAAATTAAAATAAAAACTTTTTATTTATCAACATTTTTTTATGATTCTAGTAGGTAGTAGTAGTACGAAACAATTCGTGTACTTTTTAAGAATAAATTGGATTTTTGTGTTTCAGCTGATCCAAACATGAGAAATGGTGTCCGCCAGTGAAAAAACGCATCTCATTCACCCAGTCATTTCTCCGACAGCTGTCATCAAAAAAATCCGAAAAAGTTTGTTTATACATTCCACGAAAAATTACCTCATGATATGTGAAAAAAGTTTTATTGTAGAATAAAAATTTCTATGAAAAAAATAATGTCGAAATAGCCGGCCAGATTACCCTACTGGCCTCTTAATGAATTTTTATAATATACATACATACGTCAGTATTTATATAAATGTGATTATAATTGCAATTCTAGTGAATACTATTAGTTTCCAGTGAATAGCGGATCAATTGCTAATCATTGTTCGGAGATAAATAACTTTACTTGTTCAACAAATATGCTAGCGTTAATGTTTTCTACATAATTTGCTTTACCGTGAGTAATTCGAAAAATTCGCATATTTAGTATATTTATCGCATTTATTTTATTTATTATTGCCTAATGTGCTATACTTAATATTAATTGCAAGCAAAAGTCCGCCTACCTCGAACGCTCTTTTGGCTGGTTGTATGCAAGTTAATGCGTCCGTTAATTATTTCTCCGCTATAGTAAACCGGTTGGGGCCGATCGAATTCGAAAATACACTCCGATGGCATTGTTCTTGTATTTATTAAAGATTTTTTAGCGCGTAAACAAATTGACTTTAATTAAATACTATAAATTTATTTTCACATCTATCAATGAGTTACGCGAAGGCACCATGTTCTACACAATTGACAGACGCAACAATTTAACTTAACGCGACACTAAGAATATTCATGCTATATATATTTTTTTTATTTATATATGCCAATATATATTCCAATGTATTTTTATGTTTCACTTAAGCTTTTTAACAAAATAACTTATGGCCCAAAGTACACTCTTATCTACGCATTTACTCTTGAATACATTATATTTTAAAATACACAATATATATATATTATAGATATGTATTCACATATTTATAGTTATTTTGTAAACTGTAGGTCCACACGGTCTGCTTGACAGTCTATTTTGGCTCCAAGCTGTCGATGCAACCGGCGCACTGTCGTCTCACTGACTATCTAAAACATATTATAACAAACTCTCTAGCTTCGGTTTGTTTAGAAAGAATGAAAGAAATGAGACTGTCGCCACTGGTACTTTGGAGCACATTTCACCAACACATTTACATATAGTTATATCGGTTATACATGTGTGTGGAGAGCGCTTGTGTTTTCTAATGAGCGCGTGAGTGGTTCAGTAGCTCAGCATTGTTGGAGCATACATAAGTACATATATGTGTACATGCGTCGCGTCTGAAATTTGCCATTAGAAGTGACGTCATCAACTTGTTTTTTGTTTTCACATGATTTTCATGTTTGTTTATTAGACGAGCCGGCTAAGTAATACAGTTTAACAGCTGATATTAGACGAAGTTGCCATAATTTTATTTGTATTGTGGAAATAATATTCTTGAGCAAGTAAATTTGAAATACTTTTGTTAATGATGATAGATATATTATGCCTATAGAATTCTATTATCAAACTTTACTAAAGTTTAATTTATTCAGAGACTCGGTCCCTAACTTACAAAAAAAGGTTTGTTCCGCAATTTAGGATCTAATCGAGGATTTTGAAGTAAATATATATGAAAATATTCAAGAGACAGTCGAACGAAGTGGAGGTTATGGACAGAAAATGTATTCTGCTTCAAATTCAGAGGTTTTGAACCAGTGACTCTGCTCAAAACATTACTTCTTCCTAGATATGTAGTGCAATTTTGGGCAGGCTTCTCTCACGAACATTCTCAAGTCGAAATCGGTCTTTCAAAGTAAGGCGAAAAATTAATTTTTAGTATAGTACAGTGACAGTTCTCTCGGCACCAAATACAGCATTACAATAAAACATTCTTATAACTTCTCTATAATTTTTTTGATAATAAGCTCAACATTATTATTTATTGATTTATTAATTAATTAATTTATTAATTTTTATATATTGAATTCATAATTTGCTTTTGCGGCGCGATAACACAGAAAAAGACTTAATCTTAGGTATGTATATGTACCTCATATGAACCTTTTCATCCGGAATTTAGTATTCATAACTAAATTTTTGCTTCTTCATACGTGTAAAGATTAATTTTCTTTTGTTAACAATTATATTCATACAATAATATTGAATATGTAAAATATTGCACTTGATATCTTATGCCTTCTTTTGGTTTTTGATTTCCTCGAGCAGTTGGTTCCTAAATTTCATATTTGTATTGGCGATTCAGTCGGCAGTTGTTCCTTGGCGAACTTTGTTGGATTTTCGGCCGGTCGGTATCTTCTTCTACGACGTGGTCGCTTTTGTGGCAAATTCGGTGGTGGGCTCAAACCCATACTGCTGAAGGCCAGAGAACTTTCATCTAAATTGTAGACCGGATAGCGTGGTGTGAAAGGTGCATCTACGCTGACTGTATTGGCATCGTTATCTGCGATATTTGTGCTCATGAACATCGCTTGCTCGTAGGATGGTGGAGCTGCAAGATTATTGGGCGAAGAAAAAATAAAGGCAATGAAGCATAAAAATTTATAAGTTAAGTAGGAGAGGAATGGATATATGAAAATATAATGAAGCTGGAATATTAGCCACTACGTCAATCTTAAATGCAATCTCTGAGATCCTTGGATTACCTCAATCTATCTGCATATTGCTTCCAAGTTTGTTAACAGTTATGTAAAATTATATTAATTTGTAACTTCCAATATATCTCCGTTTTTTTAAATGCCATCTGGCATGTTTGAGGAAAACTCAGGAAATATATTCAACAAGTATTAACGATAACTTAGTGTCTTTGTTCTCTCAATTGCTAGCTTTTTTTTGGAAAGTAATTATGCTAAGGAATTGATGGAACAAACCCCTAACTAATATGAATCGAATCTTAATGAAGCGTTTAGTGCTGCAATCTACGTTCTTGACAAACTTTCATGCTCCTTGCTCAAAATTCTCTCATTTCTTTCTGTCATGAAGATTTAAAGTTTCTATTTCGAATATGAGATTCTAAGGAACATAATCGAAATTATATTCCTCCACAAAGCAATTAAACTTACGCAGTTCAATTTCCTCTTCACTTAGGTCATCCTCACTCGCGCCGCCAACAGCCCCGATTCCATTCTCCAAACTGTTTTCTGGCAAAACAGCACGCGATGTTGTCGGCTGCATATTTTCCACTTCTCTCTCCTCCAGGAATTCTTCTTCTATTGTGCTACTCATTGCTAACGGCACATTGCCTATAGTTATCGGTATTGTAGCCCTTGGATTTCGCATCAGAGGAGTCATTACGGCCATAACGCATAACTCGTACGAGACACGCACATTTTTGCTGATGTGTTCACAAGTCGGCGCAGTTGCTGGTATGCGTATAGTCTCAGCGAAGGATTTACGCGTCTGTCGCGGAGCAGGGCCGCACACTTTCTTGACAAGACAGATTTTCTCCGAGACAGTATGCAGAGCAGGTGTCTCGGAGTTGTAGGTGGCACGTAAATTTAGCATTATTATTAATTTTTTGCAATCTGCTGTGGATTTATTGTCGACATCTGCGCTGATCAAGACAAACTGACCGGGCACATATCCAGTTTGTTGGAGATAAATTGTCAAATGTACGGGTTTTGCGAGAAAGAAACAAACATTCTCCATAGCGTCATTGCTAGCAGGAGCCTGTTAAAAAATATATACTTTCTAAATACCATAGGATCCCCAATTGATTTGACTCACCTCTAATAATTTACTATCTTTATTTAGATCTAATGGCATGAGCACTGTGAAACCGACATTATGTACACGATCCGCAGCACCTGCTCTTATGAAAGTAACCCTGACGAGGTAACGGATATGTCCGTAAGTGCCTTCAAAGGAAGATGGGCAGTGCGGTGGTATGGGACAAGAGAATGTATAGGTGTAAGTGCCCTCCTCCATGGAAAAATTATTGCCAAACTCCGAGCCAACCAAATATGTCGTAGACGCTATATAATCTTCGCGACCAAAGTATACATGCTTGTCTCTCGGGTTAATTTTTGCTACAGCTATCTTTTGGCCATACTTTTCACGCCATTGACAAGCAGCGAATCCACAAACTTGTAGTTTAATGCCTAAAAAGTAGGAAGAGTGTAGAAATAAAATGAATAAAATGAATAACATGAAATTATGAAATATGAATAATGAAAATATAATTTATGAGAGGATATGTCTAACTTTAACATGGCTGTTATAATAAGACTCTAAACTGTGAAAACTCAAACTGTTCTTGAGCTTGTTGTTTCGCTCTGTGATTCGGAGCTCCAAGGCGTTTGGTTATGGATCTGTTTCTTGTATTCGACATCAACGCAGAATAAAGGATGATGCCTTTCCACATTGTCTTTCTATAAAGACCGTTTTGCAGCTTATTAGTTATTAGCTATTTATACAAGTATAAATTTATACTTATATCTGTTTTATGTTCCGCAAGGTAGTCATCTTGGCCCGATTCTGTTTTCGTTGTTTATTAACGATATCTCTTCTGTAACAGAATTCTCAAAAATTGTATTACATGTCGACGACGTAAAGCATTTCAAATCTTAGACTTTAATAGGAGAAAGGTGTCTGCTGCAGAAATGATTTGCCAGTAAATGTAAGATTATGTGTTTTTCTAGTAGATCTGATCACCTTATCCTTATGTAATAAAATACTATAAACTAGAGCTTGTTTTTAATTTTGTTGATTTGGGAGTTATATTGGCCATGATCTTAAAATCAAAAGGTGTTTTCCGTTTTGCTAAATGTTGGCCTAAAAAATTTAGATCTCTGTATGTTTCTTAAACCCTTTTAACAACTTTGGCTAGACCTATATTGGAATATGGCTCTATTGTATGAAACCCTACTAACCAAATCCTTCTGACAAGTAATTCAATTTTATATTTCTTAAAATGATTCCTTAAGGGGCTATTCTGGTCTAGGATTTTGAAAAAATCGATTTTTTTGCATATTTTGAAAGACTTTCAAAAATATGACCTTTGAAGGATTTTTCAAAATTCGACTTATTTTCGGAAATATAGCCGATTTTGTGATGTGGCGTCCGTGTTCACTAGAATTGTCTCCTAAACTTTAAACGCGTTTGTCTCGAAACAAATTTTTTTGAGGTGTTTGACATGATATCTTAAGTTCTACGGAATCTATTCCTTTGAAATTTGATATATGTCCTCTTTATACAATGCTCTATCATGTCTGTGTTGGATTTCCAAAAATGTTGATTTAAAGTATTTTTAAAAAATTCGAAAAGGTCGAAAAAATCGGTTCAAAAAACTTTTTTTTCAAGTCGACGCCATTTTGTTATTTTTTTATTTATTTAATTTTTTTTTTTTTTGAAAATGGTCAACCCAATAACGACATCCCTACTAATGAAGAATCTTTTTGTTTTTTATGTTATAGGTTTCTACAAGGGGTGAAATCACGCCAACCAGGACGCACTTTTTTTTGAAGCCCCCACTCCACCGGCCGCATCTCGACGAATTTTTTTTTTTTTTTCTTGCAATCCTTGTTTATATTATTAAAATCAATAAAAAACATATAAAAAATGGACAGTAAAAATGTTTTTCATTTTTTTTTTATCTTAGTTTAAAAAATGCCTAAAATTCTTGCGTCTTGACCAGAATACCTCCTTAAACAATATATTTGCAGTCGCCAAGGAAAACGTGCTAAATGCAGCTAAATTTCTCTTGTGATAATGGCGCCGTTCGACGGTGAAATTAAGTATTGTATTTTATATTGGATCGTTCTCGTAAGTCGCGATAATTTGTTTTGCCATATATCGCAGGCAGGTGTTCAAAATCAATATAAAGATTATTAGTCGTTTCGAAATTATCGATTCTTTAAGATATGTGTTACATATGTATAGTATTACTATTTTTAAAGTGTTGTCTACAACTGGATTTAAAGCAAAATATTTTCTTTACAATATTAGAAGCTTATGTGAATGGTAAATGCTAATAAGATAATTTCACAAACAAAAATGTATAACAGTAAAGATAAGATATTAACATGTATTGTGTTTCAAAAGATATCACTATGTTCTCACTGTTGAGAGGCATATATGGAATTTATGTACCTAATATCAGATTCAATTAGTGCATAACCAATTTTATTTGGAAGAGAGTAAAGCTTTGACACCAACCCAACATTTACCAAATATAGCACACTGAATCAGCGTTGGATATGCTTCAGTAATGAAAATAGATATTAGTTTATCAATTTTTGGCCTAACTGAGACACTTGTGAGTAATTTTTTAGCGACTAATGCGTAGGCAGACAGATATTAATCACTTACAAAAGCGAAAATTCTAAAACATTGAAGACCTTCATAGAAACTACTACTATTAAAGTAGAAACAGCACTAATAGCAATATAAGCAACTAAGATTGTTGGAAAAAATCTTTAAGCTTTAAGTATTTGTTTGCTATTTAAGCATATAGTATTGCAGGTGAAAGCGCCCACTTCGGTAAGGATTTAAAAACTTAAACATGAACTAATAAGGTTTGAAGGTATTTTTGTTTTTCAAATATTACTCTAATAGAAAATAATGGTAGAAAAAATAAGTGATATTCCGCAGTCGAGGATAGATCAATCACACAGAGTTGCATTACTTGAAAACAAAAAATAGAAAACAATGCATAAATTGTTTCAAAACTATCGAGAACTTTCAGTAGTTTCAGCATATGAAGCTGATCTCAAGTTCATGCAACAAATCCTAACAGAGTCCATGATCGTGTGATTCAAAATATGCTACCTTAACTTAAGACTTTCTCATGACCATTTGTTCAACATATTTGGAACTTTATCGCATTTCTTCAAAACAATTTATCAGCTCTTTGGCAAGACTGTAAAATAATCAAATTCACTTTTTTATGCAATAACGAAGTTATTTTCCACTGGACATGCTTTTATAATTATGGATTTATAACAAAACACTGATGTGTTTGAAGATAAGCGTTAAAAATGAGGCGTTACCAAGTTAACTTGTGCTTAAACTTGATGCATCCACTGTTCAGAGTGCTAGCCTTTTCCGGTAAGGTAGATATGTAATTGTAATATCTCAAATGACCAGGCGGTCTTTAGAAATTATTTGATGCCATTACAATTTCATTTAACTTGTCCATAACAGATTTGAAGTGTAACTAATAGGTAAGATTGCTAGCCTCATAGAACATTGATAATAAAAAAAGTTTCTCTATCCAAAGTGGTTGAGTGAAGTATATGTACACTGGAATATTGAAGCGATTGCTTTCAATAAGTGTTTCAATATACTTAATTAGAAAACCTAGCAGTAATATTTGAAGTTATAATATAATAGTGATTCTCTATACACTCCTGTTTCATTCTTCTTCTTCTACTTGTATATCAACGTTGTTGTATTCCACATAAGTATTTGTATTTCAACATGTTTTGGTAACATGAATTTCCGATTTTTTACCTTTCAACTTTTTTGTCTTCTCCAGCGTTATAATCACTTTACCACTAACAATTTGGCCGGTAAAATAAGTGCCGAAATCATTTTGATCAAACACAATAACACAGTTATTAAACTTCTTAGCATCGCCCATCTTGAAACCGAAATAATATTTAACAATCACTCAAATTCGTTTTATTATATTTCAAAAAAATTTCCGACTCGAAAACATGCACGTTCGCCAAAAAGTATGAGGTGTCTGCTGCACTTCAACTTGAAAAAGAAGCGACTTCGTTTCTAGTCGTTTTTCTTTATGTGCGTTAGCACGGACACAACGCGAACGCTGCGAAACCTTTTGCAGATGGCACGACCGCACTCCAGCTGCACCAGCGGTGAACTGAGGCAATAATAATAGTTAATAAAGTAGGTGAGCAGCGCACGCAGTTACACCGCAATGGACAAGCAATCTATGTGCCTAAATATGTGAGCAGGTGTTTATGACGCTGCGATGGCACGGGTGTGTGTGTCGGAAGCGATTTAAAAAAAGCTGCAATTCTTAGTTTTATCTTTCTTTTTCTTACTCGCTTTAGCGTACAAGTGGTTTGTTTGTTAACTGACAAAGATAATAATATAAATGTGTTGGTGTTTGCTTCAATTCACAAATAATTATTATGAATGTAGAGCGATCAGAATAACGGGTGATGCCAACCTATACCGCCACAAAAGGTATTTGAGTAAACAATTTCTGTTTTCGAAATATAATGTTTTCGAAATAAGATATTTTTATTGCAATTTAAAAGAATATAGTATATAGCACCAATAGCCCCTTTATACTCAACGAACAAAATAATTTTAACCAAGTAAGCTGGACTAAAATGTCGAGAGTTTTCCAAACTAATTTTGAAGGTTCACGGAAATAGACAGCGATGATTGGTGGCTCCATCCACTTATCGCAACGTAGGCTGAAATACAAAGTGCTCTTAAAAGGCGGTTAATAGCTACTTAAAGTAGGGATGAGAATGTTTTGTATACTTGAAAAAGTATTCAGTTTAAACATATATTAAACTGTTCTAAGTTAACTTATTGAAATATTAGTTGAACGAGAGATAAAATGAAGGAAAGATACCTAATGATTTCATAACCCATTTAAAATCTATGGCCTTAGTCCAAAAGCATTTCAGAATTGGTAATAAAAGCATTGTCACGACTGTATTTGCAGAAACGGTTTCATAGAAACTAAGTTGCAACTAAAGAGGCTATACTTTATGCAAAATTTGACATTTTTTTCGAAATTTTATTTATGTCAGCTAATAGATACCATAAATTATTTGAAGAATGTGTTCAATTATTTTTTAACGACATACCGAAAAGGTCATACTCTGCATATCTGCTTTGACAGTTGAACGACGGTCTTCTGACATATGTGATATTGTCATATAGCTTAATATTTACACCTGTATGTGTGCACATGATAACAGTAAAATTAAAACTTTATGAAGTGTTTTCTAATCTCTTCGTTTACTCTCTGAGAATTGACAGTTTACAGAAGTGAATACTTTATAATAACACCAAGCTTTCAATGCTTCGATAAGCGTTATCGCATTTCTGAAACACAAATATGGTTTTTCACGGCCAAAACATTTTCCACACATGCAAAAATCTAACCACAATACTCAGTGTAAGTATGTGTGTCGATATTTTCGTGTTATTAAATTTGTTAAAATACATGTATATGGGGCATTTATCAACGAACTGATAAGCAGCCACATGTGAGCAAAGTTATGGCGAACTTTTTAACTAAGCGTGCAAGTAACCGGGAAAATATTGGCCCGAAATCGATTGGTATTGAAGTCGTGAAGCATTTCTAAGAATTGCTAAAAAGTTAGTATTCTCCCTGCGAATCAAGCAGTTGATACAACTCTATAGCACGGAACAGAACGCGTTGTTTACCATTTGATACTCAAAGTTAAAAACCCAAATTGTGTTTGTATAGTTATATATATATTTAAATAAATAATATATGTGTTAAATATGGTTGTAACATGTGCCATTGAGTTTGACAATAATCCCTACGGCACCTACTTTGCTGGTCAAGTCTTGACGGGTAAAGTTACGCTGCAAGCGGACATGCCGAAGCAGGTGAAAGGTGAGCTTTACTGCAAGTATTTTATTTAAAAGTAAAAGAAAAATAAATCTGATCAAATTGAAAAGCAAAACGTCATTTCAAATGCTATAATATTACTTAATAACGTACGCATCTCAAAAGTGAGCTTCATCGCTGAACAAAACGTTCTTTCGAATACGGGAATCGGTAGCCATTTCGTTGTTGGCTTTTTCACCGAACGTGCGACGCTCTTGTTTGTCTTACGGCTTTAATTCATGCACGAGCTGGATTATGTCAGTTCGCAAACCGAGATACACAAAATCTTCATAAAGTACTAGAGCACAGCTCCAGTTATTGCACGCGACGGCGGATGTACTCATTCGGGTCTTCTTCGATACTCTGTTCCACAGCTGGAATAGCGTATTTGGTGCGTTCTGTACGGCGTCACTGAGGATGCGCAGAATTCAAAAAGATAAGCGTGATGCGAAAGCGATCCATGATTTTAAAGGTGCTACTAAACTGAGTTTAATAGCGGGATTTTATAACCAGTCTCTAGTTTCTATTTGAGACATTTTGAGACAAAGTATCAATTTGATACTAGTTACTATTCACTAAATAGTCTCTAGCGTTAGTCTCAAAATGTTGAGATCTATAGTTAGCTGGTCACAAAACTAAAAAGAACTCTTGCTGCCATTTTCAATGTACTGAATAGAGATCATCATAGATATTAATCGATTGTCGTTTTTTTTTATTTTGTAAACAATTCAAACACGAAAAGGTTAAAAATAAATAAATTTTACATAAATTTCGTAAATATTATGAAACAAAGTCAACATATATTTTCATTTTTATTGATAATTATGTTTTTTGACTATGTTATAGAAAAGATAATTTTGGTTATCGTCATATTTATTATCATTCAAGTGTAAAAATATCTCTGAATAATGAAATGTAATAGATTTTGAGACTGTCACTTACAGAATAGCAAAATCGTCTCAAGTCTCAAAAATTGTCTCTAACTCAAAATCTCAAATTTAGAGACTTGATACTGTCTCACGTTACAGAATCGCACGGTAAGTCCAGTAAAAGCTGTCAAAAAGATCAGAAATTAAAAAGGATTGCCTCATTCAAAACCGCACATCTAAAAAACACCCTATATTATCCACGTTATTGTGCCATATTGTGAGCTAATTGTATTTATATAAGACTTTCGAACTATTCTTAGGCATTTGATTTATGAACTTATCGTTGGCTGCCAGTTAAGACATCACTATTTGAGAACCGAGATAAAGACAAGGATCGTATTGATGTTGTAAGTGGGCGCCATTAGAATCAAAGAAATCTGATATTTAATAATGCTATATTACTTGATTTTTTAATAAAAAACTGCGCCAAAATTATATCATTTGCATAACAATTTGCTGCTTCACCAAAGGATTAATTTACATCAATAAAAACGATCCGCAAAGTGGGCGAACTGGACATTGAATTGTTATCGTCCGAAGCATACTTCCTAGATCTTGCTCACTGAGACTTTTTCATGCTTACTTACTTTGAGAGAATTCTCGCTGGAAGGGCTGGAAGAAACAGTGGCAAGGAAGACGTACGTCAGGATCAAGGGCTATTTTGTAACTGTTGAGTAAAATCAAGCTTCATAGAGAGGCGTAAATCAATTCTTTAAGAAAATATATTTTCGAAACTAAAATTCAACTAATTGCTTCATGCTATCGTTGAAAAGTAATGTTTATCAATGTAAGCTCCATAAAATTTTCGATTGTGAAACAACCGCGCTCTATATCTCTCAAAGTCTGGACAAGTCTTTAAGCCTAGCTCTGCATCCCTATTTTGCTTGTCAGACTACATGTAAATAAGTCCGGAAAAGCACTGAGATAGTATAGCGCTATTTTAGTATGTTATCAATAATGATACTTTCGCAGGGGTGATGACTCATAAATCTTGCATGCATTACTCATCTGCTTAAAATTGTCAGATGTGTGACTAATATTTGTGATTACAATATAATAAATTATTACCACCTGTGGTTATTTATGAAGATTTTACTTTTTAGCCATCGTGCTGAAAATTAGCGGTTGCGCAGACACAAGCTGGACGGAAAGCTCCAGCAGCACAACAACCGATGCACATGGACGTTCGAGCACTAAAACCCAGACAACATACTACAGCGGTCATGAGGATTATATCAAATCGAAGACTTATTTGCTCAGCTCCAACGAAAGTGTGTAGACTTTGTGAAAGCATGTGACAATTAGTTAATATTATAACCGATTCAAATATCTCTCCAATAGACCAATCTGCCGTGATGGAGCCAGGCATACATACTTATACGTTTGCTTGCCTGTTACCCATCACCTGCCCTTCGTCCTTCGAAGGCATCTACGGTTATATACGATATTTGGCCAGGGTGGAACTCGTGCGACCATGGAAGTTCAATCAGAATTTTACGCGCGGATTCACGGTTTTGAAAATGATGGATTTGAACTACGACAGTCCTTTATTGCGAGTGAGTAAACTATTATGAATATATTCAAAAAATTACTGGTTATGATTTAACTAATAATTGTATGAACCCGTTCCGAAGGTGCCTAGCAAAGCGGAAGCACAAAAGGTCTTCTGTTGTGGACCTTGTAAAACAGAGCCCTTGGAGGTGCACGTTTCCTTGCCACAAAGTGGCTATGTGCCTGGACAAGCGATACCAGTTAGTGTACTCATATCAAACGAAACCAAGATAAAAGTCGAAGAACTCAAAATAGAATTGATAATGCTCGTTTGCTATTACAGTCAAGTACCACTGACGCGTACGAAGAACCAACGCATACCGGTGCTTAAGTTGAAAGGTGATGGTGTGCCGGTGCATTGCAAGAAACAATTCGACTATACGCTCATTGTGCCGGCTACGCCGCCAACATGCTTCAATCTATGCCGCATCATACAGATTGCCTATCAAGTGGAGGTTGCGGCAAAAGTGAAGGGTTGGCATGCGGATCAGGTCATCTGTGTGCCAGTCACGATAGGCAATGTGCCGTTGCTCGGCGTCATACAAAAGCAACCAATGGCGTCTGCAGACAACCTCATCCCCACTGGTAGTGGTGTTATGAATCGCTCATTCATGGCAGATGAGGACAGCGATTATATTGACGAAAAGAAGTCCACCGAAGCTAACCAGCTGCAGTCTACCATAGAAGAGAACCCGATACAACTAAACAGCGGTGCTGCGACAAGTTCTGTCATAACACCTGCACCGCCAAATCCCTGGGATGCAGATGCCAGTATACGTAAGTAGTTATTTCACAACACTGATTGTTTATCTGTTTCCTTCGCACAATTCTTATCATTTGCTATACACTCGTACATGCGAGGATATCAAATCACTTCTAATCCAGTCTCAAAGTTCCTCCTTCTATAATATAATATGTACATATATTTCAAAGTTCTTTTTCCTTCACAGCACCGCCGTCCTATGAATCCGCGTTGCATATAAAACCAGCAAAACTTCACCTTGATGAAGGGCAAGAATACGGCGAAACCGAATTTGCACCGCGTTATCCTGTCTTCAAGGTGCCGAGTCCGACCGCGTCAGGCAAAGACGAAGTTGATGTGGGCCCTAGGGTTGATGGTGTATCGATTAGTGGTGTTTCACCGCAAAACAGCACTTGGCTGTGACTTAGAGCTGAGAGTGTGAATAAATAAATAAATACTTATAAACAAAGCAACGCCAAAATTTGTTTCTTTTCTTCGGAGCGACCTTCAATAACTTATCAGCGGCAGTAGCGCACAAAAATCGCAAGCGGTGAAGCATGTGAATGAAAAAAAGAACAGAAAGCTTTTCGATTCTACAACGTTTCCGCCACCAAATATTTTTCATATCAGAAGAACGACGTTCGCTTATCTAAAACCGTAATTTTGTTGTTGTTGTTGTTGTTGTTTCCTTTGTTTTAATATCAAATATTTCTAACTGTATGTGTACATATAGCTGAAAGATCAGTTACGTTATTGTTTTATCACAATTACTCACACGTATTCCACTCGCATGCGTATGTATATGTGCTTAATGCGGGATATTTACCCTAAGTGCCGACAAGCTAGTGGCGCTTTGTCCAATTTTGGCACATTCAGTCCGAGTCGGTCGGTTGTCGTAGCAAAATGGTCGTAACTTGTGATATTCAGTTCAATCAGAATGAGCACGGTATTTATTTCGCTGACCAATTGGTGGATGGTGCGGTGGTGCTAAAGGCGGATAAACCCAAAAATGTTAAAGGTAACGCTAAGTATAAGGCTAACGCTAACAAGTGTGGAATTAGGCTTCAATTTCTGTGGAATAAGCGATTTTCAAGCAGCAATTTCGCAAGCAAGGTTATCAGTCACTAATCTTATCTGAAAAGCTAATTTACCCACTGAAGTTCTGCACATTTGCGGGGAATTAAAATGCATGCACTGTAAATATTTACTTCATTCACTTCAGCTAATAGGCAAAATAACCTTACGTTTGCAGTTTCAAATTGAATTATATAATAAAAATGCGGGAAATTTTCAGTATTTAAAAATAATCATATAGAAACATAACATGACATATAATAACATAATATAACATAACATAACATATCATAATATAACCTAACATATCATAACATAGCATAACAAAACATAACATAACATAAAATAACGTACTACAAAAAAATAAACCTAGCATAATATAACATAACATAACTTAACATAACATAACACAACTTTAAATTACAAAAAAATTACAACTTAAGCCTATAATAATTTTCACAGATCCAAAAGATTCCTTTCAAGAATTTGACACCCATCGTTCAGTTTGTACGGCATATATACTAGCTATATTGATGCGATCTGACTAAATTTTTTCGGATATTGTATATTGCCTTGGACCAAACATGTCAGATTTCGTTAAGTAAAAGTTTTCCATAGAAGCACTTTATTCTGAGGAGGAAAGAACGTGCTCAAAATTTCAGATCGATATCTTAAGAATTAAGGAATTAATTCGCATATATACAGACAGATGTCTATGGCTCGTTAAGTTGATATTTCAGATATATATATCGTCACCTAAAATGCAAAATAACGTAACAACATTTTCGGAAAACTACAATGGCATGAATGAAATACGAAATAAAATGCAGCATGAGTGAAGCAAAGTTTTAATATTGGTTAAAACTAGTTTATATGTGAGCGCAGAACCTGAAAATGTTGAACCTATGTAATTTTATGTATGTAATTTGAAGGTAAGTAATCAATAAGACACTCAATTTCGAATTTTTTGATGATACGTTGTTTTGCATTTCAGGTGACGATATACATATTTCATAGCTTCTCCGACGTTTTCTTCCGGTTGCTGCAATCATCGTGGCAAATTTAATATGCTCTGTTTAGGGCATAATTACTTTGCCGTAATTTTAATGCTGCACAAACCAAAGAACTATCACTTAAAAAAAAAAGTGGGAAAAGACAGTTTATCGCAAGGAACTAGGTAAAATAAAGTTCACTAGAGCTATGAATAACGAAACTTTGGAGCACTTTACGTACAATGTTTCTACTGCCTCTTTGAACCTGGAATAATATTTGTAATTTTCCTCTTCAGCAACTAATAATGGAGTGTTACATGAAAGCTTGCCTTGAATTGTTTAAAAAACATAGTCATTTTTATCTTCTCTATCGTCATTGTAGTTTCGGTTGCACCTAACGGAGATTACATCATTATTATGGAAAATAACCCATGCTAAATATCGTGAAGATATCTCGTCAAACGAAAAAGTTTTCCATACAAGCACTTGATTCCGATCATTCAGTTTGTATGGCTACTCGACAAAGGTGCAGTTTCTTGGAAAGGAAAGGACATGTGCAAAATTTTAGATCGTTTACTCAAAAACTGAAGGACTAGTTCACGTATATACAGACAGACGAACGGACGGACATGGCTACATAGACTGAACTCTTTATGCTGATTATTATATGAATATGCATATACTTTATAGGGTATACGGAGTATTATTCTGGGTATTACATATAAACTTAAAACTTTTCCGCAAACTTAATATACTCAGCTCAAGCATAAAAATTGCTCACAGTATAATTCGACTTGATAAAATTCCATTCAGTTTATTTGGTATAATTTGTTTATCACAAAGTATCGTTATATATTTATTTTTGGAACGTAGGAAAATTAAAGACTAATTGGCTAATTTTTAATAGATATTTTATCGCCATTAACACATTCGTATTTATATGGTTGCTACCTTTGCTTATCGTTATCTAGTGCAGGTATTTGCTGAATTAATATTCGCTGCTACGATTATTAGAATTTAGACTAGACTGTTCTTTTCTGGTTTTGCCATTTAGCGGTTTTTTTGCTTAAATGAAAACAATGCATTTTTTTGGAAAAACTTAATATGTTCCCTCATCTTATGACAAATTTAAGGATTACTTTTTAATTCTACGTCTATTTAAGTTTCATATAGACATTCACATAGATAAACTATTTCATTACTATTTCGAGCCAATTAGTCGAATATCCTTTAAAGAATAGTTAATTTTTTCACAACTTTGGGAGTTCGAATTCTTCAAGGTTCTAAAATAAACTGCAATATCTCCGAACTATTACGCCGATAATATATTTTTACAAAATCCATACTTTTCCAAACATATAACAAAGGTCCATCAAGAGTAGAAAAGAAATGTAGTGAATTGTAATGAATATGAGATCTGATTTCGCATACACTTATATGATCAAAATGTTGAACAAGAACTATTTTTAGTAGGAACTGTAACGAGACGATGGATGAGAGTTAGCCTTCATCGACCTAATTTCAAAGTTCTGCTTGTCATTCGCTGGCATTTGAACTATTTGCTACTCTTAAATTCCTTGAATTAGCAAGTAAATATCTACTTTATTTTCTTCCAGCTGTAATATTGAATATATCCGGATTTGCTATTACAAAATGGCGCGAAAAACGTTTCGGTAAAACACGACACTTTTCGGGACGTGAGGATTATATGGAGTCCAAAACATATCTAATGGGATCGGAAACAAGTAAGTGTGTAATAAGCAACTTCCAAAATCTACTACAAAAATAAATTAGCTACTAATTTTCCAATCGATAGGTCAAATTTTTACAATACAAACCGGTACGCACACATATAATTTTGCCTGCAAGCTGCCAGAGAATTGTCCGACATCATTTGAGGGCCTCCATGGCTGCATTCGGTATATAGTTAAAGTTACACTGGTGATACCCTGGAAATTCAATCAGACTTATACACGCGGCTTCACAGTGATGAAAATGCTCGATCTTAACTATGAATCACCGCAAATAAAGGTGAGTGCATGACATTTTTGTAACTATTTTCATATACTTACTATTAAATGATTATTTTCCATTAATTTTAAACCATAGATACCAATAACTTCAGAGAATTATCGTTCATACTGCTGCGGACCCTGCAAAACGGACCCTCTGAAGATGCAAATACAACTGCCGCAGGCCGGTTATGTGCCCGGACAGCGCATACCAGTCACCGCGCTGGTCATCAATAACACCAACATACCCGTGGCGGAAGTGCGTTATGCGCTCGTAATGTTGGTTCGGTATTCCAGCCCGGCGCCAGCGTCACACTCATGCCTCGAACGTATTACTATGACGACGGCGAAAAGTGAGTCTGTGCTGCGTAATAGCACGCGTTCACTAACGCACGAACTTCTTGTACCGTCCACACCACCAACTTGCTTGCGGTCTTGCAGTATTATACGCATATCCTATCAGGTGGAAGTCGAGGCACGCATGAAGGGTTGGTATTCTAGTCAGACCATTACAATTCCCGTTCTTATTGGAAATGTGCCACTGTGGCAAACACCACCGGTTATACAACAACAACCGCGCAGTAGTCGTATGCCGGCACCAACTGAGGAAGTGCTGTTGCAAGGTAATGAAATGAGCAAGGAGGGTGAGCAGCATGATGTGACTGAAGTAGTGGATGAGCAGAATGTAACATTAACAGGGGCTCAGTCGCCAGTGGATATTTACCCGGAATTGCGTGAGTATTATTTAAATATCGAAAAAGTTGTAGTTGAAGCTTCGTTTTAAACGAATTTCCACATAAACTTTCTAGATATTATACAAACCACATAATGTAGTTCCCTCAACCCCATAGAGTAATAGAAAATAATGTATGTACCTACATATATATGTATATTATATGAAGTATTGGTTTTGTAAACATACAGTCATTTTTGCGCAGAATCTATAATGCGTTCCAAATGTATAATACGATCCAAATGTACAATACGATCCAAAAGTATAATACGTTCCAAATGTGGAATGCATTCTCATTGTGGAATCCGTTTGTGGATTCTGTTCCTTAAGCTTCCGTTAGTAATTGGCGTGCCGACCTGCCGTAGTGATAACGTAGTTGTGATTTTCATTTGAGCAATATTGCTGTTTCAATGCAAATGAAAACTCACCACCGCTTCTACAATCCTGTAACGAAGATGTTTGCGCAAGTTGGATGGTTTCGGTAGAAACGAGTTAGCCTTCTTAAACGCAGGGTTGCCCGTCGCGAAATTTTGCAGTAATTGAAAAATAAGCTTCAATTTATTTGAAATATTGTCAAAGTAACTCAATATTACAGTCGAGTACAATTAATTATAAATAAGTAAACTGTTTTTATTAATTGGAGTTTAGTTTTGGTGTTTTACATAACGAAAAATTATAACTGAAAAACTATATGTGTACAAAACCATTTATACAAAATGAACAATGGCAACTACGTTGGCGTTACGGAAGCACACGTAGGTCACTAACTGAAGCATTATTAAAATGTGGATTCTGTAGTTGTGGAAGCTGTAGATAATCCATTTATTGTATACAGAGAGACAATTCTTATAACCATATCCAGACCAACTGCATAAACACATCGTTTAAATTGTATTTTCACACAAAACCGGAGCACATTCCAATGACCGGACACGGACACAACTTTGGTAGTATCTCATTTAAATTTTCTCTGATAATCCGAAAAGATTTTATAAAACAAGTAAGGATGTAACCCAATGTTTCATACTCTGGCAACTTTACAGAATCAAAGCTAAGGTTCAGCTACATACGTTTTGTAAGCTATATAGGATTCAGGAGGAGTTTTTACCCGAGTTTATCCTTTGTATGTGCTCCTTCAACTTAATTAAAATAATTCGCACATTTTCCTATAAATTCGAAAATTTTTTTATTGGTTATATGGGGGAAAAGGAACTTATTGATTGACCCATTTTTGACATACAGACATATTATTATTAGGAAAGGATATTCTCCGAATTTCTACAATAAATCTCCCAGATTGACTGCTATTATCGATAAAAAGTTCACAATTGGAAATTTTATTCATATATTCAGTACCAGGGCATTTGAATAATTTTGGTCCGATTTGGGCAGTTTTAGTCTTTAAGTGACGTTAGGTTGTATGGGAGATATGTCATATTGTTTTCGGTCAGATCGATTCCGAGAAATGGTCGCTAGAATTTCAAAATTCTTCTACGAATAAATTTCATTCGTATGTCTCAAAAATTTACAAAAAAAACTTTTAAAATCCCTAAAAAACTCCCTTAAAAATCCCTGGCTTGAATCTGGTAAAGTTTGTCTTTCCTAAATAAAAGTATTTTTTTTTAAAATACAACATCGAATAATTACAACTTTGATTCTTGGTTGCCAGCACCTATAGCCCTACAAAAACATTGCAAGGGTGGGAGTCCGCTTATGAGGTATTTCACTGTGTAAGTAGACACATCTCTGCCCTAAGAAGGGTTTGTTTAAAGTTGATTTCTGAATAGCACATTGATATTCTCTTTAAAGTTTTTTATCCACAGAAACAATTTTGGATGTTTATGTGAATATTTCGTAACTTTTGTAAACCTTTTATTGAAATAATAATATTTATACAAGATTTCATATATATATATATACATTATATTTGTGAATATTAAAAATGTTCGCAAAAATTTATGAACGCTTGTGATATTGATGACAAAAACCGTTATATATTCCACACGAAATCTTACGTTAGATGTCGTCCTGGCATTTAAAGTTCTTATTCAATAACAGAAAATTTCCAGTGCCCACATCTCTCCAACAAAAGTGGAATGTGTGAGTGGATTGTAGATACTAAGAAAATGTCCATAATTCATTTTTGGAACGTTGTGGGTGGACTTTGTTTAGAAAAGTTCCACATTCCAGTGAATGGATTGTGAATTTAATTTCACAGCTTTTTTATCTGTCAGTGGAATTGATTTCCATCGGTCTGACAACTAAAATATTTTCGAAGGTTTGTACCTTCGTTATACGAAAATTCGAATATCATTAAACAATTGCTTTCAAAACGATAAAATTCAATACTTTATTTATTTCTCTTATATTTTTAAAGCACCACCCTGTTACGAGGAGTCTACACACACCATGCGAGGCGATGTGAACGAGGATGACTTACATGCGTTCGGGCCATGTGAATTTGCGCCACTATATCCAGTATATGCCGTACCCCTAACAATGGCTCCAACCGCGCCAGTTACACCGGAACCAACACGTGGCGCTTACATAAACCAAAATTTCGAAAATGACAAGGTGTAGAAGAAGCCACTGTTGAACAAAACGATATTATTGTTATTTGCTTTCATTTCATACATATGAATACACATATACATATGTAAATGTATGTACTTAAACATTTGTCGTAGAAACCTAAAACTATTAATTAATAACGGGTGATTTTTTAAGAGCTTGATAACTTTTTAAAAAAAAAAAACGCATAAAATTTGCAAAATCTCATCGGTTCTTTATTTGAAACGTTAGATTGGTTCATGACATTTACTTTTTGAAGATAATTTCATTTAAATGTTGACCGCGGCTGCGTCTTAGGTGGTCCATTCGGAAAGTCCAATTTTGGGCAACTTTTTCGAGCATTTCGGCCGGAATAGCCCGAATTTCTTCGGAAATGTTGTCTTCCAAAGCTGGAATAGTTGCTGGCTTATTTCTGTAGACTTTAGACTTGACGTAGCCCCACAAAAAATAGTCTAAAGGCGTTAAATCGCATGATCTTGGTGGCCAACTTACGGGTCCATTTCTTGAGATGAATTGTTGTCCGAAGTTTTCCCTCAAAATGGCCATAGAATCGCGAGCTGTGTGGCATGTAGCGCCATCTTGTTGAAACCACATGTCAACCAAGTTCAGTTCTTCCATTTTTGGCAACAAAAAGTTTGTTAGCATCGAACGATAGCGATCGCCATTCACCGTAACGTTGCGTCCAACAGCATCTTTGAAAAAATACGGTCCAATGATTCCACCAGCGTACAAACCACACCAAACAGTGCATTTTTCGGGATGCATGGGCAGTTCTTGAACGGCTTCTGGTTGCTCTTCACCCCAAATGCGGCAATTTTGCTTATTTACGTAGCCATTCAACCAGAAATGAGCCTCATCGCTCATCGGACACGGACGCGAAACACATTTCGAACCGAACACTGATTTTGGTAATAAAATTCAATGATTTGCAAGCGTTGCTCGTTAGTAAGTCTATTCATGATGAAATGTCAAAGCATACTGAGCATCTTTCTCTTTGACACCATGTCTGACATCCCACGTGATCTGTCAAATACTACTGCATGAAAATCCTAACCTCAAAAAAATCACCCGTTAGTTCTAACTTATGAAAATATAAATGTAATCAATAAATATACATAACTTTTATAAAACAAATTTGATTTTTAGCAGTTTTCGAACTTTATTTCGCCCAGAGGTTATTCTTTAGTCCCTGTTAGAAAATAGCTTTAAGTTCAAACATAAAATGCTTTGAAAAATTTTTAAAGCTTTAAGCTTGTTATAAACCATAAAAATTTGCTAAAAGCTTTAAGTTAATATAATACAAACATCAAATGCTGTTATAAAAGTTGAAAGCTTTGCAAAACTTTTCTTATGAGCTTCAAGTTTTACAGCAACGCCATAAGCTTTGTAAAACTTGTCCCAAAAGCTTTAACCGAATCAATTTCTCTCTTCAACGATGTACATATACATGTATATAAAGGAATACTCACAGGAAATTTCATATCTTTAATAATGGGGACAGTGCTCAGAAACTCCCCACATTATATTATCTCAATTTATAGAATATTTTATATAACTATTTTATAGCTTCAGATATAAATACGAACTTAAAATATCCAAATGAAAGCGTGGGGAATATTTATTTATCGAAATATCTTCAACGACGCTACAGACAAAATAGAATCATCAGTTATTGCGAGCTGCAAGAAAACTTCGGAGGAATTGACTATTGACTATATACTCGTATATAGGTTTTTTACATAACGGTATCACTTTTTGTTGTGTCAAATTTGGAGAGCGGGTATCGAGGCGGCAATTAACAATAAAGGCATTGTAAACTTTTTTTTTGGTTACGAGAGGGCATTCTGATGATTAGCGTATTCACCATTGAAAACTTTACCAGCATCTAGAAAGACTGGGTTCGTAATGTATAGTATATTAGAGCTTTGCATATAGTAAAGATATCCGAAATCTATATTTAAGTAACATACGTTTTTTATAGAGGTAAGTAGTTTCCTAAAATAAGTCAATTGCCTGATTTTGATAAAATCGGAAGTAGACAAGGAGAAAAGGATTTTAACTATCGTCTAGTTTCTAAACCGGAAAGAACATAGAATTTATGATTAAAAACGGACTTTGTTTGTTTGTTTTTGTTGGAATTCCAAGCTGCGGCACTAATACCACACTTTTCTACACAGACAGATGTCTCTTTGCAATAGATACAGCTATTTGAGCTCACTTTTAAGTGTTTGCAAATTGATGCTTATTTCACTAAGCTGTTCTGAAGGGGACAAACTTTCTTCAGCACTTCCAACTTTTTTGTAATCATACTTCAATACGGTAATTAAGCGAATACAAAAATATGCAAATAGTTGAAATTGCTATGGGCTGGTATATAGAAAATCTCCTTGTAACAATTACTTTCAAAACAAAAGTTTACAGAAGCATATTTACGACTGCGAAATACATTTCTCAAAATTCAAATATTGCACTTTATGTAAACTTTTAAACCGAGTAAAGGTTTTAAAATAGGCAGAAACTAGTTTAGGCTTTAGTAGTTGATATGCCTATTTCTGTCTTATGAGCAGAAGACTGTTTCAGGTGCTTGTGGTTAACCAACTTAGAGATTGACGGAAACTTTGGTTTTGAAGGACTGTGCAGAAATATTGAAGTCCACAAGCCGCTGATGCGGGTAAAGTAAAAAATATTTATTTCTTATGAAATATAAAAAATGTTTCTCAAAATATGTGTTAAATATTATTATTTACAAAATAATTGAAATTTAAACTTTCGAAAATGGTTCCCAAGCCCTTAAAAAAAAAACAAATTTATGAGGCGGCCGCGATTGTCTTTCTTCGTGATTTTTTTGTCGTGTTCACTGAATCTCTCAACTGTGGAAGGGATTCGCCAAATCTTGGCCCTGGAAGTCGAAACTCGTTCCTTAATTGTGTCTATGGAATAGCCTTAAGAAGAGCCTCTCATGGCAGTATGCTAACTATATTTTTGTAGACACCACACCAAGCTAAAATCATTAATTTTCTACTTAAATTTTTGTGTGCGCTTCTACGCTGCGCTCGACCCTCCCCTTCCTCACTCGTCGAAGAATTCCGTCCAATTGCCAAGGAAAACCAAAACCAAATCTTAAATGAACACACTGTAAGCAGTTATTGGCGTTAACTGCCAAATATCGGGAGGATGGAAGTGAAAACCGAGCAGTTTGCGGTTGGCTATCCAAAGGCAAGTAGATGTCACACCGCCTGCAATAGTGGCAAATGCAGTTGTAGTACCATAGATGGCATTAAGCGCATTGCGCTCAGTTTGCACTATTTGCTAAGTGTTTGCTTTTCGGCTTTTCTAATCCGTTGCTGGCAAAATTGTCATTTAATGAGTTTACTTAGCTGTGCGGATTACGTGTACACGAGCGTAGACATGGCTAAAGCCGAAATCAGAAGAGCCAACATGACGGTCGACGTGTTACAAAGTTATCATTGGAAAATCACAGTAGTTGGTGGACAAAAGGTCATTAAGTTGGCTCTTTGGTGTGCGGCAGGTGAGTGAGTTGCAGCTATTTCGACGACACACTTAGCTCATTTCGCCAGCAAACGTTCCACTGCGAAAATGCAAATTGCAAAGCTTGAACGTGAGTTTTCGACAGTGTCTCACACGGTTGGGTCTCATTATATATCTGTATATACCCAGTTTAGTGTGTACAATGGAAATTCGCTGCATTAGCTAAGGTAAATATAATTTACCCAAGGGCGAAGGCGTCTAATCAGTTGGAAAATCGGTGAAAATTTTAATTAAAGGATTATAGTTGAATCTCTTTAGTTTCACTTAATTAGATGTTTGGTGCAGCCGATCAATTTTTTCCTAGCGGAATAAAGGATTTAATGACGCTCGCTCAAGTCGACATTGATGCTCAATTTATTTGGCCCACAATAATAACCGAGATTGGCTTATGTCAATGACAATTTACAGCCGACAAGTACTCTCCTTCTTCTTAAACAAGTTTCAATTAAAGCATAGCCTCTTTTCAACTATACAATCTTGCTCCTATGGTGCTATTAGAGGCAAAGGTAAAAAATTTGTGAATACACCTCGCTAGTAAAGTAAAGTCATATACGATGAAACTTTGGTTTTTAGTTTTTTTAGAGTATAGGAAGTTTCAATATTACTAGACACTGATCGAAGTAAAAGTATATAAAATAATTCGAAAACTTAATAAAAGGGAAGCGAAACCGTCATTCATTTAGAACTTATTGGATGTAAGATTACTGACGGGTAAATTTTTATCACTGGCGATGAGTTTTGGATCAATGCTTACCACTCAAAAATAGTCGATTAATCCACCGAATATTGGGGCAAGATTGAGCCGAAGTCGAAAAATCACGTCAAAGCAGGACCAAACTGTCAACAGGGAATGCTATTTGAGTATTATATGTAGTTTGCTATTCCGGAAATTGACCTTAACAACTATTTCGAAGCTGGGCCAAGTATATTGGGTCAAGAGGATTACATTGACGGGAACAACATTGATTTTGAAGAATAAATTAGGAATTTTAAAATTATGAACAAAGCCTTACTATTTCTTGCTCATAGTAAATTAATGGATAGAAGTCGAAACTACCAAGGCGAGACTGGAAATCATTGACAATATTAAAATAGTTTATTATATTTTCAGTTTATTTGTCAGCTTGTTTATACTAAAGATATATTTCTTCGAGCCAATCGATAATATTTTTAATGGGGTTGCAAGCCGCCCACACTTTCGTTTATCTCGGGCTAATACGAAACTGGAGAAGGGTTGAACTTCTATTCAATTTCGTGTTTATCTATTTACTTTATATGCAGCACGTGAGCACTTATGGTGGGAAGCATACTACTTCAGTATAATCACTAATAAACACAACCTTTTTAACGGTTTTAAATACGTGCTAAAATCGGTTTATATACCCATAAAGTTTATAAAGAAATTGTGCAACAATCTTCCACATATTTACCAATTTCTTGCTTACTTTCCACATCATTAAACCGTTGTTGTTGTAATACAGTGCCGTTTTAATTTTTCCTACGCTTATGCTCACATCTTCTATTTTTAATATGCACATACATACATGCACATGCACATAGCCGCCTAACTAAATATAAACACGCTCAGGTGTATACTTGACAAAGCATAGTTTGCGCTGCGGCGGCTCGGACGATTACACTTTACAGTAACCTAAGAGCGGCTATTGACCCACAATTTAACCTAATTTGTTGTTGTCGTTGTTGTCGGCTATTCACTAAATGTATGGTAAGTGTGCAATAGCGAAGCTTTGGCAGCATTTTTTTTTTCGAAGCAAACACGGCTGGCATGAACTGTTGTTGTTTTTGCTTTTGTTGTGGCTACAGAAATTGGAGACCCTTTGTATGTACTTGTATCGCTACAGTAGCATTTTTATTGAACCATAAAAGGCGTTGCGCGCCACAACCAACCACGTGAAGCGATGCCCTCCTGACTGGAGGCGCACAAAGGTGAAAGAGATTGCGATTGCAGGAGATTGGGAATGATTGCAAAAGTGTGGGGCACACGCCAACGCAGACATGTACCAAATTCGAAAATTTTCTCCGAAATCCAATTGCGGTGACAACACATATGCCATTAACTGACGTCGAAACGAAAGAGCTTTACAGGCAAAGATACATTGTATGCTGATATACGTATATATATTGATATGTACCCGTCTAATAGAAGATATTTATAACGAAGCAGCTAGCAAGTAGCTTAAGTGCAAAATTGTCATTCGAAAGTTCGAGTTGAAGACTTAAAAGAATCTATAAAATACAGGTAGTTATAAGAAGCACTCTGAATTTGATTCTTCATAATCGCGTTTTAACATCCATTAATATTTAGAATGCGTCAAATATTATTCTACACATATTTATATAAAAAAGTACGTGACACGCTGTTCGTCCGCGATGGACTCCTAAACCTACTGAACCGATTTCAGCAAAATTTAACTCACTGTGTCCGGTTTGAACCAAATTAGAAGATAGCATAGTAAAAACAATTCATAAATAAAAAAACAGTAAGAGCTCTCTCAAATGGATGCTCTATTAAGCAGACCATGCATATTGTTGATGTTTATTAAGTAAAATGGTGTATTCCAAAGTAAACAAGACAGAAAAAATTTTTTTTTCGGCAAAATCAATTTATTTTATTTAAAATAGTTCCTGCTGCCTCAATACAGCTACGGTCCAAACGCATGTCGAACTATTTTTAGCGTTGGCCGGTATGGCCGCCAGTATGCCGGATGGAAGCCTTTTAATGGCCTCTACGTCTGCATAATGCTTTCCTTTCATGGGCAAATGCATTTTTACCGAAAAGGAAGAAGTCGTATGTTACCATATCAGGTGAATGCGGGAGTAGTTATTTTATTCTTGCTCAAAAAATCGTCCTTCGAATGTTGGATTCTGAGCAATTTTTGCTCGTCAGTCAATTTGTGCGGAACAAACCGTTCACACACCTTTCGTAAGCCCAAATGTTTGGCTAAAATGCGATAAATCGATGCTTTGGAGATGTTCAATTCCATTTCCATGAATTTCAATAATGATTTCGGCTAATTTTTGATGAATTCACGCACGGTTTCGATGGAACTTCCGGTGATCGCGGATTTTGATTGGCCCACATGTTGATCGTCATTTATGTCCTCACGACCACTTTGAAAACGTTGAAAACACTTGCGCACTCTGCTACGGGATAGGTAATCATCGCCATAAACTTGTTTCAATTGAAACGCTTCGGTAAAAGTTTTACCAATTTTAAAACAAAATTTAATGTTGGCTCTTTGTTCAAAGGTCATTTTCGCACCGATAACACAAACACACTGACACTTAAAACGCAATAACTTCACTTTCAATCGATGGAATGTAATGAAACTCACTGAACAATCGATAAAGATAGCAGATTCTAACGCACCAGTCGATATTTAGATGGCGCCACCAGGGGGTGCTAGATTCAAAAAGTCCTATTTATTTTGGAACTCACTTTGTATATTCCAGAACATGGTCGAGTGCACGGCTTAAGTATTGGTCTCGATTTAGTTGAAGTGGCAGAGTCAGATTCAATTCAACAATTTCCCATACCATTTAAATATTTTTTCAGTAGTTGGGAACTTGAAATCGATCTTTCTTTAATATATTCTGTAAACTTCTTAGTTATACCTATAATTGGCAATAATAGTTCTAGCAGTAGCACTAATCTGTTGTGGGAACTGAAAAGGTAAAATTTATAAAAAATCTAAAACATGCCCTGTTTGTTTTCGCTAATGATTTTTTTAGTAAGAACGAAGCGGAAGGTGATAAGAAAAGATATGACGAATATCTGCTCTCAAAGATAAGAAAATTTATTTTATAAAGTCTCGATTACTTACAGTTTTAATTTACTTTTGAATGCCCTTTTGATAACAAATATATTCGCGGAGGTGTTTCAGCGACTTCTTTTAGAAAAGTTACTATAACTTTAAATAATGATTCGTCGGCATTGAAACTTTTAACAGCGAGTATTTACTAAGAAAAATTTTAAGTGACCAACTTGAGCAGCTTGCAATTGCACTTGCTTTTTGGTTTGATGTGACCTACATAATATTTCAAGTTCGCAGAAATGCAAACGATTCTTCGAAGTACCATAGTGCACTTTAAACTGAGTATTAAATTTATACTTTTGTAATTCTGTTATTACCTGACCAATACTCGTATATGGGAAATTGCTAAAAGGGTTGAAAGGTAACTGAAGCAGCGCAACAACAATGTGGTGTCGAACGGATTTACATCCCAGCTGAGGCGCGGTTAGGCACAGATATCAGGTGAATTTCACCCAAACTGTCCGCCCCAACTTCTTCCTAAAAAAATGTATTTTGTTTCCATAAAGTAGCTGCATATGTGTGCCGCAGAAAAGTTTTGCGAGAAAAAAATTGCGCAATTTCCACCAAAGTGCCGCACTGCAAAACAGGAGAAACCAACAAAACAATAACAAAAACAACCATTTCATACGCAACATAAGTAATTTAACACACAAACACGTTCACTTGCAACACATGCACACATACATATAACGAAAGAGTTGCGCCACATGCAACTGAAGTGGGTAAATGTAATCGAAGTGGCGCTACTGCGGCAACCGCAACCTGCCAAGCTGGCAGATATGGAGTACAATAGTCAGGCAATCGATGTAAAACTTTATGCGTACTATATTTGCAGACACACACATGCTCTCCAGTGTGTGGGTATAAATAAAATTTCAACCACATATGTATATTTGCCTTCATATACATATATAAATATATAAAACGTTACACAAAGGTATATGAATGGGTAATCGGTTCGACAGTCGATGTCATTGTCGGTGTTGAATTGCCGCACAATGCCTGGAAGCGCTGGATAGTCGTTTGTAAGTAAACGCGAAGATTAACTTATTCAACGGCGCATCGACAAGCCGAAAGTAAATTAAGCTTATTCGAAAATGGCTTTATCGCAGCGAACCGTCACCTTTTTGCACTACCCGTATACTGTAATCACATCCACATCCGAAGCGGTGCGTGTGCGAGCAAGTGATCCCAATCAGCTGTGGTGTGTGTGTGATTGCTTGTCTGTGTGCATTTGTAAGGAAAGATTGTTTCGAAAGGGAAATTAAAAATTTAAATTTTATTTTTGCCTGTATTGCGTACAATAAGAAAGTACCAAGAGAATCGTTAAAGGCAGTTGCGCAGCGTTAAGCTTTACATAAAGTTGTATCGCTTATAAGTTGGTGAATGAAATTGTGGAAACGGATTTTACGTGCCGTTGGATAATAAGTACACATTTCATTTGAAATGGGTTGATGAAATAATAAGTGTATTGAAATGGAATGCTGAAGATGATTGAATAAGAAAATCAATTTTTAATATATAATCAAACATTTTCCTACAGCAGCTTGGCCAGCGAGCAGAGTGAGATGGGAAAACATATTTCAGTTTTAATTTTTGTTTCATAAATACATTTTGAGTTTTTTTGAGTTTTGGTGCAAAGATTCTTATAACTGTTGTTGAATGGTTGGTTGAAAGGCGAGATCATTGAACTCCTGACCGCATGCGGTCACCAGTATTTTGCACTCTCCACTAATCTAGCTAAGTGATGCTTATAATGAAGCTCACTTGGTACACCTTGCTTCTTAACAGCATTGTGAGATATCGCAACTATACAAAAACCTTGAAAGAAAATATGGTGTTTTCTACGAACAATCTCGTTTGCGTTGGCTCACTCGAAACTAACGGCATTGTCTCGTATTCACTTAGCAAACATACTGCGTAGTCGAAAAAGTCTTTTCGTATTTTGTTAATAGATGTCTTTGCAGTCCAATCTCTTTGTGTCATGCCATATAGTGTTGGAAAGGTGAGATTTTAATCTTCATTTAACGAAAAATTAAATTAAATTCGGGAAAGTTGGAAAAAAGTTACAGCTGTTCAAAAATGAGTAAAAATTATGAAGAAATTCGCTGTATTTAGAAATTTTTGTATAAAAAAGGGAAAAAAGCCAAGAATGTAAGCCACCAATGAAATTTGCAAAGTTTACGGAGACGATGCTGTATTAGTTCGTGTAGAACAACAATGGTTTGCTCGCTTTCGTTCTGGAAATTTCGATTTATACTGATGGAATAATGTCCCCAGCGGGAAAATGGCAAAAAGTGGTCGACCAAAAAGGTGCATATTTCTTTATTTTTAGAAATACGAAGAGACTTTTTCGACTAGCCAATATTTGGTTTTGGTATTTTGTTTGCATTCCGAGAATTATGCTGTCTTGTTTTTAACCGGAGTCATATTCTTAGTTGAGTTCTTTCAAGTTTTTTGCATCTAGCTTTTGGATTGAAATATTGTGCACTGTGACAGATATGTACATATGTGACCTGGTCTACGAAAAGGGAGCTAACGTGCGAAAAAAAAAAATGATTTTTTGACACCTAAGCCCCCTTTCCGTAGACCAGGTCACATATATTATCTCAATCAACCGAATACTGTACATAAGAAGTGTAATGCTTCCATTTTTCAAGGTTCCAATATGATCATTAAGTACTTTAAACCGTTCTCTATGGTTATACTCTATTACTACTACTCTGGAAGTCTGATAAATATTTACTGCAAGCCGCATTATCTTTTGGTAGACTTCCCATTACTTTTTGTACAGAACCGCTAATTTTTCGAAGTTGAATACTTTGGTGATCGAGTCATATAAAAGGGCAGATAGATCAATTGGCTACCAAGGTCCTGTGATTTGGATCAATTTTTGTTTTATTATCCTCTACTCTAATGTATTTTGGGTTTTTTTCCAATCGCCTGACACATTTTGGCTTCCATTCTTAATGCGAGCTAACTTATGCACATACATATGAGAAATTAGTAAAGCGACTACTAAGGCGGATTACGATTTGTACGGTAATTAAATTTATTTTTAAAAAAAGAAAAAAAATCCCCTCAACACTATTAGGGCTGGGTAAGGACCCTTACGCTCTTTACCACTCGTTATTTCCCGAAAGAGTAATCGGTTAATGAGACTCTCTTGAAAACGTTTGCGCTAATGCACATAGCATGTTTTTCGGTGCCACAATAGTTTCAACCGAAATTCCAAAAACCATAAAACCATGTTGCCGAGGGTTATCAAAAAACAAGTAACAAAGTAATAGCAGGAAAAGCGGCTTGTGTGTGCGTATGTGTTGTGAAAGCAGTAAAATTGAAAAACTATGAATTCTCCAGTGCATTGGCTGCGATAAAAACTTATTGCAAGAGTAGACCGACAACTTGGTTGAATATAGCAGGTGGCTTAATATGCGAGTGTATACCTGTGACTTGAATAATTTGCGTATATATACATATATTTATAGATATGAGTCATCATGCGCTGCTGAATATATGCATGTTACACTAGCAAAAAATCTCTAGAAAAACTACACATTTGCTACACCGATCTGAGGGGAGCCTTATCACTTGCATAGCAATAAATTCTCGGCAACGGTTTTAGCATCAACAAGCTTAACAGCGCTGGGGCTCGTCGGATGCCATGGAGAAAGTTACTAAAAGATAATACACACACACATATAACCAACCAGGATAACTGCATGCAACTTGGTCAAGGTGAATACGAAACCAAAGTAAAAATGAAATAATATCAACGGAGTGGGCGAACGGTAAATAAGAGATTGTATTTTCATCGCACAATTCGAGCGTGTGTGTCTGTGTGCATATATTTCCCGAAGCCACACATATGCATTTTCCATAAGCGGTGCACGTCTAGAAATATATGCGTGAGTGTGTGTGGAAGCTTGTGTTAGTAGTGGGCAGCAACTGCTGCTGGAAGTGAAGATTATTTATGTATAAACGCAAGCCTTGCGGTTTTCAAGTGCAGACACTTACCCAAAGGTAGCGTAATTAAAACTTACAGTGGTTGTTTTTGCCTGCAATAAAAATAAATTTATCAAAAAGTAGGCTATTTTCTTTTTATAAATATTGCTTACATATGTATATATGTGTGCGCTTATTGTTCAGAACAGAAATATTTTCGTTCCCTGTCGGTGTGAGTAATTAAGGAAACCCTTTCTGTATAAGCGACATACCAAGCGCTGTTGATGACAGTACGCAATTATGGAGTGGCCAAGAAAATATTTATTTTATTACATTTTTATAAAGCTTAATTAACCGCACGATTTCACGAACGTGTAAAGTGTGCGGTCAAATTGCAAATAATAATGGAGTACATATATATTGGAAATATACATTGGTGCATTTCTGAAATGTTCGTATTAATTTTAATAAAACCACATTTTTTACAAAATTATATTTAATTATTCAAACGAGTAGCCAGTAGGCGTGTTACATCGATTAAAGTTCTTGATTGTATTCCCCTCTTAGAGACTCTAGAGCATCCTAAGTCCTAATTTTCTGCGAGAATGTACTACACAGTAGTTCCTTTTGAAATAGTGATATCATCGTGGGGTGAGTTTCAGTACTTTTGGGATCGTACTCATATGAAGGAAAAATCTTTTTTAAATGTTTAAAAAATACTTTTATTTCAGTGCTGTTCCAAACTTCTCTTTCCTGTGTTGTTGAAGGTCTAGAACCGTGGGAGGTAAGTTTTATTTTCTTGCTGAAGTATATGTACATATATAGCCCGCTTACCTTTCACTGTTAAAAGTTTTAGTAAACATTAAATTGTATATACATTTCCTCAGCTGGTGGAGGAATACATTAGACAACACTTATGTTACTGTTAAATAATTATGAATTTGTTGTTTTTGTCTCCCTTTAAGTACTCCCAATAGCAAGGATTTAATATGGAGCAATTCCGAAATAACATGTTTCTGAAACTTATTAACTGTAAAAAAATAGTCCGAGTAGCGAATACCTCTCTAACTCCAACAAAGAGGCTTCTCTTTAAAGATTTTCTCATCGCCTAAAGTCAAAAATAAGTTGCATAATATCATTTACCATTTACCGCACTCAAAAGCTGGTAAACTGCATTTACGCATAAAATACTTCAGTTTAGAGTTCGTCCGAAGACAATTCTTGCCTTAACTGCATTTTGAGTGTGAGCAGATGTAAGTGTCTTCTTAACCACGTTTTTATTTACACACAACATGCGGTCGAATGCGAAAGTATTGCGAAATTCCAGAAAAATAAGACATTACTATTTTGCGCACAACGAAGAGTGGTGAAAAGAGAAAGGCATACCTGAGCTTAGAGCACAGCGTAAGCAAGTGAGCGAAGATTAAAGTGTTTACTACAACAGTTGGAGTAAACTGTAAGTTAGGGTATGTTGAAAGTTTTAAAAGACACTCGTAAACGTCTCCATCAATAACAATTTACCGTGGCAACCGTTAGTCCTTTCAGGTTGCATACCAAAAACTTACAACGTTTCCACAAAACCCACTGAACTACATAAATTAAAATACTAATCGTCGAGTGTGGCGGGTTTGTACAACAAATGCAACATTTGTCGGAACAGTAAATATATTACCAGCTTCAGCAACAACTGTGTTGATGGAGTACCACGAAATTTTATGTACAAACTTAATATATGTATGTATATGTATAAGAATTTAAAATATAACAACTTTAAAGCGAAGCTGTCAACATTTATGAAGAGCAGGAGCCAAGAGAAGCATTGCATAAAGCTGTAGAACAACTCGTGCAGTGCAGCGGATGAAAATGAAAAGCGGCTTAGGTGTGAATAAAAAACTATTAAATTTTTATGCAGAAAATATAAAGTAGGGGTACGTAAATACTTGTTGTAAGGGTGTTTTCTTATAGAACAATTTTCTATTGAAAGAAAAGAAAAGCACAGCCAATACAATTTTGAGAAAATGTATTATAGTAGTTTGAAAACTTTATGGAATTTAGAGTTGCAACAGAATTTCGAGTACTCGTATCTGATTAGTGTAAAAGTCTTTTAGCGTGTAACTAAATCATGTATGGACTACAAGGGACCTAACTGAATAATAAGGGTTCACTCCAGATAGGGTCTTAACTTAAAACGTAAATAAAACTGTCAGAATTTTTTGGACCCTGAAAACATATTGCATTAAATGATCGTAGTATAATCATTACAGTGACAACAACTTCCAACTAAAACGGAAAAAGGTCACTATTTTTAATATCTTTAATAATCAGATATAGAATCTCCAATTAGGTAAATAGCCCAGGTTATGAAGAAGTTACCGATATTTTAGAGCTTATCTTGAATAGTGAATATTCTCGAGTGCTTATGCAAACAAAGTTTCACATATTTTTATATCATATTTCCAAATGCATAAATCAATAGCACGGGTCATTCATACATATGTTAAAAATATCGATAGTGTTGATTTATGGTTAGCTTCTCTACTAATAATACGAAATTGCAGAGAAATTTCAAGCCAGCCATCAGTAAATGCCTGAGACAGCAACTCGCTCTAGAGCTACTCCGCTTGACATTCGCGCAGGTGTTTCAGTGGAATACATTCTATACATTTACTGTTTATTATACGTACATATAGTACATAGTACATACCCTATAAAAAGCAGTACCACATCGTGTACTAGGACAAGACCACGCTGCGATGCTAGTGACCGAAGTGGTCTGAACTTAACTCGATTGATGCCATTTCACTCCGCCTCAAGTTTTGAATTGTTTATCGCCTGTTTTAAGGATACATTTCGAAATATACAGCTGCAGCAGTACCCTTCTCCCTTTTTCACAACCTTACCGGTCAATTTGCATTGCAGTTATACGCTTTAGTAGTCTGAACTGAACCATATTGCTGGTTGGCAGCTGCCATATGAAGCAAAAGCAGACCCGTACCTGGTACTACTTTTGTATTAGTCCAGTGCAGCGGGAGATGCGGTTAAATATGTAACCAGTGCTGCTTCCAAGCATAGTGCAATGGCACTGTTTGTTGTCTTGCAGCATTGTTTCTATACATTTACACACATATGTATATCCGCGCAAGAAGGTGCGTTTACGTGTAAATTTGTTTTGTGCTGCTTGTTTGCGTGGGTTGCATAATATTGCTTGTACATATGAAATTGAGTCATTTTGCTTTAACCTTTTCCCTGCAAACCCACATATACACCGCATGCACGCGGCTGCATCCAAAGCATGTGTATACCTACATGTATGGGGGGTGATTGGGTTCTGTGTGTATGTGCTGGAGAACAAATGCGTCCAACTGTTAACGTTCGTGTTTGCAATGATTACGAAGGCTAGACAATCTGCGTTTAACATACACACACGCACATGCATATATAAGGTTGCGTAAATTACTAAAGTTCGATATGCAGCAGTGGCAGCTTCCATAGTTGCTGCTATAATTTATGCATCCATTTGAGTGAAACTTAAATTAAAAACCAACAAATGGTTTGAGTTCTGCTCACTTGGCTTAAGGGAAGAGTTTCAAATTGTTGAACTATGTGCAAGCGCTTGTATAAAGGCCTGGCTTTCATTTTTGTTTTCTTGAAATTTTCTACCTCAAGAGTGATAAATTAAATGTTGGAATGGACAATGAAGTGGAAGTTTTAAGTTTTAGGCTGAATTTCATTCAAAAGTCAAAGATCACATACAAGTAGTTTTAATTGATATTTTCTTCCAGAGTTTCTTCAAGTTTTCCAAACTATTTAACTCAAAAATTTCAATAAAACCAATACATTTATTAAAATAAAGACAAACAAATTTTATTCTTCAAATAACTCTTAGTGAGCATTTAGTTTACTAGCCTCAGTTGCGCAACTAAAGATGAACTCAATGAAATTTAATAAATGTTTGGTCGTCTATTGTTATTCATAAATTGTACTCAAATGTGATTGCTGAAATCTTCTCTCTTAACCACGTAGTCGTAAAGAATAAAACAAATTTAAAAAGAACTATGTTGGCATTGAGTAAGTTGGTCTTTAATATTTAGAAACAACTTTTTCTTCCGATTATCTAACACAAAAAAATTAAAAAAAGCAGTGTAATTATTAGAGGAAGCTATGCAGATCAATCACATGAAGATAAAGATGTAGGCTGCTATTAGGTACAACGAATCACATAAGGTAGTGTAGTTTTAAATATTAAAAAAAGTAATCATGGCTAAGTCCCCTAATAAGCTTTTGGTATGAAGTCAATGACCCTTTAATTTACATATTTTCGTCAACGACTTTTTTGTTTTCATTTAGCCAAGACGTCAACCTATGTTTACATTTATGTCATTAATCCTTTTGTTTACATTTTATGAGACCTATGACCCCTTTGATTAAATTATGAAGTCATTGACCCTTTTGTTTAAATTTAGCCAAGTCAACAACCTTTGTTTGAAATTAGCCAGGAAAAAACCCTTTGTTTACATTTCATGCCAATGACCTTGATTATAAACTTTGGGGGCCCTTTGTTTACATTATGAGGTCATTGAGCCTTTTGATTACACTTAAACAAGAGGCCTATATATGTAACTGTAGGTGTTGATGAGCTATTTTTCGATGAATGTGTGCGCTGGAGCATAATTGTCTTTGTGGGCAATTACGTACTCGCATTTTCAATCCCTGCTCAAAAGCAGATAAACGCAATCTATTTCACGCACACATTCAGTGTCGGACAAAACTCATTGGACTAACTCGAGTCTCACACATATTCCGTCATAACTTTTTACATAGATGCATTAGAAGAATAATTTTTTTTGCAAAAGAAAGATCACATATTCTATATTAACAAACAATGCAATTTTATTATCCAACTTTTATGTAAGATTTATAAATGATAACAGAAGGGAAAAAAGTAAAAAATTCGTGCGACATAACTCATTGGACTTTAGGAAAATATGAAAAAAAATTAGTTTTAAATTAATATTTTACTGAGTAGTCATTATTATTTTTACTTGCAACACATCTTTTAGGCACAGATGAAATCAAATTACTAATATGTGTGCCATTTATTCCATTCCAGGCTTTTTTTGAGGCAATAATAGCTGGTTTTTATAACCGTGAACCTGTTCCTTGTTAACTTGCCTGTTGACAGTTTCCTATAAGTTTTCAATCGGATTCATGTCAGCAGACTGGTCGGACCATCTGCAATATAAACTTGTTATTCCAAAAACCAATCCTTCTCAACTTTGAGGGTGTGTCTGCGGTCATTGTCATGTTGAAACTGCCAATCAGGCTGCATTTTTTTGGATAGCGTGAGGTAACATTTGGGTTTGCAGTATATTTTTATATTGGAACCCATCCATGTTCCCTTCTATTCTGTAAATAGGTCCTACTCCTTGACCAGAAAAGCATCCCCACACCATTATGTTACCCCACCATGCTTTACTGCACCCTGCAAATATCGACGGTCTAAACGCTTTTCTGCTACTTCGTACACCTGATATTCATCTGTGTTCTGCAAATTAAACTTGGACTCATCTAAAACAATGTCGACTTCCGTTGCTCTACAGACCAATTAATATGCAGTTTCAGAAGTTCCAAACGTGCTATCCTATTTTTTTTTTTTTTTTTTGTTTTGAAAATATATGGTTTTTTCGCTACACGAAACCTAAAGAGACCAGCATCAACGGCGCGTTGTTGTACTGTACGCGTACTCACTCCTAGTTGTAAGCTACCTACAACTTTTTTTTGCTGATATCTCTAGATATTTTTTTAACTCCCGCATTATTCGCAAGTCATCTTTTATCGAATTGACTCTATGGTGTCTTCCAATATTAATTTTTTTAACGATTCCTTCAGCTTTGTTCTTGCGTAAAATAGCAGAAACAGCTGATTTTCCTAGAGAATAATTTGTGCAAAGCTCCTTTGCCTCACATATTTTGTGAATTCGCTTGTAATTAATAATTTAAGTTCATTTGAACATATTTTGCCTAAAATTATTTTCTAAAATAATTTTTTAGTAGCATTATTTGGGAAAAGTTTATAAATTTCCGTACACACCCGTTCCCATTAAAATAAACAATTCGAATAAGTGTGATCTACGATCAACCATTATAAGTACCTGCAAAATTCTTTTCTCGCCATAAAACTGTAGATTAATTCATTGGAAGTGGTTATTTCGATGTCGAAAGCGTTAGTCCAATGAGTTATGTCGCACGAATTTTTTACTTTTTTCCCTTCTGTTATCATTTATAAATTTTACATAAAATTTTGATAATAAAATTGCATTGATTGTTAATATAGAATATGTGATCTTTCTTTTGCAAAATAAATTATTCTTCTAATGCATCTATGTAAAAAGTTATGACGGAATATGTGTGAGACTCGAGTTAGTCCAATGAGTTTTGTCCGACACTGTACACACACAAGCACGACGCAGCGGAGCATACCGCCACAACGGAATAAAAATTAACAAGATTCAAGCCCGCACACACACATAGAAACGTATGTGCTTGCGAACTTCGCTGCCTTTACATATGCAGACGTAGTCGACAGAGAAATAAAAGTAGATTTGTTTTTAATAATATGTGCCGCTGGAAAACAAGCATGCAAAACCCAGCATGCTGCTGGCTGGCAATGTTACGTATACGCCATGTGCACAAGAACGCCGTACACACCACATGCATAGTGCTAAAGAGGGACGCAGTGGGTATGCGAGAATTAAACAGCCAAGAAAGTTGCCGTTGAAATGAGTGTGTGAAGCAGCAAAAGTAAATGAACGTTAAATAAGCAAAAATAAGAGAAAAAAAGAAGAAATAAATAAAAAAATGAAACGATAAAACGATGCCGTCATGTAGTCTGAGATGTTGGTTACTAGAGCACAGTTAGCAAGCGGAAAAAGTATGAAAGCTGATCAGGAAAAAGTTTAAATTGCAGAAGACCAGCAGCGTAGCGTTGAGAGAGCGAGTGGCAAACTGACATTTAAGATAAGAGCGGTGTAGAGTGGCGGAACACTTGAATCGGCTCGAAACTGGAGCATAGCATGCCTCAATGGCGGTAATTGTGGCGGCGGGTGGGCACACCGCACACCCTGTGGCTAAATACCAAGTGTGAAGAGGTATGAGTTGGCGTGAATGTAGTGAATTGTATGGTGGCACGTGGCGTGTGGTGCAATTGCGCGGATACGAGTGTGTCTAATAAAAGTCATTCGTTGGTATTTGTGGCAACCAACTGATCGTCGAAGAAGTGGCACAAAAGCGCTGGCGGAATTAAGTGCAGCAAATTTTCAAATACCCACACTCACACTCATATATATACATATATATGTAAATGTATATGTGCATACACGTGGAAGTGTTCACATGTGTTTTACTGCCTTCGCGCGCTTATGTGTAACTTTGGATAATTAAATGAAAGTTGTGTAGCAATATTTAAGCGCCGTGGCGGCAAAGTGCTGGCTTATTAAATGCAATGTAAGTTGTAAATTACTAAAACAACAACTGTGCAAATAGTCAGCGAAAGTTAGTGTAAAGTAGAGTAAATGAGCGTATCGCTGAGGAAGTGAGCAAGTTAAAGGCGCATAGCGAATGTGAGCAGCTGATGAATGCGATAGATAAGTGAATATGTGACAAGCGCTAAATGTGCTTGCGTGCATGTGTGTGCTGGACCGGAGGATTAAATACATTGGTGATGTGTGTGTGTTATATTTAGTTTGTTTGTGGCTTGATTCATAACATTATCATTACACTTGAGAAAAAATTTATTGAGCTTGTAATGTGGAATCGGTATAAGAGTTAGCTTACGCCCATAAGTCCACCCTATTTGTTAAAATAGAAAATATCTCAGTACAGTTATTTAAATATGACGTTTGGCTATGCAGCCTAAATTTGTTTGATATCAGTTCGGAGCTACTTTCATGCAAGTGAAGGACCAAAAGCAAATATTAGCAGTTTTGTGATCATTCTATATGCACCCACCGACATCTTATGAGTTCTTAGGGGTGTAATGAGGATTTCTGACTAAGTGGATATTTAGTAGATTCAAGGTCAGTTTGTCAACCAGAATTTAAAAGAGCTCACTACCAGATATATTTGATCTCCAACATATGATCTCAAAGCGATCTTTGGTTAGTCTATCCGACTAACTTAAATATAGGTTACCTTTATGATAAGTACGATATCTGAAGCCAATTCGCAACACTATTTAAGTTTTGCGTGATATCACATGTTTTATTTTGTCTGAAGGTTGAGGTACTCTAAAGTTGAACATAACTACCCAAGCCCCAAGCATCGTTTTCTGTACGGTACACGTAATCGCGATTTTTTATAATAAATACTGTTGCCCAGTTAAAATTATAGAATATGACCCAAATACGCATTGCATGAATTCATAGGTATGTACCAGAATATATAAAAATATATTTGTTTATATATCTACAGTTGAAGAGTATTTGAGAACGACTTGAGTATATTGTATTTAAAAATTAATGTAATTAATCACATTAAATTTTATATATTCGCATTTGCAAGAGTTAAGAAAGAGGCGGCCATTGTTTGCTTTCCTTCTTTTAATCTCTTTATATCAACTTTGCCTTCGGCTCAATGCCGCACCCAGTGCTTTCTTCATCACAGGCAAAAGCATTGTTTTTCGTTTGTACTGTTTATCTTTTTTTATTGTTTTGTAAATAAGAGGTCCGGGAAGCGGCAAAAGAATTAAAAGGTAATAAAAACGGCATTCTTTGTATTCCATTTTATTTGTATTTATATTTTTTTATTTTTTAAATAAACCCCTTACTCACCTTTTACGTTGAAGAACTTGCTTTCTTTTACATGGAAAAAAACATTGTTATTCATTGTGTTAAAGGAGGATGGCAAATAATAAATTGTACAGTTACAAAGCACTTTTCAACGGCTGAGTGATTCCGAAGCATCTATTAAAGTTTATTTTTGAAGCATGAAAACAAAATGAAATAACAAATTGGATGTCAGAGTGGAGTTAGTTAAGTAAAATAAATGTGCAGCTTTGCAAGTAGCATTTATTGGTGCGTACGTAGTATTTGTGCAACTTAATCGCATAAATATTTGTGCTGACGCTGCTTAAGGAAAATGTATAGTTTGCAAAGTACTTTATATCAGAATTTTTGGATTAAATATTTTTTAATTGAAATAAGTCGAAAACATAAAATAAATATATGCTCATCTTATTCGAAAGCAAATAAATTTTAAATAATAAATTGTATACATAACAAGCAATCAAACAATATATTGCTAAAAATTTCAGTCTCAACTATTAAAATTCAGTTAGTTTTTTGCAAAAATGTGTGGAGAATACGATCTTTTGCTTATTTGTTATTTTTTAACAGCTGCTTGACTATTCAATTTCAGTTTTAATTAGTGATTTATATTAGCTGAGTTCTAATACGTATTTCGCATGCACTTTTTCATAAAAAATAATTTCAGTACATGGCGTATACGTAACTTTACCGCTTGTCTCTGATGCACACTCCTATTATACAATATACGAGTACACACATATATCGTCAACTAAAACGCAAAATAATGTTACAATTTTTCATAAGTTTACAGTCGAAGGGAAAACGATATAACAGAACCCACATATACTGATACAAAATTTGAGTTTTGGTTATAAAATGGTTATATATTGGTTATAAATAGGTTAAATATTGGTTATGAAATTTTTTTATATTGGTTACGAAGTGGTTACATATTGGTTATATCTGACAGCGGCTGCTGAAAATTTTATGTAAGATGACATGGCGAATCGTAAGCAATAAAAAACCCGATTTCGATTTTATGATGATACGTTGTTTTGCATTTTAGGTGAAGATTTAGTTGAAATTGAATTTTAAAATATTTAACTTTTTGTTTCGTAAGTAATTTGCAGAAATCGGTTCCTTGGCAATTTATTTCACCTAAATATTGTCTTATATCGTACATGATATTTTAATGTACATATGTATGTATTACCTCGCGGTTTTTTGAGTTGCCGAGGGCTGATCCCGATTTGAACAAATCCATTTCAATAACAAAATATTATTTTCGAATATGCATTGGAAAACCTTTAAATATTTAATCAGAAATGAGATTCTCTTCATAGAAGTTGTTATATTTTTTTAATTTTTTCTTAAATTTTCAAAGATCTTCAAGCTAATATAGTCACACATTCACTCACCACTTGTGTTGATCAAACGACTGCTTGCATCTGATGTGGCCTAGCTACAGAGATTTAATGCAGCTTAACTAATTTGTGGGCTTTGCGCAATGACAGCACGCACAAGTTCGTCAGGGAATACAAAACAAAACAAAAAAAAGCAACAACAACAGCAGCTGAAAGAGGTAAAAGCTGAGAATAAATTCAGCACAAATTAACAAGTTGATGGTAGTTGAAGAAGTCGGTAGAATTAACGGTACAAACGTTTGCCTTAAGCGCCTTGCAGATCTAGAGGGAATCGTATAAATACGAGCGAAACAACAAAACAAGATATAATCTAAAAAGGAAATAAAGCGGTACACAGAAGTGTTGAAAACAAACCAATACAAATAGGCTTTTTGGCCACAACATGCTTTCGCACTTACGCCGGACTAATAATGTTAGGCAAAGCCGAAGAATGAAGCAATGAAATGAAAGAGAAGAAACAACGCAAACCGAGTAATTGAGGAATTTGTGTGGACATTTATGTGTCAGAGTGGGTATATGCAAGAATAAATTAAACTAAAGGTCACAGCCATATCTTTTAAGTAATCGTCACAAGCGATTTCCATGTCGCCAGACACGCTAAAGCGACTGTAGCAAATGCTATACAAATTTTGCACATTTGACTGTCATTACAGTGACACTCGCGCTAGCAGCTATGGACAGCATGTATACATGCCGCTCCTGGAGTACATAAATAACTACGACAGTCATGCATATTTCTATATATGCCACACTAGCCTTGAAAATACATGTGATTTTATGAGACCCCTCAAGCAAAACTTATCTAAGCGCGAAGCAAAAATTCGTTAAAAAAAAAGAAGCAGTTTTCAACTGTTTCCACAGTTGTTGCAACAGCGCCAAGTGTTACATGCAACAATTTCCGCCAGCTACTATGAGCAATCACTTAAAGTTGCTCGACCACCACTCAAACTGTTAACATTGCTTCGCTGACAGCACTTGGCGGCGCTGTGGTTGACACGCTGCTGATGAAAATGCAACACTTATACGCCCTGACGCACACTGTGGGCGGGCGGCAAGAAGGCAAATATGCAGTGAGAAGGAAATTAAAAATTAAAAAATGAAGAATGAAGAATGCGGCGTGCAAACGTAGCAATTTTGATTGCATTTCGGTGAGCCAAGGAGGAGACACAAATAATTTGTGCGTGGCAATTGACGCGGCTGTCAGCAGCCACAAAAAAAGCTCAGCAAAAGAAAAGTTCTGCAAAGCGGCTAAAAAATGTTCGTTGTTACAATTGTTGCATGTCGTACGAAAAAAGCGTCGGCGAAAAATAAAATCAGCCAAAATACAATGACAAATGTTTGAGACGGAAACAGCTTATTGCTTCGCGCAGATTGCTGAGATATCGCGGCAAAAAATTAAATTTCACGCCAAAAGCGTTACGGTGTGAAATCAACAGCAATCTGCACGCGAAATTTGGCTGCTGAATGCTGTTGTGTGCATTAAACATATACAAGCGCACATATATCGCATACAGTAGCGCAAATGCATTTTTGCATTGAAGAAAGTGAATTTGCAGCCGCATGTCCCACGATAGAACTGTGTTGCATAGTAGAGAAAATTCAATATAAATTTCTCGCTTTTTGTTGGAGCATTAAATTTTCTCAAATGTGTAATGTTCAACTGTCAAACTATAAAAGTACATTGAACCTGTCCTTTGTGGAGAAAATGAAATTTGGTAGCTAAAATTAATAAAAGTTTCAAGTTGTCGGTGTTAAAATTTCAAGATTATTTTCTTTTTTTTTTGAAAGTTTTTAGTTGAAAAATAAAATATGCCAAAAAGTACACTCCTCACATAGGCCTAAGGCGAGAAATTCTAGTCCACATTTGATTTTGTTACCGACCGAGAGCAGAATTTTGCACCACCGTAGCTGCAGTTGGATGCAAGTGTCTGCCTGCGGGACTGTACACTACATAAAATTGGCAATAAATCAAATCACTGTCTGCCCAGCACTGCTGTTGCATATTGTCTGAAACTGTTTGCAACTGGCCGTTTTTATCTATTTTTACATACGCGCGTAAATGCTTACCGCTTACCACTTCCCCTCCCCTGTGCCATTGTTTTTTCAGGCGAAGCCATATTTCGCGTAGCACTCACTCACACATGCGGACGAGCGGGAACGTTTTAGTGTGCGTATGATAATGTCAGCCGGATGCGGAAACTGTTTGTCAAGCTTCAAATGTTGACTGAAGTTAGTGATGGCGGCTCGCAATGTAAACTCTGACTTGGAAGCATATTAAGTTGTTCTACATGTGGCACACTTTTGTTGTTTTTGCCTAGTTTCGGTTATTGTGAGGCTGCAGTTGGTTTATAACTTCTGTAGAAACTAGTAAAGTGGTGAATCAGCTGCAGATTTGTGGTTTTTTTTTTTATAATTTTGGCAGCACTTTTAAGCTGTTAAAATTTATTTTCAGCAAGGTGGCAACTCTATTTTTAATATTTAAGTATTTTAAGTTTTTATGTATATTTGCTGGCGTTCCGTTTTAATCTGCCAAAATATTTTATCCTATAAACAAATGTTCTACAGCTTCATTTCCAAAAGCTTTTTTTCCAAGCCTCCAAGTTCCCACAGGCACTTCAGGTATTGCCATGATTGCATTATTCGATTTTGTTGTTGTATGCATTTTAGTTTTTTTATGTGTGTACAAAGTTTATTATTGTATTATAAAGCAGCACATATTTATTTTTACTATCCCTTTAGTGGGGGAAAATATAAAAATACTTTGAGCTTGCGGAACGTTGCATTAAAAAGTTTCAGCGACGACGTGTTGCTATTTTGTTGCGTTGTTGTTGCATTCGTGCTGGCAGCAGCTGTTAAAGGTGAACGGTTATTGCTTGCTTATTTTATGGAAAAAGTTAGAATTTGTTGAATAGCCTTAAATGAAGTTGTGCGTTGGCAGATGAGCACAGGAATAATAAGCAATTTCGCAGTGAATTCGGAAAGTGGCCGGGTAAAGGGGTTTTAAGCGTTGTTTGTTGGGTTCTGAAATTTCCCTTAATGCAGAAATATTACGCAGAAAATTGCGCTTATAAATCGAATATGTAAGTTAAGGTTTTTAAAGGTGTATTAGAAAGATAACAGTCGACTTTGGAATGCTCCAACGGGGAGTGCAGGGATAGTTGTGGAGCCGAACGCATAACTTATCAAAAAACTGCAGGTAATTTCAGAATGATTCTTCGATACGCTGAACATATGGTTTATTGCATAGTATTTTCTATAGCCATTTAACATTTTTAAGATTCCTATTTATGTATTGGAGCAAAACTTTAAGCTGCTTTGCGTATAGAGCTCATTACCGAAAGCAAAATTCAATTTTACAATAACATAAATATATAATGTCTTCAAAGTGCATATAACACTGAACAGTAATATGCATTAGACAGTAACATGCACTAAGCGAGTGTATCTTATTGAGAGTTTCAGCAAATTGGTTCGCCTTCCAAATGTGGCGAAGCGCTCTGTCAGTTTTGCGAATCCGATTTTGGGTATTAAGTTTCTACGAATTTCAAATTTTGCTCTGGTGATAGCTACGTATTTTCAGTGTTAATGTATGTAATACACGTTTGCTTGTTTTTTAGGCATCACTCTTCGAAATTCTATACTTCCAAAGAAGCAGTCATCAATCTAAATTTTCGAAAAGTTGCAAAACTAAACTGATTGAAAATGTTCCTTAAAGTCTAGCTCATTAAAATTTAATATCCTTGCGTCAAAATATACACAAACAGTGTGGCCAATAAAATGCAGGTAATCAATGCCAATAAAATATCGAAGCTTAATTAATAGCTCTCGAATTCGTTCATTTAAGTGTGTATTAAATTCAATATTTCGCAATGATGAATACAATACATCGAATGGTGAATTATGCCAATTTATGATTGATTGCATAATTGCGCCAATTTAATTTCTGAATGACTGAAAAATGAAAATATGTTAATCAGTGCAGTTAGCTAACCTAATGTGCGGTTGAAAGTATTTAAAATTCAATCAAATTAATTGAGGATTTTCGAGGTATGCTTGTCTAGAGTAACTATTTAAATCATGGTATATACATAATCAATGCTTGGGCTTAATTTTTGTTAATGCAAATATGGGGGTCATTGTTGATATTCAGTCGAATTCCACTAGTGAGGCGAAAGTCTGATAACTTAACCTAACTTCTATTGTCACAAGTGACACAAATACACATGCTTGTATAAACGAACTTTTATTTTAAATTTATTTTAAAAGAACAATTAATAAAGGATTACAAAAATAACTTCGTATAATTTTACAGCATCGACCCGTCTTCGATGGTTGTTGCTCTTCGACTTCATTTTAATCACTCACGCCGAGTCGTATCTTCTGTCACATCAACTCAGAGACGTATTTTTTGGCAAATACGCTCAGAGGCGCATTTTTGTGGCGTGACACAAGAATTAAATATAATATAGAATTTTGCTTAAAAAAGCATAACGTTGAAGACTTATTTAAGAAAGGTATACATTTTTATACAAGCCTTTAAATATAGTAGGTCTTTAAAGAAAGAAGGAAGAAAACAAACTTCATCTTCTTTATTGGCATGGACACCGCTTACGCAGTTATAGCCGAGTTTACAACAGCAGGGATGTTTTGCTCTTTTCATTGATAGAGTTTTTTACGTGGCGGCTTCCAAACCCAGCACACAACCCTGAGGAGCGGAGGTTGAGCCTTCTCACTTTAGCTCGCCTTCAAACGGTTGCTTTTTGGCTACGCAGAGGATACTTGGTCTAAGACAAGAAGCCGTGAACTGCTTGAGTCATATGTAAAATATGCGTTTCTGGCCACTTCAAAGAGAATGTCGATCAAAGAACTTTCCTCACTTGCGTTAACATCTACACATGGCTCTATCCTCCAAACAAACACATTATTTTAAACATTATTGATTGCTGTTGTTGTTCTTATTTTTACACGCTGAAAAGCTACAACTTTAGTTTCAAGGTGCACACCTTTTTAATAATTTAACAATTGGGTAAACGGCACAATTTATCCCAGATTTGAAATGATCCGGTTTAAGGCTATTTTAAGAAATTAGGTGATTTCTTAGGTGGCATTAAAGTACACTTTATCTTAGTTTTTCACCATCCTTACAAAATACATAAGTAGGGACAAATGCATGGTAAATATTTCCTTACTACATCAATGATCCCAAAATAATAGTCATTCGTTAAATTCAATACATTATGTTAAAAATTTGTGAAAATATAATTCTGCGCTAAAAAGGAAAGTGACCCATTCAGCCAAGAAGAAAACGAAATTAATGCTCTCAGGGCATAGGTTAAGAATATGTCGATTAAGCTAAGGTAAACACAAGTGTATAATACAAGTATGCATAACCTTAACTAACGAAACAAAACAAGAAACGGGTTGTGGCCCACACAGTTTTAATCTTAGAAAGTAAAAAAATATAAAAATCATGACGCAGTTTCAAGTAAACGCCTACGTAAAACGAAATGCCACAGGCTTCAAATTTGTTTCCATTTTCCGCATTCAACTTAATCAAACTACGCAACCTTTGAACTTTACGAGCCGGTTTTAACTAACGCAGTGGTTTCCGATTAAAAGCCTACGCTTAAAGCTTTCATTTCTTTCGGCAAATTTCACTTTAAACACGCTTGTGTGCTATCACAGCACAATCACACATAATCGAATACAAATTGAAAGAGGATTAAAAGTTTCATCAGACTGATACTTCCACTTTTGCCATGAGTTATTCTTATATTCTGATATTTATTGCCTGCTGCAATGTGCAAGCATAATTTCAAATAAATTTGCATAATTGAATTATTGTCATAATCGACTGACGTTGATCTGAAACCTCGTACCTAGAAATCAGCAAGGAACAAAACAAAAAAAAAACTTGGAGTGAAAATGACAAACAAAGCTAACGACACTTCCTGTGTTGTGCAGCAGAGTAAACTTGAAAGCAAAGCGGTGAAAAGCGGTGCGGCAAGGGTATGCGAGCTCGCTAAACAACCAACGCAGCGATGAAAGCGACAATCAAGCTATCACTTACTAAAAGGAGGATTTGCAAGGCATGCGTGGCACATATAAGGACAGATATGCAAAGGTAGTGCTTAGTGAGGTGGGGGTTAGATGATCTGTGGCAGACGCAGAAAAAAGAATATTAGTTTAATTATTGTTAAGGTTTTTCAGGTCTGAAAATTAGATAGTTTTTGTACATAATTTTTTCTATTATTTAAACGCCATAAGATGTTACCAGGTGGTGCTCTTTTCAAAAATTTTCTTTTTACTTGTAGAAAAAAATAAATAAATAAAAAATTTTACTGAGATTTCGGAATCAAAGTTGAAACTCGAAAAGGTTTATGTAAAATTTTGATTAAGCTCTCATTAAAATTCGCTGCTATTTTGCACTGGCTTGAAAGTTCTGCAAGCAAACAAAATTCTTGGCAATCCAAATCGAATACCCAGGACAATAACGTTTCACACCATTTTATAATTAAAATGGTTTTTATCATAAAACACAGATTGCTTCGTAACTACGGTGAGGATAATTAAGATTCAATAATATATTAACAAGTGGCAAGTTTACTCATTCTGAATTATATTACATGTAAACTAATGTATTGTAGAACTAGTAGGTTCTGTACTGACTTCTTTAAATATTCTGTGCGATTAATAATTTTTTTTATATTTTTGTTTCATTAAATTTTAAACGCTCGAACGATAATCGCGCCTCATATCTTTAGATTTTTTATTAAAATTAAAATGAAAATCACGTTACTCGTGCTAATCCCCAGTATTAAATTTTGTGTGACGTCCCTGCCCATAGAAGCCCATAAATTCAGAAAATTATATATATTTCATTCAATTTTTCACGTTTGCCCAACTCACTGCCGGCAGCTTCCTATTGCGTCAAAGGCCGCTGACGCGACACAACAACTACGCGCTGCTTACCTCGTCTGCCGCATCCTTTCGCCGGCAAGCACATACACATATGCAGTCAGCTAAGCTAGCTGCCGGTGTGGTGTTTCGCTCGCATCTACCCGCATAGTATTTTTTGTCGGTTAATATTGTAAAGGAAAGCAATTTTTTGTCGCTGATTTTGTGCGTTCATCATTTCATTTCTTGTCTTCTTTGCCGTGTTCTTTCTATTGTCGCGCTTGTATTTTATTTCTGTGTGTTTCTGTTTGCTTCTTATGTTCACCTCTCGGCTGTGCGCACTTACATCGCTGCACGTCAGAGGCGTGTGATAAGCTGTTATTATGTGCGTGCCGGAATGAGCGTGTTCGTTCCATCAGCGTTTATGCTTCCAAGGTATCTCCGCCACGCGCTTGCACTTATGCACACATACACACTTACACATATACACATAGGCGGCGCAATGGCTATAGCATACCTGTGAATCCGCTGTCGTCTGGAATCAGCGTTGCGGAAGCGCTCTGAAGTATGCTTTAAGCGGATGTTAGTGTGTGTGTGTGTGCCTATGTCTTTAGGTATTTGCTTCCCTAGCGTAACATGAATTGTGATATTTTCATCCTCCGGTTAGTTTTATGCGCCTTAGATGTGCCATATATTACACGGTTTAAAATTATGCTCTTATTTTTTTTACAAACTTTTTGCAATTTGTCGCTTTGCATGTTTATCGCTTCTTAAATCATTTATTATGGTATAAATTTTTTCGAGTAGGCTTTAATATATGCCCTGGAACAATGAAGTATACGTAATTAATAGCTCATAAATTTCAGATTAATTTGCTTTGATAAGAACTTTAAATTTATTTATTGCATTTGGGTTCACTTGTACTTTGCTTTGTTGGTATGTGTACATACATGTGAAACCTAAGAAATGAGATTGAGGTTTCAGATATATTTGGATGTTTTTTATCAACACTGTAGTTTCATTCCCGCAAGGGTGGCTGTGAATTGAATTCATATCTTGCTTAGGTATTTCTCAGAATTATATGAAATTAATGGTTGAAGTGGTCACAATGAGGTATTGAATTCGATATATTGACTATGCGGATGCGTCATTGAAGTGATATGACGCTTCTTGAAGGCAATCACTTTGTTTTCCTTTTCAGATTTTATACTGATTGAAATAGTTATATGAATTAATTATTATGTATTTATACGCTTTACTTGTTGCTCAAACTAAAATACCGCAAATTTGTCATCCTGTACATTAACTACAGATTTCCACTCATTAGAGTACAAAAAATGCTAAACAAAACAATTTCGCTGAAAAGGCGTAATCATTAATCTCAATTGTTTAGTTATTGCTGGTGACCTCAACATGACGGTTAATTGGAAAATAAATGATATGATCTTCTCTGCTTACAATTAAAATAATTGTAAATGAACCAATAATCGCATTAAAATGAATTCATTAGTATAGTAATAATAAAAGCGATATAAATTTCAAGTTAAATCTTTATATCTTAATTTTGATCTTTCAGTTTTTATGGCAGTTACATGATATGGTGGTCTGATCTAGGTTTCTTCAAATATTTTAGCATTGCCCTGGGTAATAATCCGCTCCAAATTTCAGGAAGATATCTCAGTAAAGGAAATAGTTTTCCACACATATCTATTGACAAAATACGCAAAGACATTTTCGACTACCCAATATATTGTATCCTGGCCAACTGAATATAAAAATAAGAGGGTTTGTATAGATTGATTCGTATAGCATGTGGCGGCGCCCATTATTAGATGAAATTTCTCATATTCTTATCATATATTCCTGATACTTTCTGAAAATGTGCGCAAATTTCGCACAATATTGGTAAAATACGTTAGTATTGACATCGGCTTAGTTTTCTTAATAAAACCTCAATAACAGTGCCCCTGGTACATGACCACTCGAAAAAAACTTTCTCTAACTTGTTTATGGCTTGTTTTCGGTGGGTAGACTTTATACTAAACTAATCGATCAATGTTTTAACTGTTTTAATGAATATAAAAAAGCATATTTCTTTGACCACAAAATGTTCTATATAGATTCAGACTAAGTTCTTATTCTGTTCTGATTAATAAATAGTTGGCAGAGAGCTCTTAGCTATTTTTGAATTTATGAGCTAGTATGGAGAATATGCCAATAATAGATGAAATCTGAAAAAACTTCTTCAACATTGAAATTAAGAACTAGTTTCAACTGACCCAATCTGTAGTTGTGAGCTGCTCACGAAATGACGAATGTAGTGACGACCTCGGTTTGCCTAATGGTTCACTTGTTTCATCTAAGAATTAAGGCCATATGCTTGTGCAATAAACACAGTAGTTTATTAATTATTATTATTTTTATATTCTACCATTTACTAATAAAGTCTCACACATAACTAAATAGAAATATTATAGCTCTCTGCAATACTTACCCGCTTTTGCCGCAACACCTGTAAGAAATAGATAAAGATTGTCGTTTTAAAATTCGATTACAGTTGACTTCAGTAAGACAATTCTCCACGGATTATGGTAATAAATGCCGAAATGACATTACCAATCGAAACTCACGTAAAACATGTACACTTTCCGTTTACGGCGTGCCGGACTTGAGCCGCAATAAATTTAGTTATTTCCTATCAACAGCTTAACTCGCCTAATGTGATGTGAATACAAGCATATTGGAAAAGCATCAAATCTTAGCTAAACTTAAAAAGCAATAAAATGTAAATTATCCCAATCGAGAAAGCAAACAGCTCGAACTTTATTTTCTTTATTGTTGATTTTTTCTTCGCTTGCTCATTTTGTGTCCGCCATAAATGGCAATAAAAACGATGATTTTTCATTTACCTAAAACTTTTTGACTTTCCGGCGAAGGCTTAATTTATCAACCGTAACTGTGATGGTTCAGCGGTCACTCATGGTCCAGCGGTAATGTGTGCGCTAATGATAAATAAATACAAACATCGGACGTGAAATGGCATTTATTTGAGCTGTCGATAATTTGATATCTATTATAACGTCACTCAGATAATGATTAATTGATGATTGGTTTTGCATTCAATTGTACATTTCGAGTGTTGGTAAATTAAATCACTAAAACGATATTGATTTTGCAAGCAAAACAAGTAGAACGTTTATTTTTGAAGGACTTCAGTAAATTAATGGTTTTCAAACCATATAATGTTGGCAATTTTCCGCATCATTAACTTAGATTGCTTAACAAGACTTCAAGTAACGGTAGCTTAAGTTAACAAAACTTTCTCGTGAAAGAAAATATGTGAAATTTGAATTGTATTTAAATTGGGTTGGTTGAAATTAGTTTAAATAGCTTTTGGGGATTACTGGTTATAACAATCAAAATTTACTGCCGCAACTCAGTAGAGGGAGTTATGAACTACCACTTCGAAGGCGGTGGGTGTGAGGTTTTTTTTTTTGACATTACTCTAGTTATAGATTAGTCGTGCGCTTTTTATACCTATATACTTTTGTATGTTGGGTTGTCGAAAAAGTCTTTTCGTATTTTGTCAATATATGTCCTTTCAGTAGTATATCTCCAGTGCTACCAATCACATTGTGTCATACCATATAGTGTTGAGAGGTGAGATTTTAGGCTTTATTTAACCAAAAAAAAAATCTCTAGCGGAAAAATTGCAAAAAGCGGTTGATCAAAGTGGTACATATTTATTTATTAATTTAAATATAAAAAAAAGTTGAAATTTGATTAGAAATACGAAAAGATTTTTTCGGCTACCCAATATATAGGTTAGTACAGTAAATACATATATTTGGAAAGTATTTTTGAACAATGCCACGATAGTCTTTGTTATCAGAACATTGCCTGTGCTATACGAAAGAAGTAAACTGATTTGTATTCTAGCATATTAAAGATCTTTAACGCGAAAAAAGAAAATCATTTTCTAATTCGAAACTAGTATTCACAGCAAAATATAAATTGGTTACGGAATGTGAAACCCCACTGCATAAGGAAGACAGTACTCACTCGATTTGTGTTTCAGCCAGATTTATGGAGAAGAACTTTGCTTTATTGAGAAATTTGAAATAGCTTGCCGAAATACAAAGGAAAATGCTGGTAATATGAAAAAATCGAAAAAATCTTAGCAAAAGTTGCCCTAGTAAGTAATAAGATTTTTGCCAGTACAGCAATCACTTGCCTACATCTAACGCAAATCAAAATTTTTCACCGTGCAACAACTATAATATAACGGTAGTGCTACTAACATGCATATGTACATATTTGCCAGCATACTTATTAAATTATTCCTCTATTTGCTATTTTTCAACTATTCATAAGTAAGAAAATTACATATTTTCCGCTTGACGCTTATGAGCTGACGCAAGCGAACGCCTTCCTGCTTTGGCATTGATGATGTTGCTCACGCTGCTGTGAGTGAAGATCCCGCTGTCACAGCAACAAAGTAACACATACCAACGTAAGCATGCACGGCTCTTGCATTTGTATGCGTGAGTTTTAGTTAAAACTAAAAATTCACTGAATATTCATTGAGCAAACGAAAATGGAGAAATAAAAGAGCATGTGTGTGCGACAGAGCTTCAAAACATAGAAGGTATTCAATATGTACACCATGCAGGGGTATAAAGGCCATAACACACGGTTGAATATTAAGGTATGTGTGCCTGTTCGCTTGCTTATGAATATATTTATATGCATGTGTGTGTGTGTTTGTGATTTAGACAGTTTGCTTTGAATACGAATTTATTATGGGTTTCTCATTTACGCTTCCACAGCTGCTTTCTGCATTGGAATGCTTAAGTTCTGTTTGCTTTGTAATTGCTATTAAAATTATGTGTGTATATAGTTGTTTTAAAATTTTATAAAAGAAATTAGTCTGATGTATTCCTTTGCTGCCCATCATTGCTGTGCTCTTCATGCTGAACGACAAGCCTTTTGCGCTTGAGCTACTCCTAGCCAACTCATAAGTTTAATTGGACCTGTGCAACCGCCATGAAACTGTAGTGCAGTAGTTTGCTGGATTGCCTGCAACAGCTGCAGTGCTTCTGATAAACCACTATCACGTTTTTGCAATTTTGTCCGATGCTTTTATCATACCGCACTGCCGTTTTGTACCTCGCATTGCCAAAACATTCGTTTTTCCTTCTGCCCAACAATACCAGCTGCAGCCACCAGCCTAGAAAAGGCAAATAGAGATGGGAACTTTGTTGATAATTTCACGGTTGCCGTTTTGTGGCTTTATCTATTGTATAAGTAAGTGGACCCAACAGTTGTCCACTGCTGTCACCAATTGGTTGTTGTGGCTCCTAAAAGTATGCGTAACATGAAGTACCGACTCGCTTAGCCGACAAGTAATGGAGTGCTATGCACACACACATGTATATTCCATGTATTCTACATGTATGTATGTACAGTCTTATATACCGAGCGCCTACTAACTCATTAGTTTGGAAGCAGGTGCAAAATCTAACCGACTGTTGAAGAACTGACAGCAGTTTTGATTTAAAATTTACTAGAATGTCTGGCGGCAACAAGTAATTGTCCTTAATGGCATACTGTCATGCCACAATCAGGCATGAAGGACTCACCAGTAACCGTCACTGACACAGTGAACGTTAAGTGACGCAGTGGGACCAATTGCGTGACCATACCAACAGGCGGCAGACTTACAATCTCGCTTACAATACTCAGTCAGTCCGAGTGCTGAGCGCTTCGCTCTTAATTTATTCATCAGCTCAGTCTTACCTTGAGCGAGCGAGCGCCATTGCCACGCCAGCGGTTTTTGCAACAAGTGTGCCACTTCGACCGGAAATGAAAATTTCCTGTTATAATCCGCAGAGAGATTGTTACCTTTTACTTGAAAATTTTGCACTCATTCAAGTGAATGGCTTTGTGAAATGTGCAAAAGTGCCACGTAACAAACCCATTCAGCAGCAGTCAAGCCCAACGCCCAACGCCCAACACCAAACACAATAAGAACAACTGAAAGCCGTTCAGTTCATTTTCTTATTTTCAACTGCTATACAAAGTCTGTGTCACCTCTCAACCCTATTTGCTTTGATTAAAAGTTCGTCGAAGAAAAATGCTCTTTAACCAACTGCAACCGTTATCTCGTTGCAAACACTCACATACATTCGTGTATAGATATAAGAATTAACAAATTTACATCTATGTAGTAGTGAGACTGCATTTTACAGGCGGTAAGACAGCAAAGCAAATCGGGTTAAAGCTTTGATTTCTATTCGTATGCAGTTGTTTTTTTTTTTTTAATTTTCTACTGCTTTGCATTTTTCATCTACTTTCTGCGCGCGTGCTTTGAACATTTTCTGCAGGCAGCCAAACAAGCTGGCTTTTAATGATTTCAAATTTGTTACACTCACTCGCATTGTGCTTTTACGAAAATCATTCAGGCGCACAAACACACACACACAAACAAACTTACAAAAAACCATTTCGCATCCTTCGGCTTTAAGGTTGCTGGAATAGCTTCCCTCTTTTCTTTTTTAATAAATCGATGCGCGCTGCGAGAGTACTCACAAGCCTGTCAACATTAATCAAATGAATGATTTTACTAATTCTTCTTCTACTTGAACAATCTGTAAAGCAGGTCCTCACTACAAATGTTGGCTGTATTGAATGACTCAGTAACCTTTCAGTTTTCATTGTGATTCTGCAGAAACTTGCGGCTTACAGCCGGCTGTGGTCATATAAGTTGGGCTCATCGGGAGCACATGAAAGAGAAAAATTTGCAACAATTTTAGGTCTTGCTGTAAGGATTTACATTTCCGGCAAATAGTTCCAACAGCATTTAGTAGATGTGAGATAAACCGTGCTTTCATACCATACCCTTTGGTGAACATTTTGAAAACAAAATGATCCTTCAACAGTCAACGAATTACGAAATTATAACTTCCCTATGCAAAATCTTTGGCAATCTTTGTAGCGTCTTAAAAGAAGTATAGGCACCAAAATAGAATCTTTAGTAATTACTATTACAATCTTACGCCCGAACTTAGTTCTTCCGTACTTGTTTCTAAATATTATAGTTTTTAGTTTAGCTATCATCAAATATCTCAAGAATATATTTCAAGTGGTACGATGCCGATCAATCCCATTCGCAATCACAACTAAACGTTTTTATTGAGTTAGTGGCTAGATAAGATACCGCCGAAGCCATTAATTATGTGAAATGTTGTGCGCTTAATATAGTATTTTTATCTAAGCAACAAAATGTGCCGAAAAATATTGACTAAAATTCTTCAATAACAATAAAATGAAGATAAACTAGTCTTTGTTATATAGCTTATCAATTTATTGTTTTAATTTCAGACTACTAAAGCTTTTTCAGGAAATAATAAAAAATAATCTGTAACTCGCTTTGCGTGCCGACTTTTTATAGCAACTATTTGTTGTTGTCGAACAACGTATGTACGAAATACATATAAAAATGATTACAAAACATCCAATTATATTTTAAAGTAAAAATTAAATTTGTTTATTTATTTTACAATTGCTTTGTGGTTTGCTTGATCCAGGACTGGAACGCCGGAATGTCGGTAAAAACGGCTGGTTGGCCATTGTTGCCACAACCACCCCAGGAGACCAAACCAACCAACTTATTTTCGGAGACCAAAGGACTGCCCGCTATTCCGACACAAACACCATTTTCTTTGACGAGGCCGCACACCATTGTACTGAACACTTCATCCTCACTCCAGCCATAATCTCCAGAAACGCATTCTTTGTAGTCTATTATGGTCACAGGTACCTCGTTTAAATTCGGGTTTATGACCACAGCAGTGGACCCGGTTTTTCTTTCCTTACTCGCCAATTTTATAAAACGAGTTTCCACTGATTGCGCCAATTTCAAGATGGCCACATCATTTTCCATGGTGACAAAATCGAAATCTACTTTAAAACTGTTCGCTTTAGTTTTGATGATTTGCGAGCCATTATTTATACCAACAACTCAATTGATCAGCATCGTAGAAAGCCAAGCACGTCGCTGATGTCACCACTGTATTTTTGTTAATCAGAGCGCCACCACAGATTGTAGTGTTGGCGGATGTTTGAACCGAAACGACGAAGGAGTCTGCGTGAACAGCGGCAGCACTGGCGCTGCTGACGACCACGAGCAGCAGGAAAACGTTTGAAATTTGCTTGAACATTTTAAGAAAAGTGCTTTAATTTATTATTTAATATATTTCGTGTGACTCACTCTACACGAAACTGTATAATATGGCCCAGTCCCATTTTAACGTTGTTTTATACTCTCCAAACCGCTGACAAGTTTTACCAACTGTTTGGAAAACTGCTTTCTTAAATATTTACAGTTAAATAGTATGACTATTAGTTAATTTGCACAGGTTTTTTATACCCGCAGACTTTGTTTATAAACTATTTAACAATAAAAAACAAATTGCTACAATTGTGCAAGTCGAACAGTCGTGCATGTTGTTATTCCCCTTATAGTGACGCTGTGATATTCAGCATGTTCTAAGAATTGGAGTTTTCTTTATAATGACAGAACACGTTGTGGTTTCAATCTGCTTAACCTAGCTTAATCCCAACTCCTGCCTTAGATTATCACTGTTAGAATAGATCAACAACTTCGTTTCCATATTTCGTCTAGTCTAATGCTAAGGACTAGCTGTTTCTTCCGTCACTATCGCTTCTGCTACGCAAAGGATCTAATGCCCTTTAAGATTTAAAGGGAAGGAGTATAGACTAGACCAAAGACAATGCAACGATATTGTAAACAAGTAAGTCTATCGTGGGGTTTTTATTCTGAGAACGCATTTTATCAACTGAAATACCCAGATACAGATGAAAGAGCTCTAGATAAGCCATGAAATATAAATTAATTAGACAGGACAATTAAGACATCGATGCACTGTTGCTGAGGTATTCCCCGTCAAACTTGTGAAAAATAATCGCGTGAAAGTGTTCGCGATTTAATTCCAGTTTCTGGACGAGATGTATATTTCAAGTTACTGTTAACAGTATGTATAGCATTGAAAATGTTAAACTTTACGATAAAGCTGTCAGTTGTCAGTTTATAATACTAAGGTCGTTTTTATTTTATTTTCCGCTTAAGTTATGTCGAAATTAGAGTCATCAAGCGTTTCCAGAAAATAAAATTTAAATTTGATATGCGTCCAAACATGAAGGAAGTTAGAAAAGGAAGTGGCAGAATAGACTTTCTGGTACAGAAAAAAACAAGTACATATAATGACGGAGTTTTTCGTTGGAGAATATAGCGATTTGATCAATGTCAAAACTGTTGACCAGCTATTATTTGCCTTACCGTCATTTACAAATTCAAATTTGGTGCTGAGGGTGTGATGGTGGGGGAAGGTTGATGTATTTAATGTAACCCTTTTTTGCTCATTCCAAATTAATAATAAATATTTAGGCATGCTTGAAAACCAACGACAAACTTAATAATCATAAATAAATTAGATTAGTTGTTACTATAAATGAGATCTGTCGACAGATAACAGTAATTGCTACAAAAGTTCGATAATTTGAAAAGTGTCGTGCGTAAAAAACACTTGATAGAAATTATTTGTTTTTTTTTTCAACAACATAAAACTTAACATGGCACAGGTTTTTTGGAATAAAAAACCTTCCACGTGGATGCAAAATATCAATATCTTTTCAATCAAGTTGTGTATCAGCTTCTTTATAGCGAGCTTTATTTCATTACAAGCCCTTGATTGGTTAAGGAATGAGTTCTGAACTATTATCTATAAATAATCTCGATTAAATATTTTTGAACTTCTAAACAGCTAAGTTTATATAACGGTGTTTTGGGGATTTCATCGAAACCGTTTTAAAGATTTCGAAAGTAATTGGATGAAATGAAAAGGTTTTTTGTTTAGGCGTATGTTTTTCAATGGGGCAATCCTATTTTGGAGATGATCTTTTCGAAGGCTGTTACTTCCAGTATACTCATTTTATTTTGTCATCTTATAATGAAAAGACCTTCTCCGGAACACCGTTAGCAATTCGTTCAAATTTATTACCAAAGTAATAAGTCTGGAGTTCAGGGGAAAGGTAGAATTTAAACAACCGGCTATGCCTCCCGAAAGACTTTTCATTAAAAACAACTTGTAAATTAATCTTCTTCATGATATTTCTCTAAACTTTTCACAGTATTAGCATAACGCAAACCATTTTACTACGCTTCATACGAATCTTTGAGTGTTTTTCTATCGTTTGCTCTTATCTGCAGCTATAAATATGGCGGAGCTATCTTTGTTGATCGTAAGAGTGGTGGGTACTCGTGCACTCTACGCATTGCAGAAAAAAGAGTTAGCGGCCTCCACGTTTATGGTATCAGATATGAAGATTACTGTTGGCAAGTTAATAAATGAAAATAATTCCATTTAAATCTATATTTAGTAATCGATTGAATAATATTTTTTAATACCATTGTCTCATACAATATTCTTAAACTTTTTCAAAACTTTCCCCGATTCCCGATAATAAATTATTTCTTTCACATTGTTTAATCAAATATAAACGCATTAATTACATAATTTCTAAGTATTCAAGTATGAAAGGGCTTAGCATGGGTGTAACCGAAAATTCTATACTCTCGTAACTTGCAAGAATCAAGGTCCGAGAAATTCCTTCAGGTGACAAAATTTTATATAAAAATATGGGATCAACCCGGTTTCATTTTTAACATCTCAGAAACTAATATGATGCTTTATGAGTTTAATTAAGGTACCTCATATAACATCACCAATCTATACTGAGAAAATCAGTTGTATGTTCAAAAATTTTGATATTAATTATATATGATGAACAATTGCCCAACTGTTTCCTTAGAATATTTTTTACTAGACGCATATAAATTATAATATAAATAAGTGTACATTTTAGTAGAAATGAATTTAAAAAAATATATCGACTTTGTGAAATACTTCATTTAGTTATTTTAGAATTGTTTGTGGCTTAACCACTTCAAGATCTCAACGATGGCGTATTGGTAAAAATTGCTTGTCCGCCATTGTCGCCGCTCCTGATTGTACTACGAGTATTGTTGGACGACTGAGCTCAATCGACGGAAAAATCTATAACAACGGCGGCGGCACTCAAGCTGGCGACAGCTACGAAGAGCAAGAAGGCAAATTGCTTGAACATTTCAAGTAAATTGTTTTTATTTATTTTTTAATATATTTCGTGCGACTACTCTACACGAAACAGATTGCTAAGTCCCAGTTTCCTCCCCACAGTGTTTTGAACTCGCAAACCCCTTGACTAACTTAACTAACTGTTTAGACAACTGCTTACTTAAATATTTACAGTTAAATAGAACAATATATATGTTTAATTGTCAGCTTTGTGTACTTTAGTGGTTAACGGAACTTGTTTTTCTACGAAATAATTTGCACAGCTTGTCCTATGCCTTATGTAATAGACCACAATTTAATTAGGTTTAGCGTAGACTATTGCGCAATTGCGCAACTTTCCGAATTTCAGTCGCGAGCCATTAAATCTATCATATCGCTGACGATCAGTAGATAACTCCTTCAACAGCCAATGATCGTACACCAGCGATAGTTTTAAGAAACAACCCGCAACGGCGATCGGTATATAAAGAACTGAAAAATCCACACAGATCACAGTAGAAAGCTTTACATCGAGTCAATCGCACTCAAAAACTGCGAAACAGTTTGCCTACAATTTTGTAATATGAATCAATTACTCGTTTGCTCTTTCTTGTTGGCGATCGCATCGTCTTACGCAGTTGTTGTTTCAGCAGCATCCTATGTCGTTTCAGTTCAAGGAAACGACAGTAGCGACCCAATCTGTGGTGGTGCTCTCATCGGCGAAAAGACTGTTCTGACCACTGCACAGTGTCTGGCTTTCTACGACCCTAAGCAATTGGTTGTTTCTGTAAACAATGGCGCTCAAATCATCGAGATTGCAGATTACGATTTCGATGTAAAATTCGATTTCGTTACAATGGAAAACAACATCGGCCTCTTGAAATTGGCTGAAGCTGCCAACGCTGATACCATTGAGCTGGCTCAACAACAACCAGCAACCGGTGCTAGCGGTGTTACTTACAGCTGGGGTACCAATGGCACACTAAACAGTGTCGACGTTGAACTTATCAGCACGAGTGATTGCGGTTCTGGTGATTATGGCTGGAGTGAAGATGAGGTGTTGAATACAATGGTTTGCGGATTGGTAAAAGACAGCAACTCTTGCGTTGGTCGTTTCGGTAGTCCAGTAGTCTCCGACGACAAACTGGTTGGTTTGACTGCATGGGGTGGCTGTGGCACCAATGGTCAAGCAGCTGTTTTCACCGATGTACCATCTCTACTCTCTTGGATCAATAGTAGCCTATAAACTTAGGAATAACATAAGAAAAAGCTTTTCTTCATAAATAAAATAACAAAGCAAAAAATAATATCTTGATGTAATTTATTTATTAGTTTATAGATGGTGATGGTGTCAAGTTGTAAGGTTGTTCTCATATTGTTACCAAAAGATCTTTAACTCAGAAAAGTAGGCATTAGACCAAATCTGTTCAGCTCACAGATGGGATCAGCTCCCAGATTCTCCTATATTAAACGTTCCACTGGAAGGAAGACCTAAGTTCGGTTATAAGCCAACATTTCATACTCTTACAATTTGCATGGAGTAAAGCCAGGGATGTACCTTCAGATACATAAGGTCTGTAGTTTTAGTTGTATTGATTCTTGATTTGTACACTCGAAAGAAAATAAGCAGATATAAATTAAAATTGTGTTACTTTGGAGGTAAGCGTGCATGCCGCCCAATTTCGCCCATTTTCGCACTAAGAAATAAAAATGTTCTGCACCGAATTCGGTTGAAATCGGTTTAGCAGGTCCTGAAGTATATGACTTTACCTACAAGTGTGCTCGTATGCTTCCCGGGAGTTAAATTTAATGTATCTGGCGTAGTTAGTTGTTTACTCGTCGCGCTGTAAGGAGAATATGGCGTTTTGTGGGCGTAGGAGTGGTCTGGTTACGCCCATCTGCGCATATCAAATTTCATCAAGATATCTCAATGTACTTAAGTTACAGCTTGTACTGACGGACAGACAGACAGTCACCAAAAAAAGTCTTCCGGTATTTTAATTGAATCAATTCGTGTGGCACCCACTCATCGAGCTTCGTAGTGACTCCAAGCTTCTTCAAATGGTTTATAATGCTTTGATGACTTCTATGCCGGTCCCTTTCGACCAATTCAGCGATTTTATCGCAATTTTCGACGACAGGCCTTCCGGAGCGTGGCGCATCTTCGACCACCTCTACACCAGAACGAAAACGTTGAAACCATCGTTGTGCGGTGGAAATGGAAACTGTATCGGGTCCATAAACTGCACAAATTTTATTGGCGGCTTGAGACGCATTTTTGCCTTTATCGTAGTAGTACTGTAAAATATGCCTTATTTTCTCTTTATTTTGCTCCATGTTTGCGACGCTATAACTCACGAACGACTTAAAAGAAACGACAATCAATCAAACACATGTTAGCGCATGAAATGAGCTTTCCAAAAAGGTATAGCACGACCCGATACGACGAAAAAACTAAAACTAGAACTACGCGCTTTCAGCGCCAACTAGCCAAAATACCGCAAGACTTTTTTGACATCCTAATATTTCCGGTAAGAACAAATATTTACTCGATTTGCGCATAAAATGTGAAATTGTTTTTGCAGAATAAAGTAAAAATAATAAAGCGGGCATTCACGTGTCTTATTCTAAATTCCTGCCAGCAATATTATACGTTCAGTCACTGTTCACAGGATCTGACAGCACTACTTCTGTGATGTTTTTAAAGGTTACTCGAACTTTTCTTCTGAAATTGATGGTGCTTTATTTTCTAAGAGGAAGTTACTGCATGCATTGTTCCGACCATAGATACCGTAATTGCTCGAGAGCTAGCAATCACCTTCGGTGCTTCTTCCAAAAATGACAAGAGCATAGTTATTATCTGAAAAACAGCTTTCAAATGTAGCATTTCGATTGAAGTGCGAGAAACAATGATCAGAAATGCCAGCGGGCGTTCTGAACCTGGTTTAGCGTTGTAATCTATTTTCCCAAAATCTATCATTCGACTTTTGTGCGTTGAAGAGTTGCCAACACTATTATTAAAACAATAAATGAATTACTCAAATTATTATTATTACTTTTTTATTTTAGATATCAGGAAAAGCTTTTGCTTAAATTGTTCCTAACTTTATAGACTACTATTGATCCAAGAGAGTAGAGATGGTACATCGGTGAAAACAGCTGCTTGACCATTGGTGCCACAGCCACCCCATGCAGTCAAACCAACCAGTTTGTCGTCGGAGACTACTGGACTACCGAAACGACCAACGCAAGAGTTGCTGTCTTTTACCAATCCGCAAACCATTGTATTCAACACCTCATCTTCACTCCAGCCATAATCACCAGAACCGCAATCACTCGTGCTGATAAGTTCAACGTCGACACTGTTTAGTGTGCCGTTGCTACCCCAGCTGTAAGTAACACCGCTAGCACCGGTTGCTGGTTGTTGTTGTGCCAGCTCAATGGTATCAGCGTTGGCAGCTTCAGCCAATTTCAAGAGGCCAATATTGTTTTCCATTGTAACGAAATCGAATTTTACATCGAAATCGTAATCTGCAATCTGGATGATTTGAGCGCCATTGTTTACAGAAACAACCAATTGCTTAGGGTCGTAGAAAGCCAGACACTGTGCAGTGGTCAGAACAGTCTTTTCGCCGATGAGAGCACCACCACAGATTGGGTCGCTACTGTCGTTTCCTTGAACTGAAACGACATAGGATGCTGCCGGAACAACGGCTGCGTAAGACGATGCGATCGCCAACAAGAAAGAGCAAACGAGTAATTGATTCATATTAAAAAATTGTAGGCAAACTGTTTCGTAGTTTTTGCGTGCGATTGACTCGATGTAAAGCTTGCTACTGTGATCTATGTGGATTTTTCAGTTCTTTATATACCGATCGCCGTTGCGGGTTGTTTCTTAAAACTATCGCTGGTGTACTATCATTGGCTGTTGAGAGAGTTATCTATTGATCGTCAGCGATATGATAGCCTAAATTGCGCGCGACTGATATTCGTTTATAAATATTCGGGCGGCACACTCTGTTCCGTAAGTAAATAAATAGATAGGCCTTAGCAATATGCGTAGACTTAGAGGAACGTGAGCATATCATTATCAGTTGATTTATAGCTTTTGTTGTGTAGCTATAATAAATATTGCCTTTGCTTTTGGTAAAAAAAAATATTGACAGATTAACGATAAACTATTTCTAACGGAATCATACTGTTGGAAGTGTAAGCTTATTCAACGAGCAGTTAAGGTAATTAAGATAACAATGACTCTATTTCTTAAGTTTGTGAAATTAAGAGGAATAAGAAAATATATTAGACTATTTTTTATTTACTAGCTATCAAACATAACTTCAAACTCTTCAACTGACTATTAGCTTCCCATAACGGAAACCAAACTTGCTCAATTTCTCTATAATTTCTTTTAGTATTTTACTAAATTTGAAATTTTATTGTCTTTCTTTGCTTAATTGCTAAATAACATGACTTCATGTGTTGAGAAAAGGCAAGTAATCAAGTGAAGAAATATGTCTTGCTGTTATGTGTGTGTATGTATGTGAGCTCGTTGTCGGGATGTGCAACCTGCCATGTGGCATTTATTGCAATGACACCCGGTTGGCTGCTCTTTACCTACAGCCAATGCGAACCGATGCTTTAAAAACACGAGTTAAATATGTGCAGCAGGCAACACATGAGATATGTGTGTATGTAAATGCATTTAACATACATACACAGTCACTTAAGGGCATCATTACCAAATTGCTTTTCGGTTGCAAGTGTAAGTGCAACGAAGCGCAGTACATACATCTTTGGACATTTACAAAATTTTTGCTTTAATTTAAATGTTAACTCCACAACTGTGAAATGAACATCTGGTTGCTGCTAAAAAGCGTTTGTGTTTCATATTTATAGGAACACTTCGCGGACATCTTTTGTGACGTTTGATTTCTGCAACAAATAACACGCTAAACGAAGAATATCAGTTAAACAGTAGCTTATATTGTGTTATATAACATTTTAATTGATTCAATTAGCAACTTAATTGTCTTCATTAAAGTTTTAACTGAATTAACTTTCTTTTAAATAGTTGTCAAGTTTTTGTTTTGGTGGTTATCGCATTATTGTCAAGAAATTTCTTTCCAGTCAGCAGTCTATGTAGATCTAGAAAGTCGAAAACGCCGCTGCGGACCAAATTGGGATAACAGATATTTGTGGGCCAATCCAAAGCTCATTTACATTGATCCATACTTGTAGATCGGTGTTTTGACTTAATCAAGCAGAACTCCTTTCTGTTTCAAATATTGCTGTTTCCTGGCCTTGTCTTATTCATTGACTTCATAATTTCGGTTTATCATCTCTCTAAAATTGCTCAGTGCCATCAATTCTCTGACTATAAATTACTTAAGCACCTATTTTTGAGTGTTTTCGGGTACAGTACAAGTTGCACTCTCTCATACTCAGTTTTTTAATCTGCCTCCTAATTAAATTGAGCCGACCTAACACTTCGATTTGTGTAGAAAATGTTGTTGTTGAAGCTATAAAAACAATCAGAAGTCAAAAGTCAAAAGTACGTGATTTCCATAGTTTAATTCACAGTTATTTGTTTGCATTCATAAAAATTACTTTAAATTTAAGTTTGTTTTCAATTACAAAATTGTAAAGCTATAAAGCGTAGTCATTTTAATGAAACCACATCTGATCGTGTACATATATATATATATAGTTGCGAATAAATTCTGTAATGTTTTGAAATTTTCAAATAAATACAGTTGCCTGCGTGCGTGTGTGTCAGACACTTGAATGTGTTACAATTTAGGTTTGCCGAGCTACAGCTCATATGAACTTGTAAGATTGAGTGGCATATCAGCTACAGCCTTGTTGCCTAGACTTGTGGCAGGCATGCACTTGTGCTTTTGTATGTGTGTAGTTGTGGCACCACCAGTACATTTACATGCAAAGTGTCGTGAAGCACATAAATTACATGCAACATTTTAACAAATTATACTTGCAAAGTTGCCACTACACCACGCTGCAACGTAGACGCACGGCAAATTCAAAGGACTTTGTAAGGGATATTGCAATTGCCGAATTGCAAAACTAAAATGTCAACTAACATGGAAAGAAGTCGCAGAGAAGCAGCACGTGAAAGGACTACAGCGAAAGTAGTGACTGTGCTCAGCATCTGTATTGCGGCACAGATGACACGCCACAGTGCTAGTACGCCTTAAATACCCAAAAATTGTCAGCTGGTTGACACACAAGTGCATACGAAGCACAACGCAACATAATACATGCAAATGTCTATATGTATACAAGTATATACATATCGTATGTACTAACGAAATATACATAAGTTCCACTCTGACAAGTGTATAAAAACTAAGTGGATATTTGTGGTACATATACTAAACTGTACACGAAACAACAGTCGCTATTCACAAGTATATTACAAATATGTACATATACGAATAATTTAGCAACTGTAGAATTGTATTCGACTCTTGTGGTTGTTGCATTTTTTGCACACTCTGACAAATTAACTTTTCCGCAAAATTGCGCATTGCAAGCAGTGTCAACCAAATTTAACTACTCTCAACCAATTTTTTACCTTCCAAACCAACTTTCGCTATCTTTGCATAAAGGGTGTTTTTTGAGAGTTATAGAAATGAAAGAATACTGAATGAAATTGCTTACATTTTGACATAAATTGTTGGCAAGTTTTAGGACATTATGTTTAAAATAATCTTGGCAACTTCTTTGAAGACCAAAATGCTGATGCTTTTTCCAGCAAGGCAAGCGGAAATGGCTTTATTGTTTGCAGCTGACAAATATTTCCTTCGGTGTTAAATTTCTTGATGTAATTTGTTCAGAATAGTTCAACACTATAAACAACGGATGCTTGCGCTTTATGACTCTTTCCCCAGTCTTTCTGAAACCTCCACATGATGGTTTCTGTTGGACCAAAAATATAGCGAATTATTAACTTTGTAATCTTCACGGGTTTTATGTCTTTCTTCGGCGAAAGAATTCTGTGGCAGCGAGTAGTTTGCCAAACAGCATTGAATGAATAACGCATTTATCACACTACTAAATTCCAAAGCTCCGAACAAGCACCCTAAATATATGTAAATATTACATTACAAAAAAATTTCCTTATATTTGAATTATTTCATTATAATTTTTTGATTGTATTACGAGTTTTGCAAAAATATTTATGGAAGCAATTAGAAACGCCACAAACTCAGTAATCCAAAAGAGCAACTACAAATAAAGCAATGACTACAAGTATATGTATACATATATAATATTTATATACTGGAAACTTATTATGTAAGTAGGTAGACCGGCATTAACACTGTGCACCCTGCTAAGTGCAGTTTAATGGTGAATAACATTCGTTTTCATTCCATTTGAAAATTTTGTTTAAATGTTAATGACTCGCCGAAAAGTTTTCGCACGCGCTTTCCACACGCTCACAACAACCACTCACGTACTCACAAGACTACTCGAATCCTTTTTAGTGGTCATATTTTGTGTTTTTCTTTTACTGTTTGTTTGTGTGTATTTGTTTCTGCTTTGTGTGTGCACTGACCTTTGGTAAGAGAGTAACGGCAGTCGATGAACGGCGACTGGCGCTTTGGCCAAATGGTTTGTACGATAAGTGAAGGGCTGCGGAAATGGCAACAGCTGTGGCTGGCAGTGAACTAGTGGCTGCAGTAAGGTGAGTTGCCAAGTTGCATGAAACTTTGGGAAAATAAAACGTCATCCCTAGTTTAGGCAATCAGTTGCTCGGCTCGTTTGCGTAAAGTTACTTTCTGCAAAGTTTAATAATTTACTTAGTGGAGAAATAAAAAGAATAAAATCAATTCAGTTTCAATTGAAATTACTCAGTTCGTAGCAACGTTTTTTGTTATATAAAAAAATGCGTAAAGTAGTTTTAAGTTATCGTCTGAGTCTTAAATGAAAAATGATTTAAGACGATAAGCTGTTCCTAACATGGAATTACAAAATACTTGCAGCATTATTGGATTTTCAAAGTTAACAATTTTGAACGCAAAATAATATAATATTCTTAGTCTTCGTCTCGAGAGCATAATGCTTTTGTCGCAATCAGTTGCAAAGACGTTTTTAGGAGTGCTCTTTAAGAAAAAAATAACGTCAACAATGAAAATTTTTATCAAATAATGCTCAGAGAGATAGAAACGACTAGCTGTTCTCGTTTCGTCATTTCTCTGCTCGATGTTTGCGCCCGCTCCCATGCACCTTGAAGCCACTGAACATGCTCATTATGTTTGAATTTCTATACGAAGTGTATGAAAAGGATATATACTAGTCAGCTCATTGATTGATTTTGCTCAGAGGCTATTTTACCCTGGTGCGAAACTAAAGTTGTCCACTCGAAGCTGATTAAAACCTGAAAAATAAATTTGCTAAAAGATGACTATAAAGGCTATAAAAAATTAAACTGACAACGAACGATTGAACAAAAGACATAATTGCTGTGTTGTTCATCCAAAGAAGTGGTTATTGAAAGTTTGTTGAAAAAAAAAAATTCTCACATTAGATTCCAGAAATATTCAAATTGGAATAGCTTATCTCTTCGATCTTTTCGGCTAAGTGCTCTCTATTTACTTAAAAATTTAAACAAAGTAAACTGGTGTGATGGCTACATTAGCACGGCTTTGATGACGTTCAACAGCATGATTCCTAGAAAGATTAATTCGAGCTCTGTTGACTATTATATTATGCAATAATGTCAATATACAAAAAAATATATCGGTGAATTAAAACAAAGCGCGCTGATATGCTATGGCTAATCAGTAATAAAAAATCGATATATTTTGGATCTATTTCATGCCTACGTCATTCAGTTGATAGCAATCTGTTTCACAAAGTTTGCCGTTAGACCAACGATCACCCGGACTAAGAGATATATTTGCCTCATCGCATGGTACTTGAATTCTCTGCCCTCAGATGAGATTTTAAACTTTGAAAGTAACATAATTCTTTCGAATGTAAGAAAATTCGAGCCAAAAAAATATAAAATAATTTATAACACAATATAATATCTTAATACTTAGATATTCTCGAAGCATTGGCAATCGCGTTTGTTAAAGTCAATTTGCAGTGCCTGCATCGCGGCGCATAACGGCATACAATTAGCTCGTGCATTCGTCTAATTGGCCAATGAACTGCGAGCTGGAATTTCAAGCAGCTAATTAAGTTTATTTACAACGCGCTTGTAACGTTCTGTAACATCTGTCTTGATGGTTGACTGCTGAAAGCTAACTGCGAAATTTCCATGTCTGAGAAGTGCGAGAACATTTTGTTAATGAATTACGAAATTTGGCAACAGACGGCATATATTTCAACTGTCTATGGAGAAACTTTGAATATGCCAGCTTAAAGAGCAGTTTATTTCGAATTACATTCGTTAAAGTCATTAGTTGGTTGCTTGATGCAAGCGTGACGAGAGTGTTGCTGCAATTTGACAGTACTTCCAGTAATCAAGTCGTACTTTACACGTTGTTATTACATAAGTAGTTTTGAGCTTGTGCTCTCTGGATATAGTTTTTTGTGAAATAATGAGTTAGGTGTATTAAAAATTTGTATTGTTCGAATTAAAATTCTCAATAAAAAAATATACTCAGCAGTCTGTAAGAAAGGATAAGTATGAAAACAGAACAATTTTATATTTGGAGCTTTGTGATAACATGAAAACTATATTATTAAGACATTAGTAAATTTTTTGATTTTTTGGTAACAGGGCTAGTGGGGCTGGTGGGGCTAGTGGGTAACCATGAAGAGTTTGTCCTACCCACGTGGAATAAGCAAAATTTTATGGATCCACCAGAAGTGTTTGCTGGCCCGAAACAGCGGCCTACTATTATTATCAAAAATATGCCCTCCGCCAAAATTTTTTCAATTTTCAACGAATTTAAAAATTTATGATCTTATCGTTTTCCAAACTAATTTGTATGCTGAACGAATTGGTAAGTCCAATCCAACAAATACATTAGAAATTGGTGTTTTCAACTTTTTGTTGGGACTACAATCTCAAACCGGTTATCGAGACCGCTGGTCATCTCGTTCAGATTGAACGACGGATATACAAGTATATCAAATACAATTCATATCAAAATATTAGAGTGGCTTTTGAGTTATGAAAGGTACTAAATAACTTCAAGTATTGACAATATTGGAAAATGTAACGAAAGGGTTAAAATTCATCGTTCGACGAAATCGGGAATAGATTTCAATCAAAGTGAAAATTATATCAAATCGTTCTCACTCGATTTTATCTATTTTTGTCAATACCACTTACAACTAAAACGCCACAGACTAATAAAATGCTCCCAGGATTTAACTAAACATATAATCACCTATCAAAGGCAGCCAGATGTGTGAAAATCCTGATAATAGTTTTGCTTCAAAGTTGTATCTAGTTATATTAATTGTATCTTCATTACTATACCGGAAAGTGAAAGAATCAGATGGAATTTAAAAAGGTGTTATATTGGAAGTAAGCGAGGTTGTGCTTCAATTTTGCTCGTTTTCACACCGTGACACAAGAATGTCAGTTTAACAATACCGTTATATGAGAAGTGGTCGGTCCATTTTTACAGTGATAGTGGGGGCTTGATGGATTTGCGCTGCGTAAATTTAGTTATAAAAGTTTAAATGGTTTGGCAGATGTGAAATTTTCAAAGGTTGGGGCCCATTTTTGAAATTTACGCTCAAGTGCTCCTTGCTACTGGGGCCCTCTGGTCGAATTACAGTTAAGTATCTTAATTAGGTGCATAGTTGTGGTTCCTTATAAATTTTTTAAGATGTCGCAAGAGTATAAAAAGGATGTGATAAAACCCTTATTTCCGAATATATTTTAAAGCACATACTGAATAAAAACGCAAAGCGTATCGCCCGAGCACGAGCAATTGGGTTTCCTTAGTTTGCTTTATTACCCGCTCGTACACAAGCTACGAGTTTGGCCATCAACAGAATTCGTGTGTAAACCCTTGTATGTTACTTCAAGCATTTATAGCAGCTTATATGTATGTATGTATTTGTGAAGTAAATATATGTAGCTACAAGGTTGGTTCTTGTTACGGGATTTCTTGTTTACGGGAGTATTTACAAATATTGTGCTGACATTGGTGGAGTTGCCTGAAAGGAACACACTTTTCCATAAAAGTGGGTGGACGCACAAAAACGATACTGCGTCACAACTCCTTTGTTTCTATTGTTATGTGCGATGATTGTCAAAATTAAGTTTGAATTAAGATATTTTTTCCAGTAATTGTATTTTTTTTTTTGTTTCAAGTTTGCATATTTCCTTTCCATTCTTCAAAGTAATTTCATTCAAAATTTTCGATGGGCTATAATTTGTTAAGTCGTTGGCTTTTGTTTAAAAAGCTGAAGCACTTTTGGGGGACTGCAAAAGTCAATCACTTACTCAAAACCAAAGAAATGATAATGCACATGTCAATTTATTGCCTACGCAATTCTTCATGCCGTTGTGGGTGACAAATGACACAAAGCGATAAGCAAACAAAAAACAATAAGCTTTGGAAAGTGTCATTAGTAACAAGTATGCAACAACAACAACAGCAACAGCGTTAAATGCTGCGCAGGGAAACCCCTCAAAATCACTTAAAAAGTGCCTTTCGGCACCACTTCCCACAGGCTCTCACAAGAACAGCCGAAAACAAACAAAGTAGCTTGCGGTAAAAAATACAAATATGGTATGTATTTTATACTCGTATACTACTATATGTACATAGTTATATTCGTAGAAGCATCTTTGTAAATATGCAAGTGTGCACAGAACAGAAGCTGCAAAAATATCCGTTTAAAGCAATAGCCTCAGCTCATCGCATCAGCTATGCGCGCTTGCTGAATAATAACAGGCAAATGTGTGTGTTGGTTTCTCTCAGTGTAATCAACAAAATTCAAAACTGGTAATAAGTTTTAGGAATCTCGGCAACAGCGCTCAACGCACACTCAACGCATTAAGATGAGCGTATAATGCCGAAAGAATAAACATACATTATATACACGTACGTTTGCGCGTGTGTGGGTCCGTTTCTACGGTGTATCTGTCAAAAGTAAACAATAAGAACGAAAACGCCAGCAAACATGACAAGTTTATCAATCGATAGGTGGGGTGAAGACATGAACATAAGCAACAAACTGTAGCGATTTCATCTTGATTACAGTCTTGCTGAGCAGAGCATGCTTCGGGTATATATTAAATGTATGTACATATGTGCATATGTGTAGATGAGCTTTTGTGCATGCACAGTGAATACAAGTCTGTCTTGATTATCGCCAGCTGACGCTGGGTCATGTGCACACATATACATACAAACATACACATGAAAGTACATAGAGACTTGCGTTCTTGGCGGGTTCCTTATACTAGTAGCTCATCGATCGGCCGGTTTAATATTAAAGCTCACATTTATAATCTCAGCGTTGGCGATCAAATGCGCTCAGTCGCTGGCGAAACGTTGAAGTAGAATTTAAGTGAATCTCGTTGAAATCGTATTGTGAACGCATGGAGACTATATTTTTAGCCAATTGCGCTTAGTTTGTATTTAAATATCGATGATTCATACATAAAGTGTGATTTTTAAAAATTAATAAATGAAATTGTGTGTGCGTAGCAGTTGAAATAAACTGTGTTTGATGTTTGTTCAAGTAAAGTGTGCCATCAATTAAATAATTGTAAACTGAAAATAATTCTGTAGGCAAAAAAAATTCACACACACAAACCCACATAAAAAGTAAAAACAAACGCATTCGCTGTTGTAAAAAAAAAGAACAACAAAGAAAAAACGTATAACAACAATCAAACGCAAATAAAATTCGCTCAATATGCGGTTGTTCAATGTGGGAAAATCCGCACGATTTAATATGCCTCAATGGCAATTTTGCCTGGTTTTCATCGCTGCGTTATTTTCAACGGCCACAGCGCAGGGTAAGTACCTGCAATGCGTTCATATCTATATGTGTGTGCGTACTTGCAAATTCATCGCCCAAACACACTCATACATAATATATGTATAATCTCATATGTGTCACGCACACATGCCTGCATACAAACATATTTACGCACAAGCTAAGTAAGCACAATTTAAGCGAACATATGTACGACAGGCGTGTGACAAGGCCGCCACAGGAGGCAGGCAACAGGCGAAAAGCGGCAGGAAGGTGGGCAGCCGCCACAACATTCGTGGGGATGCGTGTACACAGCGCTTCGAAGGGGAATTGGAGCATTAAACATTCAGTGGCTATTTTAAGCCATCTAGAACGGCCACAAAGCAACGAAAACAACACAGAGCCGCTATATATAAATATTAGCGTGTTTAGCAGTGTGTGCGTATGGCAGCAACAAGTATGGTGGAGGCAGGAAAAATTTTAGAAGCGCTTGATTTGTTCCATCTTCTCACAAAAAGCATATTTAGGTGCAGATTTAAATGTGATAAAAAATGCATGGAACAAAATTGGGCACTTAATTTAATTAGGAATACAGTACAGCGCTGATAATGATGTTAATATTATCGTGCTGATGCATAATGGAATATTGCATAATTCTGATTACAATTATTTGCGTTTGCCACAGTTCATTCACCACCACAAATTTAGAGATTTAAATTGGATTACAAACTCAAAGCAGAAATAATTCTACGCCGCATAAACAATTATCCTTGAAATATTTAAGCTTTGTGCGATATCATGGCGATTTTTTCTTTCGTTGAGAGTTTTATGCCAGCATATACTGTACTTTACAGTTCACTGTGGTTCCCAACATACAATATATTCAAGAAAATAAGAAAAAAGAACTCAACTTTAGCTGCACCGACATTTTCCCTTCACAGTTTTATCTTGATTTTTATGGGTCAGTTTGTATGGCAACTATGTAGTTGTCTGATATCGGTGGTTTCGACAAATGAGCAGCTTCTTAATGCGATAGTAATGTTTCAGGTCGGTATCTTTAAAACTGTGGGACTAGTTTTCGCATATACTGACGGACGGACAGAGAAACAAACATTGCTAAATCGACTCAACGGGCCACACTGATCATTAATATGCCCAAATGTTATTTATAGTTTAGTGAACAAAGCAAGACGAAATATCTCACGTCATCAAACAAACAGTCATCGCACTCGCGACTAGGCTCCTACGTCACTGTTGACAGTCTTAATTTTTAAATTGTAGATAATTTCGTCTATATTGGAACCAGCATTATCAGCAACAACAATGTCGAAATCTTACGCTGAATAACTCCCGCCAACAGGTGCTACTTCGGACTGAGTAGGCAATTAAAAAGTAAAGTACTTTCCCGACGAACAAAAACCGAACTCTATAAGTCACTCATTATTCCCGTCTTGCTGTATGGTGCAGAGGCATAGACGATGACAACATCTGATGAGTTGGCGTTACTAGTTTTCGAGAGAAAGGTTCTGCAGAAGACATATATTCCTTTGACATTGGTCACGGCGAATATCTCTAGGTGGTAAAAAATATGTCAAGGCAACAAAAATTATGTTGTGTCATGTCTCGATGACTTTCTGAAACTCACTTAACTAAGCTTATCGAATATATTTTTAATAGAGAGGTATTGAGAGGTATGGAACCATTAAACTAAATATTTTTCACCTGTTTCAAACCTCAATATGACACAGACTTCACAGTAATGTAGTCCGATCCCAACTTATATAAACTGAATCAAAATATATTTAACAAAAAGAAAGAACAAAAATCATTTGGGAAATCGCATGCTCGCCATTTTATAGAACTAAGTACAAATCTGTTGGAGCATTGTAATTTCACGAGTATTTTCGAGAAAATCAATACGAATAAAAAAATATTAATTCTCTCACTATTGTTAATAAATACGAAAATAATTTACTTCGAGTCATCATGTACGAATATATCACATATTTCGTTAATTAAAACAATGCAAATTCCTAATGAATTTTGTTGTACTGTGCGAGTGACAATTGCTCATATTTCAGTTCAATTAAATTGAACGAACTGTGAAAAGAATTAATTTAACGAATATGCATTTATTAGTGATGAGATATCAGATTTTCGTAGATAATCCTAACGAAGAGTAATTTGAAAACACAATGACAGCTACTAAACCTTTTTTTTAAGTTAATTGAGTGAGAAGAGAGTATTGGGTATAGCAATATGTCTGCGTGTACAATCAAAAGGCTTCAAATGGCTAGTAGCAAGAGAATAATATTAATACAGTTGGTTATGTGCTTTTGAAATTATGAAACTTGTGTAACAAAAACTTTAGTGAAATGAAAATAAATACCAAAAATAAATATAAAATAAATTTAATATCTTCAAAGCGAATATTTTGCCCGCACAAGAGTGTAACAATAAACATATTTATTTCTCTAACTGAAAAGTGATGATTTGCTAACATATGAAATATTTTAACTTATATTTAAATTTATGGTTTTGTTAGATCGAACCATTAACTAAATATTTTCACCTGTTTCAAACCTAATATGACACGACTTCACAGTAATGTAGTCCGATCCCAACTTATATAACTGAATCAAAATATATTTAACAAAAAGAAAGAACAAAAATCATTTGGGAAATCGCATGCTCGCCATTTTATGGAACTAAGTACAAATCTGTTGGAGCATTGTAATTATATCGAGTATTTTCGAGAAAATCAATACGAATAAAAAAATATTAATTCTCCAATATTGCGTTATAAATACGAAAATAATACTTCGAGTCAAACATTACGAATGAATCCATATTTCTTAATTAAATTGCAAATTTCTAAGAATTGTATACTGTGCGAGTGACAATTGCTATATGTAGTTCAATGTAAATTAACGAATGTGAAAATTGATAACACAATGCATTTACTAAAATGTTTTCGTTAATAATCACGAAGAGTATATTTGAAAGCACATGACAGCTATAAACTTTTTTTTAAGTATCAATTGTATACGAAAGGATGCAGACATAATTACGTTAATCGTTCTTTACAATCAAAGTTATTGTACAAAGAAAATATTCGGTCACAATATTCCACAAAGTACAAAAATACCAAAAATAATTATTTGGTATTTTGCATGCGAAATTCAATTGTATCAAAAACATTTTTTGGTAATGCAAATGAATCTTATAATGGTTTTAACGAAATTTATAAACAACATTATTGATCCAAAAATGCGTACACATATTATGGTATCTTTTAACTGCAAATCGGGTTTGTATAAGTAAGAATATTTATTTAGAAAGGAACTACAGTGATCTGGCGAAAAAGGGCTCTCTCTCGTTGAAATTAAAAAATTAAACAAATTTCGTTGAAATAATGTTAAATCTAGTAATTAATTGAAGGAATAAGCAAAATAATTTTTTTTTGACAAAATGGCGGCTTCTCCAAAAAATATAACGATTTTTGGCCAAAATATATATTGTATATAACATGTTTATAAAAAAAATTATCGGTGAGAAAAAATATTTGATTAATTACCAAAAATTATATTTCAAAAGCTCATGTTAAATTTTGAAACTATCTAATGCAATAATCAAATAACTGAATAATCACTTTCAAGCGCACCGAACTGAACAATCTACCTTCCTAAAGTGCATATATTACAAACCAAATTACATTTGATCATAGCCAGAAAATATTATTGAGTTTGTGTTAAAATAAAAATTAATTACTCACTGGTAATACTCAAAATTACTACTCAAATCGAAAGCCATTTGGCAACAGCTATAAGCTTTAAGCCATCAAAGTGGACAGGGCTTAATATTATGTGGCTTAATTGTACAGAATATCATAAAATTAGCGTATGATTAAAATTTTCCGCCAGTTCAATTAATCTGTTCATGTTTGACGAAGTTAAAACGCTAATCCGACCATATTTTGTATGCGATTTTTGAATTGCCCCAAGTCATTAGAAATATTTAATGCACACATAAATTTAAAGTTTGAAATATGATTAAAATAAATATAAAATAGAAATGTTTGTATGTATGAATTATGTGTGTAAAATTTCCAAAAATTCTGCAAAAATAATACCGTTCTGACCCATGCCCGCTTTTTCTAATGCTATCATAAAGCAAAATATATCAAAAAATATTCTTTTAAACCCTTCACATACACTAAACAAATCTCAGGCATGTAATTAGGGTCTCATGCTACGAAATCTGTCATGCAAAGGTAAAATTCTCTCATAATTAATGCAGCTTCGATAGCGTAAATTTCTCACGAAATGTGATTTGGCGCACTTTTAGTGCTGCCGAGATAAAATAAAGCAGTTAATACCGACATTTGAAGCAATGACTAGGTGCCAGCTAATCGGAGAAACCGTTAATTTGTGTTTATTGCCTGAAACAAGCTAATTTACAGCTACACGATCGATATAAATGTCCTGTCATACGCCTTAATGCCCATTCACCATTTACTACTTTCAATCCGAAAACGCTATTCATTTCGTTTTCACTTCTTTGTTTCGCGCCCATAATAGTATAAGTGGAAGACGGTAGTCTTCAGTACACAGAGGCCATGCACCAGCAGCTACTCATAATTCTTCTGTATTTAACTTCGGCATTATCATTACAAGTAATCTTACAACATAAAGTTGCGAGTGTAATTGAGTTGAATAAAATGGTTTATTTTTGTCGTTGTTTTTGTTGTTGTTGCGGCTGCTGGGCTGGCGTGCTAGTTTGTGTTGGCTCAGTGTCGGTCGGTGTCATCGCCGTCGCACATTTACGCAAATCCCACCGTCGGTGAGTCATTGGCGCGGGTAATAGCAGGCAAATGAAAGCCACAAAAAGGGCAACAAATGGGATGTGAATGAAAAAAAAAAAAAAACTCAAGAACCAAAAAAGAAACGGAAGGAGAAGAAACCGATTTAAGCAAATAACAAAAATATGATACAAACAAAGCCAAAGTTCAATGCAATCAATGCGAATTGCTGTTTTTAGTTGAGTCCATTGCCACTGTCATGCTAACAACGTCAACGACAACGCCAACGACAATCCACGATGGGAGTGTGCTTGACTGGAGCGTGGCGTATACTCGTAATGGTGGCATTCGGAAGCAGCGCACAGATGCTGTTCCGCAAGCAGTGCCCAGCTGCTGCTATCGTTTTTCTTATCGTCGTTTGCCTGCGCTTAAAAGTGGTTCGTGCACATGCCGAAGCGTTTTGGGAAATTTTCTCATTTATTTTTATATTCGCGTGAGTTGCGCTCTTAAGTGCTCAACATTCGTAAATTTCTCTTCTCTTTCTTTCGTATTTCAGTTTATCTCTTGCATGCTCTTAAATACAGTTACGCTCACTCATACATACATATTTTTCAACTCTTATACTTGATTAGCACGCTGTCGCAATCCGAATGCCAAAGTGGGTTATTGTGTCTCCATTTACGAATGCCCCAGCCTGCTTGAAGTAGTACAGCGCTACAACTTAGCGGCAGCGGATCGCGAGTTTTTGCAGAAATCTCAGTGCGTCAACGGTTATGGACGTTCACCGTATGTCTGTTGTACGCCTGATAAAGGTTACGATTCATCGGATGATGACGAAAATCCAACATCAACAACAACAACGACAACGCGTCGCCCATCGACTGTCAATCCACCAACGCCGAGCAATGGTAAAGGCAATGTGCTACCGGTGCCGCCAGAATGTGGTCCAACTTCACTGAATGATAAAATTTACAATGGCAAAGACACGGCACTGGATCAATACCCATGGATGGTGTTGCTCGAATACATACAGAGTAAGTGTACATGTATTTTGTGTGGCTTTATAGCTGCGGGGGTGGGGGAGGCAACTTACAGCTTTGCTGCTGATGTTGTTATTTCTTGTTTGTTGTAGATTAAATCGCCGTTATTGATTTGAATTTCAATGCCTTTCATACTCATACCATCTTCTTTGTTTTTGTTTTTGTTTCTTGTTATTCTCGCACTTGCCTGCGCCTACTTACACAGAGAACGGCAAGCCTATACTCAATTGTGGCGGCAGTTTGATAAATCAACGCTATGTGCTGACAGCAGGTCACTGTGTTGTGGGAGCCATCGAAACGGAAATTGGTCCACTGTAAGTAGACGTGCTCTGGCATATTTATGGTACATATTACACACTAATGCGCACAGACATACTTATATATATAAGATATATGTACATATCTATAACATGTGTATACAAAGACTTCTTCATGAGCCGTAGCGGTAATTGCATGAACTTATGTTAAGCTACATATAAAGCGAGTATATATAATTTTGTCAATCGATACGTTTGTCTTCTAAAATAACGGTAATCCTTTTCTGCGGCAAATTTGATTTTCGATTTTTATGCTTGTGTGTGTGTACAGTGTTCGTTCAATCATGTTATCTTAGTTCGTGGAATTTGGTAAATATTTTGTTAGATTTTGTGGCAAGAAATACACAATTACATATATACACTGTTTACCTTTTAATTAAATATTTTAATTGAAAAGCTCACTTAATAACAGTATATACAATATAGAAGTCAAGAATGCTGGCGAAATGATAAAATTCATGGAAATGCAAATTGTTTATCATTGGATTTTCCAAGGCTCTACAAAGGCACAGCAGTGTATTGTGTAACTTTAAAATATTTTGTTTTATACTTGCTAATGAACTTTGCTGATATGTAAGCAAATTTGCTCTTTCGTGGTGGTGGCATTACTAAGGTGATGTCCAACATCGTCAATGACGATACTTATTTTCTCAAAATTGAGAATATAAGCTTATGATATCATATTTCAATAGTGGCAATATCTGCTTTATTTGCTTCAATAATTAATACTCAGCTGAGCTAACCACTATTTTTGCTTTGATATTCTATAACCCTTCATAAAACATCAGTAGCTCATACGCCACGGCGTGCAGAATCTATAACTAAAGGCTTATAACAACACAACTCAGTGGCATTTCTGAGAAGCTTTTATACTCATTTCCCGCGGTTACATCAACAATAATAGCAGTAGCGAAATCAACTTCAAGTAATTATATCCCGAATTTCTTGTGGCCCAAAATCAATCTTGCACAGCACACAGATTTAATCAATACACTTCAAGTTAATTAATATTAATCGAATCCTTTTGTGCTTAACCGTATAAAGCTACGCGTGCAAACTTACACTACTCAAGAAATCGGAAGGAATTATTTGCGACTGATGTGCTAAGAGGTGTCCTGATTACGAATTTGACTTCAAAAATTTTCCATCACAAACAAATATCTTTGTAATGTTAGTAAACGGCGGTGGTTTGTCACCTTCACTCCTTGATTATAACAAAAAAAAAATCCTAGAAAATGGTTAAAAAATTTGTACTATAATTTTCGGTTTTAGCAACCCAAAATTATCCAGAAGCAGCCTCTAAGATCACAGTCACAAAATGACTGTAAACTAGTGTTATTAGACCATAATATGCTGCTATCGCACATAATCGATTTGAGTGGATTTCTAATGGCAGACATTCAAAGTTATCTCGCATAATGGATGGGTCCCAAGCTAACTGAAATACACTGTCATTTAAATGTGCCAGCATAAAAGCGGCTTAAAGAGTTCATAAACATATTTTCATGTGTGTGTGGGAACTTTGCTCAAATGCTCGTAATAATTTAATGGCTTATAAACATATTCGGTGCAATTTCTGCTTTCTGTTTAATTTCACAAATAATTTCCAAATGGATTATTGCGAGAGCGAGATAATCAAGGCTTCCCATAGAAATTTGCTTAATTTGCTATGCAATTTTAAAACGATAGATCGAAATTGGTGGCTATGCCGTTGAAGGCCAATCAAGCTCGCCCTTTATTGCAGTGCAGTTGCTCAGTTGCTATTTTCATTTAATTTATTCAATGCTCAATTTAATGGAAAATTTGCTTAATTCACATGCGTATGCCATAAATATAAGGCAGGCAGTTACGGTACTAATTTTCTTGCTGATGAGTCTATTTTGTATGTTAATTATACATGCGAATAATTTGACAAAAATCTTCCTGATTGAGGAAGTGTGTTTTAGGCACACAATTTCATGAGAATTTAAAGTTTTGAATTCATTATGACAGGACAAATGCCATAACAAAAGCATTACTATTATTAAATAATGCGAATTTCGAGACTCCTTTGAGGTAATAGTGATGTAACTGTTTTTTGTGAGAAATAATTTGATTGATTATTTCAATTATACCTCACAAGTACATGCTTAATTAACTTCAATAAGACTTAACAAAGCATTTGGCAAATAGTCAACCGTAAAAATAAAAATCATTAAACTTGTGCGTAGGTGAGGGTATAACATATGTATTAAATTGTAACTATGCTTGGGTACAAACCAATTTGTGATCAAAAGTATTTAATTTCATTTACGTAGCTCATGCATTTACAGAAATTTCCTTTAAATCGGTTCAATCAGTTATTTTAGTTTTAATAGTTTCCAACAGAATCACTTTATGAGATGTGGACTTCTTTAATACACTATTTTGTCAAACTTAAATGGAACTGCCCATCCCTATTGCAGGAAAAGCAAGAAAAAGCATTAACTTATACTCCACTAAAGCTAAACACTCTTTGCAAATACAAAAGTTTCCTTACAACAACTTGACTGCGTTCGTTCAGTTTGAGTGGCAACGCTCCTCCGATCTGAAAAATGTCTTCGTACATTGCATTATTTCCTTAGACAACAATCCATGCTTAATTTCGTTATGATATCATATATGGCGGCGGTTCCGATAAATGAGCAGCTTTTTGGTTAGATTGATATCTCAAGAGCTGTGGGACTAGTTGGCATATATACAGACAGTCAAATGGACATAGTAAAATCAACTCAACTCGTTATGCTGAGCATTTATTTATATATGTATATATTTAGTAGGGTGTCCGACGTTTGCTTCAATGTGTTACAAATTTTGTGGAAAACTCAATTTACCCTGTTCGGGGTAATAAAAACTTAAAGTTTTCTGCATACCTCAAAAGCTTATCTTGAGTTTTAGAACTCTTAATATTATTGTATTAATGAATAGGGGGAAATATAAATCTTATATTTTTTTGAAATTAAATTATATTTTTTTTGTTACTTCGTAATGCTAAGCTACACATACATATCCCCGCAAAATATTTTATGTCGTAAAAATTTTATTTTATTAAAAAAATGAGTTAGAAACACTTGAACCACCCTTTACATACGGAAGCATATTCAGGCTAAGTTCACACATCATTTCGCAAAAACAATAACGTCACTTACAGTTTATTTAATTTATATTTAATTTCATTTTATTTTTCGCATTTTTCAATTTACACACGAACGAATGGATTTCCGATGCTTGCGCATTTCACCACTACTACCATCATGTGAACTGACGAATCCGTAACAAAAAAATCCCGCAAACCACCTTACCGCTATCTGCGACCGTTGTCAAACCGGAAATTTCGCAATCCTCGATCCGCACCATATGCAGGTCGACGATTCATCTGGGCGAGTATGATATCAGTAAGGAAATCGATTGCATACAAGACGATTGCAACAACAAAGTTGTAAAAATGGGCTACGAACAGGTGATCCCACATCCACAGTACGAACCCAACAACAATGACCGTCATCACGACATCGCCCTGATACGAATGTCTGCGGACGTGACATACTCGGATTTCATTAGGCCAGTTTGCCTGCCGTTGGCCAGCACACGTCAAGCCATCAATGTGGGTGAGCTGCTCACAGTAGCCGGCTGGGGGCGTACGTTATTGGGTAAGTGTGTATTAAGCGACAGCAGCTATATAAATATGGAGATAAGCGCAAATAAAAGCGTGTATGTGTGTGTGAGTGTGTAGCAAGTTGGGTAAAAGCAGTAAATTGTAAAGGAGGCGTATGCATGTTGCCGAGCACGGGCGCTCGACCCACTACTGGCTGAACTACACATCCACACACACGCACACGCAGACATAATGATACGGCCCATTTTATGTAGTGAATGTATAAGTATAGATTTACATTTTACGCTTGTATATTTTCATTGTTCAATGTGACATCTTTTATAATGTTTGCTTTCATTTTATTTTTATATGCGCCATGCTTCGCCATCGTTGGTCCTTAAATGTATGCTGTTTGTGCGCTCGACTGCGGCAGCGCGCCAGAGCAATGTCAAGCAAGAATTGGCCGTGCCAGTGGTGGATCATGATTCATGCGCGCGTAAATTTTCCTCACGAAATGTCAATTTGATTACGTCGCAGCTCTGCGCGGGCGGTGAGTTCTCCAAGGATAGTTGTGATGGTGATTCCGGCGGTCCGTTAATGCGCCAAACTGCTCAGAATCGCTGGTACCTTGAGGGCGTTGTATCTTTTGGCAATCGTTGCGGTCTGGAAGGTTGGCCGGCGGTATATACGCGTGTGGCCGATTATACAGATTGGATTGCGCAGAGCCTGCGCCCGTAGTTGTTGCTTAATGTTCGATAAAGTTGAGACAAGTAGGCGGCATGGACTGTAGCTGTAGTGAGTTGTGTTTACGCTTAGCGGCCATTGGTTACAATTTATTCGATTGCCAGCTGTTAATCATGCAAATAATTAATAAGTAATGTGTCTGTAAAAGTAATGAAAATTAATAAAGAAAAAACATGGTAATTCAATCAAATTTCAATCAACTACTTGAGTTAAAAATGATTTTAATAGGTTAAGAATTTGGGTAGCCGCGAATGTAATTTAAATTAAAATATTTTTCTAGATACTATAATGTTCTTGTATGGGAACATAGCTCATCTCAGTTTGAAAAATATAAGGAAGTGTCTGAAAGAACAAAAACTGGTATAAATCACTTAAGCCGACAAAATGAAAATAATATACAATAGCAAGTGCTTATACCAAATTAGTGCTCTGTATTAGTCAGTTGTGAATAGCAGCGATTCGAACGAACCACTGGCATCATTTCGACTGGCACTTACATGTAATAAATAAAAAAAATATTTTTGCCAGCGGTTATATACGTACTACTTTAGTCAGTCGAAAACACCCAGCCTCATTATAAACACGTTTGACGGGGATCCACAAACTTCACCTCGCCTGGACTGATCGTATATTTATTCTCACTAACCAAATTGATATTAGTTCTTTGTTCACTAGTAGACCGTTCTTCTTTTTCTTAGCTTCTATTCTAAGCATTTTTTGTAAACTTTAAAAGAAACATTTTGACGGCAGCGAAATTCAAATATTTCAGAAAGATCTGGCTGTTTCCTTTTTAATGAAAATGCAATTTTATTTATTCTTTTAGTTATGCGAAGTTTGCTTATAGCTAGTCACAACTTTTTTTTCCGTCTTTGTACCAAAACTCAAATACTGTTATGGTAAAACTATTCATCTTGTGATGCTGCCAATCACGCCAATATGTTTCACTTGATGCAGTACCTTCGTAAACTTTCTGGAGTTCCCGATATGCTTCAGCCGCCGATTTCTTGGACTGAAAGAAGAAAACCAAAACACCCTGCAAATAACCAAAAGTATATAATAAATAAATTCACTAATGAAACAAAATTATACATACATACATACTTATCAAGTATGCATATCGTACTATTATCGTAAATACTTTGAGCTGAAATGGGAGATTTTATTATTTACTAAAAGAAACAAAAGTTATATGAAGGAAGTCGAAAAAATTTGACTAGTAGTATTACTTTTTAGCATTACCAAATATTTTCAGATATCACCCTTGATAAAGAAATATTTTTTTTCCTATCAGAACACTTTCTTTTATAATAACAGTACTTCCAATAAATGATATACTATCTTTTCCAGATACATTTATATGTATATACAGATTTATGGAACCAAACAACAAAAAATATGCTAATATACACCTTACCACATTATATATACTATTTATACCTTAACCAATCTTCATACATTCAAAATATAGTGCATTACACATTACTAAGGCATTCATAATATGCATATTAACCACGCGGCGACAATAAAACAATACGCAGTCGGAAATAACCGCAATTCAATTTCGGTTATGCCACTATCACTCTCATCTGTAGTTGGTCAACTATGCAGGCAGATCTCCCCTCTCCAGACTACAAGTTAGCTTTCATACTAATTTCCTTTATTACCCAGGGGCTTGACAAGGTGTGTGTGTGCATGCGTGTGCTTGACGCTAAACGCCCATGCGGGTGTGCATCTGCTAATGCATGTGTGTGCTCAAATTAATTTGCCAATATGTTAAAAGTTGTACTCACTTTGAATCAGGCATAAGCGAACTTATATACATTATACATACTCACAAGACACTGCTTCTTCTTATGGCATTTAATAAAAGAATATTGTTGGCTATAAATTAGACCCAGGCGTATACAATGCCATACAATCAGCAAATATATATATGTAAGTACATATGTGCACATAAGCATCTAATTTGCTTCTTATGTATCAGAATAAAAATAATTAAGGGGAGTGGCTAATGTAGGTCGCTGATTACATGCATTTGTGTGTGAATGTAGTGAAATGCTCGTACATTTGTAGTGTAGTAAGTAGTCCCACGTGCTTAGCAATTGGCTTGCGGTCTAAAGTCTTCAATATCCTCAGCAGAATTGCCTCAGAGTGATACAAATATTAAAAATATTTCTTTAAGCAAGCAAATACATTTGAGTGAGTATTATGCGAAATATTTATTTAGTTTAGTGAGAAAATATTTCTGAAAGAGATTTTTAACTAGTTTGGCACTAAGGAATTTGGGTGGCCATAAATAAAACAGCACTCAACTAACACCCAGCACTGGCTATCTGTCAAATTCATAGCTTTGGTACTGTCTAAGCTGGAAAGTTTGTATTATTTAAAAATAAAAAAAAAGATATTTAGAAGGAAGATATCGATCTTTGAAGTTTTTCATATCAATAATATGATTTCAAAAAAGGCTCCATCAGACATCTTGAGGTCTGACAACTGAAAAGAGAGTATGTATATTAAAGGTGGGCACTAGATTTGTCTGCAGATTAGAAATAATTGGGTAACATTTATAAAGTTAATCGTAAATCGTCAAAATATTTTTGTCAAATGATTCCATGAGCTGAGTGGCTCGGAAACTGTTTTAATTATATAGTCTTAGCCACAAATATATCTTTAAGATTTTGGCATGCTTGGCTTATTTAGATAATCGAAGGCACCTGGTTTCAATACGATTCCGCAATATAAGTTTTTGAATGAGATAACTAAACCTTTTATGTTCTTTTTTTGACAACTAAGGTGTACAATAATAATCGCCACAACAGTGTTGGAAACGGGGGAATTACAATCCCATCGATAGTCCGGAAATAATTTGTACCTCATTTCAAATATTCTTCAAAGTGAACATAATGCTTATATCTGTTGATATGAAGTCAGATAACGAAAATGAAGGACTTTCCGCAAGTTCTGAAGATACAGGTAATCACTAGTACACTTGTGTACACACATGTACAGGATAGTAACTGCTTTTCTGCGATTTCAAAACATAAGATGGAATAATAATTACACTCCATGTGCGATCTAAAAGAATCGTTTAAGCGATATAAGCTTTAAATTCTATCAAAACAGTTTGATTGAATTGACGAAGGCGCTACAAACAATTAAGCCTCCAAAAAAATATGTCATTGCCAATTAAGCTAAATACACTTTTTAGCATTTAATTACTCTTTTCAGGAAACTAGTTAATGCTCCGCACCAAAATGTACAACCACAGTGCAGCAATAAGCACATTTCAAACTTTGACAAGTCGCTGGAAGCAGTTTTTGCGAATAAAGTTCCGAACAACATGACCTTGCTGTACTTTAGTTAAAGTAAATTTAGTTTACACACTATTTCTTGTTGTTACCAAAATGTTCTGTATAAATTAACGAATTTTCTATAAGCGAAATTCTTGCTCTACAAGCACTTTGGCATGCATTGTACTACACGTACAACAAAAAACAAGATTTTACAGAAAGTTTAAGCATTCCTTTACGCTCAGCGAAAACTCAATCAGCAGAAAATTTACTGCTGTAAATAAGGAGGAAAGCAAGGATGAACATTTGCTTTTAGCTTTGCGTTTTGGTTAATTTCGACATTTTAGTTACAGCATAGCCAAGTGTATTTTGGAGTACTTGGCGTCAATCTTACCGCAAGCGGGCTTTCAGAGCAGATCTAATTTTTTTCAGCTATTTCGTTTTCTTTTCGATAGAAGTAGTTTATAAATCCATTTATTTGTTAAAGTTTCATCCAAGCCATGCAACTATTTGAAGCAAAGTGTATACTTGTAGCTACAGCGGGTTAGAAATTAGTTTCCCAGCTCAAAATTCTTGACTTAGCTGCCGCTTTGTTCTCCCAATTTCTTTAAAAGTAAATGTAAGCACACCATCTTAGCGTCGTAGTTTCGCAATTTCTAATAAATTCTTTGCATTTGCAACATACAATGTGTTTAAAAATAACAGCGGATAGTATATACATACGTATACATTTATTCAGAACTTGTTGAAGGCAGCAAGCCCTTTTGAACTTTTTAGCCAAAGCCAAGCTTATCGACTTATTGAAGTAAAGTTCTCTATTGTCTATTATGCAGTCTTTCACATCGCGCTTATACTGCAGCTTCAGTTCGTGCTGCTCGTCTGCCAGCTGCGCTCCAAGCCCCTGACAAGCAAAAGTTAATTAGATTTACGCGCCCTTTCTGAAGTTGGTGGCAAGCAGACGCAACAAAGCCACACAAAAACCGGTTAAAATAACGAGCTCACGCACATATACTTATATATAGTGCGTGCTAAAAATACTCCAATGGATGTCTAATACTGTAGCATAAAAATAAATTTATTGCATCCTATTCTAGTTGAACTTGAAAATGTTACTAATACGCCGTGTAGCACTATTTTAATTGGCGTTGCCACGATAAATGATACTGGTTTTTAGGTAAGGTTTGTCAACTCGACAAAATAAAACTATTTACCGAATAATTTCTACCACCTCAATAACAAAAAAATAAGTAAAGCCTCTTCTCAAAGAAATATATTTTATTCGTTTTTCAACATCTTTCTTCTCTTTTCATTTAATCACACCCCAATCATCTTCTCTTTTAGAAAGTCTTATAAAAGTCAGTTCAAAAAGTATATATTCTTATTTCGTCTTTTTGTGAGAAATAAAGCTTCATCACCATATCTAAGAATGGCACTTCCCGTAATTTGGGCATTATTATCCCTCAAAATCGGGGTATATTAAGTTTACCATTATATTTATAACACTCAAACAAAAAAGCCAAATACCCTATAATTTATTATATAAATGATAAGCTTCAGGAGCTAAGTCGATTCAGCCATTTCCGTTTATACCAAAGTTTTTAAAATATTGATCTGAAATTTCTCCCACGTCCTTTTCTCACTGAGAAGTTGCTCATTTATCAGAATCGTCTATATCGAATCACTATAGCATATAGTTCTTATACAAATTGATCTATCGGATTTAGGAGCTTTATGAAAAGCTTTGTCATATGGCGATATATGAATTTTTCGTGGATTATTGTATCCGACAACGGTGCAAACACCGCAGAAGTTGTTGAGATCGGATCACTATAGCGTCTAGCTCCCATACGAACTGACCGAACAAGACTATAAAAAGCTTTTTCTATTGTAACCGAAAGTAAAGTGTAAAGTTAGCTCCTACCCTGAAGTTCTAAAGTTTTACTGAAACCATGAAACAGTCTAACGATTTTTTAATATTTCCAAAATAATACCATCTATCAGATTTTTCTGTGAGTAAAAAATAACTCATGCTTTTGATTAACGGAAACACTGTGAATAATTTTTTCGTTCTGAGACAACAAAGCAACAAGGTATACATGTTTGTGGAATGCTGAGCACGTCGGAAGCTTTATACTGAAAATGCACAAGTCTATACGCTAGAAAGGGGAGGCGTATACGCAACAAATTGAAAATACTTAAAACGGAGAAAAAGTACATAGCAAGTATACGACTAACGGGCGGTTAAGAGCATGAAAGTGTGTTTGTTTTTATCTACTCGCTGGCTGGTACGCATTTGCATTTTTCCAAGCCTGCTCATCAGTTGTCATTCCATCAACATTTCCAGTAGCATTTAAAACACTGCCATTCTCATGAGGCAACCGCACTAATAAAGGATTATGCACCATGTTGCATGAGCAAGCAACTGTGCATCTATTAAATCAACACCGGTGAGGGTAAGAAATTCAAGGAAAAACGAAGAAACGGCTGCAAACCTTTTGAAGTTGTTGTCTTGCTTGAAGCAAAGGAAGTATACTGCAGTTAATTGAAATGCGGTGTTGGCGGGGAATGGCGCGTGACGGCGTGCGTTACTGGCTGTGAGAAACAACATTTAACATTTAAAAGTAAATATTTATGCACGTATATTTATAAACACTTCGTCTTTAGTTAATTAGTAGTGCGTTAATTAAATTTTTATGCGACCTTTGGTGTTTTAAGGTAGAAAAATACTTGAAGTGGTCTTTAGGGGCTCATAAAATGTTTGTTGTTGTAGTTGTTGTTCACTTAATTACTCGAAAATAAATAAAGAAATATCCGAAGATTTTTGATTTTCCATATTCATCTGCCAAAAATATATTTTCAGCAAGAAGAATTTAACTTCAAATATCTTCTACTTTTTGGAAAAGTGCTAAAAAACATAGCGTTCTTATCGAAAATTGTGTACACTAGAAATGTTTAATTTTCTAAAAATCGCCTGTTTTGCTTTGTCTTTATAAGGAAACGGACTCCACAGTCGCGTAATCCCTCTGGTAATAGACTGCAGAAACATTTAATGATTACCTTTAAGCCTTTCTCATTTTTTTATTTTTGTATATCCACATTCTCTGTATAGCAAATAATTAAACGAAAATAAAGAGTTAGTGCATTTTTTTAATCAATTTCCTTTTTCTAAAATAAATTTCATGATTGTATGCGAAAGCAATTTTCTATTCAATTAAGCAATGAATTTAACAAGTTGCACTTTCGCTGAGCGCATTTCAATTATTTATTTTTATTTCATCTGATTACACCGTATTGTTAAAGTTTTTTCACGGGATTTTCTCATTTCATCGATTGCTTTTTTTGCGCTTGGCTTTTGCCTTTGCTGTCATTTCCGGTGGACTAAATTACCACACATCATGCAATCAAACCACTGTTAACACCTCTTGCGGTCGCCCTTCACTATATAAGCTTTTGTTTGTTTTTGTTTTCGCTGCTTTAATTTTGTCTAAAGTTTTCGTTTTCATTTCCTTCGCATACGCTCACATGCATACTAGTTTGATATCGATTTCAGCACACTTTTAAACCGCACCTATGGTTGTAAGCCTTTTAATGTGTGTGTGTGCGTTTACTTTTTCTTAAATGCTGATAAATTGTGCTATTTCCTGCAGTTGCATTTCTTTGTCTTCTAAATGTTTTTTGTAAGCGAAGTCTGTATTGCTTTATTTTGCAATCGATATGCGAGTATAGTTTGCTTGCCTCCAGCTATTGGTTCCTCGAAATAGAAATATGTACATATCACATGTATATATGTTTATAGACTGTAGTCGGTTAATTTTGCTAGCTAGCAACTGCTATGGAGTCAAGCTATCTTTTAATAAAAATATTTGATTTTATGTTCAAACATATTTATATATACATAAGCAGAAAGGAAAGGCAAATTTGATCATCTTCGCAATTGGTCATCCTCTGGCATGACCAGGAGTGCTTTTATGACGTTTCTCATAAAATTGTTGGTTTATACAAAAACATTCACTTCACTATTCGAATGTAGCCCTCAGCTTGCAATTGTACGCACAACTTAAGAAAATTTAATGTTTGTGCAAGCTGCTTTGTAAAAAATAGTATTTAATTTTTTTTTTTTTAGAAAAGCTTGACTGATAATATATTGATAAAAATAAACATACATATATAGTATATATGTGTAGTAATATTCAAAATTTTTTTCAATAAATTCTTACAGGTTTCCTGATGCTCTTAAACAGGGAGTATTCAATACGCATCAAGGTTTTGCAGGTTTCTCTTTATTAATGGAAGCTTAAAACCAGCAGCTAATCTCATTACAACTAAGAAAAATGGTGCTAATGATAAGAAATGTGTTAGACAAGAGTATGCATTTGAATAAGAATTTTTGGCAACCTAAAGAGGCCGATAATATACATATACTACATATATACATTTCTTATGCAAATCGCGCAGGGTAGTGGACTCGAATTTATATCTCTTCAAGTACTGTCAACTAAGCAGCAAGTCCCTAAATTATTTGTACACCACTTGCTACTTCGATTGACCACTTCTCTGCTCGTTAGTTCTAGCGAGTCTTGTAAAGAATTTTACATGCGAAAGCACACAACAAACTTCTCCAGTTTATTTGAGCAAACCTTATTGTCTCTCTTTTATTAAACCATTTTTGCATTGTATGCCAGTCTTTTGTTCGATTCGTCAATTTTCTTTTCGTTATGTTTGAGATCTGTGATATTATTAAAAATCTTAATTGAGTGTGTTACGTATTTTCATTCAATATTAGTTATATTTTTACTCAGCAGTAAAACTTTTACGTTTTCTATATACATTGAGTTGTGCGAGTTTATGTTATTTATACCAGTTATTAGTACGCTACTCCAAAAGACTTGATGAATTGGAAACAACTAATGTAGAATTTGAAATAGTAGAAAATTCATTGTGCTAATTGTATCGGTGTTAGCAGCACCATTAGCCAAAGGTAAACATTTGAATCTAATACCGGGAAAATCTCAAGAAAATCTTCACAATAATATTTGCTTATCTGTATTACAATGTATTTAATTCTCCGACTGTGTATGCTTCAACAATTTATTTATTTAAAAGACGTTGAATATGACTTGCATAAATCATCTATTTCTCTATTACACCGGCCGATGTATTAAACAAGGTAACTAGCAAATATTTACCTAATTGCCTTTATTATTAATAAATAATATCTACACAAACAATGTGCTTGAACAAGTGTAAATATTTGTTCACATACTACATATACTTGTTTATGTACATATGTAAGTACATTTGTATCAATATGGTAATCAAATGCTATTATGTTTAACAAAATTATTGGATTAATGTTTAAACATGAATTCAGAAAATGGTAACTATGGTAACGATAGCGTTTATTTTTGCAAATGAACAATTTTTTTTTTTTCAAATATGTTTGTGTGTAATAAATTTGGTGAAAAATGAGGGCAGTAAGCGAGGGTTATATAAAAAGCCCGTATCAAAAAGACTGTGTCCTGTAGCAAATCGCAGCTTCATTTTGATGCCACTATAGTTTTATGCTATTTTTGTATGATGGCAGCGTATTCGAAGCTTAAATTAACCATTTCTTCACTGACTTAGGTTTTTTGCTTATTTGGGGAAACCATTCATGTTTAAATGAAGTCCACTAAGTTAGTCTGTAACTTTATATGTATACGTATGTGCAGCAATAAATAATACATATTACAATTGTTTAAATTAATTTGAACAATGGTTATTCTATATATATATTTGGTTTGCTACAATGCTCTATGTTTCTACACTCACACTTTATGTGCGGAAAATTGGCAATGAGTTTGAACATTCTCAAGCCTATTTAAATAAATTTTAGTTATAAGTAAACAAAGTGAGCAAAGCCTCGGCACATTTTCTGAGGGGCCTAAGCAAGTATAACCGAGGTAACCGTGCAAACTCGTATACTTTAAGTGAAAAGTTCTCGTCTCTGGATTTGGTCTCAGGCTCGTTTAAAAATAAATTGATGTCAAACACAAATAAAAATGTTTGTTAGTTTGTTAGTACATACTGCAATGATTATTAATTTTTAAGAATAAATTTAAAAAATTTTAAAAAGTATATGAACAAGTTCGTTTTTTTTTTGCTCATAGTGTGCGATTGACTTTCAATTTATAATAATTAATAATTTGATTACATACGTATACAAATATGGACTTGATCTTATTGAAAAAAATTATTGCAAAATACTGAAAATATATATCGACTGTATGCTATATTTTTGCACAACACTGTATACGACAGTATTTAGATGTGTGCTTTTGTGTGTGCAAATACATATGCTTTGTTCTGGCTTTGTGCTTCTATTTACACTTGTATCTATTTTTGCCGACCATATCGGAAATAATGTGGTTAATGCCTTTGTATAATTTATGAGAGTGCATTCACAAGAGAGCAATAATAATACAAGATAATTGCTAACGGTTGGTTGACCTAACAGTTTTTAAATAATTGGCAATTATGGACCCAAATCAAAATGTATGAGTGCCTACCATTATATTAAATAATTATTAAAATATGACAACAGGTAATTAAGTGGAGCAAAATAGAGAAATTTGACTTTAACATACAAATATTATATGGTATCGGGGAGCTGGGAAGGCTTGGTTTGCATCTAAAATTCGTTTATATATTTAATGTACTCGTATTTAAGTATTCATATATTAAGGCTTTTACCATTTTTGCATGTTAATATGATAAAAATTCTGCCTTTCTCGTCATAGCTCTCTGGCTCCGTTTGGCTCGCAATAGCATCAACTAAAACCAAAGGTACATTTATGCAGTTTTGGTGATATCATTTTTGGTCCTTTCTATGCGTTTCCAGAACTATTTTCTTTTTTTTTCTTTGTTCTTTCCAAAGAGTACGTTCAAGCTACGAAAGTGCTTAGTCCAAGCCGTTTAGTGGCAATCGTTCTTTCTAAGATGAAGAGCATAGGAAAGCTGATCACATCTCAAAGTAGTGTCGGTGGGAAAATATCATTCAAAGATAATATCACGAAATGCACTAGTTTTACCAACAAATTCGCTCTGAGGCTATGAAATATATATAATTGTAATTATTCTAATCTATTATTCATTGCATATGCTAGAGAACATAATTCAAGGGTGCACGATCGGTCGAAAGGAATCCATGGACGAGGACATGACAGGTTTTTAGATATATATATTTAAATGGAAGGTATTCAAAATTAAACCAAAGAGATCCAAAAATACAAGCAAAGTTAATGACAAATATTAAGATGCATCTATCGGCAGACCTAGACAAAGTTGCTAATGAATTTCAGATGACCAAACAAAAGAAGCCAGATACCAATTTTCCCAATTTTGAATAATTTCGAAGAAATATGTTTGATCCAGAGCCTTAAACATTTGGTCACTGCTCACCATGTACATATGTACAATATTAAACATTCTTCCAACTAACAAATACATTCAAAAATATTTTCATACATTTCGCTCGAAATTTCACTCACTTTTACATGAGCAGAATGAAAGTCGAGCTAATAGACCAATATAAAAGGAATTCGAAATGTAGTTTGCCAAATGCAAATATTGGGCTATACTAATACCATGTACCATGGTAAAATGGCTTTTATTGGCTGTTAGCTACGAGCATACAATATGCAATGTTCATTTGCAATAAAGACATGCACACAGCCAAAGCAATTGTTGCACATGGCTGTACTGAATTGATGAGAAAATCATAAAATCTATTGAAATGAGCATATGTCCACACATAGTATGTAAATGTATATATATTATGTACTTATAATGGGTGTTTTTGCGTGTGGTTTTCATTGGGTAATATTTTTCGGAGTTGGTCTTGCTAAGGAGGACATGGCCTCCAAGATCTACTATTTTTTTCTTTGGGTTATGAATTCGCTCATGCGCCTTTTTTTTCGACCAGCCAGTCAATTACTGTAAACTCGCTGTATCGACGCAGATAAGACTCTGGGAAGAGAATATTCAGTGCGTTATTGCCGACGTACGGTTTCATTGATGCAAAAGGTTATTCGAAATGGTCGTCTCGGTCACTGGATCGAAATCTGACCTTTATCTTCATAATATAATTTAATTCTTGGTATTAAACCATATTCGTTTGAATTTTTCTTGAAACCCAAGTCTTAAAAAAAAACACCCTTTAAATATATATAATAGTTTCTGTTGATACACACTATAAATATAATTGAATTGAAACGTTGTGTAAAGGACCATTTCCATAGTAGTTTCCACATTTGCGAAGCCGATAACGAAAATTTGGTTACTTATTCTCACTTATGGAAATCTATTGAACTCTTAAAACGGCTGGTGCAATGTTGATATGTGCGCTGTGCAGCAACTGCAAATTATTGTCAACGATTGTAGCTGCAGTTGCTCTTAACTGCCTAATGCTGCCGCCCGCTTGATACCTATAATTTAGTGGATCTGCGCGCTTTGATGTTTTGTTGCAGCTGCACACGCGCTTCAATTGACGCTGATGAATGACTGGTTAGTAGTGATGTGACACAGGGTTTCCAATAGGGATGGTATGTTTTCTAAGTGTCCTTTCGATCATTTTTAATATGTCATGACGTGTAATTTTTACACTCTTGCAACATTTTGCTACAGAGTTTACTAGTTTTGTTCACCTAACGGTTTTACGTAGCATCTAAAACTAATCGAGTAAGATATAGAGTTAAATAATAAAAATGATCGGGATGACGAGACGAGTTAAAATCCGGTTAATTCTCGTTGATATATAATAAGGTAATTCAGCTGGGTTTTTTAGTTTAGTTTATTAAACATTTTCTGAAGTACGGAAACTAATTGAAACTGGCAGTGTTGGCTGAATTAAGAAATAGTCGGTTACTTATTATAGAAAACAAATCAAATACTAAAATCCTGCGGATTCACCAATATAAATTTGTATTTTAGAATGCGATTGCCTTATTTCTAACCTATTTTTTATACCCAGTTATCGCAATAACTCACTACTTTAGACATTTCATATATTGAAGCGTCAACAAATCTGAGCGACGAAAAATCATAGCATTCTATTTTATTTACCCGGTTCCCTACTCCAACGTCTATGAGTATCATCAGTGCACATTATTTTTAACGATTCCCTTCCGGCGTACATGCAAAGCCTCGAGGCATAACTACCATTTTTTATATCAAACAAATCCGGTTATCATATTGTTTTAATAGCATTGTCATAGCAAAATATTTAAATATTTATATTATTAACATTTAAACGGCCCACAGCGTGCTAGCAAAAATGTTTGAAAAATCCGTTATATCGCTTAAAAATATGAAAACATATCCAGCACAATGCCCTCGATGCTCAGAGGCAGTAAAATAAACTTGCATTTACCGGCAAAATACACGTATAAAAAATAAATTAACAAAAGCGTCTAAAGTAAATATTTTTGTATCGCGATACAGGTGTGTTGCCGATAACAAGCTAAGCTAGTGGTAACATGTTGCGGCTAAAATAGTGTACACAATAGCAGTGAAATATCGAGGGCCATTCAAATTCCAGTTTGTGTGTGTGGGTGTTTGTGTTTTGTGTTGCTCGCGCCAGGAATTTCGTTTGCATACAACTCTGTTTATCAAATGGCACACCACACGTTCGTGGACACCCTATAGGAAAGACTGCACTTTCCGAACTAAATTTTTTTTTATGGTGAAATACGAAGCTAAGAAAGGCATACATATATTATTTGTCACGGTATTTATTCGGTATTTTATTACTATATTCAAAACGCTTAAGCTATCTGAGCGTTTAACAACAATATTTTGCAAGATATCAATTTAAAAAAAGTTACCGTACTTGGGGAAATAATAATGACATAAATCCACGTCTTTAACCTTAGTCTTTGCAAAGTTCCAAGCATGCGTCACTTTATTTCACGGAATCTCTTAAAGCATTTAAAAAAGTTTTTGAAATGCGTTGTTGAGATATCAGCATCTTTTGAAGATATCTAGTAGGCGAAAACTAAAAAAGTTAAATAACACATTTTATTGGATTAACTAATACAACAATACTACTTTTATAGACTCTAGAGTGAGTTCCCAAAGCATGAGAGAACTTCACTTGCTTTTGTCTAGTTACATCCGAGAGTTTTCCGTGAGGGATGTTCCTATGTATGAATAAATTCGCTCTCACATATTTCAAATCTCAACGCATTTTGCTACACTCTCGCCAATTTGTATTGTGTTAGCTTAGCTTAGCTTGTTGCAAACTAAATGATTCAATGTAGAATTTGTATCGTCTGCTCAAGTGTTGCATCACTCACTGCAGCCGTTTTTATATGTTCTTTGTATGTTTATGAGTGTTTTAACGGCTTTAAAGAAGCGTTAAAAAGTATAATTACTTCTCGAGTGTATTTATTTGGAAAGTCTAGTACATTATATAATCTCTAAGCTCAAAATTAAGGGGAAATATATATTCGCTTTACAAGAGAGACTTAAACGTTTCTCTTCTCTGATATGGCTTAAGAAACTATGAGAATAGAGCATTAGAAATCATTAATTTGAAAAAATTAATATTGTTAGTGCTTTACCTTAGCTTTTTGTCTTTCATTTCATTGTCTCACTACTAAATAAATACAATAAGAGTGTCCGTCATCATTGTATTACATATAAGCTCACTTTGTTCTTTATGATAGTATTTGAAAACTAATCTATAAGAATTTTGATCAGAGCTTTGGACATTCTTGCCAAACATTTCCAGATTCCGTTTATGGTATTTTGAGAAGTACTGTGAGGTTAACAGCGTTCCTTAGGCTATAAAGCTTTGTTCTGGCTACTTAGTTTGCGTTTGAAATTCACAATGAGCCAACACACAAAGGGCCCGATGGAGAAATAATTACCGTAACACATATTTTGGTATTCAAAAATCATGATAACTGCTGCACTTATGTGTACATATGTATGTATATTAGGCATTATTTCATAAGCAAATGCAGTCAAAACTCGTACGTAATGAATTTTTGTTTATATTTTGGTATGCTGCACTTGTAGCCCAGCAGCTTAACATTTTTCATTCGAAATGCATTTCATTCCATGAAGTGATAATGCTTTTGGGAAATTGTAGTTATTATCTCTTTCGAATGGAGCGCGCTGAAATCGAAATGCTAAAATAACCAATAGTACATAGTAGCAGGTAGCAAATTACACAAGTTTTACTGCCCATAAGAACCGGAAATATTATACTTGCTATATAAAGGGTACTTTTTTGAAGGTAAACATTTTTCTGCAAAGATATCTGTCGCACCAGCTGTCAAACTTATGAACTGTATTTCACTTTTTTATTATAATAAATTAGACCCCCAACGGCACAATGTTTCGAATCGTGACAATTTACTACATTTCACTTTATATTTGCATTCTTAGTGTCAGATCAGAGTTCGGAATACTGAAGAAGCAAGAACTGCCTATTAAAATGTATTAGAGATATGTAGTCTTGTGAGATTTTTCGTCTCATTTTCATACAGAAAACTTTACAGTCTGATGTTGTTTAGGTGAGTAAAACCTTATTGGTCATATCAAAAAATTGGGTCTGTCAACTCTAGAAAGAAAGTTTTGGAACGACCTTTTACCGACCGGATCTTATAAAGCTGTCATCATCTTATTTGACTTTGTAAGATTACGTTATTTAGGAGTAATCCAACCCGATAATGATTTAAAACTGATTATTTGGAAATTAATGTTGGTTGCTTTATTGTCCGGCGAGATAACATTGGCACTACTAAACAAAGTAGTGTAAAATTTAGATCGATATGGTGGGCTTTGAAAACATGTGAAATTTCCTCTTTCCTTGCATAAAGAACCAAAATATTTGCCGTTTATTTTATTCATCTGAATTTAATTTGAAATTAAATATCTATTTCTGCAAAAGTACCCTTTATTTAAAGCTAAGTACCCACATGATATATATACGCATAGTAAAAACATGTATGTACTAGGCTCGAAACTCAGAGGAGTAAAATACTTAAATTTCCATCCACAGTGCGGGACCAAATGATTAGCGACCGCCCGGTGCTGTTAGTGATTACAGTACATGGCCGTCGACTTGTTTGTACATACATATGTATATTTTCATATATGAAAATGCATGTACGGAAATACAAAAGGATGAATAAGCGAATGCACAATGTTCTGTTCGCGACTGCGTTGCAAAATTTATGCAAATCTCCATTGGTAACTTCTACTCTTTGTGCTGATCATTTTCATATCATACATGTAGATAACAGTAAAACTATTAGCCACATTAAATACTTACAGCGGTTTACGAATGCGCTCGGAGATAGATGAACATTTTTTCATACTTTTTTGATAAATTTCTTTATAGTTATGTTAATTTTTTTGTCGTAAATGAACAACTTGAATTTAAATTTTTTATTGAATTTAATAATTGATAATTTTAGCTATCTATTTTCTGATGATTGATAGGGTTTGAATTTACGAAATTAAATCTAAAGATAGGAGACTCGCAGATTTCTGTATGGAAGAAGATTTCGTTGAAGACCTTCATAAATTAACGCCTTGAATTATAATCAAATATTCATGGCAACATCCATTAGAATGATGTGAAATAATTTGCGCAGCCATCTTATTAAAATGTATTACGATGACTCTTCAAGAAGAAAGTTAAAACATTTATTTGGAGTTAGCCTTTCTTGATTCAAATGCGCGTTGACTGCTCTTGTTACTGGTAAAAACACTCAGTTAAGATGGTTCTGGTCTTCACTGCATTCTCTACGATGTTCGTAAGAATCAGATCAAATTTTGTCTGAAACGTTTCTTCATAAAGCCTTGGACTGGATTGGTCAATACCCAGACATGTGCTCCGTCATAACTATAATACCTTTTCAATGTCAGTTAATTACAACAAATATATACGAGTACAACTAATAAATGCGCAACAAATGGCCACGAGTATATAACAATCATTTGAGATTTGTAGAAATTTTCCGTTATTTAAAAACTTTTCTTTGTTTACGAACATTCCTTAGCGAAGGATTGAAAAAGTTTTTAATTGTAATTGCTATGCAAGTGGCGAGCTTGGTATTATGCGACGAATACCGCGGTGCAGGCACGAAGGACAAACGAACGGGCAGAATGAAAGCGACAAAGCATCAGAGGGATATATTCAGCGACGGTGAAGTTTCCAAAATGACGCGACAAAGAAAAACAAGTATTGAAAATTAATATAAGAATACAGTGAGGAAATACGCAGAAAATGTAAAAGCGAATAATGGCGACCGATGCAAACGGAGTGCTGCGGGGCACAGTTCAGATGCAGGCGTGCTGAAGCGCAGCGAGCGATGCAAGCGTTTCATCAGCGCATTAATTAAGGTTATTCAAGTTGCGCGTCCACATTATTACAATTTACTCCCGCATAGCTGAAGTGCCAGTGTTAAATGAGCAACTTGGAAAAGAAAGTGAAATGCTTTTGGGCTTCGTGTCGATTGGACGAACAATGATTTGCAAGAGACTGCGTGGCGCACCATTACAATTGCACTACACATAATAATTTAAAAAAGTATGCTGCTGTGAGTATTATACATCAAGAGTTCACTTCAAAAAAAGCGACAGGTCCCCGATGAGTCTGCGATTAGTCCCAAAGGAGCATTTGTCTAAAGGCTTTTTGGATATTTTTTATGAAACGAACTGTGCACTTTTGTTCGTGCATATGCCATGAAGTGACTAATTGAGTCATTGTGTACTTGAAAGCCTACTTAAAGAGACTAATCTTAAAAATCGTACGAAAGCGTAAGTTCTGGTGGTCAGCTTTGAAATAGAAATGCTAACAAAGATTCAACTAAGCAATTAGCTTCTATGCCCAAAAAGCTAAGCGCTCCCAAAAGCGACTAATTAATACCCAATTTTATGCTAAAGAAATGTTTTGTAGACCAATTCATTCCCTGCTCTACTCCATAGAGAGTAATCCGCGAGCACTCCTTTTAAAGATTACACTCACCATTTTTTGCAGGGTAGCGATTTCAACTCCGTCTGCCGTTTGTGTGTGTGGTTGTGTATATAACGGCACTTGCATGTGTCGTCTGCAATTGTTACAGCGTATAAATGGTAATGTTGGGTAATTAATTAAAATATTGTTTCGAGAATTGGGAATTACCGTTAACTACAATTACTAACAAATTCACTTAGTACCGTTGATTTAGTTTGCGCACCTGTGTGGGTTTCTGTGTGTGCGGCAATGGCCTCATATCTGTGTGCAGGAGTTCGCTTCACAGGCAAAGGTAGCGGGATAGTTCACCTTCACTCTCTCCCCTGAGTGTTTACACTTATAATTAGCATTAACGCGAAGTTGAAAATCAAATGACAAACACTTGAATTTAATTAGTTAACTGCGTATGTTAAACCGCATTAGCGCTTTGCAAATGTAACGGAATGATTGTTTGTATTGTTATTTACGAGAGGGCAAACATAAGTACATATGTACATACATGTATATGTATAATATATATTTAGAACCAAGTTGAAAAGCAGCAAGCTTTAAAATTAGTGTAATTGCTGATAAAAGAGACTCAGAATCCCAACAAGTCTCAGTAACATACTTCGATTTGATTTTGAATATGAGACAACTGCATTTATCATTTATTTTTATTGTTATTACGATTTCGTAGAAAAATTCCAGATTTATGAAATTTTTATGAAAATTTGGTACGCAATGTTTTCTTGCAGTTATTATGATTGATAATATTTGGTTCGATGTTTTGAAATTTATACTGACCTTTTCGTACGAAAAATTATCCACAAAATGTGCTCAAAGCACTCAAACTGAAAGTTCAGCTTTAAGGCTTTTAATGCCATCCACGCTGGATTGGATAAAAAGGTGTTGCAAATCGACCTGACCACATCACTATCGGCACTTATAGGAACAAATTCGCAGAAAAGTTGTATATTTCCATTACCATAATAAGAAAACGTTATAAAACGACTATGAGTGGGTGATTCGGGGTAAAACTCTGCTTCCGACAAGAACAATGAAACTTTTTAGACTACAAGTATAAAGCACACACGGTAGAAACTTCACTGGAAGATTTTTCTATATTTTTCTAACACTACTTAGGAATCAAAGAATAATAGCTTGACATCCACACATTTGGCAAGGCGGCCGACTATTACTTTTAAATCTTTGATGTGTTTTTAAATTTATAAGTGCATTAAATTCTCTAAACACTTATGTATGTACTTACGTTGAAATTAACTACCTCAAAGTTCTCACTCCCTACACAAGTGGTAGCTGAAATACAGCAGAGTAAATAAGACTTCCACAACCAAAAGAATTTATGCACACATTTATCTATAAAGATTATATATATACAATTATTGTATACCACACACAAGCAAATGTAAGTGAAATCGGCATTGTTTTGTGGCAATTGAATTAAGTGCACACAAATCATCACAAATTGTGAGCGATTGACAATAGCATAAACAATAAACAACACAAGTGGATATCAACAGACAGCAACGTACTCAGTGCAAGCGAAAAAGCAAGGGGAAAGCGAAATAGAAAAAATAAGTGGGTGCAAATCAAGCCATGCACCTATGTTAAACTAACGTAAAAGGAAATCGAAAAACTCGTATTCTCGAGAAAATGAAGGTAGGCAACAACTTTAAGGCGGCTTTTGTGCGTTGATATGTAAGTGAGTTTATGTACTTGAAGGTGTTGCACATACTGGTATGTATGTATGTGTGTGAATTGTAATGGCACCTGGCTAGAGCCCTGCGGGAAAGTTGTGGCTTCTTAAAATCTAAGCTGGAATCCGTAAGTGATTCAGTGTGGAAACGGGTATTGAAAACATGGAGATATCAATTCTTGAAAGAAGCTACATTTTAGTTTTTTCTGAGATAATTATCAAAAAAATATATTCGTAATTCGGGAAATATATTATCTATAAGTTGGTATAATCATTTATCATTGCAGAGATCTACGGAAAAGATTATCGAATGATATCATATATTTCCAATATTCTGGAGAAGCTCGGGAAATACGTATTTAATTCATAAACGTTTTTGTAAAAATTGTGTGCATTTATAGTAGAAGCCATTCTAAAACCTTTAACGGTCAGGATTTCCAACCACATGCTGTTTTTCTAAATAAATTATTCATACTCAAAGAATTTATTTTACAATATCTTAGCCTAACCTTAAATATTAGTGAATGAAATCCCTAGAACGTTTACTAAATGCACCATGTTTCTAAGACTTTGTTACAGTTTCCTATTCAGATGGTGTGTATGACCACATAAATATTTTTTGTTGCTGTTTTCCTCGAGTTTGTCGCCACAACGTTTGTTTGAGCGCAAATAAGCAAAATTGGCAGGTAGGGATAGACTAACGGGCGGTAGGTAGGAAGCTCTTTAGATTTGTTTTCGTTTCAGATTCTGAGTGCACTGCCAAAAGCTTTGCGGTCATTTCCACAAAAAATGTGTTTACGGAACTACACTGTGTAACAGAAAAAAGTGGCCGGCCAAGAACTTGCTTATACAATCAAGAGCTTTCTAATATCATTTTAAACACATTATATTTTTTTTTTTTTGGAGCGGAGTGAATAATTTGTTAGGAGAAGCTTTTCCTGAAATATTTGTTAATATTATGCACATATTCTCCGGTTACAAACATTTATAAAATATTAACATTCTGTTAAACAGTGTTAGCAAAGGGTCACATGGGCCGCCGATTGAAAAGCTTGCGTTCCAGTTTGGCACTTACCTGCTTGCTTGATGTAAAATCTCATTTTATTTTTCCGAAAGGTTTGTAAAGTGGTGTTGATTTTAACACTTCTTACGCACTTTCCTCCGAAAGATGCAGTGATTAAACCAAAAAAAAATATCCCTAGCTTTTCAATGTTGAAGCACAACCACGAATATAATGAAAGGGTAAAGATAGTCTTAAATAAAAGGAAATACTTTTTCGGACATATGAAAGAAATTTATTTTTGTTTGTTTTTTTAAATACACAAAATAATCCGCAATATTGTTTAAAAAAATGCTGTAACGAAGACTTAAAGGAAGAGCCTGACTGAAGTGATAATTGTCTTCCATAAAGAAAGTAAAAGTTTGAAAACCATATTTGGACATTATATTCAGGAGGTAATCGTACTGTTCGTCTAAACCTTATGCACGCGCCCATATAAGCTGGCAGACGTGTATGTCCACATCCATTTATAAATAGGACTTGCCTTACCCACACCGCTTACCCAAATGTAAACCCAGCAATTCAGCACCGAGTGTGAAGTGTTGATTGTTATTCCACCAAGCTGCCCTTCGGCGCAACAATACAGTCCTTAGGTGACTAATTAATTGATTGCATACAAACGTTGCACAGCTGCCATGCTTAGCGGCAGCTGCATTATTAAGCGGCAATTTGTATGGTGTATACGATGGAGGCAAAATTGTTCGGCACTTGGGCAATCGTGTTGCATTTGTTGGTGTAATAAGCATCCTGCTTGCCACTAATGCACTTATGCTAATTGATGCTGCCTTAACTGAATGGTATTTGACTAAGGTGTAGCTGTAGAACGCAATATATGAGAAATGGCGTGATTTTGACGGCTTCTTGCGGAGTAACCCAAGCTACGTGTGTGCCGTATCGTTGTTTCAATTAAGTTCTAAGTAGATCCATAGGCATAGTTGTCAAATTTGAGTAACTCTTAGGATTGACAGGGAAACGGAGAGCACATGTAAAAGCAAAAAAATGTGGGTGCTTTATAGATCCACAGTGAGCGCTATCTTCTATGTAGGTAAGTAAGCAATTGATGACTTTGAGATTGACCGATGAAATTGATTGAAAAGCTACATAGTATTCCTAAATAGAAAACGAAGCAGTCATTGGAAATAACTATCGGTAGATTTTAATGGTTGCCAGAGAACCAATCAGTTGGACTTCTGCAAAAGAAAAAAAAATCCTTACCGGTCTGATGTCAAGAAGTGTTGATATTGACTAGCATACAGTCATCCAGGTTTACGTCTTTGTTTTTTTCTTGTGATTGACGACCTAAAGGCAATTATTCGTGACGAAATCACTAAACCGCCAATATAAATGAAAAAGTAATGGAAAGCGCACCAAATAAAACTCAAGTGAGCATCAAAAGCATACAGTGGATTACAGTTGTGTTGAAAAATAATCCAATATAAAAACGCAAATACGCATAAAGCTATGTATTATTAAGCTGCACGATTCTTACATACAAACCCAAAAAAAAGAACAAACAATGACGCACCCTGTGTTAAATCGACACTCCTCTCGTTCATTTTATATGTAAGTGTGTTTGAAATAAAATTTTTGATTAAAAGTTAAGACCTGTTCTCCTATATATACCGTTATTAAAGCTACCATCGATAATGAAATTATAAAAATGGCTTGCATATTTAATTAATCCATTTAAATGCAATGTTTTAATTCGTTTTATTATTCGATTTCCTGTACGAGTAATATCCACTTGCAGCACAGAACCCTTTGCTTTCAATAATGGAATGTTCAAATAACGCGAGTTTGTATGAATATATTTGTAGCTATGGCATGCACATGCAGTGATTTCATAAAAACGCTTATGTTAACATATAAAAGCACCAGGCATTGCAGGTGGAATTACTCGGTCGAAAAACTCGAAGGACTACAATGCAGGGCGACTATATGCTTTGTTAGTGGTAATTGAATCAAATTAATTGGTTAAGTTTCTCATTAAATGTGTTTATGGCTTATTGATTACATGTGGGTAAAAGATTAATAAACAAAAAAAACTTAATTTTCGTAGGCATATATAGTGTACATAATTGCCTTTATAAATATTGAACCTATTTGAATAAAAGTGTGTGGGTATACAACTGTATAAGCGGCTTTGTTCACGCAACGCTAATAGGACCATCAATGCAGGATGCTGTTGGTGAGTAGTTCAATAAATTAATACGAGTGTTGTTGTTGTGGAGCAGAGTAGTATTGAAGAAGACCCGCGTTAGTTCATCCGACATCACAGACAACAATTGGAGTCATCCAGTTTATGGAAAATTTTGCCAAAGGATTTTGGTTTAGGGCTTCATAATCCAACTCGAGCAATATTTGAAGTCGAGACCATCGCACGTTTGGTGAAAAGACTAACAAAGAGATGACCACCGATGTCCATTTTCACAAATAATTTTGTTCAACGATGAAGCTCACTTTTGGTTGATGGGTAGAATAATAAACCAAAACGAATGTGGAGTGATAGGGATGATAGTTCCAAGTCATTGTTAAAACACCGTTAAATCCTAAAAGAGTAACTTTTCGCTGTGCTTTATGGTCAGAGGAAATCATGGGTCCATATGTACTATATCATCAAGGGAAAGTCTATAAAGCCATGTGTAACTTTTTAGTGCCTAAACTGGAGGATATTTGTGTGGGTAGCTTGTCAATGCATATAAGTCGGAAATCACTGATGATAATATTCGGCACGTTGTTGTTGACGAAAATGGAACTCGCCTGTAATGGCCAACCTTCATCTTTATTATAGAATTCAATTCTTGGCTATAACATTAAACAATATGCGCTTGATTTCTTCTTTAAAAGGAGATAAGGACCCTATTACAATGCCTTCAAATAAATGGAAAACGAAGGAATACTTATTTGCACTGAAAAGATAAATAAAAATCGCTAATATTCAATCAATTCAATGTAGCCACCCGCAATGCTGCTGAAAAAACAAAACAAACTCAGCACTCTAGCATATTGAGTCAATCAAAAATATCGAACAGTTGAGTTGTAAAACGACATAAGCAAAAAAATAAAAATAAAATAAAATATTTAAGAATCACAAAAATATGAAATAAAACTATAAAATAATACAAAAAACATAGTAATTAAAAAAAATTATAAAAATTGTACAAATGACAGAACCAACTGCACCTGTTGAGATCAAATCTTCACAAATAAACCGCTCAGTAATACCACCGGCTGGTGATGGCGAAAATGTGCCATTCTCGCAACGTGAACTTGAATTGTTGTATGAAGAAATTTGCCAGGATCGCAAGAAGAAAGAAGACTGGCGCGATGATAGTCGGCATCCGAGCTATAGGAAATTTACAGTGCCTTAGTGAGAATAACAAAAATCTTGAATTTTAATGAAAATATATTACTTTGTTATATTTTCTTCGCATCTTCCGCAGCCACTTCAAGTGTCGTGATCGCTATCATAAGACTAAAAAGGAGTATGAGGAGCAATTTCAACGCGAAATTAGTCTGTTAATGAACAATCTGAACACGGCCTACGAAGCGGCGCGTTTCAATCGGTGCATATGATGACGCTTATAAAGTTTTATTCATATTGATTTCGTATATTTTTTATAGCCATTTATGCATTACCACCTTGTGGCCGCCACTGCACAATCGTGCTGAACTTATCCACACACATCGCTACTACTTCCGCCTACGATCCGAACAACGTCGACGTTTAAATCAGATTATTGCTACCAATTTTCAATAGCCTAGGTTGCGCTTAAAGCGGCTTACAACAACAATTTCATATATATTTGTAAATCTTTAAGAACCTCACTATTTGATAGGGTGACCGATGGATCATTTAGTAAATAAATATTATATTTGTGTGTGTGTTTTACAAAACAAGCTTTTGATTAATTATACTTAAAGGCAAACTAGAGACTGGATTCAGTTACCTTGTCTTCAAATTTGAAATTCAAAAAAGTGAACCAATATTTTCCTCGAACAGGCCTGAATCTCAAAATTTTTTATACAAATTTATGTGCGGTAAATAAAGTCAAAATGCCAAGCACTTGCACTAATTTCTCTTTTAAAAATTTGCTTATACTACATTTTTGCATTTAACTGGTTTAATTGAAGTGAAAACACCCTGGTTTACCATTATTTGTATGACTGCCTGTACATTGGATTTATGTGTTATTTACTACTTCATTGTCAAAGTAGTCAAATTACATTTACTTTTATAAATGTGTCGATCACTTACCGCGTTCTTTACAACAATATTTTTATAATATTTTTTTATATTTTATTTTTTATTTTTATACTGAAAATTGTTTGTTGGCTTTTAACGCGCTTTAGGATCAGCAAAATCACAGTAAATGTCTCTTCGCCGTTCAACTCTTTCGGGGCGTAGAAGAACCGTTTTGAGTGTAGCCTTAGACGATGATAATCCACGGGTATCGTATCAAGCTGCAGATGACGATGTGGTACCAAGAACAAGTAGCATTTTCTTGACTTCAATTGTCACAACTTCCGAAGCTCCCGGAAGGAATCCAACAGAAGTAGTTCAACAACTGATGGACGACATAAATGTAGACGAGCCACGTAACTATGAAGAGGCGGATGCCAGAGACTTGCCCAGCCGCGATCCTAGCTTTACAAAGGAGTTTTTTAAGTTAGCTATAATCTGAGTATTAAATAAACATATTTATAGACATAATCTCTTAATTTGTATTTTAGTAAATTTAACAGCCTGATGAATTATAGAGAATTAATAAGCAAATACGAACAACAATTTCAACGTGAAATTTCATTATTACTTGAAGCTCAACCGACCGCCTATGAGGTAGTAAGTTTGCAAAGGTAAGTAATTTTTAGTTTTGTGGTTAAAGAAACTGTCAAAATTCACCTAAGTTAAAAGCTCTAAGCGCTTGGACATCCAGTCGCTATTTTTTAATCCTGTTTCTGATCGGTTTTCCATATCAGACAGTACTTCATAATACTGTATGAACGATACCTATTGCTTTCCAGACACTCTTAATTTCTCAGATTACTCAAAGATCTTTTAGTGTTTTATTTAAAGGTTTTTATTTATATCTCCAATAATATAAATTATTGAAATTAAAAATAATGTGCTCATGACAAGCTTATGTTCTCACCTTTGTGTTCGTCGATCGTTGCACTACTCTTTCTTAATAAAAACAGTATACTGCTTTGCCATGACATACTTAAATTTATATAAATTATAAATTATATTTTATTTATACTTTATCTTAATCTTTTATTAACTTTAGGCACCTCAGTTACACGTCACTGTGGCCGCCATTACATAATCGTCACGAGTTGTTTAGATCCAGGCGACTATTCGATTGTTTCACTAGCAAGCAAAGAAGTCGTCTGCATCAGTTAATGGCTCAAAGATAATATTTACGAAAGACATGCTCGCCTACAACTAAAAGCACTAAAAAATTCTTCGATAAGTACCGAATACCCTAAATTTTGGATCAAGAGTACAGTTTTAGTTATAAAACAAATCCACGATGTTCTCAGAATAAAATAAAGGAAAAGAGAAAACAAACAAAATATAAACCAAAGCTAAAGTTTTATTTATTTTTGGTGGAAGTCGGTGTGAACGCTGCATTGATCTATGAGTTAGTTTGGATTGGGTACTAAAACCAATCTTATTTACGATTGCCGCACTCAAAGGCCGTCGTTAAGTGAAGTCATGACCCTCAGTAGGCACTTGCAATGAGCCGAAATTGAGAATAAGACTGCAATCTTCTCTTAAACGGTATAAAAACTTATTTTCAGGTATTTTTGAAATTTTTGAAGAACACTCCTATATCCAAAAAATCACAGTCAGGATTTCCCTTTCATTTAATTTTCCCTTTCAGGGATTGTAACTTGGCAACATTCTTCAAAAAAAAACCCTTTCAATTAGAATATATATCATACAGAGTTGTATTCACAGAAGAAATGTAAAGTCAAAAACATTTCTACTGAAAGCCTGAAATACATTGTTTAAATGAATTTTACAAAAATAATTAGGATTTTAAAAACTTTCATTCATCAGTGCTTATTTTCTTCAAACGCCAAATCACTTACAACCGCTTCAAATAAATAAAATTACGGGGCAAAAAGTAAGACGGCATGCTGTCAGCGTTATTTGATTCCGCGTCACACATTTTACTCAGTTCGCCGGTGAAATCGGCAAAATGCCAAGCAAAAGAAGAAACGCAACTGGACCTTCCTTTGCCTGTGCCATTTTTACCTCATCGTCACTTAATGGCCGCTGCGGTTGCGCCCGGTGAAGAGTCCTGCGAGTTCGGCAGTCTTAAGTATTTCCAATTGTGCATGATTGGTGGTCTTATATCGTGCGGCTCCACACACACACTGGTAACGCCCTTGGATTTGGTTAAGTGTCGCTTGCAAGTCGATAAGGCCAAATACAAAAATCTGATACATGGACTTAAGTTAACCGTCAAGGAGGAAGGTGTACGTGGCTTGGCCAGAGGTTGGGCGCCCACATTCTTCGGCTACTCAGCACAGGGTACCTTCAAATTTGGATTCTATGAAGTTTTCAAAGTCTACTATTCCAAGCTGTTAGGCGATGAAAATGCTTACCTATATCGCACGTACATCTATTTGGTTGCCTCGGCTTCGGCTGAATTTTTCGCCGATATCGCCTTATCGCCTATGGAGGCAGTTAAGGTAAAAATGCAAACGACACAAGGTTTTGCCAAGACAATGCGTGAAGCTATACCGAAAATGGTGGCGGACGAGGGTATTACGGCTTTCTATAAGGGACTTGTGCCGCTGTGGATGCGTCAGATACCATATACGATGATGAAGTTTGCTTGCTTCGAACTAACACTGGAGCTACTTTATAAGTACGTTGTGCCAAAGCCGCGTGCCGAGTGCACCAAGGGCGAACAGTTAGTGGTCACTTTTGCTGCGGGCTATATTGCTGGTGTCTTCTGTGCGATAGTTTCACATCCCGCCGATGTAGTCGTCTCAAAATTGAATCAAGCTAAGGGTGCTTCGGCCTTGGATGTGGCGAAATCGCTGGGATTTATGGGAATGTGGGGTGGCTTGGTGCCGCGTATAATCATGATTGGCACTTTGACCGCGCTGCAATGGTTCATTTATGACGGCGTTAAAGTGGCACTCCGTATACCGCGTCCGCCGCCGCCAGAGATGCCGGCTTCGTTAAAAGCTAAAATTGCAGCAGGTGAAAAGAAATAAACATGTTTATATGTGTTGTCTGTTCTATTTAATTTAAATTTATAATAATGTTTATTAAATGACGAAAAATAATATTTGTTTTTTATATCAGATAAAACTTCAGAAGTTATAAAATTTGTTGCGATCGATACTAAAGGGGAAAGAGTTAAGAAAATTGAGATCTTAATATTCATAAATATAATTAACAGAACATTCTGTCAGCGTAGCGCATGGTTCTCACTTTTAGCTCAGGCTATGGACTCTCAATCATCATGAAAACTTTTTGGGACTTCAAAACTAATGCAACCTAAGTTCAACGCAGTGATTACCTTCTTAAAGAAAGAATCGAATACAATAGTTGCGAAAGCTCTCGTTGTTTTTGTGTTCGACTTCCAACAAGCTCCGCACATTCAAAAACAATTATTACTGCCCAAAAGCTTCATGCACTCAATTTTTGATCGCACTTGACATGCTCCAGTCTGGTTTCAATTGTCTTTAGTAGTTTGGTAAAGCAATTTTCTAAAAACAAAAAGAAAAGTAAAAGCTATAATTTTTAAGCCAATTCTGTTTATAACCAGATAGCATTGCATTGATTGAAAGCTTCCAGGAATAGCTTGAAACCATTAGACTTCGATGTGCACAACGTCAAATCAGAAGCCGAGGGGTACAAAAAAAAGGGCAGAGCATAGAAGCTATAATATCCATGCATGAAATATGTATGTGCATTGCTAACACAGAGAATCATGCTCACTATTCGGTGCATGCATATACATATGTATGCATGCGTTTATGTATACTTTGCTACAGACATATGTATGCTCTTGAAAATTCCATTCATCTCTCGACTGTACACTAAGTGGCATGTGCACTTCATGGCTTCAAATTGAAGACTGGACAGAAGCTAATATGTACTTTGAAGGACTTTTGATTTTAACTGAGTGATACGCTGCAACTGCCTCCATCACCTTCGAAAATATAGGGTGTTATTTAAAGCTTTGGACATTTTATTTAATAAAATAAAACAAAAAATAATAGTTTGGCTTTATTGGCTTGGTTATTTTACAATATTTAAAGCATGAAGAAGAATTCGGCCACTGTATCGTACAAAAACCATCCTCTCAGTGCAATTTAGCACAAGTTTTCCAAAAAAATCTTTCTTAATGGAATTTATTTATTGAAAATTAGTCCCAAAGAAGAAAAAGTTTGACGGTCCGTTGGCTTGTTGTAATATATAAGCTCATGGCTGGGTTTAGAGAAGCAAAAAGTTTAAAAATACTTTCCTGCTGTGCTGTGTTTCCACGCTACCGAGTCCTCAATATCAAATAGTATAAATTTTTGTTTACAAATTTAGATGGATGAATCTTCAAGATCCTTCGGACTTCAAATATAGCCATTTCGTATTTTTTAGCTATAGTTAATTTGTGCTCCTAACTGACCAGTTCGACAAGTTATTTGCTTAGGATTGCAATTCTGTAAGAAAGACCCTGTTTACACCTCAGCCTCATAATTTTTTATATACTTAAGTAGATATGTATACACATGTATTTGTATGTAGACAAAGTAAAGATTTCATTCGATTGCTTGACGGTCAATAGTAGCGTTTGTTTTCCATTAAAATGCATAAATCAAAACAATAAGAAGATATATGAGCATTACAAAGTGGCACATCATACATATCTATATAGTCAGTAATTGTGTATATGTTTACACATACTCATATAAGCAGAGTTGCATGTATTTTTAGTTGGCTGGTTTGCTCTCCAAGGCTAACATGAAAACATGTGTATGAGTACAGGAAAACGCGGTGGGAGGAAAGCTATGGAATGAGAGATACTTCTGATAGTAACGCCACAAGGCCAATAAACGCATATCAGTCATTCGCAGCGGATGTCAACGTCAGACATACTGACCATATACGGGCATGTACATACATACATATGTACTTGGAAATGTTGGAAATTTCCTGTGCTGTAAACCAACAGTACTAGACATTTCTCTAATTAAATTATAAATATATCTACATATGTATGTCTATAATAACAACATGATTCTTTGCTGAACTGGCGCCTTAAGTGGGGAAGCTGTTTTAGAGGCTTAAAAAAATCGATTTTTTTGAGGATATTTTTGGGAGGGAAGAAATAATTGATTAAAACGAAATATATAGGGTTTATAGTTATATATTTAAACATGATTCACAACTTTATTGGAAACGAAATCTTTGATATTTTGTCTTTGGGAAGCAATCGCCCGTTGCATCTCGGCTGTGCATTTGTCGGACGGCGGGCAGGATACAGGTCAAAATTTCTATCGGAAACAAAAATTGCAAAGAAATTATTTTAATAATTTATCTTCTAGTTAAACTAAAAAAAACTCCAAAAAAAAAACTGTAAAATTTTACAAATTTTTTAAAAATTAAAAAAAAAAATCGAGCAAAAATATTCTACTTTATGTTATTTAAAAAAATGTTCAAACTTGACTTTTCTTAGTTCGTTTTAGTTTAAATAGAAGATAATTTAATGCAAAGGACAACAAACTTTGCCCCAATTCCATACGACGTTTAGTTTTTTTTTCTATCCTGCCGCCAATTAATTAAGCAAAAAAAGAATCGATTATTTGAAGCTTCTAAAGCAGGCCCCTCCCTTAAATACTCAACGGTTTTGATGATTTTTTCTCGTATTCGTATTCGTATGAGTATGTTAAATGTTATTATAAACACCTGATTCGTTCAGGCTTTTCTCAACCTAGTCTTACCCCAGCCACATTAGTTTTGTAGTTCAAAATCATAAAGGGATTCATTCTGGCAAGTATTATTGCGATATTCGGCGGATTGACCACATTTAACTTCGAGTCTCTTTGCTCATAGAACTTCAACTAATGGGTAGGCGACTCAATTATCGGCCTAAGTACGAACTAATTTTAAAATTTTAGAAATATATATAGCGGGAAAACACTTCTCAAAATATCTGTCATCACTTTTGAGGTTAAATGAGATTTATAGAGACTTTTTTTTGTCGAATAAGCTTTATAAGTGTTGCCAATGATTTCAAGAATACTAAAATCTCTGCAGCTTTTAGAGATATACATGGTTAATTTACAATCATAGTTTAGTAAGTTTAAGTCCGATTAAAGACGAACGTTTTTCTTTTCTCTTTTAAATGTACATTGGAGTTATAACAACTTTCTACAAGCGCATTTATCCCACATAAGCAAAATCTCATATGAAACACGCTTCTACAAATACTCACACACTTACGTTTATGCTTGATAGCACGCCATTCTACAATAACAATCAACTGTTTACCCGCTGAGCGCCAAATAGTCAGTGTGTTTTACGGCTAACTGGTCGAATATGTGTGCTACATTAGCGCATAGCAGGTGAACGGCAGGCGCTGGGTCACGGATAAGCATTGAAGCCAGTAAGTCAACAACGAAACGCTGCAGGCAGCTCGCAATAAGAGCGCCATAGAATTACTTCTAGTTGCATTACTACAAATGTATGTATGTAGTTACGATTACTTACGTATGTAAGGGCAGATTGGCCGCAAGCGGGGTACTATACCACACGTTGGCAAACTCTTTCATTTTCATCATTAGTTGGTGCGGCAGCACCAAGCTGTTGAACGGGCTATGCAAACAAAGGCTATTGATTCATATTAAAGGCGGACCATCATTTTCTAGTGAAATGGTTTAACAATGGCAGAGATAAATTTAATTGTACCAGGCACAAATTTTCGGAACAACTCGGAGTTTTTCGTGCAGTTATACCGAACTTTTTCTATGCGACCATGAAATGTGAATAATACAGAGATACCAGTGCGCTGGGAATATATCTTAGTTAGTAGGCTCAGAATCCTCAAAAAATGAAGGATGTTCGTATTATAAGTGCGTGATTATAACTTGTTTATTTAAAAAGGGTTCAAAGAAATCGGACAAAAGTTAGTCATACTGTAGGAAACCTAGTATGGCACCAATCGGCTTGTAGTGTTACGTATGAGGAATCCATACAGTAGACTCAGTAACTTCATCTTAACTTTATAAATGGTTTCAACGGCAGTAAACGTTGTAATATAACTAGTGAAGTTGATCTACCTATGAGTATGATCCGAAAAGTTTTTAGCCTTATCGGCGGAGGCGCCACTATCGCAAGAGAAATTTAACAGCTATGTGTAGTTATTCTACAAGACGGCAGTTTTTGAAATTTCAGCCGAATCGGGTTCCCACCGCAAAAAAATTGGTTTAACAAATTTTAATTTGGTTGCCGGTGCTCCGAAAATACTTACCATAGAGGAAAATGTGAGAAAAGTCCATAACCTCGTCTTGGCTTTGGAAAGCTGTCGGCGCAATAAGTGTGGAACAACTAACGAAACCGTGAGACCAATTTGAGGCAGAGTTTGCCGCTGTTTAAGCGCAATTCGTCATCAAAAAGGAGACTTGGAAAAAATTATAATCACATGATAAGTTTATCGCCTCCACGGAGCCCTCTTTGCAGACGTTCAGAAATCGTAATTTGATGACGAGTTGAAGAAGTTTGAATATCGCTGAGTCAACTGTATCGATCTGAAAAGATATTATGTTGCTGAATATATTAGAAATATTTTTACCTGCTTAGCCAGTGTAAGCGAAAATTCTTATGTTGCTAATATTACAATTTTCGTTTTTCATTCTTATTCTCGTATATATGAAATATTGCTGGGAATCTATGCCAAGATGCGTATGTATGTAAATTATAAAATTATTTTCTAACAACGGCTATCACTTGAACATAAGTTTCACTGGTGTGATAATGCATTTTTCACCGAAATGCTCTATGTTACCGGTTCTCATATCAAATCCACAACCAATTCATAAGGAAGCTCTCTCCTGAAAGATAAGCCTCCACAATTGTAGAAATTTATGTACAAGTGCACATATCTATTATCTCAAAGAGGAGGTAAACACCTACAAACATTGCCATCTATGCATTTGCAAGTATTTCAACTGAGTGCTGTGAGATTTATGCTACAAATTTATATCAGTACCGCCCACAGGATAGCATATTTAGCATGAAGCGAGTTTTTAGCCTCTTTCTCAGGGTGGATACGAACTCCTTCGCATTATGCTCGTATTAAACTCAAACATTGGCACTCATAAATCCTGACAGTAACATAAAAAATTAATATTCCTAATGGGTATTTTAACAGTTCTGTATTTCTCTTACGTTTTCGGAGTTTACGTGCGCGAAAATGAATTTGCATATACGTCGTATATACACATATATATGTGTACGCATGAGCTGAATTGTTGAAGCAATAAAAACTACATTTACACAGGTATGTTAACAAGCACACTTGTTGGCCTCAGCACACACATGCGCGTATACTAAAGTAAACACTCAAGATGCAGCAATTTCGACAGTAAATTTGCACGGCGTACAGGTGTGTCTGACAGACAGCATAAGTCCACTTGACCATTCCCATAAAACTTCTTTGTTTTTTATTATCGCATATATTTCTTATTTTCTGCATATCATTCGCCATTTTCAGCCATTTTCAGCCAAAACTGAAAACACTAGAATGCATAAATAAAAGAGGCGGCAAAAAACAACGCTGAAACGTTGCAAATGAGAAATGAGAAATGAGTTGGTTGTTGTTGCGATTTCCGCAGACAGTTTACCAGCCGCACACGTATAATAAAGTACTTACTCTCACAGCCCTACAAACGGCCTCACAATAGTCTGCACGCTCTGTTGGCGGGAGATGAGCGATTGGTGGGAGTCGGTGTAGGTTCTTGTCTATGTAGGTTACATGAGTGTATGTCTGTGTGTAAGTATGCAAATTTACATGAGTGTAAGTACGTCGTTTTATACAATGTGTATGTTCACACATAAATATACGGCCATTGTGGCAGTAAAATTAGATAAATAGCTGCAGAGCAGACGACGCCAACGCTTTCAATTTTCTCATGAAAAAACTGTTTCTAAAGCGTTTTATATTTTCGAGCTATGGCATTTCCGCCGTTAATGTTGCTGATTCAAGCGCTCTTCAAATCGTTGTTAACTTGTTCCGACTTAATAAAAACTCTATAATAATTTAAAATGTAGCGTTGCTCTGAAAGGAAATGCAGAAATTTGAAACATCCAGTAAAATCCCTCAGCTTCCATATATTAAATGTAGAGACTATTGTTATCCCAGTGGACTCTTTCACGAATATGTCGGTCAACTTTTATGCTATCTTAATAAAATTGATTCGAAATGTTATTTCGAGCATATTTCAGTTTAATCTCAAAAAACAAATCTTTTACCTGCTCTAATCTTCCTCGCGTGTTATAATAGGGGTAAGTACAGTAATTTTCAACTTTCCAGCTGACTTAATCATTTAAATATGTAACTTTGTGTGTTATTTGCATGAAAATAAGTGAACAAGACTTCCTGAATATGATGTATAGTAGTTTAGTGTTGACTATGAATAAAAACGATCTGGACTTTGATCTAATCTATGGTGATATCCTAGAATTATCTATCAACTCTATGTGGTCTAACGCAAATAGCCATTAGATCGATTTGATGAGCACCAAAACTGAGTAGCAAAATTATTAAATTCTAGCAATACCTCCAGAATAGTTTTCAAGTTGATCCGTAGTTTCGGACGTAGAGCTTTGAGAATTTATGCGTTCAAGTGCACCGTCTTTAAACGCGTTTTTCTCGAAACTGTGTTTTTGAAGTCGGTTGGCAAGATTTCTTGACAACTGCTCAACCCTTCTTCATGAAATTTTACACAGATCTTTGAGATACAAGTCTTTAAGACTTGGATGAATAATTTGTTTCGATTACAACTATTTGAAAAAAAAATGTCACGAAATTTAAATTTTTTTAAATAAAATTTTCAGATTTTTTCGTTCGTCTAAATTTTAAAGTTAGGGTTTTACTAAAACACGTATTTTTCACTTTAGATTATCGTAATGAGTTATATTGCCAACACGTGCGCAATGGCCGAGATCAAAATATTAATTTTCCAAAAATCTGTGTTAAAAATAAGTGTCGTTATTAAAAATATTAACAGTACCGGATAGGTCTCAGTATATACATATATACCAGAACAGCGCCTTAGCGAAAAGAACTTACTCTTGCATTACAGGCTTTTCTCTTCCATACTCATGTTCTAAAATCCATTCTTTTCAAATATAAACAAGCATATTTATAGCCCTTTCAATCCATTTGCATGGCTGCAATGTAGCGAAGTTAGTGTATATTAATATATATTTGTCTGAAACACACCGACCTTTTGGCTTTTGTTGCAGTTTTCGCTGCCTTTTCAACCACGACTTACACTCATAAACAAACTGAAAGCCTTTGGCGAAACATTGACCATTTATGGCGGTAAACCACTTTTCCGACCCACCACTTATATCCATGACTATTGTTCGGTGTTTAGTCTATTGTTATTAAGGTTGATGGTTAACATTTCTATTGTTGCGCTTTATTTTAGTTTTGATAAAAACAATTGTTGTTGGCTAGAAAATGCGGCATAAAATATTTGAATATTTCAGCCGCCGTGCGGATGAGTAGCGCGAGGGTGTCTTAATTGTGTTCACACAATGCTTATTCGGTATGGAAAGCGTGTTTATTCAAAAATTTCTTTCGGAAAATAAACAATTAAAATATGCATTTTATGCACATATCAGAAATATACAAATATAAATGATCTATGGTAAATATGTGACTTTTAATTGTCATCAAACTAACCTCATGTACACATTGTAATTTTAACTTTGAAAGCTGAAAGGATAAGCTGATGTCTTAAATTAAGAAATAAGGATGAAGTCTCTTGTGGTGTTGCTACTACTTACAGCAATGAATAACCTTTTTTCTCAAAGTAGAAGTTTACTGTTGGCATATTTTGTACACTTAAAGGTTGTCACAAAGTGTTTCTGCTCATGCAAGTATATCCGCTCACATTTTAACTTAAGAACTGGTTCGTCCATCTCTACTAAAGAAGAACTGATGCTCTTCGGAGAAAAGCATTAATAAACTCATATTTCTCTTTAATACTCACGAGACTGGTTATCAAGAATCAACCAATTCTGTTAAGTTGTTATTTCCTATGTTGTTTCTCCAAGGCTTGCATGAACTGCCCCTCTTTTTTAGTAGTCTTTCATTATTTCAAAACTTATGATTAAAAAAAAAAAAACAGAAAATATTAGCGTTCAACACGATATGTTGTAAACTGAAATCTTAATTTGGTTTTAGTTATTGCATGGCAATCCGTTGAAGTCCTGCACATGAATGCCAAAAAATTGGCAACTGATTTGACAGTCGAAACCTTTAACAACCTGCATATAAAATTATAAAGTTTTTAAATCATTTCATATGCGCGCCGGCATATAATATGTAGATGACGCTTAATTCATATTTCCCTTCATTTTCTACTCAGGAAATCATAGTATCCTAACTGTTATCATACGCATCCCTAATGGCAAACTTTATGCAATATATGCCTTGCTCTGCTGATTTGTTACTTCTTTGGTTTTCTCCAAGTTTATTACTTTTTCAGAAGATGATGATTTAGTGCAAACTCAGCGAGGACACAACATACCCGTTGCATATACGAACAAATCCAAGTTAATGCATTGAAGGTAATTTAGAAGTTTTAGCTCAAATTTGTTATTGTTTTGTAGCCATAGGCCAAAACTTTGATCAAACTTAGTTGCCAAATCTACAGCATTGCTGTTTTTGCTTTGTATATACTATATATACATGTGCATAAGTATGCTTAGGCATGCATTGTCTTCGTTACTCCAACTGCTGCCTTGTCCATTCGCTGCTTTCGTCCATCTAAGCGTAGAGTTTGCAAAATCAGCAAGATAATTTCCTGACCACAAGAATTTCTTACACTGGATTACACTCTCATATTTCGTATACAAATATGCGTATATATACATACATCGCACATATATGCATATATATTATACATATGGGATGATTGAAAATAAGCAGAGCACTGAGTTGTGTTTTGTTTGTGGGATGTTATTGGTGAGCATGCTGATGTGTGTGATGAATTTAGTGATGAATAATCTGTCTATGGCCTCTTGTCGTTGTGATATATGCCATGTTAACGTACTGAAAGTATTGTAATTTGTGCGTTTATGGTCACTTGGCAAGGCTTCGCCCATCCACTTCAAGGTTAACAATGAAAACTCTTGTGGTTAACACAATTATTTTGTTATTACTTTTGTTGTCACTCTTGCTATGTTTCTTATTATGGTTGCCTTCAGCTTGCTACTCGAGTCCTCGAGTCCATAATTCATATTGTGGCGAAATGTATTCTAGGAATAAGCAAAGTGTTGTAGTGTTTTTATTTACATTGCTCTTGACGTACATATGAAGCCATAACATAATTTTGTTGATGTGTTAAAAGTGAAAATACAACAACAATCAAAATATAATCAAATGCTTTTGCAATTGGCTAGACCACAATACGGGTTTTAAGTATTAAATGAAGAAAATAAGCTTTCATATGGATTTTAAAATTTTGAATTTATGTGATCGCTTACCATTATTATAACCCTCTATTGACTTTGCAGTATTAATTTTAGTTTAAACATAGCAGAAATAAGTTTACAAGAAAAAAAAAAAACAAATAAGTAAGGGCTAAGTTCGGATGTATCAGAACACTTCATGCTCTTGGAATTTGCCAGTATAAAACCCAGAGAAATACCTTCAAGTGCATAAGGTTTGTTAAATATATCCTGTCTATGACAAGTTTATTAGGTACATAGATGAACCGTTATGAGCAAAACACGTTTTCTCAATTCTATTTATATATTTCACATATTTGCCGATATAACGTAAACCGGAAGAATTGATCCGATTCAACCCAGTTTTGACTTGCAGTCATACTATTATTAGCAAAAAATTTTCTTCGAATTCGTATAGCATACCTAACAGATTGATCGATGTTTTCAATAAAAATTTCGCAAATGGAACTTCGATCCATATATTCGAAGGCTGGTGGTTTGAATTGTTTTGATACGATTTAAACAATTTTTGGTTACAGTCCTGAGAGGCACAATTCACTCAAAGTTTTATCCTTGCTTAGTTATGGCACTTTATAAACTCATTTAATGGCATTTTGTGGGCGTGTCAGGGAACCAATTACGTCTATTTACAAAGTCGTCCTCACCTTTTTGCAAAGGAACCCGTGCCTAAATTTTCAGAATATTTTTTACTCAGATTATCGCCTGCGCAGACGAATAGATAAGCAGTCTTCCAATACAAGCTCTTGATTCCGATCGTTCAGTTTGTATGGCAACTATATGCTATAGTGGTCCGATATTGACATTTCCGGAAAACGAGCAGCTTTTTAGGAAGAAAAGAATGTGTACAAAATTTCAGATCTTTAACTCAAAAATTGAGAGACTAGTTCGCATATATGCGTATGAACAGACGGACATGGCAAAGTCGACTCAACTCCTTCTGTTGATCATTTATATGTACACATATATTTTTATTGTATCCGATGCTTCCATTTTGGATGGCGATATGGCAAGTTTCGTGACAAACTTAAGGTAGTAGTCTGGAAACTTATGCATATTTTCATGTCTTCTTTGGAGGGTGATTTTTTATAGGAAAATAAAAATGAATATTGAATATTTAAAGTGTTTTTATTTACATATTGAAAATATAAAAAAAAAAATTATTTGAAAAAATTTAACACTTTATTACTATTATTATTGTCACTCGAAGTTGGAACCTCAAAAAAAAAAACAAAATGCACGTGGGTGGCCCGGGTGATTTTGGCTCTTGATGATATCTGAAATCAAATATTCCTGATTATTCTTAATCATAGACATGTCATTCTGGTCGGAACTACTGACGTTAAATTTCAAGGGTAAAAAAGCAAAATGGCGGACTTTAAAAAAAATTCTCGTTAGTACCGACGAGAACTATAAGTATGCAGAATATCCTGTTAAAATTTGAAAAGAATCGGTTCAGTAGAAAAAAAGTTAGGACCCGGGCCGTCCAGAAAAACAATGTTTTGAGAAAAACGCGTTTAAGTTCAACAATTCCGAGAGAGGACTCCGAGGCGAAATAAACTCCCGAAATATTTCGAACTTCTGTATGAAATTATCACAGTTTATTCTTAAGACATTGTACTTTCAAAGTAAGCAAAAAAAAATTTCGATTTTTTGAACCCAAGTTACCAGAGCAGTATTTTTTGCATTTATTTTATATTTTATATTAATGTACAATGTACAATATCTTAAGATTATTTGAGAGAAACTAAAGCAAAATTGACGGAGATATACACTTGTAAGTCTCCGCCCTCCGATTTGATTGTGAGCGGCTGTGAAACTTTAAACGGGTTTTTCTCATACTTCACTTTTTCGAAGCCGGTGAACTCTGTAGTTCAAAATATACTGAACCGATCCTTTTGAAATTTTGCACAGTCTTTTTTTACATTACTATCCCCTTAATATACTGTTTTCAACATTTAATATTATTTAAGGTATGTGATTAGTTTTTATCGAATATGATCAATATGATTTCAAAGTTTTCCGTCTGTTTTACGGCATAATGGCAAATAAAGATTAACCGCCATGTAACAAATACCATAAAACTCAGGCAATCTTTTAATCAATTTATGTTCGTACTAGACAATAATGAAATTAGTGATAATATAATGAATGAGCTATGAAATGAAAATTAGTGAAGGAAGTGTAATGAACGTGTGAATATCATAAATGCAATGACACGCTTGTGCGCAAATATATTATATACTATAAATTAATTACACATGCATCTGCGAACATGCTTAATTACTTATAGTGACCGCTCATAATTACACATACATATGTACTGCACAATCATGTATACAGTAATACGTGCGCCGCGACCTTTTCAGCACTTTCGTCGGGTCGGAAAGTTGTGGCAAGCAGACATATATTATATATGGGCATACTTATATGTCGTCACCTGAAATGCAAAATAACGTATCATCAAAAAATTTGAAATTGAGTGACTTATTGATTACGCTTCACTACTTCAAATTACATACATAATATTACATATGTCCAATATTTTAAGGTTCTGCGCTCAGATATAAACCAGTTTTAACCAATATTAAAATTTTTTTTCACTCATATTCCATTTCGTGTTTCATTCATGCCACTGTAAATTTTCGAAAATGTTGTTACGTTGTTTTGCATTTCAGGTGACGATATAGTGCTTACCTATTTTGCATTCATATGTATGAACATATAATATTTAATAATCGAAAACAACGGAGTCAAGTTTCCATGTGAATCACATTGAAATAGCTACTGGCTAGCGAATTGAGCTAAAAATCATTTAAATATTCAGTGACATGCAAAAATTTAATTTGCGATAAAAGCGTTTTGGAAACTATATACGCAAGACACTTCGCCTAAACACATGGCAATATTAAATGCGATCGCATAGGCACATTCATAAGCAAATGCGCATTAAAGTGGCGCTGGTACGAAGTTAATAGTAATTTTAAACAATAGACAATGGCGTGCAAAGAATATCCAGATTGGTGATAGAGGACTTAAATTTTGAATATTTCAATAAATACTTTTTTCATTATAGTATATTTTAGAATAGGTGTGAATAACTGTAGATTGTGATTGTGGCTGTAAATTAAAACCTTACTGAAGTTTTGCTCGACAAAAGCACTTTCCAGTATATGCAACCCGGCATGATCGTTGAAAGTTAGGATTTATTGATACGCTACGCCGCTTATTGTAGCATAAAAAACAGTTTCTATAGTTTGCTGGGCTCAGAAAGGTGTTCGATCTCTATATCGGTGATCAATCATAGACTGAAACCTCAGACTACCCTAAGCACTTGTAATTTTCCGCTTACCATATCTATAGTCTGTCTTGTCGCCAAAGTAAATCGATTTTGATAAAACTCGTATAATATATAGTTCTAGACTATTGCATATACAAGTACATATGCACCTAGCACTATAACAAGACACACTGTATATCTAAATATCTATTCATGCTGTTCGGTTCAAAGTTTTGGGTGTGCCATGGTTAAATTACTACAGTATGTTTACACAACACACACACATTCATACGTATGCGTTTATGCGTACACATATGCGCATTAAGGTAACCGATTGTGTGGCATAAACTTTAACGGCAATAACTTTTTCGCACACACAAAAACTATTCGTAAGTATCTACGTGCCGGGGACACATACAAATGAGTTTTTCCTGCTAATACAAACGTGCCTAAAAGTAAGCAAGCACCTATTGAAAAGTTAGCTTTGGCGCAAGTTTGTGACACACTTAACCCGAACAACTGGAGCTGGACCATAAGTGGCGACACGCAATATATTTCACTGAGTGGCTGTTGCTCATGCTTGGCGAATTTCTGAAATATGGCAAAATTGTTTGGACGCAAGCTTTTGCTGGACTTTAGGTAGAGCAAGAGATACGACATATACATATGTGTGTAGATGTTCGAGCAATCGACGTGTCTTTCGACTAATACCAACATTTTTAGAGTTTTTGTTGCAAACGCTTTATAATGGGTGCTTTTTTGAACTTAGATTTCACATAAAATTTTTTAATAAAAGACTCTGTGACTGAAATGACCAGTTTTCGAACTTAATTTTTACGATTTTAAGGGGTTGGAGTAGTATTGGTCTTCAAATAAGAACTAGATTAGCTCATTTTTTCTGGGAATAAGTAATCGAATGCTATATTAAATATATATTTAACGGCATAACAAATATTTAATATTTCCAGTTGAAATAAAATGGCAGTTACAAGGCAGTCAGTCTATTAGTTCTACCTTTTTCAGGAGGGCATAAAAGGTAATTCAAGAAACCCCGCGCACTCTGAGGCAGTATGAAATAATGGGGTCTTAATCAACATAATGCAGGTTGAGAAAAGTGTTTTTAAAGTTTGACATGCTAAACGGTCTAATCAGCACTCTTTGCCAGTTGAATAGTCATAATATTTTTTGACCATGCAGTGTGCTTTAAGCCAAAGATATAATGAATGGTTTCTTGAGAAACTTAGCCTGCGCATAAATTCAAGCTTTCAAGTATGTTATATTACATATATTGAAAGTTTTTTATAACCATTTTTTCATTCATCCCATCCATATTCAAATAAAGCCCTGTATCGATTAGATAAATTGATTTGTCCATTATTTGGTTTATTTGACGGAACCTGAGAGCCATCAGCGCAGCGTTTGCAATGTATTTCCGTTATTGCTTAACCCCAATCGTCTATTCAACGAACCGCAAACAACAAAGTTGTGTCAGCCAATAAACACGGATACAGACACAAGTGCACCGTCGGGATACCTTTTGTCTGCCCTATTGCCCATTGTAAATTCCAACCACAAAACGGTGAAAAAATCAAATTTTTATATCTACGTGATTTTTGTTTGCCTGTCAGCTTGTTTGTTAGGCAGAACTTTGTCTATTTCACTTTTCAGCCGTATTCCTTGTGGAATAAAAAAGTTTCCATTTATTATCATTTTGATATGCTTTCACTGCGTTTGCGGTTTTGTTGGCGCTTGTATTGGTTAGTAGCAATTTAGTTTAACGAAACATTTTACTACACACACACACACATGCGTTGACATACGCTTGCTGAAAACCAAATTTAAATGTATATTAATGAATTGTGTCATTTGAAACCTACCGGGCGTATGAGCAACGGACCTCTGCATCGAAGAGAATCCCCTATTATTATAATTGCGGGTTAATAAGGGTTCAACCAACACAGTCAAAATAACACACATGTAGTTTATGTTCATCTAATTGTGTAGTTCCTGCGAAAAATGGTTGAATGATTGAGCACATTTAATCGCTTCCGGTTGGGAAATGAGTATACACATGTCCATATGTATGCGTGAATAAACTACACGACCGTTGGCAAATATAATAGGATTAAGGGAGTGAAAACGGGAAAGCTTTAAATTCCGCATAATAAACACGTGACTCAGCTGTCATGTAATTACTTCAATACAAGCGCACATACAAACATTATGTGAAGGTGCTGACCTTAGCGTAGGGAAAGTTCAAAGGTAAAGGTTAAGATTACATAAGCCTATTTAATTTTACAATAATTCTATGCAAATTTAAATAGTTATTTAAGACTACGAATATGGCTGTAAGCAATTATATGAACTAAATGAATATCCGATTTTGTTTCCTCTATTCAATATGAACAACAATGAAGTGTCTCGCTGACATACAAAATTAAGGGTTCATAAAATATGGGTGTGACCCAATCGACTAACAAATTTAAGGTATATTTATATCCAATTATAACAAGTGTTTCTAGCACCTCCTCAGATAGATTGGCTCCAAAAAATCAGAAGAATCTTGGTCAGTATTGTATTATGTGCCGTCATATAAAGGAACAAATCACAAATATCTGCCTCAGTTCAGTGCTAGTCTTGCAAAACTCTACGTGATGACATTTGCAGGGGTCTTAGCCATTATCCATTCGTGTGCTCCCGTGATCAAGGCAACCAAACATCAACAGTTTTTACAAATTTTTTAAACTTCACTGTGGCTTACAACGATAAGCAGACTCTGCAAAGCCGGACCTACTGTACAAATTTTAATGTTGGCTTCATTTGCTTGAATGCTTTGCGTAAAGCGACCTTCCAGCGTTGGACCAGTTTTCACTTTGCTAACAATTCCTGAATTTTTCACAAGAAAGAAGTTTCCAAGCCTAACTACTCTGCCATTGTTTTCACCGAACAACATTTTTATAAGCATATGTATAAGTATTAATTCATTGTAACCACAGAACCATTAGTCGCTGTCTATTTTGCCTCGGCAAAGTTTCAGTTCCTAAGCACCTCATTTTCACTAAATTAATATAGGCCAATTGATTTATTTATAGCACATGCTCGCTCATAAATACACCATTGTTAGTGTGCATTAGGCACGAACATCATTTTTTCTCCACCTCCAACGTAATTAATGACGGCTTGATGTTTATAAGAGTACATGAACTAATTAGATGAATTATGAGTAGTAACTCGGTTTTCGCAGATCCGTCTGTTTTTCAAATGAGGAAATGTACAACAAGGCTGAGTGCAATCAGTAAAATGAAGTGATATTAATGTGTGTGTGTTTCAGGGATATGGTAAAGTCAATGAACTTGGTATGTGGACAATGTAATGGATATTAATGGTTTAAGTGGAATTAGAATTCTTTGCATTTTTCTATGTTTGTACAGTGTATTTATTCATGTTTTTTTTTTTATTATATTGAAAGTATTTATTAATTGCAAAATATCAAAATAACAAGTATAATCTACCACTTTTTAAAAAATTCCGGAAAATTGGTATTCTAACAAAATTAAATTATAGATAATAGTGTTGTTTCAGTTCCAAACGTGATTATACTCACTAGGGTTGTCAAAAAATATCGATACATCGATATATCGATATAATTTTTTCAATGTAACAATATTTTTGAGCGATATTTATTGTTTCGATATATCGAGGTATCGATATAATATTATAAGTATTGAAAAGGTATAAAAACGATATTTTTATGATCAAAAAATTCTAAATCCCTTTTTATACTAACTGTTTAATCCAAACAAATACTCCTCTGCATTACTCCCACAAATTACATAAACTAATAGAAGCGTAATGCAGAGGAATATCAACCGCTCCAACTTCACTCAGCAGGCGGAGGAGAAAAATAAAACATCTTTTCCAGCGTTTTTTACAAAAGGATAGTGGGCACACTGTTCGTCAATTGTTCTTAGAGTTGTGTTCAAAAATTAGCTTCAATAAATAGTATTGGCTTTAATAAAAGTAATGTTTATTTTTACAACATAGGAGTGAAAAACAGTGAATACGGAAGAGTTAGGTGTCACAAGCAAGCTATTGAAGAAATTAGCTGCGATCAGTACGTGACTTCAAGTTTGGTGATTCCCATTGCAAATTTACTTCAGAGAGGCCTTGAACAAGTAAAACCTTTCACCAAATTTGGTATTGCTGTTCAGAAGAGTTTGCTAAATTTAGTTATTGCAAAACTAGAACCACTAGAGCGACATCTACATCTGGCCAAAGCAACAATTTTAGACCCACGCTTTAAGCGTATTCATTTTAGTTCAGCGCTAGCTGTTTCCACTGCAATAACCGAACTGTCAAAAGAAATACGTTTAGAACATAGGCATAGAGGACAACTTCAGACCCACTCGCACTACCATAATTCCAAATTGCGAAAAATCTTCGCCGTCGTTGTGGTCCGGACATGAAAAAATTATGATAGATACTGCTGCAGCTTCAGCAAACTCTTTACTTTCAACTTCAACCAGTGATGGTATGCCTAGCGAACTGAAGCAATATCTAGATCAGCCTAGAATACCCAGAAAAGAGAATCCAACAAAATTCTGGTTTGATTGTCGTCATTTTACCCCAGTCCTTTCCGACATAGCTCTAAAGTATTTGATATCGCCTGCGTCTTCGGTGTCCTCGGAGAGAGTGGCATCTGCTGTGAATCTCGCAGTATCCAATAACAGAAGTCGGATTACAGCCGAGCACGTAAATCAAAGAGTTTTTCTTATGTCTGTATCAGATAAATATTGGTTTGATTAATAAATAATTAATATTTTAATTGTTGTTCTTGATTTATTAAAAATTATGTCTATTGGTTAGTATTTAGCTAGTAATGCAAGATGATTAAAGTAGATTAGGCCAAATATTTTTTTTTTTTTCATATCATACCGATATATCGATATATCGATATTTTTAAATAAAAATATCAATGTCGATATTGATATATTCAAAAATTGCCGATACAATATATATCGATACTTTATTCCATTTCCGACATCCCTAATACTCACTACTTTGATAGCTGGAATATAGTAAAGTTGATCATTATTAAATTGCAGAGGGATTTTCCTCGAACCTTTAAAAAATTTTTGGTCGGCGTTTTCAAGCCAAATTTATTCCAGGTACCTAGATGAAGCTGAGCACCATTAAAACCAAAAAATTGTATCAAGAGCTAAAACAGAAATTTCTAATAGGAAGTTGTTGCATTAGAATCTATATAAACCTGCATCCGATACTTAATGAAGAGCAATATAACTAATTTTTTATGCATCAAAAAGTGCACCAAAAACATTTTAGCCCTGACATTGTTAGTATCTATAGCCTTATACACAAATTTACTTATATAATTCATTAAGAATTCTGTCTACTATATTTTTGCAAATAAGTTTCAGGCTCATAAATTTGGAATACAGAGGGATAACACCTTTTTGCTTTGATAAAGCTCCAATTAATTATTAAACATCGAACCATTGCATATAAGAAATAAAGAGAGAGAGAGAGAGAGAGAGAGAGTTAATGATGAGGCACAATAAATAAATGTACACGAGTAATAATATTTCATAAGCGAAATTAATGGCCAAATCAAAGCAAAGCGGATTAACTACAAATAGGAATGAACTAAAAATTGTATAAAGCTTTTTAGCGCTGAAGTTGCAAAGACAACCGAACTCATTAGTGTGCTGGCCAAATCGAGCCGAATCGACGAGCAAGCGAACGAAGGCCACAATTTTCTGTTGCTTCTTGAAACTTGAAAGTCTCAGCTATAAATTAAACAATTATAACGACCAGCGTCGAGTTGATTTAGACTGCGTCTGGGTGCTTTCATTGTTTGTGTTATTGTTGTTTGTGTTTGTGTTTTTGTTTTGTTATTCCTTTGTTGCTGCGTACTAATTTTTATTGTTGGCAGTGCAGTTATGGCCAGTCTGGCCATAGCTGTGCGCGCTAGTTTCCGTTGCTAACGAGAACATGCCAGGCTGTCTGGGCTTAAACAGTAATAATACTTTTACAATAGCCTCAAGCAATGCTCGACATTTTCTTGTTGTTTTGCAGTTGTTTTCTATTTGTTTTGCTTTGAATATTTATAGCCTTATACCGGACGCCAGTACCGCTAACATGGTAATATAGTTCTGTACGCGTAAGGATGGATTGTTTGCCTTCGAAAAAACATGGGATTTATGATGCTAGTGCTGAAATTGATGCTTGGAAAGCAGTGACGTCTTATTCGGCGCTCGAAAAACATTCAATAACATTCATTGAATGGCATAGATGCTGGGGACGTGACTTTCGAACGGAAGCTGTTGATTTCAATTGCTATGTGAATAGTGAAAGTATGAATATTTCGATAATAAAAATCTATACAAGCATGTTGAGCTGGAACTATGATGGAAGATCAAAAACTAATCGTCGAACACTTCGAAGAAATGTTTAGAACTGACGTAGGTGTCGATGTTTAAGGGATTACATGGGTTTACGGGCTTCAAAAACCGAATTTGTTTAATTATCTTATTAAATCTAAATGATTTTTTTTTTAATTATCTTATTAAATTCTACAAAACCTCTTGCATGCTGCCCTGAATTTTCAAGTTGATTCGAGTAATAGTTTCGGAGATAGGGCCTTAAGAACTTGTGCGCTCGAGGGTAGCTATGCTAAGTGCGCCGTCTTTAAATAGTTGGCAAGATATCTGGAGAAATACTCAACCGATCTTCATGAAATTATACACAGGGCTCTGAGATACAGTTCTTAAATTTTAATTTTTATTCGATTTAAACTATTTAAAAAAAATGTTGCGAAATTTTCATTGAAATTCTCATTTTTTTTTAAATGTCTGCCAAAAATCAAATTTTTAGTTTTTTTCCTTCATTCAAGTTCCAAGTGAAGTATTTAACCAAAACACATATTTTTTACTTTATATGATCCTGGAAGTTTTTCCAAAATTTCAGAATTTGTTTGTTAATACGTATCTTTGTAACAATAATAAATTCTAATAAAATATTGTATTTTTTATGAGAAAAAATTATTGAAAAAATGCAGTTTTTATCCGAGGAAACCAATGTAACCCCTTAATGCAGTAGATTCAGAAAAATTTCAATACCTTTTCGGCTCCGATTTTTGAAAACAAAAGTATATTTGGTTAGTTATAGAGGGTTCTATAAACATATTTTTCGAAACATGTATAATCACTAGGCTACTCTTCCACTAATTCAATTCTGATATTAGATTTGAGACTTGTTCCTTACAGGATAAAATTACTTTATGCAAAAGTGCGCTGCCTACTTTAACCACCTTACTTAGCCCGTTAATTTGTGGATTTCATCTTAGCTTCTCAAAGGATTTATAAACAATTTTTTTGCTATGCCAACAGTCGTTCGAATATTAATTGAGTATTTCATTTTTCCTTTGAATTTTAATAATAACGGATGCACCGAGGAAGATGCTATTTCCGCCAGACTTTGGCCTACTTTTATTTGTTTGTGCTATACTTTTGTGCGTTTCAATTACCACTTGAAACTGTGGAAACTGCTGACGCTTCACTAACTACTTAGTACTTGATAGAGCCGCACTCTCCGGCTCTTTGTCATGCCCTACCTGGTTGGCAGCGGCAATTTATTGCCTGCGTTGCTGCATTCACTAGCATAAATTGATTATGATTGGTAACAACAACAACAACAGCAAAAATCAACGAAAGCTTTCATGTGCAAGCGTAGAGCGCAAAAACTATTGTGTGTTCATTTACACACACACTCACACAGTTAAACAGGCTTACCACCGCAATACAAGCACAAAACAAGCACTCAGCATACCAATTAAAAACCGCTAAATTCAAAATCCAAATCCATTCGTACTCACTACCACTCAGCCAACTAACCAGAGAAGCCATTGAACCAGCACAATACCATTAACCCATATACGCAGCCATGTATTTGTGCAAAGCGTTCAAAAGCAAGTTTTAGTGCTTTTTGGGAATTTCACCCCATATATTTTTACTGCTATTGATTTATTTATGGTTTGAAATATTTTTTTTTTTGTTTTTTTCAAAACCACTTTTTAACTTAATTGTGGTTGTAAATCAGCTTGCTTTTGGTTTTGTGGCGCATGATGCGCTAGTTTTCCCGTTATTTTCGAGGTCATTGCCTGGCTATTGCAAACAAAACAAACAAATAAAATACAGAAATTGGCACTTACACAGACACACATACACACATTTATTTATGTAAGTGTGATCGCTATTTTAGCAGACACTCAGCGGAGATTGGTGCGGACGCGTTGTTTTGCTCCATCATCCGACTGTTACCACCGAAACCACGTACAAGCGCAAGCACACACGCGCAGCTGAGTCGGACGCATTCCGCTTGCCAAGTTATACCACAGTAATCGCATGTCAGAGTAGTGGTGCTGAAAATATTTGTTTGTAATACTCGCTACTAAAGTGCCAATGAATGCATGATAAATAGAACAAGAACTTAAAAAAACGCACAAAGCGAATAACAAAATTTTGGCAAACGCATCTAATAAAGTGGGGAATAAAAAATATTTCCAATTTATGTTGGAATAAAATACAAAATCAGCACTGACACATACCAGTTGATCACATGCGACCGACCGGTCCATTTAAAATGCGCGCAAAAACGAAATCGGTTTTTGGTTTGGATTAAACTCGATTAAAATTTATGAGAAGGGCCAGTGGAACATAACAAGCAGGGTCTGGAGATTCTTACTATTACATAAATACACAATTTTATGTTTTTCCCTGACTTTACTGCCACATCACAATGTTGCAAGGGTGTTTTGAATGGCTTAAGTATTTGCCGAAGAAAATTGGATGCCTCGTACACAAAAATCGTTAGTTCTTAATTTTATACAGCAGATATTATGTTATATTAGGTAGTCTAAAAAGTCTTTTCGTATTTTTAATTAAATTTTAATGCAGTTTTTCTATATTTATACTCAAAATAAATAAACAAATATGTACCATTTTGATCGACCACTTTTGGGCATTTTTCCGCTAGAGACATTATTCCATCAGTGTAAAACTTTCATTAGTGTAAATCGAAATTTCAAAATTTCCAGAGCATTTTTGTGCTACCTGAACGGATACTTCATAAATTTCATTGGTGGCTTGCGTGGCATTCTTCTCTTTTTAATACAACAATTTCAAAAAATAACGAATTCCTTTATTATTTTCACTCACCTTGAAACAGCTGTAATTTTTTTCAACTTCAACGAATTTAATGTTTTTTTGGTTGAATGAAGCTTAAAGTCTAACCTTTTTAACACTATATGGTATGGCATAATGTGATTGGTAGCATCAATATGTGAAAGACAGACAAGCCATTGAATGAATGTAATATCCATATCAAAGTAAACGAAAGCTAATAAGGAATCGTGCTGCTTTTCAAAACTTAGCCTTAAAAGTGGCTAACAACTATCAAAAAAAAAAAGAAGTACTTTTATTAAATGTCAGTGAAATTATCAAATATTTTTTTCTTCTGTAATTTTTCCCTTGAAATATAACAAGTGATCTGTTTTATATTGACTCGTATTAAATGTAATTCTATCATAAAGCAGAAAATTCAGATCAAACTGTCACACTCCTTTTTATGTTTATATATCTTATTTATATTCACAATATCTGTACAACTGCAAATTCTAACCGATTTAAACTGTGTAACAGATGTTAACTCTAACGTCTGTTTGGACAGCTGTTGTGGCTATGTTAATTAAATTTCATTAGCAGTTTCGCCCTAAAAGCTTTCACCAAAGGCGATTTTTACAACATTTTGCTGTTAAGCGTACATATATAGTGAGATTAATGAGCAAAGTGTGGAGCATAAACGCAAACAAGCGCTCCTGGATGAGCGTAAAAAGCACGCTGTCGCACTCGCACAGCACACTGTCCCACTCCAGCGGCGACAGCAAGTGAGCATACGCACTCGCTTGCTCCTGCAGCGCTATATGTGAATTTTATTGGAGACTTTGAGAGTTGCTCTCACTTGGTGACTCTTGTTGTGTTATGCAAGGTTATGCGCCTGCCAGTAGGCTATGCGGCACGGCACGGTAAGCACGTGCTAACGCATGGTAGACGCTATGAAAGTCATTTTTGTATAGGTAACGTAGCATCAAAATACGTAAATGAGAGCAAATACGCGATTGTCGTAATGTCGCTGACCGCCGTACTGAATGTATGCATGAATGTATGTACATACACATATACGTAGATTTCTTTGTGTGCGAGACACTTCAGCTAAACCCAGCTTTTGTACACACTCATTAGCCTTAAACTTTATTGTTGGCGCGGCATTGTGCTGGCAGCGCCGATAAATGCTCATAGCTTAACAATTAACGAGTTGCGTGTGGTCATAAACGCATGCAAAAAATCGTGAATAATAAAAGTAAAGAGGAAGCACAATGTCGCCAGCTTTGACTGCTGTGGCTTTGTGATTTTACGCTTTTGCGGTAAATAAATTTAAATATACCGGCCCTTCAGCGTTCACTTTTTACCGAATTCTTTCATTGCGATGAATTGCAACGCCACTCTTTTCCACGCTTCTTTTTATTGTTATAGGCACTTGACTTTTGATTTTTACTTTATTTTCCTTAACTTTCTTGACTGAACTCGCATTTCACCCACGAACGCCATGAAATTAATATAATTAAAGCTTAGTAACGCTTTGCTTCGTCGTTCCTCCGTCTGTGTTTGCCGAAAGCTCACGTACGCAGCCATTTTTACACACAAAACACACGAACAGACATACATATGTATGTATTTAAGTCTGCATGTGTTGGGTAAGCAGTTGCTGTGTCTGACTTGAACGTTCCAAATGAATTTAATATGTAATTACGGGCTATAGCGGATTCGATGGGCTTTGAGCGGTGATTTGCAGGAATTTTCCGACATTCTAAGCGCTTTAATTGGTGTCAGTGTGTGTCTGCGTCAAATATTGTTTCTTATATATGGAATGTGTGCTTTTTTGTATGACAGCTATTAGTGTATGTACATATAACCCTAGGTTCATGGTGGCGTTTGAAGGTCATAGAAACAGCAATTTTTTGAAGCTGGAAAGTGAAGACATATAATGATCGAATGGACAATATCAAAATGTTTCTGGGTCTATGGCGTTTTTTTTTTTATTTAAGGGTTGGGTACCGTTAATTTTTTTTATCTTCTATTGCCTTGTAAATAAGCGTCCATTTAGAGAGTTTCTCACTACCGGTTTTCTAAACATTCAACTTCCTAATTGGCTAGCTTTAGAAATAGATACTTTTCATTTCCATTATATTGAGTGACTTCCGAAGTATCGAAAAATCTACTCCCCTCTTTTTGTCATTTTTAAAGTCACAAATACATATTTCGAAAAACTTTTAAACCAATTTGTTAAAAAAAATATACTTATTAAGTTATTACCTTCTCGTACCATCTTCATACAATTATATAGCCAATAGTGCCTTTCTTCCTTAAGTGCCCTTGAATAGAAAATATCTAAAACAAATTTAACGAAAATCGAAACTTTTATTTACTTAGAAGTTTCGCAAGTAATCCCACTTAAGGACAGTTTCGAAACAACATTTATCATTCTATGCGTATATTTCTTCAAGAGACTACATTTTATGCTACATAAAATACACTAATAAGCAAATTAGGTTAATATTTCTGCCAAAAGAAAGTAAAACAAAAACGCTGTTCATTCAGCGTGAAGAGCAAACTTGGTTCTGGCCTCCGCGTCTGAGTTCGAAAGCGAAAGTTAAGCAAAAACGTCGCTATTGAAAATATACCGCGCACAAGTTGGCGTAGAAATTACTGTTATTTTAAAATAGGTTAAACAAAATCAAAACTTTTTTCCTTCAACTACCTTGCCGGTGAGCTCTACGACTGACGTTGCCTACGTGCTCACGCTACATTTGTATTGTTTAATTTGTGCAAGTCTTTAGGCTGTCTAAGTGCGGTAAATATGTATGTCATTAACGTAAAGTTTAGTATAAACAAAACGGTGGATTTGGAATAGTAGTAGTCAGGCACAGATATTTAGGTGCAGCACGAGCATATATGAATGGCTGAGGATGTGAAGTAAGGAGCGATGATAGAGAGAAAGTCGCTTCTTGGCTAATGACATATGAGTAAAAAATAGTAAGACTTTCTTCATAACTTTAAAATTTCTAATTTGTTTTTCAAAATCTATGTCGTCTCCTCAAAATACACTTGCATCAACGTTTTTTTCAATCCTCAAAACTGTTGTTAAATCAATTTCCGGAATAGTCTTAAATGCGCGAAGCAATTCACGTTTAATGTCTGCAATTGACTCAAAACGGTTCAACCAGAGCTATCCACTCAAATAGTATTTCTTGTTGACAGTTTGGCCGGTCAGAAGGAATTGTTTTGATGTAGTTTTTTCGGCTTCGGCTCAACTTTGTCATAATATTCTGCCGATTATTCATCTGTTTACGGGTGTTAAGCACAGATCAGAGATTCATCACTGGTAATAATACGTTTCGTGACATCCTAGAACTTGGAAAGCAGTGTTCAGCAGACGTTGAGGCGACACCGTCGTGCTTTCATTGGCTCAAATGATCTTTCATTATGATTTTCATTGAACCTTCTGATATTCCAACGACGCCAGTAAGGTCTGTGAACGAATTCCTTTATTTTATTGACCCGTTGATGATCATCCTGGACGTGGGTCATAAAAACATATTTTAACGAAAGGTTTTCGTTCGAAATTTAAATTAAAAAGTCTCACTATTTTTTGACCAAAGTATTAAAAAAATTGTTGTTCTTCAGATGTACTCAGTAGTCTGCGTAGGAGTCTTTTAATACTGGGAAAGTTTGCTTCAACGAAAGGACACATCACATAGCCTCCTCGAAACTTTAACCGAAACTTTAGTTTTAGTACGCGTCGACTTAAAATAAAGCTACGGGGAACGCATGTGAATTAAGCGCTCTTATGCTCGACTGAATGCAAACTATTAAAAAGGCATTTGACAGACGCTTCCACTTGAACGAATTCTCCACTACCTATTGTTGGAATTTATTTAAAGTTGCACTACATATTACCGCATTATATTAAAACGAACGTTATATGTAAGTTTATGATGCACATAACCACAGCATTTTTATGTCCTTTCCAAAACTAACGACAAAAAGGAAGTAATTCAAATCTCTGCGCCTTTCTGCCGCACAACAGGCAACCAGCTATTGTATTTGATTTTAATACGACCACCATGGCTGGAGTTCAAGTTTGAGGCTTACACACACTTTAGCCGTTCAAATTTCGTTTACAAAGCCAAGTCTCTCCATGTGGCAACCTGCGTGCAGCGCTCCTTTTTATAGTTTAGGCGAGTAACTTCAGTGGCGCAGGCACAAAGCGCCAAATCCAATGCAATGAGCTCGTTATAGGATATTATGTGACAGTTTTCGTAGCATAAACGTGGTCGCAGTAACACACATACACACACTGGCAAAGTAATAGCCTCCGCATGTGTTGCTGCGGTAATACTTGTGTATGAAATAAAAATTCCGCAGACGTCCATATGTGTTTGGTATAGTACATATGTATTTTTATAAATATATATCTTATATATTTAGCTTATGCCAGTCGAGCAGCTACTTTGCATTTTCTTCTGCTTCTGCTTTGCTGCCAAAACATATTTCTTCCGTAACATTGGTTGCGAAAAATCGGTATTTATTATATTAGAGGTTCAGGCGACTGCGCAGCTCTACGAAATAACCACTTTACCTCATTATATCGTGTGTGTAAAGCTGTGTAAAGATGGGAATATCTACGTGCCTGCAAGTGTGCTCAATTTGTCAGACAATTTATACATTAATAGTGATATGTTCATACAAAAAATTTGTGTAAATGGAATATAAAATTTTTCCAAGAAAACCCAGGCAAAATTGGGTTATTTTATAATGTAATATAAGAAGCCATTTCAAAGGCATAACTTTAAAATGGTTTAAGAAAGGTAACTTCCAATATGGATTAAGTTTTTCCCTTGGTTTGCAATACTTTTTAAGGTAAAATTCAGGTAAAGTTCATTATTGGATAATACTCGATCGAGTAGACCACGTCCAGCACGCAGTGACGAAAATATAGTAGACGTGGATGAGAGTGTGGACGAAGGCGATTCGGTGCCGTTGGCAACAACTCGGAGTGACGCATGGGACGACTTGGCGCATTTTACGTCAAGATCTTAAATTGAAAGCTTACAGAATACAACTTGTGCAAGAATTTAAAAGCCGATCGACCTTCTCAAGCGACAACGCTTCGCTCTATTGGCTCTTGAAGGCTCCAAGAAGATCCGACGTTTTCAAGCCAAATCAGCAATGCGTTCCATTTCTGCCTCAATTGGTATGTAAACAAGCAAAATTTCCACATTTGGGACAAAGAGCACCCTAAAGAGATTCAAGAGCTACAGTTCATCCAGAAGACAACGGTTTTGTGAGAATTGTTAGTCTGTGGAATAATCGATCCACATTATTTCAAAAATGAAGAGTAAAAATGTAACCGTTAATGGCGCCGTTATCGCGCTGTGATAATCAATTATTTGAGGCCTGAGCAAAAGAGCACGTATGTCATTCGACAGTTACTAGCCAAAATGCGCGAACGAGTCATCGAATATTGGACGGAATGGATGGATCATAAAAGCAGTGAATTTCGAAATGAAAGATCGTTTGTAAAATTAATTAAAATGTTAAAGGATTTAAAATTTGTGACCGAGCCTAATAGTCAAATCCCAAGTTAAAATACTGTATAGACATATACACGACCCTTATTTTAAAAATAAATGTGGACAGATATTTTCTTATCAAACTAAATTAATATTTTTTGTTATTTTATAATGAAGTCTTCCAATAAAATTAACTTTATTCTTTCTTTAAGCAGTTATTAAGAACAAGAACCTATCATTGCCTATAAAAGTTTCTAAAAATTTTACGTAAAACATAAACATAAAAGATCTCATCTACAACCTGTATGACTTTGTTTTCTTTTTCGATTTACACCAAGATTCGCTAATAAAACTCGTACTTATTTCACCTCAGTTTCCACTGTGTGTGCAATATTATATTGCCAATCACTTGCGCCTGACAATATGCAACAGTTTATGACAGAAGTAACTGAAGCCGAGCCATTGCTGCATTGCTGTTGGTTTTCGCGGTGAGCTGCCGCTAACGCCATTGACACTATAGCCCATGAAGGCGAAGTACAAGCGCCATCGTTCAGCGCATTCACACTCACACATATATATGCCTTTCAAATATTTATATACGTTTATATTTTTTGTGCCATAAATGCAATTTATCGCTGTGCTGTAGCTCTGGCGGCGGATTATTTTACACTGTGTCGGCTGTTATGTATACGAGTATATGCTTTGCTTGGCACACACTTGCATATATATATTTAATATTTGCACAGTAGAGCAGGTAACTTTGCTTTTGAGGCCGTGTGGTTATAAAATATTTTTATAAGTTTTTATCGCTCTTTAAGCCAAAGTGTGCTATGATTTTTCAGTTGAATGTGTGTAACGCCCGGCTGGAAAGTCTGAATAAATATGACTGTATATACACTGTATAATGCCGAAGTGTTTAAGTTGAAATTTTTAAGCAAATAAATTAAACTTTAATGCGAAGCTATCCAATTATGAAATTAACAGATTTCACTCTTAATTTTTTTTAAATATTTATTGTTATTTTTATTTATTTATTTTATTGAAATAATTGAACCCAAATAGACGAAATTTCCACATTTAAAGAAGGTGTTGGGTCTTCAAATTTTACTTTTCTATTTCAGAGAATGAAACTATTTAAATTGAGCTGAACGTTGTTTTCTTTTGCATTTTTGCAAGTAAGCCAGGGCAAGGCCGTGCAATCAAAAGGAAAATTCCATAAAAAGCTTTTAGATGATCGTAAAATGAAGCTCAGAGAGATATTTGACAGTCCAAAGACATGAAAGGCTGGTTTTTGACAAAGCTTACAGGGTCCGGTAATCAATTAAAATAATCATAAGTTCGGTTTGAAAAATTATTTTTATTTATTTTAAAGTACAAAATCTGTGAAAATAATCATAAATTTAGGACCAATTCACTTTTGCTCAATATGACCACCTTTTGCCTTAACTATGGCCTTGAGACGGTCAGAAAACGAATCGCAAGCTGCCCGAATGTGACTTGCCGGTATTTTGGCCCACTCACGGACAATGGCTTTCTTCGGACCTTGCTCTTCAAAATAGCGCAGAGAGAATAATCCAATTGATTCGCATCTGCGAGAGGCATTGTGTGGTCGTAATGAAGTTCGGAACATTGTTTTTCAGCCATTCTTGGTTCACTCGCGTTTTGTGAGACGGTGCTGAGTCTTGTTGAAACGTCCATGGTTTGCGACCGAAATGTTTGTTTGCCGAAGCAGCCTCCCGAACACTTTCCGATAATATGTCGCATTTACTTTGACGCCAGGCTTGATGAAAACAATTGGAGAGCGCCCATCTGCGGTGACAGCGGCCCAAACCATTATTTGTGGCCAAACCGATGACTTAGATTCTCATATGAACGGTCGGTCAAGTAAACCCTATCGTTTTGAGAGTTCACGAATTGCTCAATTGGAAAAATTCTTTCGTCAGAAAACACAATGTTCGAAATTTGACCGCTTTCGGCCAAGCGCAGCAACTGCTTCGCTCTCTCAAGTCTTACTTGTTGCAGCTTCGGTGTGAGATCATGAGCCTTTTGGAACTTGTAAGGCTTGACCTTGAGCTCATTTTTCAATATGCGACGGATGCTGCGGTCGGATATTTTCAGTTCTTTAGCCTTTTGATTGGCACTTCGTCGTGGACTTCGCTCAAGTCGCTTCTTCACTTTCGGAACCATCTCAGGTGACGTTACAGTCTTTTGATGACCACCTCCATGGCGTTTTGCGATGCTACAAGTGCCATTGTAATGAGTTATGGTGCGAAAAACAAAAACTTTATTCACATTAAGGTGTTTGAGCTCACGAACAATTGCTGACTGTGATTTTCCAGCTAAATATAAAGCAATCACACTATTACGTTTGAATTCCATCGCTGATGATTTTTTTGTGTTCACTTTTGGCAAAACGCTTTTTTACACTTGTGAACAATACTCCGAACTGTCATTCAGCAAATTTATAAACAGCTGATTCCAGTGCAACAGCCGCGCGAATGGTCTGAAGTTGGTTACACTTCGAGTAGTATCTCTACATTGCGCGAACTCATAGTCGACAGTATGTGCCGGTATACAATCTATTGGAAACGTTCGAAAAGTATGCTTCGTAATGGTTCTACATTCACATTTTATTCAGCTTTGACTTCAGGAAATTTTATACTCTTTTAAGGTAGGCGGAAATGCTCGCCGGAAATAAATTTAGTAACCTGAAGATGAAAAAGCTTAGATTGAGTTATATTTTGCAGTAACAGACAGAAATGTCGTGCTTTAAAATTGGTACCGAAAGGTTGAAAGAACATCGTAAATAGAATAATCGAAGTATATATGCCAAAGAAATGTGTTTTTCTTTAAATGATATCAATCTGTCTAATATATTTAAAAACGGGGTTTTTGAAAACTAAATATTATTCCCTGGCAATTATTGTACTTGTGCTAACATGTATATATATATATGTATATAGATGGGTTACAAGCTCTTCAGTTTTCCGCACTTCACCGTGGCTCTCAGTCTGGCACAAAAGTGTGCTCATGAATGTTAATTTGACTTTATTTATGCAAACGCGGTCAGTTTGGTTACAAACAACTAACTTAACAAAAATGTGTCGGCAATTTATTACATGCGGTTCTCACTTTAACACACAACTCAATTTATGCAAAAAATTTCATATTTTCATCGCACGCTTTTTTATGCATTTCAGTCTGCCGTCTACCACCTTTGAGCCGCCAGCACTGTACTTAAATAAGTAAACAAAGAGAATTATGAAAACTAAGGGAAAAAGCGCTTTTGTTGACAAAAAATTTAATTTTTGCCGAGTTGCATTATAAAGCAATTTTCATCTCATTTTGGCAACGACATGAAGCTCAAAAAAGCATTAGCGTGTAATGGAAATTGGCGGCGGCTAGGTCGCAGTCGTGGAAATGGTAGAAGGACTCAATGACCTATTGGCTGAGTGAATGACTGGCTCTGTTTTGCGTTTGTTGTTTTTTTCGTGTTAATTTCGGATTTTAGGTTGGATGAACGGCATCTGGCCGGCATTAGGCGGATTTAGGTTGAGCACTAGCCACGACAACAATGCGATTTCAACCGCCTCGCTGTGCTCTGTGCGGCTTTGGGCCGCAATTGGCATGATTTTGCTGACTCGTTCGGGGACCATTTGTCAGTTATCATATTTAGAATGACTTTAATCGAAAACAAAGCACGAAAGAATTATGTTGGGAAGTCGCTCATTTATTCTTTCGTTTATTATGGCAGCTTTGCTTTTTGCTTGGCTACATGATGAACAAGCAAACAAACAAAGAGGAGGTTTTTATTTAATATTTCAGCTCCGCTATGCGGCTTCTCTCTTCCCATTTGTAGTATTTGCAATATTTTAACGAATTTTCTGCTTTATATGCTGTTTTATGACTTAATTTCGTTTTTTTTTTTGTTTTTTTCTTTGTCATGCTGTACTCGAAACGCGAAAAATAAGCGCTTAAAATATCAAATCAAATAGCGCATTGTGTTAGTGTGTGTGTGTTTGCGGCGTTCGACTTGTTTATGTGTGAGCGCATACATTTAATAGCCTAAAAGCTGCCAAATAAGAGCATAAATGAAAAGCATCGAGAGCTGTGGTGACTTAGCCGCGCGCTTTATATGTAAGCATACCCATATAAGTGTGTATGTAAGTGTGGTTATGTGGCGGTAGAAGCGTTGCGGCCGACAAAGAATGCGCAGTCAACATAAATAAGCGTGAAATTATGCCATAGTTGTGTGTGTGTCGACATGTCTCAATGGCATTCCACTAAATTCATAGTCTCACGCACACAATTATACAAACAAACGGAAACACATATTGTTGTACACCAACAAATCCACTTTTTTTGCAGCTGTGTATGTATGTCGAGTGCATTGCGACGAAAGAATGTGCGCTTCTCTGCCAACATTGACCCGCTTCAGACAAACACTTACATGTCTCTATGAGTGCGTTTGTATGTGTGTTTGTGTAGACAAAAAATAATAATAATACTACATCAACTTTTGAAACTTTTGTGCGGGTACATGCTTATATCTCCGTATGTGTTTATGTGCGTATGTCTGCTTGCATTTATGAGCATTTCAGTTCATTCTATTTTTCTGGCTAGCCTTTTGAAAACTTTATTTCTGTGGGCGAATTTTTGTATTCGTCCGCATAGTTGTACATACCCACGCTCACTTTTATATGCCTGCATATGCACTCATGTTTGTGTGCAACTCAGCGTCACAAGCGTCACTCGCCGCTAAGTTGCACGCTTCGAACCGCTTCCCTTTTCTCCAAAGAAGAAGCGCGTCAACACGACCGTGGGGCCGCTCTCCTGGCACTCGTCCGCCGACTGTATTTGCAAAGCGCCGCTGCATGCCTTTCAGCGTTTAATTTAAAATGAAATGTAAGCGCACATTCGGCGCACAAGCCGACGTTGATGGCAAACAGAGATTTATTGCTGACCACTTAAATACTCTCGAGTCAGTTCGTTCGTTGTCCGCCGCTTTTCAAAGCAATATTCCGCTCGAATTTCGGTTGCATTTTGCCGCCAAGGCAGCGGATACATAGTGACTATCGAAAAATAGCTTTAGCTCTAGCTCTAGCTCGTGCACTATTACATAAATAATTGTAACAAACGCTGCAGCAATCAGGCTAATGCTTTCGAAAATTTACCAAACATGAAAATATAGAAAAAATTCTGCTCACAACTGCTATTATGCAGACTATCATATAACGGGCTCTTTGATTTTGGAAAGTGGAAAATTAACTTATACTTAGTGGAGCTGCAAGGGATTTTAGGGTGTTTCGCTATTACTCCTAAATGTTTCATTTATACTATTTCTCCTCTCTACATGTTCTTACTGAGCTTGACCCGCTTTGCAGACACTTTCATACCTCATTTCATTAGAGTGCTTGTCCTAGAGTAAACGCCTGTTAGAAAAAGTTTTCGGAAAGAAGTGTGTCCACAAAATAATTCAGCAATAAGCATAGCAGATCGCGGTTTGGCCTTAAGGGTTTCAGTGTGTTCCAACTTTATCTGAAAAGTGGATAAACTTACCCATAAAAATTGAAGCGATGTCCGCGCTAAATCTAAATACATATAAAACTATTCTAGTCAGAACACACCCAGTCAACTTCAAAAGGTGAACTGGATTTCTTTGTGTTATAAGAGGCAATCCAAAGTGTTATGAGTTGTCTCTATGGCGGACACTTACCTTCATTTCTTTCCATATTCTGGAAAAGCACATTAAATAGATTCTTTTTTTTCACACTTTATTTAGCTTATCGTAGCCAACAGTGCGTATGAGTAATCTAACTATGCCATTGATCCAGTGTTGCAAAACTAAACACGATTTGTACCCAAATTTTTCTCTAAAATAATATATTTGGGACTAAGGCATGATATCTTTATAAAATTTACTAACGTTAGTAACACGTAATGAACCGCTTGTGAGAGGTGTATGTTCACGGGAGTATCTAGAACAAAATCGTAAGTGCAAGAACATGACTTGGTCAGTATGGAGTTGAAGCAGAAGTTGATTGTTCCGAGTGCTTACTGTTAAAACTCTTCAAAAAACCAATATCAATGAACAACTTGAACTAATTAAGACAGAAAAATACTTTTAAGCGTGTCAATACGATTATCGAATATGCTTCTTGAAAATTTAACTAGACCATTCTTTCACTATTACGTTTTGCTACATTTTATTTATGTTTTCTTTTGTAATATAATTTTACACTAAATAGCGTTTGAGTAATTTCTTCGTAACCATAATACCTTTATCGGTTTAAGGTTGTCTTTTAATTCTCTCCATCACGTCTAGACAATATAATCAATGTACTTATAAATGAAGTTCTGACGTCTGCATAAATTTTCGCAATAACTTAAAGTCAATATAATTTTATGGCCCGTCGTAAGTCAAAAAGATCCTATTAAGATTGAAAATTTGCCGAAAAATTCGAAGAAGGCAATAAGTAGAGGCAAATAATGATACACAAGTACAGTGGCGAACACAACTACAAACGCAAACAATAAAAGTAAATGTATCTCAAATAAAAATTTAAGAACAATAAATTATCTTTCTGTCAACGGATATCAATGGGCAAATAAATTTTTCACCTGCCAAAACTTGCCAAAAAGGTCACCCAAAACACACATTTTGCTTTTGCAGGCTTGTACGCGCTGTACCCAAATATGAGCACTTTCTAATTTTTATTTTGAAAATATTTCTTGTTATTAAGAAGTGTGCAGGGTGCAACATCTTTAATGGAGATGTGTATGAATTAAAAATTTCCAATCGAAATATTTTCTAAATATTTTTATTCAATTAATATAATTGCAAGCATGAGTCGCTGTTTTCACCGAAAAAATGTAGTCGAGATCCTTCAAACTACTTTGCCTGACCAGAAAGTGACGACTTGAGTGTCATTGGGCCATAAGTTTTCAAAACAAATTAAATAATTCATAGAAATCGACCTAAAGAAGGCTTAAAAGAGAAGGCTTCTTTAGCCCCTTTTAAAAAAACATTTCTGCACAAAAATTCCCCTAAGAAACTGGTTAATATCCACGACTAAAGATTTGTGTCCATTTATATTTTGGCAAACAAACCTTTGCGCCGATTTTCCACCAAAGATAGTTGAAAATATATATTTATATGCATATCTTCAGCAAAGAGCGCGGTTTTTCTTGTTTCAATGGAACAGGGTTTGATATTTTATTAAAAAAATAGTTGAAACAAATCACGCAGGGTCCAATGAAATATAAATATATGACCCGACATAGAAGCTAGTGCACCCTGTCATGTCAATAAGGTAGCTGCCATCGTTTAGTGCGCTTATGGGAGTTCATGGCGCGCGTTCAATATTTCTATGAGTGTCTTTATTTATAGACATCTGTATGTATGGAAGTCTGTATGCGTTTGGAAGTACAATGTTTACTGATTTTATGATTTCAGAAAATTTTGCTATCAATTCTGGAATTGAAACCCAAAAATACAGAACAAAGCTATATACAAAGGAGCCATGTTCTGACATTTACAAGTACACACACACAAACATACGTTCACTGATTCTTGCCACATTTTATTTCTCTCCCTTAACGATTTATGCGCTCCGCCATACCAATAATTCCATACCAATACATTTGTACATCGGTTTTATATTAACGTGCACTCAAATACACACATACATACACACACACGCAATATCATCATATCGAATTTGGCGATGTGTATCTATAAATGTGGAAATGATAGAAATTCCAATGCTCGTGCGGTGGACCAGCTGGCCACAGCTTCTCCTTTGACCATCAGCCTAAAATATACTTTGCTTGCGGTTTTTTATTCAAGAGTGCGCGCATTTTATTTGATCCCCGTTCCGCAAACATACACGTGCACATACATAATTCATTGTGTGCTCAGTGAAAATGTAGTTGCGTTTGATGTACGAGGTCGTAAATTGAACTCGAACACTTGATTCTCATTTTCAATTTCAATTCATTAAGTTTCATTACATTTCATTGGTTTGGACTGCAAGCCATGGCTTGGTTGCATTCCGCTGCAATTTGTGTTATCAGGCAGTAAGGCATATTGATTTAGTGCAGCGCAATAATAATAGATTTAGAGAGACAAGGCGCTTGTAAGCTCTGGTATAAATATTAGCGAATATAATAGCGCGAGAAAAGTCTAAATTTTGTTGATTTATAAGCCAAGAAACACGCAATTAACTTGTAAAGGTATATAATGCATTGTTAAAAATTTCATGACTGCTTTTTCAGCTTTTTTATGTAAATATAACAACAAAATATAAATCAAATATAATATAGTAATGAAAACCTGTGGTAAATCGCAGGCAGTCAAAGATATTCATAACTTTCTTTACAACTTTGCTCTCATTTAAAGAAAAATGTTTTGATCTTATCTGGAATTCTTTTGGAAAGTATGCGGTGGCTGTTGCCGAGCTCTAGAAACTAGAAAACAACTTAGCCAAAGCTATTTAACGGGTGATTTTTTTGAGGTTAGGATTTTCATGCAGTAGTATTTGACAGATCACGTGGGATGTCAGACATGGTGTCAAAGAGAAAGATGCTCAGTATGCTTTGACATTTCATCATGAATAGACTTACTAACGAGCAACGCTTGCAAATCATTGAATTTTATTACCAAAATCAGTGTTCGGTTCGAAATGTGTTTCGCGTCCGTGTCCGATGAGCGATGAGGCTCATTTCTGGTTGAATGGCTACGTAAATAAGCAAAATTGCCGCATTTGGGGTGAAGAGCAACCAGAAGCCGTTCAAGAACTGCCCATGCATCCCGAAAAATGCACTGTTTGGTGTGGTTTGTACGCTGGTGGAATCATTGGACCGTATTTTTTCAAAGATGCTGTTGGACGCAACGTTACGGTGAATGGCGATCGCTATCGTTCGATGCTAACAAACTTTTTGTTGCCAAAAATGGAAGAACTGAACTTGGTTGACATGTGGTTTCAACAAGATGGCGCTACATGCCACACAGCTCGCGATTCTATGGCCATTTTGAGGGAAAACTTCGGACAACAATTCATCTCAAGAAATGGACCCGTAAGTTGGCCACCAAGATCATGCGATTTAACGCCTTTAGACTATTTTTTGTGGGGCTACGTCAAGTCTAAAGTCTACAGAAATAAGCCAGCAACTATTCCAGCTTTGGAAGACAACATTTCCGAAGAAATTCGGGCTATTCCGGCCGAAATGCTCGAAAAAGTTGCCCAAAATTGGACTTTCCGAATGGACCACCTAAGACGCAGCCGCGGTCAACATTTAAATGAAATTATCTTCAAAAAGTAAATGTCATGAACCAATCTAACGTTTCAAATAAAGAACCGATGAGATTTTGCAAATTTTATGCGTTTTTTTTTTTAAAAAGTTATCAAGCTCTTAAAAAATCACCCGTTATATACATTTCATATAAAAAACAATAGCTCTCTCTGTAATGGACATTCATTAAAAAGTATAATATTTTCTTCCTTTTTATTTAGCGTATTTCGTTGAGCCATGTGTCTGATTGAGGGTTGAAGTGTGAAGCCTTAGGTCAGAGCTAAAAGAGAGGAATCTTCAGCTTAGCTACTCCGGGATATTCGGTTTCAGGGCTCGTGGAAGTCTAATTGCAGCGCCTGTTCACCGGGGATGCAGCTGCTAGCGGCCGTCAGTCTTGAAACAAACAGTTCGCTTTGGAAATGTGCGCTGGGTTTGGGACCCGCTTCAAAGAAACCACTCTCAATGAAAATAAAAAAAAAAAAACACCTTGGATGGAAAGCCCGCAATTTTGATGATGACCACTGCAAACATAATAGAGACAATGTGTCTGATTGACGATCTGTGTGCGGGGAGATGTTCAAAACGAAATTTCTCCAATAAATAGGTTTTAAACTTTCGAAATATATGATTTGACTTTATACTTTAGGCCTGAACACCTTAAGATCCTTTCACTTCACAATCACACATTCTCATTTCATCAATTTTTACAAGGAAAAGTGAACAAAAATATTCAAATATACCCACTTGGATAATGCTTAAAGTTTGATAACTGCTTGCTTAAAGCTTTCTAGGAACATTTTTTAGAACGTACTTTTTACACCAAAGTGGGAAGTAAAAAGTGTTAAAATTATGCATTTTCTTTGTTCTTCACAAGAAATAGATATATATATATATATATATGTATCGCAAGTAACATCAGTTCCTCAATTTATTTGAGAAAACAAATAAAAAATTTATTTAGCCTTAATATTCAATAAGAGGCCTCTTGAAAATAATCACCCACTTGACACTGACTTTTGCCATATTCCAACTAAAATGAAGCAGCCGACGCTCTACTTAGAAATCTTTTGTATGTGTATCATGTACGCGCACTAAATGTAACGGTATGACGGAAAAATAAACCGAAAGTTGACGAAAATAAAACGGTTTATGTTTTCGCAGTATGTCGGTAGTTTGCTGACATTAGATGTCCTTATATGTCCTTGAACCGTCACAAACCAATTGCCAGCCAAAAGCTACAATCAAACTCGGCGCTGTCAGTTTTGTTTTTGTCGACAGCGCCATAATAACAAACATCAACACACAACTACATACGATTTTTACGAGCAGACCAAAAGGCAGGCAAGAAAGCCAGCAGTTGCCGAGATAAAACAGAGAACATTGAGCATTAACGGACTGGCATTTGGCATGCTGTTGTTATACTTTCGCTCCTTTCGGCGGCCGCTGTTATTATACACATTTTTTTTACGCTTGCTTATTGTTTTAACTGCTTTGGTGATTTTATTTTTATACTTTTCAAAGCCTTTTTGCGTCTTACAATTTCTGTTGTGCCGTATCTGGACAGGACAATGAAATTGTTTTACACTCAATTGAGTTGCAAACATTGAATGGCTGCAGCGGGCGTGTCTGGCCCGAGTATGAGAGCTGGCAAAAATTATTCAACTACACATACAGAGATATAAAATTGAAGAAAACAATGAACCACCCGCAGTTTTATGCACGTATACATACACATACCGTAATGCAGGGGCACAGCAGGCCGCCACGAAGCCATTCAACTGCAAATGACTGTCACAGGCAAATTGCGCGCACACTCACACATATACAATGACTTGACGCGAAATTGAACTGACCTGGCTGGTTGCCTGACGACTGCCTCACTCAAACGCTGCTTGATTGCTTCACTGCTTTGAGTTTTACTGGCCGCTTGGCTCATCGCTTCTCCTTTGCCTGACAGCGAATATGAAGATGCCAACAGTTGCTCACTGTAAGTAATATAACAACACATACGGGTTCAAGCAGCGAAATTCATACAAAAAGATGTCGGTATTTCTTTCTCGGACAACAAAAACATTTAATTTAAAAACAATAACAACAATGCATGCGTAGAACAAAAGGTTTTAAAAAGGTTTCACTCCATTTCAAAGCGCGCCGTGCCACGTACGCACATACATACATAACTGTGCATGATCGCAGCAAAGGATGCGTAGGACAACGGCATTTCCACCTTAATAACAGTTATTTTAGGTACGAGCACAAACTGGGTACCCAACACAACAATCCCAACCGGCTGTATTCGTTTTAATAGGCATGGCGGAGTGCTTGCATTCGCGCTTGCTTGTGTATGCAGGCACTTTACTTTAAAACTAATGGCTTGCAACAGTAAAGCGGAAAGGCGAATGAGCTGGAAGCTCACTACACTGTGCGCATTCGTGGGAACGTTGACATGGAAACCAGCTTTTGTATAATTGCTGTGATCAGAGAAGAGAATATAATCAAGATTATAATAATAATTGTATTGTAAAAATATTCTAAAATATCTGTTGTGTAGCACAGTGTGCTATATTTATTTGGGTTTGCTAGCATAGGTTAGTATTGGCACGGTAGACTGAATATATATAAGTAATAGAAAGCGTATTGGTTTTTAAAACTGCGTTGAAAGGTTTTTAAAACTGAAAATTTTTGTTTATTATCTGGTAGTACATAAATGGTCGAATATTCGTTGCTGCTCGGTTGCAGACAAATAGTCAAAAATAAACGAGACTTTCGCTTGGATCTACTGATAGAACCTCCTGGTTATAGAATATGTTTTTAACTTTTTAACGCTTTAAGGAAGCCATTTCATTCAGAAAATGATAAGTTAGAAAGAAAATAGAAAAAGTGGTTAAGAAAGTGTTTTTTCACAGAATTTTCAATTTTGATGTAGTTGCGCCAAGCTTTAAAAATTTTTCTCACTGTGTGTTTATAAAATCAGGAATCGAGCTCATTACTATGCTAATTCGGATCCTCCTTTTTGTGCGTACAAAAGAAAAAAAAGTGAAAGAAGAAAATAGCATCAACTAAACTTTGCAACATTTTTAAGGGCAATGAATATTTAGTTTAGCTATTTGCCGGAAATTTTGAATGGAATTTTTGATTGCGTTTCAAAGGGAGTAAGTAACGCAGTAAAACAGCAAAATTGTGAGGAAATGTATACCAATGTTGGTAAGTATTTTGGCAGTTGATGGTGATAATCTGAGGGTTGAGGAGGGAGTGAGTTTGACCGGACGGCTGAATGCAGTGCATTGTGTTGAAACTGTTGGTTGCGCCAAGGGCTTATTAGTCGTCAAAATGTAAATCCCAATCAACAAAAAATTTTGGCTCAAAAATATTCTATTGTTGTCGTGCTCAAGTTGGCTGTTGCGATTTTTTAACAATTTTTAACAATTTTGCCAAATATTAAAATCGAATTTTCGTGGAGAACACCAGGTGGCTGGGTGTTGGGAAGTGTATTCATTGATTCGGGGCATTCAAAAATGCAATCGCTTTTGTATATTTGTCCTCGGATATGTTTTTGCATACATTGGCGCGCACAAATTTGTTATCACGTTCAATTCTGTTTGATATTTAGCTTTCTATTTACTCGGGGCAGCTGCTGTCTTCCACCCGCGGCTTAGGTGCTTATTTACTTTCTTTATGCTGTGATTGCTGTTTTCCATTTTGTTGGATACACACGCCATGCGCCACAACACAAGGGCTACAAATACAGTTGCGAAAAATTTTTTCCCCAGGCTCGTATATTGTGCACATAAAAAATTTTTTAACAAAATAATCCCCAAATTTAGAGCAGCCATTAGTATTGGGCGCTTCAACGTGCCTCCCATGCAGAGGATTCCGATGACTTTCGGCTTGCTTTTTTTGTTGTAAGAAAAATAGACTTTTTTACTGCCTACTAAAGAGTGATTTTCACTCCCTTCTGTGGTCTTCAAACGCCGCACTCTGAATAAGGCGTTTTACTTCTTGTTTTTCAGTGCTGTGAGTGTGTTAATAAAAGCTGCGGAACTTGATACTACACGAAGAAAGAGATATTATGTAAAGAAAAATGTCTCAGAAAGCGGTTTTACTCAGATTGCAATAACAATTTGTTTTCAGTTGTTTTTCTATGCGTATGTAATACACTTACAGCATTAACGTTAGACATTACATTAAGATAAGCAACCGTTTTTTATTGAAATGGCATTTGTAAGAAGGCGTTTATTATTGATTAACGACTTTTGAGCATAAACAAGGTTTTGGTAATTGTTAGTTTAGACAAATTTAGCGTTTTGAAGTTGTTTCCTTTCTTTCTTAGAAATTGTTTTCAGTCACACCACTGTGTAACCTGTGTTATCAGAGCACATTTTTAGAGTTAATAATCTTATTTAAAAAAGAAGTTCAACTCATTTTTTGAAATAATAATATATAATAATATCTTACTAAGAATAAATATCCCCTGCTTCCTTTAATTTTTTATAAAAACTGCTTATACTTTATGAATTTATTCCCGCCAACTGTACGAGTTTAATATTTTTATATTTTGACGTCATGCGATACTTGGAGGATATTCATAAGCTTGTACTCAGAAGGCACTCACATTCCATTAAACTTTAATTAGTTATAGTTTTTGTTAAAGTTTCAGTTATCTTCCTATTCGAAAACATAACCAGTTTTTATCATTATTATCACTACAACAACAGGAACAATGGTTACAAATAACGTACTTTTTATCTAATACATAAAAGAGTAACCTTTAGTGACAAAAAGGCTTGTTAAAAATCAGTAATAAGAAGTTCAGAGTTTCTCAGGCAGAACTGATAAATGGCATTCAGTAATTTAATCATTTACTTTATTAAATCCTCTGCCACTTTCGACATAAAATAAAGAGCCTCTTGGGAAAATGTCACTCGATTAATGTCTTCTACTTATCCAAAACAAGTAAATATACGTTTCCCTGTGAATCATATAGAGACGTTTAATGCATGTTTCGTTCAACTTAGTATGTCAATCATGTTACTTGCACAAACATAGAAACAGAGGTTTGTTTTAATTTTGCCTGTTGACATTTTGTCGTGTCATTCCAAGAACCCTTCACACATTGATGTGTTTACAAATGTTAGACCCATCAATCCTTTTCGTAACCTTTTAAATTCACTTCTACGAATTGCGCCCATTAAGCGCAAGCACACACATTTATACATATGTACATATATATATTAGTGGAAGCATTGGAAGTATTTCAACCCCTTACAAGGCAGACGACTTTAAATTTAGAGTGTAAAAAGTAAATACACAATACATCATCTGCTTGATAAATTACTTGACTAATGCGACACCATTAAACTGGACTCTTTCTTTCAAGGTGAAAATTTTAGCACATACCATTGTATATACCCAAAGACACAAGATAAAATAATTTGTCAACAAACAGGCGAGTGTGTGTATTAAAGCTGTATATTTATTGTGGATATAATTCTTTATTGGAAATTTTATTTCTTGTTTTGTAAGAAAATTAACATATTTGTTATATCAAATTATTCCTTTATGTGGGAAAATTTGAGAAAATTTGTTTTTTTTTCAATATTTCGCAGATCCATAAAATTTAGCCAAATATCTTTTGATGTTTACTTTAAATTTTTCCATGGTGACACATTAAAGCAAATGCCTTTGTCCCTATTTGTATTAACACTTGCATTGGCTTGCGTTTTGCGCATTGAAATGTTAGAATTCAATTTGTTCAAATGAAAATATAAAATTGGCATTGAAATGTTCGCTCTGTTTCGAGACTTATTTACCCCGAGCAAGTGTTTATGCAAATATTTTGCAGATTAGGGTCGCGCATGGTAGTCTCAACACTTACATGCCAGAAAATATGCGTAATAATGCACAGAAACAACCAAATTCTCGACCAGCAACAGGTTATATAACAATTTTTTTACATCAAATGACTGCATTGATGGCGCGTCTAATGCCCAGCACTGTGGGTTCAAGTAGTTTTATTTATATGAAAATTTTACGTATACCCCATGTCCTAAAGTCCTAAAGTTTCTGTATGGTATTTCCCGGTTGTTATTATAAGATCTGCTTGTTATATATACATATAATTATCATAATTGTTACACTTTTGCCTAATTTTAAAAAAAAAAAATTTTGAGACGAGCAAATTTTCAAGTCTTTCTTTTTTCTTACCTAGCATCGCAAGATATGTGCACTCAATGCTATCGTACTCTATGCGACACTTATACTAACTTTACCTTTAAGATCGTGGCAGAAATAAAGCTATACAATATATTAAGCCAGACTTCTTTTGGACACCATCGATTTTTCAGATTACGTATACGCCCTGTCTAATGACGATGCTATGTAATTACCATATGAATGAAACAGTTTTTATTCTATTAAGCATATGTAAACTTTCACACTTGTACTCACTTCAATCAATATGTTCGTGATTTTATTCTAATTAATATACAAATTTACAGATGCTGTATTCTAAGAAAAAGACAGACAACCAATATCATTAATTTCTGTTTTTAATGTTGTAGGTATACCTACACACAAATATATGATTGACAAGCCTGTAATGCCGAAATAAAAAAATTCACTATATTAGCCAAAATGAGCGTCAATTTGGTTGAGTGTTACTTACCTTATCCCATGCCCTAATGCTTCTTCAAATATAAAAAAAAAAAAAAATATTTAAAAAATTATATATTTTGCTCCATATTAAGCGAACCGAAACTACCGTGCAATACCTTCACGGGTCGTTTAATTTCAAATTTACCGTAAACAAACGCAAAGGAGATAACAACAATATCTGCATAACGAAAAATATAAAATTTTCCTAATGTCATTCTTAACTCGGCGTATGCCATATTATTATTCTCTCCTTAACTTGTTTACTTCGCGTAACCCTTTTATTTTAGACGCCTCAAGTGACTTTCTTTTATTGGAATATTTTGTTGCTGCCAGCGCAGCCGCCTCGTTGACCACGAACATTTTTTTCACATAAAAATCAGGGTGGGCGTATATCTTTTCGCGGTTGCTTCATGGGAAGTATATGGTATATGCGTAGAAATATATATTTTTCCGTGGCTTTATTTCATTATTATGCGTGGTTCTTCAAGAGATTTGAAGTCAGAAGAAATCTGGCATTATTTAGTATTACTCTTTAGCTTTCCAAGTCAAATATTTCAGACATCAGCCAAGAAACTGAACCACTTTATGCCTCTAATGTAGGAAAAAAATTTACTTCGGGATACATATAATATAATAATATTTGCTTATAAATAGAAAATTGCGTTATGAGATTTTCAAGCCTCAAACACAACTTTGGACCATTTATGATACTTTTTTCTAAAACTTTTTACTTAAAGTCTTAAAATTGGCTGAATATCAAAATTATGTTTGGTAAATCTTTGTTGGACTCTATTGTAGCCCTTTTGCTTTCATAATAAATTTTAAACAATTGAGCTTAGAAATATTTAGAATATTTAAACATAATTTGTTATGTACATATATATCAAATTTAAAAAATTTTTCATTATTGTGGTAATTGTTACATAATGTAAATATGAATAAACAACGCCAAATTAATGATAAGAAGTACCCAATTTAGCCCTCTTCATTGCAGACCTCTATAAGGTAATTGCTTATCTCTGTATTCTTATATGTAAAACTGTATTTATTCTTAAAGGAAATTGTCACTCCGCACACAACTGTATGTAAATAGCAAAATATCCCTTTTCGGTTCACCAACCGCAGGCGATAATTAATAGCACTGCTTCGTCAAATGTGTTGTGTTTAAAAGGATTTTAAGAGAATCTCTGCAGGAGACATTAAAACCCTTCTCAAGCGTGTCTAATTACGGATTAGTTGCAATGAAAATTAAACTACAAACACACATAGAAACATATGTATGCAAATAAATATGTATATAGACAAATACATTCAAATAAAAAGCAACAAAATATATATTTAAATAGATGCTTAATTAGATCAGCGACGCGATTTTGTTATAAGCTCGGAGATTTTCCGAACTCCGCCACTTTCGAATAAGTTGTGGTTCGTTGCGGTCGAAGTGGTGGGACACAATTACAAAGCCGTAATACTAGTAATTCAAAGCAAACAAGACCGCAAACGTAATGTCGACATAGATCCGCTTAAAATAAACAAAACCCCCAAAAAAAAAAATCAAAAACAAAAACAAAAATAGAACCGCAGCAATGACAACCGCCATATGGCAAAAAGACGAAACAAAATAGGCGAGGCATGAAAATAATTTTAATCCGCTTTTAATTGAATATTAAAAATTGAGTAAATACACATAAGAGCTGGACGCATAGCGCGTGAGGCAACGGCACCAAAACAAATAGCATTATAGAAAGTAACCTAAATGAAACCAAGAGCAAACCCACCAGCTAAACAACCAACCCGCAAAATGAGCCCAAATAGCTGAAATATTAAAATTGTATTAATGGCGGCGTTAATGAGTGCCTACGGCATTCCAATCTAATAACGGCAGACCGGAAGCGCGGTTCGCTGACAGCCAGCTATTTTGCGCTGCTGGGCAGGTGTTGTAAATTAGAAATTAAAAATCAGCTATAGCTGACGGGGGCGGAGCTGGTTGAAGTGCTTACACTTTTGAATCTGCTACGCAATTTGTGGAAACTTTGTGAGATTCCTGCGTGGTTTCGCAACAGCCGCGACTTTTGCCCCATTAAAGGTGGGTTTAATTAATTTTTCCATACGCTGAAATTGCTTCCTTTTTTGTCCTCCAAACACGAAGAAAATATTCACGCTTTTTGATAATTTTCTGTTTTTTTGCGGCAGCCTTAGTTGCGATGGTATGTGTGTGCATTGGGGTCTGCACGCTTCAAGCAGCCTTTTAACCTTTTACCATATATGCATTTGCTGGCAGACATAAGGGTGTGCGCTTTTTTAAACTCTTTGTTGCTGTAAACTTTTCGCCGTTATTTCTCTCACTCTCTCACGCTTCGTGCTTACAGTAGCAGCCACTTTGACGCTTATTCCCTCCTTGGTTGATTTTTCTAATTTTTTTTTTATTTACTTAAGTATAATTAGCAAACAGAAATTGACCCAACCTAATGCATATGTATGAGTGAACTTTTCTTACTGGTATTTAAGCACATATTTGCTAGCGAGCGCATGCCAGCCAACTTTTGCGTTGCCTTTCCTCTAGTGGTTGGGCAATTCACGCGGTCACGCTGCTTTCCATATGACGTGGCGTGGCTTTTGCTGGGCCAATGCTTTGATGTGGCCATGAGTAGAGTTGGCAAGCTCAGATGCACACCTAAATTGTATACGTGGGTAGTGCAAATATTATTAAGAGTGTCTATTTTGAGCGTATTTTTTTTTAGTAAAAAGGCAGGTATATAAACCTTTTAATTTGTTTACCAGAAATAAAATTTATCCAAAATATAACTGAAACTTTTATTATATATACTTGAGGGTTGTACTTTTGGAACTAGTCCAAATTTGACAACCTTTGGCGTATGATGATGGTGGTTAAAGCTGCATTATTCTGTTTTTTCGACAAATTTAATTTAAAAAAGATTTACTGTTATTAACACAAAATTCAGTTGAGAGGGAAAAATTGTGTGAAGAAACATAAAAATATAAACATCGTCTTCTATTTAATCTTAATTAGAAAAAATAAAAAGGAAATATTGGGTAGTCGAATAAGCTATTTCGTATTTCTAAGCAAACTTAATTTTTTATTTATATTTATAATGAACTTTAATGAACCAAATATGCACCATTTTGGTCGACCACCTTTTGCCATTTTTCTGTTCGAGAAATTTTTTCATCATTGAAAAACTTTTTTTGGTTTCTCGGCGAAAAACTGTGATAGTAATTTCCACATGCTTCTCTTGAAACCAATTTTACCCCATTAAGCGAGTTCTGCATTGACCGAAACAAATAATAGCCCCATGGCGCAAGTTCAGGGCTATATGGTTGCCCAGCCAAACTTTCCCAGTTTTTGCCGAGTCATCAAAGGTGTGTGTGGTTTAGCGTTGTCCTGATGGAAGACGAAGCCCTTTCTGTTGATCAGTTATGGGCGGTTTTTCGATTGTCTCATCAGTTGTTGACAGTAAAATGTAGAATAAATCGTTCGATCAGGCTGGTGGCTAGTTCTTTCCAATCCCACCAAACACTCAGTATAACCTTTGGAGGCATCAACCATTTGTTGAGCTCCAACACTGCTGGACCATGATCTTTTTGGCACATTATTGTCGTATTTGATGCACTTTTCGTCCCCTGTTACCATTCGATTCAGAAATGGATCCGAAATGTTAACTCGGTTTATTAAATTTTTCACAAACAATGTATGTGGATTCAAACATTGAGCTTCCTTTGAATGTTAAGTTCCCAGCGATGTCATGGCTGCTTATGTGATGGTCCTGGTCAATCTTTTCCCAAATTTCATCGACTTTTTCAGCGGTATGTCGACCAGAGCAGAGAACTTTCACATAGAAATTTCCAGAAGGAAAGCGAGCTACACGAACTGATACAGCATCATCTCCTTAAACTTCACAACTGAAAACTCAAAACTTCTGAATAAAAATATGTTTATTTTTGTAGTAAATGACATGTTATTTAAGCTGCAGAAACATTTCTAATTTTTAGATTATTGTCTTGAACTAATTATTACTAATTAAATTTCGAGGTCTAAATAGGTGTCATAGGACACGGGCGTGATTCAGCAGTTCTCTTGCAAAGTAAATTGTACCTTTTAATTACATTTCTTTAAGGAATCAACATCGACAGAAGAATGCGCAACAAATTTGATGATTAAGCAAATATACATATGTGCATGTGTGCAAAGCAAAGATGTAATTAAAATTCTTTAGCCGTCCTTAAATTTCAAGCGAAAATATCCGATTGACAGTTGCAGTGCGAGAAGGCGAAAAGCAATTGAGAAAAGCCTCGCTTGTGCAGAACATACACATTCACATGGACGTAGCACAAGTTGATAAAAGAATTTCTTACACGATTGTCATTATAAAGTTTCTCTCGAAAATATACAGTAGAAACACAGTAAAATTAGCCATGTATTTTCTATCTACAGTGGTACAAACATATGATTTAAGACATGTTTTTTATAAATTCTGTTCGATCGGGTGAATAGTTTATAATTTAATTTCAATTATTACCAGAAGTATTAAGAAAGTTTGAAAAAAACTTCTACTTAGCAGCCAAAAGTGCTTGAAATGGTTTTCAATTCACATGTAGAATAATTTCGAACATAAGCTCTCTTGTACAACAACATTGCATACTACAACTGATTTTTAGTTTGTTCCATTATGCACTCCACCCACTGTCCCTCCATATTACAGCGCACGACGATATTATATTACAACTCGTCATCAGCACGCAACTTCAACTCTGCGGAGAACAAATGTCGGCTGTCTGTTTCAACATATGCCAGCTTATTACATAATGCAATGCATTTGCACTCGTTGGCTACTTTACAGTTGCAAATTGCACCGGCTGTCACAATTCACCTCGCCATACAGTTGACAGAATTCTTATGACTACCTTTCATAAACGGCATATCCGACGGAGCAATTCATTTGAGACGTTTTTTATCCATGGCGCTTTTACTGCTGCGAGCCTCTGTGTGTGTGTGTGTGTGTGTGTCTCCGAGAAGCTGTGGTGGGCATCGACTGCATTGCAATTCATTAAAACTCTTCTTTGTGACAGCATAACTGACAGGCATATATGTACGTACAGCACATATGTAATAGAGAGTGTGTATGGTATCATATATACCATATATGCTCGTATTGTATGCGCAACCGTATGCGGAAATATACAAGCATCTGGCGTTTGGTCTAGCCTCAATTAACAACTGCCAGCTGGCTGCTTTTGGCTGGCTGCTGATGATGGCGACAACCACTCAAACGCGGAAGCGCACAAATGTTCACTGCTGATAGCTGTATGAGCAATCATAAAGATGTTTAATGTTTTAAAATATATATGCGCTGTTTTAATTGTGTATATATGTAGGGACTGAAGTTGTTTGCTGGTGTGGCTTGTAGATGTTAAAACGGGTGGGGAATGAGCTGGAAGCTTCTTTCCTTATAGCTCATCTTCTATATGTGTATACATGTAACTCAAACGCGAACGCATGTGTATGCACACACTTATATGCATTTTAAAATATAAAAAAGTCCTGCATAATAAGTAAAATATAATATTTATATGTCGTACTTATGCATTTAAGTACATTCATTTCCTTAACAACATTGCTCACGCGTTTTTACTGTTAATTTTATATACCAATTTGTTGGTGTTTTTGTACCGTATCCGCTCTTTTGATGTTTTAATAATGTATTATGCACCCAACTCTTTCGTTCGCCTCTCTGTATTTACCTTGTTTTCGCAGGTAACTGGTGTCGCGTAATTATTCACACACTCACACCCTCATTGCGGTTGTCATGTTTGGTACTTGTTTATGTTTACACTTCATATTTCATTTAATGAAGGTACATAAAGAAAATAAAACAGAACAGAATATTTGTACATGCAGGCCCCCCACAAAGTGTTCTACACGGCGTATACGCAACTTCTGCATTTGACATCTAATTTAACAACGTAATGCCTGCAGCGCCCTAGCAAGGTTAGTTGCTACTTGTGCTTAGAGTCTTTTGGCAGGTCAGCCTGAGTTTTGTGGTTACAGTTATAATGTTATTTGAAACTTTTCAAGGTGAAGGTGTCAGTGTTATCTCACGATGTTGTTTAATATTAAATTGCCAAAAAAAAGCTTATTTGATTTATTATTCAAACTCGTTACGTAAGAGATAGTGACTGTTTTATGCTTTTGCAACAATGATTTCCACCATTAAAGAAAATTCTCATTAAAAGTAAAATCTAAATTCATCAAAAATATTTTATTTAAATTTTAATAAATTTAAATAACAAAGAAATTTTTATTTCCGGGCATTTTGCAACCGATTAAGCGAAAGCATGTTATTTTTAAATCATTATGCTATTTTAGCAAGCCATTTTTATTTAAGTAATATTTTAAAATAAGAAAAATAATGAAAAATAGTAAAGGCTCTCTATGAAATTACAGAAATTACTAACATCGAACATATGAGCAGACTTTCGGGCAATCTGTTACCGTTATATTATATAAGAAGCATCCTGCCGGTCCAATTTTGTACTGACACACTTTTGTACTTTCTCAACAACTTTGGAGGGGTTCTCAGGCATATTCAGAATTGAAGTACGTAAATTTTTATTAGAAATTCTCTTCAATAAAGTAACCCAAACTCAAATACTTACTTTGACAGCTGGTTTGTCAGTAAACTGTCTCTTAGATTGTGTACCTCTACATGAGCACCCTTTATTATAGATAAAGTATATAAGTAACAATCATATATGCTGCAACGCTGCAGGTGTGCACGGCAAAGGCATAAGAAATTAACAAAAAAATTTTGCTCTGCATGCACACCAACATCCGAAGAGCTGGCAACCCTTTAGACATTTTCCCTACAAAATTCCAATGGCAACTCCCCACTGTTATTATTGCACGCGTGTTTTTGTATAAAGTGCCTGCTTTCGGGGAACATGTGTGCCTACATTTTTATCCTGAGCGTGTCAATTTATCCTCGAGTAAAAAATTACTGAAATTCTAAAGTAGAAAAAATTTGGCAAAAGTGCGTGAATGTGATGCGAACAAAAACAAAACACAAAAAATAATAAAACTGGAACATGCATATGTATGTTACATGTTTTTTGGCTCATTTTTTAGCCGCGTTCATTAAACAGTTGGCCATTCTCACGCTGTCGCTCACATGATCTGGCTGTTTCTACTCTTACGCTGCCGTAGGCCACGAGTTTTTAATGGTTTAACAGCTCACTGAAATATTTATCGGTTTGTCGGTTCTTGTGCAAAAAGCACTTGTGCGCCTTTAAACATGTTCTATATGCCATTTGTGGACCCATCGTAGCAAAAATAGTTAAAGGCAGAAAAAGTGGCGACAAAATTGGTTACCAAAAATGCTTCGCTAAAATTTTTGTTAATTTGTGTAACTGTAAATTTCCAACATTTACTTACTCAGAGTCGATGTTGTGATGATGGCCGAAACTGGATGTACATATTTTATATTATAATTGGCATTGTGATGATTACTAGTATGCGAGTAAAATAATTTTTTTCTGTTTGGCATGCTCAACCTCAATCCGAACGCAGAGGCTGGTATGTAGCATTGACAATTGACAAATGCACTCATATTTTTTGAAATAAGTTGTTGGAACCAGTGCGTCAGGCCATACTTTTGAAATTAAATTGTAAATAATTATTCAACTTACGAAATTGTTTTTTTTTTTCATTATCGCCAACTTTGCTCTTAAATATCATTATCACTCCTAGAAGTGGCAAAAGCAGAGTTAATTATTACTTTCGGGGCACTACAAAGTCTACCAACTGCCTTAACAGGCTAAACAATTATAGCGCTGAAGTTGACATAAAGCCACTTCGATCTACTTCGTTTTTAATTATTTAGACCACTGCAACGTAAAGCTAACCTTTTGTGGTTTCTCCTCTGCTCCAACTCTCTTAGCCTTCATCATTTTGCTTATCATGAGCCCATCGAACTCTGCGCAATAGTTATTTACTTTTTGCTAGTAAGTTTCTGAGCTCAGTATGGAGTCACTTTCGGTATTTGCATCCGACTAAGTAAAGGCAAATCTGGTTCTCATATCATCTTCCATATATAGTAAGTAAACTATTTAATATAAAAATAAGTCAACTTAGTCACTTTGTGATTTATTGAAGACGTTCAACGATATTTAAAATACTTCTCTGTTGTAAGATATTTTAGCATCACAAAGAACATAACTGTAAGTTGTCTTAATGCTGCCACTTGTAAGGGTATTAGCTGTAATTATTACCAAACATATCTATAACGTTAGTTATTTTGAGATACAATTATCTGCGAGACCTTTAAGGCTTTTTTAAGTAGAGAAGCACTTTACTAAACATGTTTAAAACAGATTGTCAAGCACATGGGTTAATACTATAATAGTCCAGAGAATCGGACACGTGCTGACCATTTGCTTGAAGACGGTATAAATGAGTATATATTTAATTATATATTCTTTTACTATACTGTAACAAAGGAAAGTTTCTACGCAGTTCCGCGCTGGAATTCCGAAAGAAACATTAATGATAGAAATCCCAGTGAAGAGGGTCACTTTAGTCGAATCATTGGACAGTGTCAAAGACATCGCCAGAATCGAAAACACTTCACGAAGATTTCCCGGCATAACGCAGTGTCACTTGACACAGTAAAACAACTAGTGTGGGTCGAGGCACTGAATATAAAATATATTAGCATTTGTACAATGGCATGCCACTCCAAAATTTCTAATCAAATTTACTCCACCTCTGTAAAATAAATTTACCGCAATTAAGTAAGTTCAAGCAACTTGCGCACGTACGCCATTCATGTTACTGAAAGACTTCATTTAAAACGAGGGTAAGTAATTTATGCCAGTTTGAAATTGCCAGCAAATTAAGCAGGAAATGGAAGAGCCGCTGACAGAGGTCCGCGCCGAATTCATAAGAAGTTATATATTTTCGTATGTTAATGTGAAAAAATGTTTAATGTTGCAAAATACCAAGCCAATTAACTGCAATCATTGGCAATTATTTTAATTTAATTTTTTTTTACGGATTCCTTTTTTAATTTCCCAACTAAACTTGCCATTCAAAGGAAAGCCTACGCTGTAGTTGTGGCGAATGGTGGGTAGCAAACGCAGCATAGGTAATGAAGACGGTGAATAATGGCAGCTGCGAGCGGGCGTCACTGACTACAGCTCACGCACTGAATAGCCAGTAAATGAGCAATTAAATTTGGCGTAAAATTTATTTGAAAAAGTAGAATAAAAAAAGTGAACTAATAGCAGACTGCCGAGTTTGAGTGGGATTGTGTGTGAAAACAAAAGATCTACAATAAGAAGGCAATTTCATTTGCTTTAAAAAAGCTTTGACAAGAGTCGTGGATATAAAGAGAGACTTGAATGAGGCAATAAAATTGTGTAAAGCGTGGCAAGCTCTTTTATACCTTATACTCACTTTATGTACTCACGCTTCAAGCAGCTGTTCAATGAGTTTAATTGAAGAACTTGCTTATGTGTTCTAATTGTTTAGAATTCATCAAAAAAGAGATTACGATTTGAAACGTTGAAAGCAGCTTGTGTTTTAAAGTAAAAGCCCTAAAAGCTGCCGGATCATGCAGATAAAGGCTTTGGTGTGATAATAATCTATGAGAGTTCACAGAAAACTCAAAGAAGAAAAGGAATCAGCTAAAATTTATATGTGAATTCCCTAGGTTACAGAACTGTAGTGAAACTTGAATACATTCACAACCAAGCCATTATTATGCAGTTGGCAACTCTTTTGCAAGAGCTTTGCAAATAATTTCTTCTCACATTCTACGAATAAGTCATTCACAAACGATTTAAAACCGCCTAGCCTCTTATTACTGAGCCCACTGACATTCTCAATGCCAACCTTCGTACTTCTTATCTTCCTCACACTTCGTGCAATTCAAACACTGGCCTCAGAAAATCGAATTGCAATATCTATAACTGGTATATGCGCGCATTAAATAATTCATACCATATTTCTTCAAGCGTTCCACCACTCATACGGCCAATAGTCCTTGCTTTCCACAGAATCCGCGGCATTTCTCAGGTCGCCATTTGAGCGCTTTAATTGCCAATAATGAGATTTATAATCGACTTAGGTCGTTAGCGTAAATCGCAAGCAACCATGTATATATGTATATAAGCACCTTTATTCCTATATACTATGTGTATATATATAATATATTTTTAGCTCCGTTATAAATGACTGTGCACACCTACAGCGCGAAAGATCTTTTATTGATTGGCATGCGATTCACTTCAATATTATTGCTGTGCAAATAACTGAGCGAGAAATAAGAATGTGAAGTCAATTAAATAAAAATGCCAGCGCAAAGCAGCTTGACGTCAGCTGCAGTGTGGCATCATTTGCCTTCAGCACAAAACCAACGACGTCAAAGGCACAGCTCATACCCACACACATACACAGGCGCTTACATGGTAGTACGTTGTGTAATACGCTATGCTAAGTTATTATTTTCTGAAAATGATTATTGATACGTTGCCAGCGATTGTGAGTAAGTTCAAGCGTTCGTGTGCATTGATGTATAATTGCTTTTTGTAATTATATGTAGATGGAGGTGGGTATTAATGGGTGTGTGTATTATTCATGTGCCTGCGCGCTGTTTCATACGTGTTAGGTTATTAAAATATGCCAGGTGCGTATCGCTTGCGTTTTTGCCTCCATGTGATCATTAATGTTCATGCCTCTATTAAAAAGGCCAAAGCACATGAGTACATGTTGGCACATCATTTGTGGTTTTATGTGCTCACAAAATTATGCAAACCTTCCAGGAAATGCGTGTTGGTATGTCTGCTGGAGTATAATGTATGAATTTTTGCCTGTATTTGCTCGCAACTGTAGGCCTTGAGGTAAGTACAAGTATATCGGAAGTGATAGAGTGAATGCAAGATAAATGAAAATGATTGATTACAGTGAGTATAACCTTTCACTTAGCTTTAACGGATAGTGAAGTAGTTTACGATTATATCATTAAAAATAGATAATAAAATAAGGAAATTGAATAAATCCAAGATTATTAAATAGAAAGGTTTGAGAATAAGCAGGTATAATTTCTCTAGAAATGACTGATGTGGATGGAAGCGCTCTTTATTGCTCCGCAATCCATGGACTCAATCGTAAATCTGACTTTTACCATATAGCTTTTGAACGTAGGACGATTGGACAGGTATTCACGTACTTAACATTTCCAACTACGCCTGTTTTATTTACATACTCCATGAAAAAAGTCGTTCACTTAATACTGTACACATATATTATTTGTTTACATATGGCACCATAAATTTTCCTTTTCACAGATTTCATCAGACTTTCAATTCGATTCCATTTTATCATATACTCGCAGTACATATGTCGGCGCATTCGCCATCAATATTTTCAGTATATCATTACCGACATCGTTTCATTTAATGGCAGCGCTTTATAAATAGGCTTGCTGATGTTTTTATTTACTTACCACCAACGGAAGGCCTGCTTGCATATGCTCATTCATTATATGCCGAGTGAAACCGCTCCCGTATATTAATTTCTCTTAATTTAATTTCATTGTTATACATTAATAAATTCGCTACGCACGGCAACACCTGTCACACTTTGCAAGGCTGTGGATTCTAATAAACTGCGAGCATATTAATCCAGTACTGGCAAGGATAATAAATTTATATAGACGTACGCGTTCTGCTTTTTTATGAGATTTCATCTGGCTTTAATAAATACAATAATTTAAGCAAAGAAATAATAAACAAAAATCAGTTTATTCGATTTACTTCGTTTACGAAAATCATGTGTGTTTTCATATCTCCGTTATATGTTGTTGGAGAAGGTAGAACGTAAGTGGAAACTGTGGTGTGATATAAAGCTCTTAAAGTGATTATTATTATTGATTTTCTATTAAGTGTTTGGGGAATACACTCTCCAGTTTAGGTTAATGAGTACATAAATAAATAAAATATGAAACTAAATGAAACGCAGCATTTACATGGCGTTATATTGTGTGTGTATTTGTATGTAAGTATATTATAGGGTATCAGTGGCAAACGCATTCCATAAGAAATGCACTTATAAATAATAAATATGTATGTGAATAAGGGTAAATTAATTATAATTAATTGTAAAATAGGTCTGCCCACATTCTCATTTCGTTACGGCATAGTTTGCTGGTTTTTTAGTTGTACGGACGTGTTACATATACTGAAAATATTTTCAACAGTTAGTAGTTTAAAAATTCTGTACCTAACTTCAATCAGGAAAATGGAAATTATGGCAACTTTCAACGATCAGAATGATAATTTCACTGATAACTTTAAATTTTCGGTATATGGTTGTCCCAAGAGAACTTGGTAATTAAGAGAGACGGCTATTCTTTATAAAAGGTAAACACGATTAGGATTTTACGTGAAATACTATCCACATAATTCTAACTTAATTACATTCATAAGATGCATACTTATTAATAATTAAAATTAATCTGCCTGTCGAAAAAGTAGTAGTGTTTCGCATATAGTTTACATGGGTTCACAAAATTGTCTAAGGAAACGATGTGATATTCATTATAATTTTTTATATTAAACCTTAACCTCAATCACTACAAACTGGTTACATGATTTTATGATCTTATGCTATAATCAATAGGTTAGGTAAGCTTATGTACTATATTTGAACAGCGGAACGCAAGTCGCGGAGATCACACTTGATGAGTTGAAGAAGGATGATTGTCACTACTTGCCAGTTTTAGGGCTCATACGAGGAAGAAGAGCAAAATAAGTAATGAGAGTAAAGTGTAGAGATGATTGATTCGACTAACAAAAAATTTCAAATTTACCCCCTGGCAATGATCTTCCTGTCGAAGATGAACACACAGAAATCATTGGGTGTAAAACTGAGTGGTTATTAATAATCTGTACTCTTCGATTTTTTAACATTATACCATGTTCAGACCGACACTTAATCACACGATTTCGGCTGCTGCATGGATTATCCCACTAATCTTAAAAATTTATTAAGATTTCGGTATACAAAAATGACAGTTCGAAATCACTTCATCGGAGTGATTTGAAGCTGATCCACGCTAAATCTCTCTTTGCGGCTCTAATTTTGCGCCATCAACTTGTCAGCGTTGGAAATCTATTACATTATCACAGCTGATTTAGACACTCAAAGGGGAAAAATGTAAACAAACAACATTTTTTTAGAGAATCTAATTTCACCTGAAAATCGACTTAACAAATGAAAAATTGAGTCCATTATTTCTATTATATGGAAAGTATTTGAAAAAAGACTGCTTTTATTTCAAAATACTATATGACAATATTTTCTTTTGATAAATATTAAGCGATGTGACTTCATGAATGACAATAACAGCTGTTTTTTGATCTTTCTAACGGCAGTGAGAACACTTTTGGGTTATGGAATGCTTAAATGTAATCTAATCCCTTTAAATTTTCGGTCTGAACATGGTATTACATTCAGAAGTCAGATACGTTGACAACACTACTTTTTCACTTAATCAAAAAATGTTTGATGCTGCCATATTTTAGCGAAATTCTAATGCGTCATTTTAATTTTTATCGACCAATACCATATTTTACAATATCAGGCTGTCACAGCACAGGATTGGCATTGTAATTAAATTTTCAACAAAAATAGCACGCCGAATACCGTAATCTCTTATCATTACCTAATTAAGTATGTTTCGGAATTATTATCACACTTAATCACATACATAAAAAATTTTGAACAGAATTAGAGGCTTCAACAAAATTTCACTTTAAAGGATACGCAGAATCATTTCTAATTATTACATAATATACTTAGTGAATTTTCTCCGACGATTTACAAAACGAACACACAAACAAAAATACAGCTGACAACAATGTCGGTGCTGACGTTGGTGCAAACAAATTAGGTTCATTATGGCAGTGACATGTGTCAGTTGAGTGTAATGCAACAACAATAACTACAGCAACCTTTCAACTAAGCAACGAAAAACAGAACATAAATACACAAGTGGCAAAATAAAAGCCAAGAAAGTATCAGAACTAACTGAAAAGAAGCAGCGAAAACTTATGGCACATACTGCAGCCCTGTTGTTGTAAACTGCCCGCTTTGTGCCGCCCCACGTCTCGGTCTAAGATCAGTCAAATACATCGTTGGTGTCGACAGTAACGTCAAAGGCGTCAACAGCTTGCCGACAGCGCATGAAATTGCTACAACAGTAGCACATTGCCACCAATGGTGGCGCCACACTGCATGTTGGCAGCTGGTAAACATTTTTATTAGTGCTGCAAATATTTTGTACGCTGCAACAGGCACAACAAAAACACAACATAATACAGAGAGCGCAGCACAAGCGCCGACTACACGACCGACTATAACACAAATGCAACATTAGAAGAAGCTAGCGGCGCAGAGCAAGAGGAACGGGAAGTTCTTCCACTTGTTGGCAATATGGCTGAGACAAATTTGCGCTTATCAACTGTGGTGTGTTGGCAGCATAACTGGTGGAAGAAGCTGTGTCTGGAAGAAAAGTGAAGAATAAGTGCGGTTTCGGTGGCAAAGTAGCAAGTTGATGACTTGCAGATGCAGCTGTCATCCACAGGCATCGAATAGTGAGTGTTGACTGCATGGCGTTTGCTGAAGAACAGTGCGAAATTGCAACAACAGCAACACTGTGTATAGAGTTCTACTGGTCCTTAGTACTGTGTCGCTGCAGCTGCTGAATTTTGTTTAGATTGACAACAATTTGGCTTTATGGCGTGCCAGTTGCAATAATACTGCCAAGAGGTTGGTGAGGGAAGTGCACACCATCAGACACACATCACCGATATTTACACATGGAGACGCGTTGATTGCTGTTCACGCCCTGCAGCTTTAGTGACGATATGCCAGAGTATCAACTTCGATTCCAAAAGTTAACCTCAACTGCTAAAGGATAATGACATTCACTTCGTGTGTGTGAATACCAAAGCAAGTGGCATAACACTCGAGCGCAGTTAGTTTTGTTTTCATATATTTATCTCTGTATGACTCGGGGGGTAGCTGCATTATGTGGTCGCAACAAGTTTTCACTTCCGTCCTTTTATGTCACATGCCGCTTTAACTTGTAACTAGTACATGCGAAAACATATCCATAACCGAATATATGTATATAAATTCACACTTTTATCTGTGCATTCATTTGCAGCATATTTACGAATGCTCCCGTAGCTGTGAAAAGTCATAGAACTCAATTTAATGATATCAACCCTGACAGCTACCGCCTCAGTTGTGTTAAATGAAATGTCTGCGCATTATGCCTGAGTATACAGCGCACATATACATACTCACACGTGTCAAATGGTTAAAGGAGATGAGGTGTGTCGTGCGCAGATAAAGACTGGCTTGGTTACGGCTGTTGACGTATTGAAATCATTAGATAGTACCACAGGAAGTAAGTGCAGAAAGCAGTAAAAGTTCCAGCAAAATTATGTGTATTAAAAGCGGAGTTTTGGAACAGCTTTCAGGCTCAAATTTCATATATAATATCACATGGTTAAGGAAAGTAACCGGTACATAGGTTACCGGGAAAAAGAAAAACTGTCTAAGTATATGGTGCAGTGGCTTGGACGATGACAACATCAGATGAGTCGATTTGTGGTCTCTGGCGCATAGTCAACGGCGGGTACCGAAGTCTATAAAACCATGAGCTGTAGGAGATATACGAAGAAAATGACAAGATCAGCGAATTAAGAGGCAGCGGCTTCGCTGGCTAGATTATGTTGTCCGAATGGATGAAAACACTCCAGCTCTGAAGTATCCGACGGGATAAGCAGAGGAAGAGAGAGCTCCTTTCCGTTGGAAAGAGCAAGTGGAGAAGGACGTGGCTTCGCGTGGCATTTCCAATTGGCGCCAAAAGGCGAAAAGGTAGAAAGACTGGTGCGCTGCTGTGATTTCGGCTATAACCGGCTTAGCGATGTCTATGCCAATAAATTTGAATGATAATATTGAGATAAATGTACGCTTCAGTTGTCTGTTCTATATTCCTAAGAATTATACTGAAGCAGGGGAGCTAAAATACAACACGATTCTTTTGTCGTCTCTTTTGGTCGTCTTTATAAACGAGAGCCAACTATTTCACGCTAAAGGTAGGTAAAAATCAGTACAAAGCTCTGGAAAAATCAGTGCTTTAGTTAAATTCAGAACATTTTGTCTTCTACCCCTCACAGCGGTCGCTTCAAAGATGGCAACAAATCTGTTTTGCAGCTCCACGCGTACATGCTTCATAATTCATTCGCCATTTAACATTTATGGTGTAGTTTTGTCGCAATTTATCTTTCTCCATTTAAAATTAACCACAGTGCTATTTATGACACCTCAGTTTACACGTTGTCTTTGTCACTAAAACAAGCCACTAATAAAAATGCATTGCTCTGTCGACACACCAACTTAAAATATCAACACATGAACGCCCCACCACCCCCACCCCAAACTGCCGAACTGCCTAACTGTGCGTTCTTGCAGCAACAAGAAATTATTTATGAGAATGTGTTGAATATCATAAATGCCTAATGTGCTGACGAGCAACTTGTGCCGGCAGTCGTTATTGCTGACAACGCCAGTTGCTTTGAATTTGCATGAATGAGCAATGCGAGAGTGACGTCGGTTGGCGCTGCGGTCGTGAAGAGGTGGTGTGCTGGAAATAACATTCACACACTTCATAGTTTCGCAATGGCGCTTTCTTCGCCGCTTTCACTCGCCGGCACGCTCCTGCGTATTTTTATTGTCACGTTATATTGTCATTTATTTATGCAATTGACTAGTTAGTTAGTGCATGAATTCTTCAAGGTGAGCGAAAGCATGAAACGTTTTCACTTTGTGGTAAACGAAAAGCTGTTACTCAACTCAAACTGTCTTTTGCACACAAGTGAAAGCATGAAAGCCTGTAAACGGAAATTGATTGTAAGTAATTGGAAGGGTGCATTTATTTACCAGTTGCTCGGAAGGGTAGTTTAATTTATGGGGTGCCAAAAAGATTGATTTTGAATTGTTTATGTTTTTTATTCCGTTATGACCCACTAAGTGCATGCCATAGATCAACTTAAGCACTTCAAAGTATCAGGCAGTATACTATGAAAACGCAACAGTGAATGGAAGTTATAATATCTCATAAAATAAATGGAAAAATATTACAATAAAACATACAAAGAGCTTTATAAAGTAAACATGACTTAAAAAACAGAAAAATTGTTCTTTTTTGGCAAAATCAATTTATTTTATTCAAAAGAGTCTCCTTTCGCTTCAATACAGCTTTTTGCACGGTCTAAAAGCATGTCGAACGAATCTTTTAGCTCGTTGGCCGGTAAGGCTTGCCGGTGCATAGAATGGCCTCTACGTCTGCATAACGCTTTCTTTTCATGGGCAAATGCATTTTTCCGAAAAGGAGGAAGTCTCAAGTGCCTTGCAGGTGAATACGGGGAGGGGTTGATGGTTAAAATATTTTTGGTCAAAAAATCGGTCACAATCGTCTATCGAATGTTGGATTCTAAGCAATTTTTGGTCGTCAGTCAATTTGTGCGGAACAAACCGTGCACACATCTTTCGTAAGCCCAAATGTTCAGTCAAATGCAATAAATCAATATTTTGGAGATGCTCAATTCCATTTATATGAACGTCAACGATGATTTCGGTTGATTTTTGATGAATTCACGCACGTTCCGATGATGCCACCAGTGGGCGCTAGATTCAAAAAGTCCTATTTAATTTGGAACGCACCTTGTATGAGTAAGGGTTAAGAAATAGTGAATCGATTAAAATATTTTTTATGTTTGTTTAGCATATACTATAGTGTTTATTTAATTTCGTACATTATTCAGCTTTATATCCCAAATAATTATATTAAAATCAGTCTAGCAGCAACAAATCTTGACATTGATCACATGTATTATGAGAAAGATCTAAAATATTAAAAAGTTCTTTAAACTTTTTTGACTAAGATTATGCTTTCTGGGAGTGACGATTCTGATTTTGGAATTACTAAACCCCATAGTTCTATAAATACGAGTACACCTAAAAACTTCTACTTGCATGGAAGAAAAACGGATAGAAAGGCGTCATATATCACATTATTGCTTAAAGGTCTGAGGTCATATATTCAGTTCAAAGACATTTGTTATTGTGAACCAAAGTTTTCTGCAAAAAAGTATGTTATGCTAAAATATTTCAGCGACTACTTTGAAATAAAATTAGTTTTACCTTTCTTTTGCTGTTTTAATTTCGCGAATGGCCGTCTGACAACATAAATAAACTACTAAGTCAATTTGCAAAGTAAACAACACATTTTGCATACAATATTCATGACTTTTATTTTGCGGCTTAAGTTCATTTACTTTTTGTAAAATTAAAATTCAGAATTTGACGCGCACACTTTATTTCGTTTGCCACTGTGTGGGTTGCCCATTTGGACGCAGATGGTAGGTGAAGCCACCCCGCAAGAAATATGAAACCAGTTTTGAAGGAAATACTGGTTATGCTGTACTAAAAAAGACATCTTGTATAGATTTGGTTTTCAGCAAAAGATAGGGCATACAATTTTTGCATGAAAACGCGAAAGACTGCAACTAGAAAAGTTGTACAACTGTTTTCAATTACTACATTTATAACTGGTACATTTCTGACCGCAATCTGGCAATTGACATTTCACTAACAACTTTCAATGGAAAACATGCCAGTGAAATCGGCGGTCGACTTGTGGTTCCAATTAGTTGTAAAGTACTTCATAATTATATGATTTGGGGTAAGTCATGTACATATGTATATTCAACACAGAAGCACATAAGCACTCGTAACCCACAAGTACATATTCCTAATGTTTGTCAAGTTTTCAGACAAATTTAATTGAAGTCTGCGCGCTGCTCTCCGCTAACACTTTCGTTCTTTTTTTTAAGTCAGTTTTCCCCGAGTAGTTACTTGGGATATATACCCTCTATATGTACCACACATATACTTAAATACGTGTATTTGCATCTAAGTTTGTCGATGTGTGTGTGTGCGCTTTGTTGCCATTATAGCTGTCACCGTGTGGTGCCCAGCGTGCCGCAATAATCACCAACCAGGCACGTTTTTGTAGTGAAAATTACACCCTGGGGTGCCGATGGCGTGGCCGTACATAAGACGAATGTGGTCGAGCGCATAAAACGTGACAAGAATTTTCGCAGCGGCGCAGCGGTGCGCACAAATCCGCCCATGCACACAACCACTGATTTTCGTAAGTCAAGTAACTGTTGTTTGCTATTGTTTTTTCCTTTAGCATTCCTTGCTCGCCGGAGGTTGGGATTGGTAGTGCAAAATTTTCGTGTGTTTTTAATGAGTTTGTATGCATATGAGTGTAATGGGGTTGCTAAGGTAATTATATTTAAATATGCATGCAAATGTGTGGCTGCTTAATGTTGTGCACTCTAACTCAGGTGTAGATTTTACCGCAGTTACACAGGCACAAGCCGTGAGACTTTGGTAAACAAGCGGGGCGACTTCACATTCCTTCACTTGCTAATGCTTGCGTGTTTTAAATTTGTTTCAAGGAATTTAAAGTTACCGAAGTTTTTACATATGCATGTGCTATATGTAGAAAATTGAGATAAAAAGAGAGAGAAGAGAGAGAAAAATAAAATAAAGTTTCTATAAAGCTAGGTTTCACGTTTACTCTGATTATGAATCTTTAAGAACAAAGTCTCGTTGTTTGCCATTTTCTATTCTGAGAGTTGTGGCCTTTCTGTTTCTAATCAGAAAGCTCTCCTCTATCTCACTTACAGAGGTTTGATGTGCTTAGCCTGCTTGGTCTTGCTTTGTTTGTTTTGCTTGTATCCCCACACAAAGCCGCTAGAGTTAACGGCTACATACGTTGATTTTGTCGAGTGCAAGGTTGTTTTTAAAAATAACATGCTTTTACTTAACACCCACTCTGGACAATGTATTTTTGTTGTTTTTTTATCTAACAGATTTCTATGGTTTAGTTACATTTTTAATGAAAACTTTAGCTGCGCGAAATTCCCCAGCAATTACTAAACTAAAACTTTTTTAATATAGAAAGCATTTTCCATTTCAAATACCTATGTGCATATATGCATACACTGTCAAAATATACACTCATCGGACCATACAATAACAACAAAGGTTGAGCAGGGTTAAATTGTGGGCAACTACACCTAATCACCCTAATTATTGTAAATCGGCAGGAACATATATTAGCACTTGCTATATACATAAACGAGTCCATTTAAACTTTCTCTCTTACCTCTCTCTCTCTAATGTGCGTAGATATGTATGTTTACAATAGGTGTCCGTTATGTCCCAAATTATTTGGTTTTTTGCAAATGCCTCTGTGGTTTCAGTTTTTGTCTCAGAAATAGGGATCCAACGTAAACAAACTTTTTACTTTTAATTTAATTGTCTTTTCCCATGTTTATAACATGGGATTGTTAGAAATTTTGCATTAAGCAACTAAATTTAAAACTTTGAAAAAGCAATATTTATACAAAATTTTACGGTATACAAAAAAGTCTTAATAATTTTTTCGATACAAGTTTTTCTTTCAAAGTTATACGCAGTTAAAATTATACTGTACATCAAATGACCTGAGCATTCATGCAATGATTTATGCATTTTGTGTTGCTCATACGACATGGTGTACTCTATGAATATACCTTTTAGAGGAAACTTTTTATGAAAAAAACATTTGAACATTTTTTGTAGAACGAAAAGCTCTTTAATACTATCTAACTTTCTGAAAATTGTAGATTTGCCTGCTTTTTGGATAAAAAATATTGGAAAAAATCAAAAACTCCTATATAAAATATATGATCTAAATTGAGAATAAAAGGCTTGTACCCTTAGTTTTAGGACAAACTCTGAAATTGCAGCCATTGTATGTACCAAAAATATATATATACATAGGTATAGTATACATGCGCTCCCTTCCGTTTGCTTTCAAGCACCAGTATACGATTACCAGAGCAGACAAGCATGAAAATCTATATATTTTGGCGATAAAACGGTAAATTAATTAAACTGAATTTTAGGTTTGTTTGTTCGATGGGAAATAGTGTAAGAATGCACCAAAATTTCGAGAGAAAGAGTTCGTTCGCATGCATATGTTGGACATACAGATATTGGAAATAGGAATCATGTGCACGTTGAAACTTTCATAAAAATAGATAAATGTGTATTACATATGTACTTACTTCGATCGTAAATACTAACAGGCATTTAGTTCACCTTTTTATAGTATGTATATTTTGAAAGTTTGAAAGGTGCTTTAAGTATAATTTCTGATTGTATTGACCCGGGAGGTATGCACAATTTTAAATTTGTTTAAATTAGCTTATAAAGCAGATTTATTAAAAACACGAAAGTTAGTTAGAAAAAATAGTTATTTTTCAACAGCAGTGATGTGGTAAATATACCCATTTTAAAAGATAATTTGGGGAATTCAGGGTTCTTAATTCATTTCCAAAGACCACGTATTTGATTTTTGCAAAGTTTGAGCCAATACTTTTTTCTATTACGTAAAAAGTTACTGAAGGAAATTCATTTCAATAATACTATCAGGCCTTCCGCTTTATTAAGGGAAAGTTAGTTTCTGGTGATCAGTTCACTTACTTCCCTTGATTGCTGCTACATACCTCCATTCGATTATACCGTCTGCTCGCTTTATGCCACTTGCGTGTTCAAAATGCACTGAACAATCGCTATGTTTATTACTGCTACAAATATTGCATTACAATTAAAGATCTTCATCAGAGAAATATCTCTATTCTGATTTTATTTCATTTTGTTTGTCTTCTCAAATATACAACTGCAAGTATTCATGAGCTTCTTTTGACGTAACTCACACAGCCGCTGGGATGTCTCGCTCATATAATTGCCATCAACGCAACGACGCTGTTGACATGTATGCAATCAACATTCTGTGCGACAACTACAAAAACAATATAGAATGAAGAAACTGCAAATGTAAAGCTTATGTTATTTTTCTCTCAGCGAACTGCGTTGTGTGGCTCGCAATGCACCTACAGCGCTTATCGCTCTGTTTGCGTGGAAGTAGCTGAGCAACCATGAGAAGATCGCAGAAGAATTCAATTTAAATGCTGCTGAAGGGAGGCCTTTTGAAATGTGAGTTTCATTTTCCATAACGTATTCTTCAACATTGTCATTGAAACTCGAAAAGGGTGGGCAATATTCAAATATAATTCATTTTGCGTACGTTAGTCAGTATTTTATTAAATTTGTTTTACGTACAGAAATATGCGGATGATTATTTCAGACAAAAAGATGCTCGGTTAAATTTTAAATCGGTGCTCACCTTATGTGGACAACAACTGTTCCCTACCAACTCGTTTGTAACTTAAAGTTCACTTAATATCGGTAACCTTTATATCACATTGTTCAGATGGATTTCCGTTTCTTCTTAGCTAGCGGATTATTTTCGCTAATTATATTTTAATGTTTTTTAACAAAAAAAATTTTCAAACAAAGACAAATAAAACAAACAAAAGGTATTTCATTATTCAAAATTTTTATATTTCTTCATTGCTCAGTTGCCATTTTGCTCCATAAAACACTTACCTCAATTACAGACGTAAATCTAATTCCGTTAAAACTTTTTTTAAAAACTTTGTTTTAAAAACTTTTAATTTGCCCATACTTTTTGATGAAACTCCACCTAAACTATCAAGCTGTTAACCTACTAAACAATAACTCAACTACACTTCATACGAAACGCGAAGAAAAAATTCACGAAAGTACCACAGTGTGCAATGTGAAAGTCAAATGAAATTGCGAGTGGAATTATTTTCGGTAAAAACAAGTTCTACTCTCATAACCGCAACCAAAGCAATTTTCCAGTACAGAAACGCAATCAAATTATATTTGTCTTTCGTTTCACTTCGATAGCCCATGAAGAGATGAAGATGGAGGGGTGTATCTCGTCCACACCAAAGCGCTTTATTTGCAGAATACTCACCGACATATTTACGTACGGTTGCTTATTTACGACTACATATATAGACATATTTACTTATGTATATTCCTCTGTGTGTATATATGCGAATTTTTTGCTCATTAACTCAAATTGTTATCAAACTGCTGGGACCAAGTAAATTTGGCGACGTACAGCCACGCCAAGTGGACCAACTTTTACCCATTCACTATTTATCGTCCGTCACGTCAGCGTCAAAGTATCGGTATGCGTGGCGTTGCGGCCTGTCACGTTCAACAGTCGGTGTGTGCGGTCTCAGCTTTGATGTCCAACGCAACACGGTTGTGGTTGCGCCACAAAACGTGCAGCACGCGTTAACCTGCAACAAATTGCGGCTGACAGCAACAGTAAAAGCATGCGTCGTCAATCTCGAGCTAACTGCCACTTACCTATATGCAACAATGTACATATGTATGCTATGTACATGTGTAGATGCAATTTTGTGTTTAATTTTCTTGTTGTTGCGTTTTTTTTTTGTTTTGCTTTTTGGTTTAATAATTTTGATGGAACTGTAAATGAAATGTGGTGACAGCCAAGGACGCCAATGAGACAAACTTATACGGCTTGACAATAGAACTTAACTTTGCCCAAAGGAACCACAATGCCAGCTACAAGTGCAGTTAATTATAATTATGTAAGAGTAGAGGAGAAATAGAGTGATTTTGACTGTCACTAAGCAATCACTTTTCAATGTGGTCATTATTTGTCACAGGGCATATGCAATCGGAGAAAGATTTAAAATTAGTAAAACTAGTATTTATTGGCGGGAAGTGGTATTCGTAAGGATTGGATTGTGAAGAAAATTGCATACAAGTACATTATCGAAAAAGTTTGAAGTCATATGCAAACGTTGGTTAAGTCTTGCAGAATGAGATTTTCATGTCATGGAATGCTAAGAAGTTTGAATTTGCTTGCCAAAGTGGGAAACATCTATTCAAAGTACTTATATAATAAATATCCTCGATGGCATTTAGTTATTGCTGCCATAGCATTAAATATTTTCGAAGCAGATTTGTTGAAACCACTTTGGTTTGAGTTCTTGACTGTATTTAATGTGTAAAGTCTTTGATTTAATAAATCTTAGAGTTTATGCTCTACATCTTCTTTCTTGGATCGTGCGTCGTTCAATAATCAAAGTATTTTTCTGCACATCTCAGCTTGATCCATGATAATAACTAAGCGATTGAAAAACAAGTTATAGATTCATTTGTACACTCATTTGACAGTTCAAATCTAAACTCCATATGACAGTGGAATTCTGACAAAAGGTATACGACATATGTTTGGCACAAATACTCTTTTTGCTAATCTTCTTTTAGTTTCTAATTCATATGTAAATAGTTCAAGCAATAAATAATACGTTACCGGGAACAGTTAAAGAAACAAAACATTTGTTGACATCAGCTCATGACTAACATTTTGCTATTCAAATAAAAAACGTATTGCCTAATTAACTTCTCATCGTACCACTTAACTGTTTTGGAGCATCACGCCACACAACAAAGCAGTTCCAAATTCTCCCAACTTAAATATTACATTGTCAATTAACATTACTCGATAATGTAAGTTTATAATAGCAGAGCAATGACTTAACATTGAATCTCTCTTTAACATTAACACTAACATTGAAATCTAACACACTTATTATAACATACGCATTTATGTACATACGTGGGTTCTTATCCATAGCCCACGTGGCGTCAAAGTATTAGCATATTTAAACTTAAGCTCTGCTCAAGGATATAAATTTAGGCTTCAAGGCGAGTATTTGAGTTAAGCAAGCTTATTAAAATTCAATGAAATCTCTAGTGCTTGTCAAAAGAAGTACGCTTAAGTGGATAAGTTGAGTGCTGGTATTGGCGCCGAAGCGAAAAGGAAAAAAAACAAAAAAATAAGGTGATGACCTAATGGGTTGTTGGACTTTGCCCACTTCATAAAAATTTCCCCAATTGTTGCTGTTTATTATTTACATATGCACATTTCATTCTTTGTGTTTCATATATACAATATTAACGTCACTTTGACGTTAGCTCCATTGTTGTGGTTAGTTTGCCAAAACAATTTACTATTGCTGCTATTGTTTGATAGTGTGAGCTTTTGTTATTCTATGGTAAATACTGAGTAAGCCGCACACGAATATTTGTGTGTTGTCATATTATGAATTATTCATAGGCGTGAAATGGTTGTGTTTCCAATGTTGAGCCATATTTTTGCATACATTATCAGATATTTATATTATATAGCGATTATGCTCAGCATATTTGCAACACCCACCAATATGGTGTTTAGAACAAGCTGTCGAATTGGCGAATACTTGTTCTTAAGTGGAAAATAGACACATGTATGTTACAGAAATAATTTAAATACATCTATAAATAAACTGTTAAGATAGTTAAATAATAACAGAAAGAAGAGATGCCTCGTCGCACGGAGGTTCACTTAGAAAACAATAGAGATAGGGAAAGTGAGAAAGAGCGAGGGCTAAAGAAAACTTCTTGAGTCGAAGTTAAGGCATATATATAAACGCATTAAAATCTATAATTGATATTCATCAGATGAGTTTGTTCAAGATCACATTGACTGGGAATTGAAAAGTACTTCAACGAACACAAATAATATTTCGTTAGCCATCAAGTTTGAAACGAAGATTCTGAAGAATATTTATACTTCCAAGCTTCTCTTTAAATCTACCAGAAAATACTATTTTATTTATATTTTTTTTAATTCTACATAAAATGCAGCTGTGCGCAGTAATTATAGTACTCAAAGTCTTGCTAATTTTTTTTCAGTCCCTGGTTTTTGAAATTGAACTCAAAAATTTTGCCATCGCGTTATTAATTAGACACAATGTGAGTCATCTTTCGTGTATCACTTCGACCTTTAGTAAACCCCCTAAACTTTAGTTCAACAAGTGGGCTAAATTTGGTCAAAAAGTGGCTTCAATAACGCACTAACTAGTCTAATAAACTTCACTAGAAATATGGTTGCCAATAAAGTTATAAAAATGAAGTGAGATTATATTTCTTAAGAATATCAAATGAGTACTGAAATATGGCTGTAATAATATTTCTTAATAATTTAACGAATTGTTAAGTCCCACCCAGTTGTCTGCGTTTTATGTCAATCAAAATTTAATCAACTTACGTGGGAATTTAATTAACACAGTCTTCTTAAGTCTGGCTCTATCAGCTCCCGCTCCCGCAGGCAGCTGTCAGTAAGTTACGAAAATGACGTTTTCGAATGCGGTATAAATTTGGCACGAGCTAGCTAAGCCGATGTAAGCAGTAAAATTGGTATTAATGAATTTTATGTTTAACTAATACCAACATTACAATGTATGTATGCATGTTTAAACAGAAATTTGCTATGCGCACCTAAGAGAAAGTTTGATGAATGCTGTTGCTTGTCTGTCAAAATTGTCTCGTCAGAGCTTGTATTATTTTGAGCCGTCAGCGTAAACTTGTTGTCATGTGAGTTCATAATATAAGTAGATGTGAGTGCTAACTAAATAATAATGTTGCCTTTACACACATGTTTGTCATTTAATTCAGTGTTGGTTAGAGTTAATTTAACAGTATAATTATGAAAATTTCAATCTGTATATAAAAATTCGTGTTATTCAGCTTTTTCCGAAAAGAGGGATATGATTTCTTAAAACAAAAAACATTTATTGTTATGGAAATTTAAATGTTTTCTTATTTATTATGAAAAACAATCGAATAAAGGTCTGAATATGATATCTTTGCTAATTTTCGAGTAAATTTTCCACTAAATCAAGTCACATGTCGTGAATAGCATGTTCAATACAGGCTTCTAAAGTTTGTTAAAGGGAGTCTGATTTATTTCCAAAGACCAATGACTTCAAATATCCTCACAATGAGTGGCTAATGGTATTAAATGACATATTCCTGGAGGCTATTCGTTGTACCAATTTCATGAAATAATAATCTCCAAAGATTCCTAGCAATAATTCGTTTTTGTATATGCTGTGCGGCACGTAACCCTGTCTGGTTGGAACCAAAGGTTGTCAAGATCAACTTCTTCCAATTGGGCCATAAAAAAATTTATTATCATTTCGAAACTAATATAGTACAAAATATAGCTGCATTAATTTTCTCAAAATTTAACAATATGCAATTAAAACAATTTGTCTCTTAGCTGTAGATCATAAGTTAAAAGACGTTTTCGAATTGGTATAAATTTGGCACGAGCTACTAAGCATGTAAGCAGTAAAATTGGTATTAATGAATTTTATGTTTAACTAATACCAACATTACAATGTATGTATGCATGTTTAAACAGAAATTTGTATGCAGCACCTAAGAGAAAGTTTGATGAATGCTGTTGCTTGTCTGTCAAAATTGTCTCGTCAGAGCTTGTATTATTTTGAGCCGTCAGCGTAAACTTGTTGTCATGTGAGTTCATAATATAAGTAGATGTGAGTGCTAACTAAAATAATGTTTTAAAAGTTTTAGCATATTCTTGGGCATAGATGTACATTTAATGTCATTTAGTTACATCAATAAAGGTATGAATTATCCAACAATTTCAATTAGTTTATATAAATGCCATTCAGTGTTGATTTTCCATTGGTTTCGGAAAAGAAATAGCCTGCCAATTTTTTGAAAATACACTCCAAAGTTCTGCAATATGTTTGAGGTCGAGTATTCTAGATTGAATGTCGAGGATGCTTGATCGTTCAATTTGTTGATAAATCTTTACAGCGAGAGCATATTTCTTCCATATGGATAGCATAATATTTTGTAATATTTCCCATGTACTCAACAGGGTCATTGTATCCTTCCAAATAATGGACCATACATCTTGCCAAGAGAAACTCACACCATGATACATGTTCCGCCCATGAATGTCTTTTTGGTACACGAATTTGCTCGGAAGCGTACTTCTCATGAATCATTTCCGCAAAGATTATTTCACCTAAAATTGTTAAGTGGAAATAATCTAGTTATGCAAAGTTCCTTCATTGATAATTTTTTGTTTCCCAGCCATTTTGAAAAATGCACCGATGTTAAAAACCCTCAAATTGAGAAATAATTTCTTAAACGTCGTTTTCATGTTGTTTATGGCAAAATCAGCCCATTCTTGACGTTTGTGATTGTCTAAAGGCTTTAGTTCTTGAAAGCAATTTTATCCGGATGAAAGCCCAAATTCTTTTTTGAAATCCGCCAGCTTGTGGTTTGATATAGTCTCGATTCTTGAGAAGGTCTTGGAATCGGCATATTGTGCTTCTTTGCTGTATGAACATTATGTTAAGAAACCATAAGCTGGAAGTTTTCAACAATTCAACGAATAGCGGACACAGGTGGACGATTATTGCGAACATAAAATGGCAAAAGCTCACGAAAAAGTGCAATTGTAGAACAATTATTTTGATAATAAAATTTAATAATTCGTAAACGTTGTTTTCGCGTGCCGTATATATTGTGTATATCTTTCCACAATACATTTTTATACAATGAAAAAAATTTTCAGATCACAACATATTAAAAATGGGCGAAACGACACTTAGAAATCATTTTTCAAGCTGATGAGTGAAGTTCATTCCAATCTAATGGACACTTTGGGGTCTCAAATAGCGGGGACCGTTCCCAAAACCGAATTTTGTTGAAATTTTTGGAACTTGTCCTCAATCTTCTCAGAGTAATATTTTATGTCTACTATCTTATGGTTAATGATAGATTTTAAATGTGAGTCAAGTAAAATCAAGTCGCCATCTAATATTATATTGGAAGGCGGATGGTATTTTCAACAAAATTTTAATTTAAACTTTTATTGAAACATTATTAATCTTGTAAGTGTTGTTAAAATTATTTTCAATATTTCACCGAAACTCTTTTCGCTATACACACAGCATATTCGAAAGAAAACACAATAATCTTTTGTATTATGTAATCCGAGTTTTGAATGGACACTGATACTTTGTGTTTCAATGCCATAATTAATAGTTTTTGTCATTCAAGTGCGTGTTGAAACGAATAATAATTAGAGCAATGGCGGAGGTAAATAAAATTAAATGAGAAAATTTAATAAATATGCAAGTTATAACATTTAATAATATATACCAGAGCAAAAGTAAATGAACCTTAACTTAATTAATGTAGATTTTTCGATTTTCTCCTCTTAAGGTTTGTGTATATTGAGTTCGTAATGTCAAAGGGCTAGTAATAATAATAATATATTTACCGACAATTAAATAAAGCGGTGATTATTAAATGCTATATGCCCCAGGTTCCTTTGAAGTTGATGGAATATGCTTTAATATTATTGAATTTATGAAAACTTACATATATCATGTATGCCGCTTTATGCACTAGTAATGTCAAGTATTTTCTGGTGTAGGACATGAGTGGATGGCAAGGTATGCAAATCTGATATATGTACGCATATACGAGTAACTTATTCCTCGCTTCATAATAGCGTGACATACCATTCCGTTGGAAGATAGCTGTAACTGTATACATAATAGGTAGATCATAATAGAAAAAGTGATAGACACTCAAACAAAGCTAAAGTCTTTAACTTCATATTCAATTAAGAGATTGTGTCTCGGCAGTGATATATTCTATTTATATTAAAACAAAAACAGATTACTATTATTTTGCTTACAATATAATTTATCTAATTATTGGAGAAGAGAATGACTTTAGAAGGTTTTTAGTAAATATATTTCGAATGTCTCTTCTGAATGACCTCCTTTCAGATTTAAGATTAACATATTCGGAAAAAATTAATATTTAATTTAATATTTAAATTAATAGTTATATATTTCATTTTATATATAAACTAACGCGATTTTCAATCAAATGTTATTAAAAAGTATTTTCGCTTTTCATTCACTCGTTATTTATTTACACTATTCTGAAATTAATCTGCGAAACAAGCTGAACAGAAATGTCAAGCAGATTTGTTCTCTAGGAAACTCCTTTCCAATTATGTTTGCTGTGAGATTTGAAATTAAATTTTAACCATTTAATGAAATGGCTTAAAAAAGCTAATCATAAATCGAAAATATTTTTATTTATATTTCATATTTCCCTATTTTACACACTGCTTGTTCGAGTTTATGCATAATAAGTACTTAAAAATATCTTCATTTGAAAAACTAGCAATATGCCATAAGCATACTGTTAATAACAAATTTAATACTTAATTAGGCAATTTGGGCTTAATTGCAAACATTTGTTGATATTGTTATGGCTAGCAAACATGGGTGCTTAGTTATTCTAAAAATTAGCTGCGGTATTAGATTACGTTATAAAAAATATATTTTGCCATTTGAAAATTAATATTAAATGTGACTGGTTGCAATTTGTGTTGCTTTAGCAATGTTGGTTGTCATTAAAATTATTTGTGACCTCAATCTGGTATAAATTTGCGGGTAAATTAATTTCTCACTTTCTACCATACATAGCATAGTGTTAGGCGCGGGTCAAATGAATGAATAAATTATGCAATGACAATAGTTCAAGGTAATTAATTTACAGCTCATATTTTGTTGCCACATTATGATGCATAATAAGCATTGAAATATTTTTGGAAACTATAGTACGTTCATAATAATTTTCTGTATTTCCTAATGATGTGTTCACATAAAAAAAATGGAAAACAGTTTTTATTTTCAATTTCGATTCATACTAGTGATTGATATCGATATAGTCAAGCTGAGACCATGTAACAATTGTGGAGTTGGAATTAAGTTGATTGGACACTATCGAGAAGCTTTAGATTTTATTCAATTTGTATAAATGTAGGACATTGTTATTAAGATGATTTTGAAATATCAATAGAGTTGACTAGTTAAACGAAAAAATGTTTTCTTGCAAATTTTTTGCATTATTTCTACCTTTGATTTCATTTTCACATAAAATTTAATGGACAGGTCTGCGCATAACAAAAATGACAAACAGCGAAAATACCGTATTGTCTTGGGTTGTCGGACTTAAACTACAAACTTGTGGAAAGTATAAATGTAATGGTTTTTTGTTTTTATATTATATGAGAAAATACAAATAAGGAAGGTAGCGATCTGAAATCACTCACTTTTACTTTTAAATTTCTAAAAGTGTGAAGCAAAAATGACACTTACTGAAAACGCTGTCCATATAGTTACAGTAGTAACCTTGTGTAAAAGTGCTTTGAAACTTAAATTGTACCACTTTCCTATGCATTTATATAGAAACGTGCCTCACCAGAACAAAAAAAAAAGCTGGTAAATGTCATCAAGGGTTCTTTACTAATGTGAGCTACGAAAAAAATGCTTGTGAATAAGTGGTTGCAAAATGACTTGAAGGGACATTAGGTGTTTCAGCGCAATGATTTTCAAATAGAGTTTCCAAAATGTTTGCAAAGCCGACTTTTACGATGCTAAACGATATCGATTGCCTTGGTATTTTATATCGTTATTAATTTAACTTTTTAGTTTTAGTTTCTTTCTTCATTTTCCTTATAAATTGTTTTGAAGAAACTGGCTGATTGCCAAAAGATTCCTTGCTTCTCGCTTCCATCCCTTATACAACACCCAAATTTTCTTAACTGCCAAGACTGAAACTTTAATAGCATGCAGCAATGTGCGTCGATTAAATTTTAAATCGAATATTAGCAAACTCTGCGTTTAAATAGGAAATATATAAAAATTCAAAAACTCAATATAATATTTTTTATTGTCTAACTCATTACAAATAACCTCGAATCGCTAATTAATGATGTAGATTAGGAGTGGATTTCATTGTACAAATGTGTCACTGCTGTTTTTGTTTTCATTTAATTTGTATTTGTAATTAAGTCCATATGTTTGCTTATGTTTGGGTGATTTGATAAAAGTTTATTTACTTTTTCACACCTGTGCGAGGCCTCGTAAATTAAACTTTAGTCGGCAAATGCAGCAGACATCCACTTTAACTGTACCTATGTATTTCGCATATGTTTATATTTATAAGCCTGTGAACTGTAAATGAAATTTTCTATCAAACCATAATTGAATTCGGTTAAAGTGTTTTTTTATCTGGTGTAGTTTTAATATTTTGGTAAATATTTTTTCATTGATGGCAAATATTAGACACTTAATTGCGTTTAAGTGTAATTACATAGATACTTCGTGATAATATTTTGTGCATATGGAAAATTTGTTTGCTTAATTTTAATGCAATTAATTGCATACGGAAAAAATCCTAAATCGAGTTGCGGTGTATATGTGCAAATATTTTATATATGTAATGGTTAGTGTTTGGTTGCTGGTGATGTAGTATCAAAAAAATATGTTATTAAGGTTGCGAGTTGAAACTATTAATGTGTAATAAAAATGCTTGTAATTATTATTTTTATTTTTTTTTAATTTCGTAAAGTTCGTCTGTTTAATAATAGAAAATTATAGAACTAAATGAATGTGTTGGTATTTATTTATCAGCAAAATTATGGCAGCTCTTTAAATACCTAAGGAGGCAATATTTTACTTTTGACATAGAAATGTTATAGCCATGAATATAGAAAAATTTGTCGGATAGTATTATTATTTTTATAAATAACTGGGAACGTTGTCATAAAAAAAAAAACTTTTGTAAAGAAAAAACTTAATTTTTAAATAATTTTCGTTTAATTTGTGTGAATTAAGAAACATATGAGGAAAATTTTTGTGGCAAGGGCTAGTCAACAGCTTTTAAATTGACCTCAAAACCATTTTGAAGGCATTAAATGAGGATTTTTTTTGTTTTTTGGAAACTCCGGCTAGGGAGATTATACCAGCTGCTCCGCTTACTTGTTAAAGAGACTAGGAAAATAGTTTGAAGCACGAAAAATACCTCATCCCGATGGATTAATTTGATAGAAACTCCGCTTTAACTTCTTTAAGCTGCCATTACTTTACTGCTATTGAGCGTTGGTGCCATTCTGCAGTGCAGTTTACAAAATATGGAATTACGTTAGTGAAGCAAGTTTTATATAAGCTTTAAAATTTTATTATTATTATTTTTGAATAAAATTTGCATATTTGGTACACCAGGTTAAACACCGAAATAAGTAAATAATAACGCCTTCAAATTTAGCATACATTTATAAGCTAGAGGAAAACAAACAGTCTCAACTACTATGTGATCAGCTGTCTGAAAAGATAAACAAATAGCCATAATAGAGATGATGATATAACATTTGGGTTCATATTTATGGCAGAGGAAGATAGAAGTAATATGTAGTCACATGAGCTGATCGATACCGATGCTGCAGTTCTCAATCAAAATGACAATATTTCCAGATACGGCAGTTATTAATAGAAACAAAAATATTCTCAGACAATTTAGCACATACAAAAACAGTAGTTCAAAAACCAAACTAAAAGCTTTTGATTTGAACCTCAGAACTGCTTGATGGTATTGCTGAATAACGGTTTCCACTACTTGAATTATTAGGTATTGTAGGAATCGAAGATTGTATAACGATTGTGTCTCACTACGGGCATTTCGCTGTCGACCGACTATGTTCTCCCCCTCCAACTCAATCGGTCAAACCTTAAGTATCTTTTTCTTGAGGTAAAAAATAGAGAAAAGAAGTCAGTTAACGTTTATGCCACTTTGAAACAGGTTTTGTGTGTTAAAACCATGTCAGGATTTTCACTTTTTGTTTATCAAGGGTTCATGTTTATATTACTGCAAATATACCAATACGTTCTATTATTGTTATATTTAATAAAATTTCGTTTTACCAAAAAACTTATATTTTCTTGCAATTTATTGCGTATACTGATAAGAGCATTGTACATTATTCCTATTTTCTTCAAATAGAACAAGCATAGCGTTTACTTAATAGTACTAATACAAATTAAAACTAAAGTTTAGATATTCAGAACCATTAAGATCATAATTTTTTTAACAGATTATGTGTATTATGTATTGTTACCTCTTTTTTTAACAACTATTATATTGTAATATTACATTCTTATGTCTAAATAAAGTCTAATTTAAGCATATAATTTATGAGTTGCATAATAGTTAAAGATTATAACAATTTAGTTGATTTCTTATATAATAATTAATTCTAATAATGACTACGTTCAAACCGTACCTGAAGAACTATAAGCAGTTTAATGATTTACTAATTCCTACCTATAAGTAATTGTGTTGTTGCTTTAACCGCAACTTATAAATACATAAACGTCGCTGTGTAAATATTATACATATCTATGTATTATATATGCGTGCATGTAGTGATGACAAGTAATTGCTCACACTCACGCTTCATTTTAATGTGCAAAGTTTGTCTTCGTCAATTTGCCGCTCGCTTGCTGCATACTTTGCACTGAAATCATCTAAGCTAAATGTTTTGCGCACAAATACATATACACACTTTTAGACAGGGCTACACTTGGCCATTGTTTTGGATTGTATTGTGCGGTTCCATGGTATGGCATACATGGCGTATACGTAATTGCATTAAATGCAAACTTTTGTTAAACTTCTTGGTCCACACACTTTTTCGTTGCCAACGACACAATTCACCTGCTTCACCAGCTCACCAGCCATTGTTGACTTATCTGCACGTTGTGATTGTTATTTTTAGTTGTTTGCGCTTTTGTCGTTATTATTGTTGTTGTGTAAGTATTCCGTACTCATTTCATTGATTGCTTGTTGGTATTAAATTTGTGTTGGTCGTTTGGTGCCACTAATCCTGTAAATAGATATCATAGTAGTATGTATGATAGATATTTGAAGGGTTTCAGTCAACGAAACTTGTAACAATAGCAAGGCAAAAACAAATACAATAATATGTAGTGGTAGCAAAAACACAATTGACTATGTTTACAGACAGTATTGTTTACTTATATACTTATCCGTTGAATCTGTGGGTATGAGTGCTTCTCATTCACACACACACATATATAAATTCACTTACAATAGACGCATACATAGACAATTCCGACCTGCCGAAGGGACAAACTGCCGAGCTGTCTCTTATTAACAATTGCATGTATCTTGGCTTCTGCATTGCTACTCAAACAAAGCTCATTTCACTCACTGTCAGCACCAACACATTAACACACATACACAAATAGACATTATACTTATGCAAATGCATACATAAATAGCAGCTAGTGATTGTACTGCCTTGCAGCTGTTGCTTAGATTTCAACAAAGCAAATTACTAAATAAATTATTTCCAGCGCTTGCATTGAATTAAGGTATCCTGATCATCATTAGTATCATTAGTATCTGATTTCGTTAAATTTAAGCATACAAACATAGCCTACTTACATATATGTTAATACCAATAAATTACCTTTAGCACTTCTGTGATGGGATTTATAAGCCTCCTTGATTTAGTATGTAAGGCAAAGCAGATTTATTTATTATAACAGATTCTTCCTTTGAAATCTGAAGAGATCCAAGCAGATCCCTGAAAGCAGAGTTGGCTACATTGGCTGAGCTGATATATTTAATCCTACTTAAGCTAAGCATTTCACTTAGTTATTTTAGATAGCCAGACACAGGAAGGTGACATTTCCATCAAATTGATAAGTTTTTGTTACATTTCGAGTACGAGGAGAGCAACTTTGGTAATTTATTAAAGTTTATGTATATTTGATGCTTAAGTTTCCATGAAATTTGTAGAAATTTTGAAAATATGTTTGCATCATTAGAAGAGCGATGCAGCTGATATTCTAATTATCTGAGCAGTAAAACTGGCAGTACAATGGCAATACCACGATTGATGAGTAGTTGCCAGTATACTAGACATCACTAGTGTAACAACAAGGCAAGTATGCTGAAAAGTCCATGGCCTACCATAGTAAAACACATTTTTTGGCAACATTCGTTCTTTATTCAACAAAAGATTTGTATTTTGCTTCTAAGTCGGCGATCACCTCTTCATTCGACTAAACAGCCTTGAGAAAAGGTAGTAGTTGCTGGAGCCAGATCTGCATTATATAGTGGATGCGCAAGCAATTCAAAACCGAGTTCCTGGTTTTTTGCCATCACTACACTGACTTGTTATACGGTGCGCTGTCCGCGATTTTTTTCTTTAAACGCCCCATTAACGCTTTGTAATAGTTGCTGTTGATGTTTCTTTTTTTTTAAGGTAGTCAATAAGAATTATTTAATGCGTATCCCACAATAGAAATGTCATAACCTTGCCAGTCGACTGTTAACTTTTTTGACGCTTTGGAGCGACTTCATCTTATGCAGTCCACTTGGATGACTGTGAATTGGACTTCGGAGTAAAAAGATATAGCCACGTTTCATCCATCGTCATATACCGACGCTAAAACTTGGATTTATTACGCTTGAATATCTCCGAGTTCTGCTCCGAACCATCGAAACGTCGCTGTTTTGATCAAAAGTGAGCTCGCGCCGTACCCACTTTGAACAAAGCTTTTCCATACCGAAGTATTCGTGAATGATATGATACACATGTTCCGTTCAGTTCCGTGCCTGATATCCCGAATAACTTCCCTTTACGGTCATCTAAAATTATTTTGTGGATTTTTTGAAGTTATCTTCGGTAAGAACCAATATTTTAGAAGATTAGGGCTATGGATTTATATCTAGTGACACCATCTATATGTGAGGTCGGAAAACTATAAATTGACTCTTAAAATGGTAAATTTTGATGATATCAAACATTTTATCTTTGCTTTACAGCATGAATCCATATAAAATCGTGACTTGCCAGCCTTACTAAGCTGACCAATTCTACATATTTGCAGTCTTTCAGCAAATTAAATTTTATGAACTCTCACGTTAATTAGTTTATGGTGGCCTAAAAGCTGTTTGGAAAATACTACCATTGGAAAACTGTGGCAGCCTCACATATTAAAATTACTTTGGCGACCAACTTCATTTGATTGCTTTAACTACTCCCGCTAGCTTAGTTTTTCAATTTACCACGAATTTTGTATGGAAAAAATGTTATACATTTTCTTGCAACAGTTGCTTTATATATCTAACTTCCGGGTGTTTCCCGAGGCAGCAGTCACCTTCAATGTAGCCACTGCAAAGCCTTGTTTGTTGGTTTTATGCACGTTACTCAAGTTTTATGCAAACATTTCATCACCACACCCTTTAACGGCACTCATTTGTGGCTTAATAAAATTAAAAATTATTCCAGGCGGCAATTCCCGCAGAGTACAATAACAACAATAATAGCGACCAACTGTTACTACTCTTGATGTACGTACGTATGTACCATGTCAGAAAATAGCAGAAATGCTTATATAAATATCGAAAGGATGGCTAAAAGTTGCAACACGGTACGTGCAACTTGACCTACAGATTTTAATTTCCATGATGGATTTTCAGACTATTGTTTGTTCTCTTCTAAAATATTTCTTTTTTGCCGTCACTTGTGGCAAGCAAGCGATTCGTTTATTGAGGAACTAAAGAAAAATACATATTATGCTGCTGACCGCAGGTGAGCCAAAAGTTAAACAGAAATTTCTAATAAAGAAAATGCCACGAAAATTTACAGCAAACGCACAAAAAAGATTACTTAAAAAACATTTCGTAATTTCTACAACTTTTGCACAACCAATATTCATTAAATGCACACTCGACCCAGATTTTAGTGTTTGCCGAAGAAAATTAAATTGTATCATTGCAAAAATTGCAAGAATCTTAAAGTTTTCATACGAAACTATATATATACTACAAACATATAGATTGATATACTGGGTGCGCCATACTTCATGTTAGGATTAGCTTTTTGAGCAATTTATTTTTTTTACCTTTTCACTAAGTCTCTTCCATTGACAACAGTAAAATACTTTTTACAGCCTGGATGAATTAGCGAAGACTTCGAAAGGCATCTTTGCTTTAAGCTCGTCAATTGTTTTTAATTAAGGACCGTTTTGATAGAGTAAGTCACACCAAGAGATCTGTGTGCCCAACCTATATACCATCATTTTGTCGTTCAGAGAATTTTTGTTACAGAAACTGAGCATAAATCAGTAGTAATTAATTCCTAAGATCCGCCGATCCCATGGACATGAAATTATATGTAATGGATATCGATTTAAAATTAGCGTTTTAGTGCAGTGAGAAAAACCCTAACCATCTCAATCGATTAGTAGCTATCAAGCTTATTCAATCCTTTCTAATCTATAGAAAGTGCACCCTCTATTCAGATATCACGTATATTTTGCTTAAAGAATTCACAAATGAACCTTTTGTTATCATTGGTTTTGATATTTATATACGAAAACTTGCATATCTATGTTCGTACTCATCCAACTCTTTACGTTTGCCTCAGTTTATTTCTTGTTAGTGTGGCTGACAGCAAACCGCCCTGTTCTCAAGCCCACCAACCACTCAAAAGGATACATAAATTATTTCGGCTTTTCTTCAAGTGTTTGCAGAGATTTAAGAGAACTTGCCACAAGCATTATTGTAAGCTGGTAAATATTTCTACAATTATATCAACAATGTGGTTTCGGTGTTTTCTGGCAAGCTCGATTGTAACTAAATTCCATACGAATAATACAAAAGTTGTAGGAGGAGACAGAGCTTTACTGGGAGTTTGATGTCCCTAAATGCCAAATAAATGATTTAATTAGTCATCTAATTGAGTTGAAAGTTGCAAAGTAAACTGAAAGTATTCCAAGTGTTGCAGTTTTGATATGGGTATCGGTGGCAATGCTTCTCTCAGCTTAATTGCAAGAATGACATGATGATCTGTGGGTATTGAGTTAGTTCAAAACTGCTATTTAGACAGCAACAAATCCAGCTGAATGTGGCTACTAATTTGATGGTGATTAATCTCTGGGGTTTCATGCTGTAACTAATGCAACAGTTATAGTTTGTCAGGCAAGATGCTCAAGCAGTTGGTTAAGGAAAATTTTCAAGCAGTTGAGAATAAAATTCCTTCAACTTAGATATTTTCAAACCGCACATCACTGATTGCCGTTACTACTATGGACAAAAAGTAGAAAGATTTTTTAGTTAAAATATCAGGCGAAAACCCATTTTCCCATATTGGTGTGGTAGTCGGTGATAATTGTTTGTCGTCAGCAAGTGTTTTCGATTGGTACAAATTATTCAAAGAGGGTCCAGAACGCTTTGTCAAAGAACTGGGTTCAGGACGAAAATAAAGGAATTGGTGCTTGAGATTCGACGAGTAACAGTCAGATATCTTACTGGCGTCATGAAACATATTCATCTTAGATCTATGCATAAGACCTTGAAACATACGATCAATTGGCCAAATAAGCTGATGCCGGAAAAGCCAAGTCAAAGCAGCCCAAAATCAAGGTTGTGTTGACAATTTTTTTTCGATTATCAAAATGCTATTAATATTCCGAGTTACTTTCGACCAGCCAAACTGTAAACAAGGAACATTATTTGAGTGTTATGCGTCATTTCAGGAATTATGGATTTTGAAGAATATGTTAAAAATTTGAAAATTGTGAACAAAGTCTTACTTTTCGTTGCTTATAGAAGTACAAAGGATGGTAGAAGGAACTGTGGTTATCGCGAAAGAAATAAGACAGCTTACAAGAAGGATTCACCGAGTCACTTATTGTCTCCGTTTATTTCTGTACACACTGAACACACTGCACTCATTTCATTCATAAAATAATTTTCCATTTCTTGGCAATGCTTTAAGATTTAATTCCCGTCTAATGACAAAAAGTTTGCTATCAATGCGTTGCTTTAAATAACTTTTTGAGCGCGCATGCTGGAAGTTTTTCGTTAATGCCCAAAGTTTGTGATGTCCAACTGTGTCATACAAAATCAACAAATCCCCGATTGCTGCGCGCAAATCACTTGAAATTCCCATTTCAACGGCAAACAAAGAGAGATTCTATGTAAAAAAGTTATAAGGAAAATTGCCCACTAACTCAATATGATTTGAGGAATATTTTCGATTCTTTTTTGTTTATTTTTGTCACACAAACACATTTTGGAAATTTCGGACCACTTGGCACACAACCATAAACGATGGCATTATGAATGTTCGCCAGCAATTTTTGTTGAATTTGGTAGTCATTTTGGTGATTTTAAGCTGGCTTATAATGTCAGAAATTCAAACGTTGGGCAAACAGACGGAGACGTTGAGCAAGATGGCTAGCTAGTTTCAAATATACCCCGTGAGGAAACTGGCTAATGAGTAGACAATTGTAGGTTAAAATGAAGCAGGAATATTGAGTAATTAAATGTCGAGAAAATTTACTGAAAATGTTGTTCTTATAGTTGTAATGCACTCTGCTAATTAAATGGTTAGAAACGGTAAAATTCTTAGTTATTACTATCTACTGTCTAATATTTCCTACACATTTATACTTTATCATATATATAAGATATTAAACTCCTTCGAGATGTCAATAAATGGATCCATAGAAAATTTATGAATTCAAGTATGGAAAATATTTGTGAGCACAAACATAGAAAGACGAATGATAAAGCCAAAAAGGATAAAATGAACCTACAGCAAAACTATCAGAAATAGTTGGCAATCAGCAGACTCTGCTGATAGTTATGACTTGGTGGGTAGACGGCGGTTAAGTTGATTAGGTTTATGTTTGGTTAGGCAAGCGAGGCGGTGAGCAATGTGTAGCTAGAAGGCACTCGGCTGCAAAGTTGGAGCAGTGAAAGGCAAGTGTGTTGAATGGTTCGCTGCGGCTGACTGACTGAGTTACTTCGTGACTTACTGACCAATTGACTGTCTGGCTGCCTTACCGGCTAAGGACTTGCTGGCCGACTGGCAAACCTGTGCATTTCTAAAGCCAAGTTGACAAATTCAGTTTATGTCATAAAATTTTGAATATTGCTTGGGCAGTCGTTGAGAGAAAAGAAAGTAGGCACGATTTGTTCCGTCAATGCTGCTAGCAATTTGCGTCAATCGATCGAAGTAAGCAAACAGAAGGTTCTGCACACACAAACAAAACCTAACACAAACAAACGCTTATCAATTTCAAGCATTCAAGCGAGACACACCCAGTAATCATTCGCAGTCATTTGACTGCCACAACCGCCAAAAATTTGAACAAACATACAAATTACACCAAACACACGCACAGACTAAAATATCTATGAAACTATTCGTATGTAAGTATACATACATATATAAATATATATTAAAGTATGCATTTCAATTTCACATCACCACTAGCAAAATAAATATACGATTGTAGTATGCGTAGCAAACGGCTGTGAGGCGGGACAACTCAAGTCGGACCAGCACCAAAGTCAACATAAAATTCCAACAACAATGCATAGTTCAGCAACTGCTTCACTGACAACCCGCAGCAGCAGACCGTGTGGAACAATAACCGGCGCTCTGCGGGACCAATAGTTGTGGCGGCATTTGTGTGTATACTTTTGGTTTCCGCTCCGGAAACCACTGAAAACCAATTTACGAAATAACATAATTTTGCGAAAAATAAATTTTGTTTGCTGTCACAGCGAAACTCTGCAACACAACGCAACTATTTGCCGCTATGTACGTAGAAATAAATATTTAAATATATATATATTATATATTTATATATATTGTAAGGGTAAATATTTACAGTTGCGCATGTGTCGCGAGCGCTCCTGCCTTGCACATCAGCACTTTGAGAGGATGCGGCGCCATATCATCAACGCATAAATGCTCATTCTCGCACAAACTATGCAAAGTAGCCAAATAACGATAAAACTTTCCACAAAAAATACATATTTATATAGAATATTATACAGCTAACGTGACAGGCACAAGCGCCAGTGGAGGGTGCAACAAACTGCAGTTCAACCTTGCTAAACTGCACGCGGTGTGAGGAAACGGGAACTAAACCGATTGAGCTCTAGAAGTGCGTTTTTATTTTGCATATAGATGACTACCAAATGAAGTAATAAAAGTACCGCTAGGTGTTACGAACCGGTAAAGTGGAAAGTTTATAACGTTTCCTAAGGATGTTGCGACTAGAATTCAGTTTTCCTAACTTGACTCAGCTTAGAAACAAGAGAAACCTTTAACGTTAAAGGTCGAATTAAGGTTAAATATTAAAAAAATATATATTTTATGAAGGACCTTATCTTCATTTGGATCGGCTGTGTTGGGTGGCAGTTGCGTGGTACGATCTGAGAGGTGATGTACGGAGAGTATAGCATTATTTCGGATATAAATTAAAAAATGCAATTTTTAAAAATAAAATGCTTGGTTTTGATCGATCGCTTTGTATAGCAAGGTTATCCCTTCTGTGAAACTTAAAGCCAACATGATTTTGGTCAATAAAAGAGCAATCTTGGGGAAAAGAAAAAAGCAACTTAAGATTGAACAATCTCAAAAACTGAGGTAGTGAGGACTGAGACGAACCGAGAAACGGTCATGGTTAAATCGTCTCAGCTTGTCACGCTGATCAAATATCTTAAGATATATATTTCAAAGTTTATACTTCTTCCTTCTGGTTACAACAAATATTGTATAAACTACAGAAGTACAGGAGTACAGAAAAACGCGCAGTTTATGAACGATTAATAAAATGCAATTTTTCGAACAAAAAATACTTTTTTTTAACCATGAACTCTTTTTCCTGATATTGATAACAAATATTACTACAAGGACTATACTTCTGTGAAAAATATTAAAGCCAAACATCGAGTTGGTAAACACCAGGAAAAGTAATACAAAAAAGTACAAAATGGTGAGTGAAAGCAGATCACCAAATGCCGCACTGAAGAAGTATTAAGCGAACTCAATTAATTGCACAGCATGCGGTGGCACGTTAGATGCAGGCAAAAAACTGAATAAATTGCATACTTAGGGCGGGGGTTAGTTGATCTTATTACTTTTGTTGCAGTTCGGTGCGTACAGTGCCCGTGGACGACGACGACGACGAGGCAGAAGAGGAGGTGTCCGTTGCGGTAGAGGCATTTGATGCTGCTGTGGAACCTGACGACGACGTCGAACACGTCGAGGACGCTCTGGAATCTGTTGAACGCGCTGACACTGAACTCAGACAGGAGTCACGCAAACTTGCCTGCCTGCTGACACTGCCGCCGACTGTTGATGGTTTCTCTACGCCGGACGCCAGAGCTGCCTTTAAAGGCTTTGTTTGCGCCAATTGCGCGGCGATGGCATCTGCTATTGTCCTGGTTGCGGTTGTCGTTGCCGCTGTCGTTGTCGTTGTCGGTGTGGCTGACGTGCAATTGACAGGTACGCGTAACGCTGCTGCTGCTGTTTTTGCGGTTGCACCGTCTATGCCATGTTTTGTCAAGGCTACCCGGGCGCTACACTTTGTTGTCGTTGCTCGGTTTGCTTTTGCTCTAATCGTTCTTGTAAGCTGCCTGAACAGGCGGCGCTCGTCGGCATTTGTGGCATGCACGAGTGTGGTACTGTTGCATCGTCTGTTTTACTTACTGTTGCACTTATGTCGTTAGCCGTGACAGGAGCTTTCTGAGCCACTGCTGCTGTCACAGATTCCATTGTTTGCTTGCTCATAGCTGTCACCGGTTTGTCGACGCCAGTGTTTGTCAATTCCGTTGCACCGGTTGTTATTTTAGTACTTGTTGCTGCTGTTGTCGCTGATAGCGAGTAAGCTTTAGCCTTGTCATCAAGCGGACTTGACTTCGATGTGTGATCGTGTGGGTGCGCCAAAGCGGGTATAACGGGTGTTGCTGCTATTGCCGATTGCTCACTGGGAATATTCTCATGTGGCGCTGTCAAATTCGATTTCGCTTTAACTTTCGACTTATTGGGTTGTGCATAAATGTCCGTAATGCCGGAGGCAATGGCTGTACCGCTATTGTTGTTGTAACCCGTTGTTTTCATTACATTATTGCGTACACCACCACTTTGATGGCCTGCCAAATTCATTAATGTAGGTGTAATTAGTGTTGGTGTCAATGCATTTGACATCCCTGCTGTTGTCTTGTCTTCACTTTGTTTGGCTGGCAAATTAGTTGGCTGTTGTATCGCATAAATACGCTCAGTGTGGTGTGTTCGTTTCGCGTCGGATTGTTGGTGTTTTTGCAGCAATTTGTCTTCCACTTCGACGGCAATTGGATGGCTTTCGAAGCTTTGCAAACCCGCAGTTGCACCGTTACTTAAGAATGTCGTCACACCGCCAACACAACCTGACGTCGTGGCGTTCGGCTTTGAGCCGATTTGAGAGTTGGCCGGCGTTAATGATGCTTCCGAGGAGCTATGCATAAGTTTTGTTGCTGCTGAGCCCATTACCTCTTCCGTTCTGCTGCTTGTCAGGCTATTAAAGGGCGCCTTGTCAGCTGCGGTGAGCTCAGCGCGCTTAAGCGTCGAGTAATTAGTATCGCCGCCAGCGCCTGCCTGCGCCTTTGGCTTCTGTTGCGGCACTATGGGACCCACGATAAGTGTATTCTGCGTGATTGGCGGCTCGTCTTCCTCCTCGGCCGTGTAATCGTGAGCCAGCATTAATGGCGATGTGGTGATATTGCTGCTATTACGGCGCGTCGAAGGTTTCCTTCCAAGCGTGGAGATTGTGCGCGGTGGTGGAAGTGGTGGATAACGTGCACCCGTAGTGCCACCAGCACCTAGTGTGCTGCTGAAGTGCGGTAGAAAGCTATTAGGCGGCAATGAGTTGCGTTTGTTGGTGGTTCGCAGGTCCAGCGTCATGGGTGGTGAGTCATTAGGGTTTGCATGCAATTCAATATTTGCACTGGTTGTTGGCAAAACCTTAGGATAATTACGACTTTTGATAACTTGTAGTTGCTGCGCTGGTGTACGGCAGACGCTGGCCATCCCACCATCATGATCATCATCATCGCGGCTGGTCACATTTACATCCTCATCCCGAAAACTGGTCACCTTTTCGTTTTCTTCAATGGTATCGCATATTCCACTGTAGTAGTGTTGCATATCAACTGGGTCCGAGTGTGAGTGCGCATGCTGCGCGATTGGCATATATGGCGGCAGTTGGCCCTGTTGTGGCAATTCCGCCTCACACGGCTCGGTGGCGGCTGAATGCTGGCGGGTAAGCGCGTAACGTGTGCTATCCAAAGAGTTCTGCGGCGTGAGCAAATCCTGATCGGTTACCTCTACCTCCTGGCAGATAATTATGTTGCGCCCATCTGACTTTAATTTGTGCACCTCAATCGGCTCTTGCTCCATTACGCTGCTGCTGCGGGCCGATGGTGTGGCATCAACAGCGACGCTCACTTTCTGCGATCCCACTGGCTGCTTGAAACTGCCGCCGGCACTGCTGCTGCGCAGTGAGGAAAATGTTGGCGAGGAGGACTTTTTCGAACCACCCTTTGAGCTGCCGTCTCCACCCCCACCAACACATGCTTTTGCATCCGCAGCGGCGCCGACCGCAGCAGACATCCATGCGCACACCTTGGTGTGTGTGTCCACGGTGGAGGTGCTCAGTTGTCGTGTCATTTGAAAGCCATTAATCGGCGAACGTTCCGTTTTGACCGCTTCGTAAGTGTTCGATTTGCGTACAATGTCCAGAATGTAGCTCTCATCGCCGTCATTTTGCTTCGAGCGCTTGAATTCATCGTCCGTGGTGCCGTCGTAACTGAGTATGCCGCCCAGTTTTCGTTGCATTGAGTGCGCTTTCTTCTTCCTCTGCAGGAGGAATGTCGAGTAAATGATGACATTAAGCACAATGAAGACGGCAATCAGCCCGATGAGTAGTTGTATTGTCGTCTCTGATTTGGCAACTTCCTCTTTGTTGCCAGCGCTGGCTTCGTCACCAACGACAGTGCTGCTACCCGCATCATTACCTGTGCCACCACTGCCATCACTACCTGCATCACCACCACCACCAATACCATTGTCATACTCGGCAATTTCCGCTCTTGGCACTCCATAAATTGCACTGCCGCCAGCCAGCGTTGCGCCGCTGCCAACACCAATTTCGCTAAAACCACCCAAGTCATTTATTCTAGGCACCCCACTCCCTCTTCCCATGCCAGCTAGCCCACCCATTACACCATTTGCAGCCATCGCATAGATTTGTTCATCGTTCGCTTGTTTCGTCACGCCAAAAGTCGGTGGCGCATTGTACATATTCTCTGCAAAAGTATCGCCAGCCGCGTTCGCATCGCTTGCGCCGCCGCCACCATCTTTGTTACCACCTAATTTCCATGGCTCCTGTAGTAGTAGTTTCAATGTGCGTACTGGATCCTCGGCACCATTATCACGTGTGCCAAATTGACTCATGTGCCCGGTTATTACTTCGCCCCCACCATGCCGCTGCACCGGATATGTATGCTGTGTTGCAGCAGTGGCACTACTCGTACCAAAGACACCATCGGCTCCATTGTACAGGGTTGTATGCAAATACGGCTGCCGTTGTATGTTTGCAATTTGGTTCAGTTCATCGGGCAACTCTTTGTTCCAAAAATTCATATAGATTTGTCGGTACTTATAGCCAATCGTTGGTGGTATGCCTGCGAATATATAATGAAGAAATTTGTCAGTGCCGCTATGTGTTTTGGTATGTATGTATGTGTGTAGAAGAGGTATGAAGTGGAAACGAGTTGATTCAATGCATTGTGTTGCATTGACTTTACTGAGTAAATGGCTATGTTTTTTGAAGAGCTATTGCATTTGTGCAAGGTTCATGGGGGATACTCCACGTATAAGTTATAAAAGCGAAGACGCGTTATATAGAGTTTTCTTTATGACTAGTTTTTTATGTAAATTAGATATTATAAATAAAAATATTCATAAACTAATCTTACTCAAATAAGTCATAGACACATGCCCATAGCATAGGTAAGCTCTTAGAAGTGACTAATGCACTGATCTTATAAGCAACGATTTTTAAGCTTCATCAGAGTAAGTAAGCGAAGAAATATTCTCTATTTTATTTCCGAGTAAAATGAGGGACAACACTATGTAAGCTGCTAACCCAGGTCATGTCAGGAAAGTACTTTTACGAATTTGTTAAAACCTAAGAACTTTTATTTCTGTAATTGGTTTTCTGCGAGTCGGTCTAACTCAAATTGGAGTAATTTGGGTTATTAATTTGTTGAAGTTATCAGACCATCCGATAATTATAATTATGAAAGTCTTTTCCACGTTATTTCAGTCAAAGGATCAGCGCATTGCCTACTTGAAAAAGTATTATTAACGAGGTTCACATCAAATCATTTTAGAGGATCTGGCTCGAAATGTTTTGAAAATTAATAATTCGTTTTAAATAAACTATACAATTTTACAACTAAATATATTGACCAGAATTATAAAGAAATGGATCATCTATTTTTTAAGGGTGCCGACATTCCGTTTGTTATAATGATCTTTATTAAAAATTGTTTGAATATTTTACTTTACGGACAGAGTTTTCCACTTGTATTTCAATGAGGTCCAGATCCAGATCTCTATATATTTTTTAAACAATGAAATAATATTATTTGTGGAAAAGAAACATGTAGCAGCTATTCTTAAAGGAAACTATTCGTTACGCATAGAAATGTTCTTTTATCTAACATCTGGCAATGCGTAAACCACCTAAGGGTCAGTTTATTGGTCCTTAAATTTTAACTTAATTGTTCGAAAGGGTAAAAATTTAATTTCACGAAAATATGTTCAAACCAGTTATATTCAAAATTCCAGCTGTTGCATATTTTGCATGGAATGCTCTTGCTGCCATCCTTTGCCGCCACACACCAACACACAAAATCAACGTAAGCTTGTACAAGTGTGCGTATTCGCCTGTGCTCACTTCTTCGAACGAAAATCAAATTGAATTAAACGGCTACCAATTAGTGGAATACTTTCGCTCGTTACGGTGCACAAACATACGTTCGCACACACATATTTATTGCTTTTATTGCTTTAATAGGCTGAGAGTCTATGGAACTCATAGCAAGAGCACATAGACACACACTCATTCATATTTATGAAACTGTCTACAAAGCCGTATCCTAGACGAAGGCTAGAGCTCATCGTCCTTTTTAGGCTTTTATAAATCTTTATTAATTTAATGGGCTTTTAGGGCTACACACATAAATGGCTTATTACATAAACGCTACGATTTACCGACGAGTTGCGCTCCCTGCAGCCGAAAGGCTACGGATATTTTATTGAGAGCATATTAATCTCATATTGCTTTTCCTAATTATAACAATTTATTTAGTTGCTACATTGCTTTGCTTAGTATTCAGGGAAAAAAAACAACAAGCAATTCAGCAATTTCACAGTTCACAGGTTATATTAATGAGATTCCTTAGTTTCTAATTAAATTTTATAATGGCATTGCTGCAACGTGCAGTCTATTGTGGCAAGGGTTCACTAATATTGATCGCTATTGATGAGAGATTTAGATTCTAAAGCCCCGAATCAAAAGCTGGTTGCAGATGTTTGCAAAAATATTTCGTCAAACATTGGCATGCGCAAATCAATATTTATTAGTCGGTGCTGTGGTGGTACGGTTGTTCTGCCTTTCTCTCCAAACAGTCGAGTTTTTTTGAATAAGATGAATTCCTCAAAATAGTTTTGAGGCTAAAATCTAAACATAATATTAGAAATTTTGAACAACAATATTCAAGCACAGTTTCAGAACTCCTATCACACTTGATGATCTACTCCACACACATAATAAAAGGCATACTTATACCATTGCCAACTCACCAATATTCATATACGATTGCGTTCGTTTATTAAATTCCGGCCAATCGAGATCATACCTATCCCATTCCAGCGCGTGCAAATTGATGAAACTTCCCTTCCATGGTGCTTTCGGATTTCTGTTGATAATAGAAAACAACAAAATAAAATAAATGCTGAAATTGTCATATGAAACTACTATATATAAACAATTATTTGATGATGTGCAATCTCGGCTATGCAATCAACTTTAAAGGTCATGAAAATTCACTTTCTACTGGTCGGTTGGTCGGGCCAAGGAGCAAGTACAAATAAAATTTAAACGAACATTTCGAAACAAAATTGAAATTCATTCCGGCTTGTGTAGAAATATACAAAAGAATAAAACTTTATTTCTATTGCCAACAGCAGTCTCCACCACTACACACATACGTGCTTATACACACTCGCTCTGAACAAACTCACTTGCATATACTGAGTAAGCGCCGTAAAGCTTTCTCCATTGCAGTTTTGCACACATTTGCAGTAAAAATTGAATTTGACTGCATTTGCTAGATTCGCTTACGCAAAGTCCATTACGCACAATGGCCCGAAGAAAACACTTTCGTTTTTATTTCACAGTATCACTATTGCAATTTTGCTAAGTCACAGCAGAATTTAGTTAAAATGCTATAACAAGATATTAGGAATAACATTTTCACAAGTCCGTATAGTCTAGAAATAATATAAATTTTTTCGGAAGTAATTTTTGAAGTGCTTTTAAAAATAGTTAATAGAAATAGCATGAATAGAATAAATGATCACGAATCCTGAATAACTATTGATATTCAAAATTGAAACTAAACTGTATTATAATGATCACGATTTTTCTTTAATAAAGACCATACAATCAAGTTCAAAATTATTAGTTTACAGACAGTCCATATTCTTGATTTCCACTTTTCATGGACAACTGCTTTAAAATTCCCAACAACACAGGGACACATTCCATAAATGCGCATATCAGCTTTAAGAAAGCGATTATATACATAATATGTATACATACATATGTATATAAATTTTCAAACTTACCCAGTCTTCGCAAAATTGGTCCAGTATGTCATCACTGCTTCGGAGAGCAGCTTTTCCTGTGCGCCATACGAATTGCTGGGAAAGGGACCAGCTGGTGCAAGTGGTGCACCGAAAATGAAGGCCAACTCTTCACCCGCAATGCTATGTGGCAACTGTAAATAAATACGTGACAAATTAAAGCAAGACAGCAAACAATAGATTACTTATCCAATTATATAATATATAGAAGTTCCTCAGTTTTCATTAAGATAAATATATTTGGTAAAAAAAATCGTTACCTTCAGCAAAATTACAAAATTATATCAATGTATTTATTATATTTTTATTAAACTAAAATATGTAGTACCCAAACTAAATGCCAAGCAATAAATTTTTAATGAATTTCTAAAAATTCTAGTTGAAATAAATTTAAATTACAGCATTTTAGAACTTTGTTGCAATAATAAATAAAAAACGAAAACAAAACTAAAATACTCACAGAAATGATATAAAGCGCAGTTAAATATTTCGTGAAAAATAAATAAATCGAAGGAATTCTCTCGAGGTTCGCTGAAAAATAGTTTCCTTTCACCTTTCAAATCAATTTACAACCGGAAATTGTATAAAAATGTGCAAATTGCTTTATTGTTGTATGTGTAAGTGTGTATCGCATGCAAATGCTTTCCGTTTTATTTTAATTAGATTTGGAAACGATGTGCATTTATTTTTAAAATATTTATTCTAATTCACACTCAATGCAGAAAACTATTTTTATTTGCCACCAAATATGCATGACAAGTCTGTGTATCAATGCAAGAATGTGGTTTTAGCAATTAAATTCCCGTTATGTTGAAACAATTTTTTTATGCTTTTATTAAAAATGTGCAAAATTTTCGGATTGAATTAACTATCTAAAAATTTTTTTTTGTCCAGCAAAAAATGTGCGGAATTTTGTAAGAATTTGCTGTTTTTAGCAGAAAAGTAGGAATTTCCTACATTTTTCGACAAAAAAAAAAACGAATGAATTGTTCTTCTATAAGACAATTCATAAATTCTCTATCTGTGTGTCTTCTCATCTTTATTTTCATAATTTTAGTTTCTCAACATATTTGCTCACGCCCACATTTCATTGGTAAATCACAACAGCTCTTCGTTCAATGTAACGGCAAACAGCGACGAAATGTGGGCGTGAAAAATAATTTCCGGAAGTGTTTTATAAGCTTATATTGGCATAAATGTGTGTCTGTAAGTCTTATCGAGAAATCACGAAACTTAAATTAAAAATATTAAAAATTCTAAAATATACAAGACAAATTTGAATTCTTTGCTTCTTATTAAAGCAGTCCTCTTATTGAAAAAATGTTCAGAAAGGTTACTAACGCAATCACAATAAAAATTGTGAGTTAATTGAAGCACCTTATCTCTGAATTGATTCATTAAGCGAAATATCCTTTTCAGACCTCCCAAATAAATAAAAAAGGCATACAATAACTGCTTGGATTATAATTCAATGTCTGCGTAAATGTAGACCGTCTGCCAGTCAGAGTTGTTAAGACTTTTTTCCTAGAAACGAAAACAAAGTTGCTTAAGTTGTGCATTTGCGAACGGTATTTTTGTATTTGTATAGGGTGCGCCATCTCTACGTCCGTACCTAACTTTGAAAGCAGATTGGAATTTGCTTGGTATCATTTTCGACCGAAACATCCGTAAAGTAACCGGTTTTATTGATAACGGAGAAAATATCCTTTTGATGTGCTGAATATTAGTTTTTCAAGGTCCTCGAATGTAATGTTTTCTAGGGTAAAATAAGCTTCCTAAATAAAGCCTATTTAAGGAAGTAGTAGCATATTTCAGTATTTTGAAGTCTGACGATCAAGCATTTTTTTGTACGAAAGGTTGATTCGCTGATGGACAAGTAAGATCGTGTAGCTTTTAAGTCAAGCATATTAATAAAAACTCAGAGTTTTACTGTCTTTTTGTTCTATTATTATACCCTGAAGAGGGTATATTAAGTTTGTCACGAAGTTTGTAACACCCAGAGAAAGCGTCGCAGACCCTATAATGTATATACATATATAAATGATCAGTATGTTGAGCTGAGTCGATTTAGCCATGTCCGTCTGTCTGTCTATCTGTCTGTCCGTCTGTCCGTCCGTCTGTGCATATACGAACTAGTCCCTCAGTTTTTAAGATATCGTTCTGAAATTTTGCAAACGTCATTTTCTCTTCAAGAAGCTGCTCATTTGTCGGAACTGTCGATATTGGAGCACTATAACATATAATTGCCATACAAACTGAATGATCGGAATCAAGTTCTTGTATGGAAAACTTTCACATTTGACAATGCATCTTCACAAAAGTTTGCACAGGTTATTTTCTAAGGCAAAAATGTAATCTCCGAAGAAATTGTTCAGATCGGTTAACTACAACATATAGCTGCCATACAACAATCAGAACAATCAGAATCTAGTGCTGGTATGGAAATATTTTGCATTTGACAAGATATATTCACCAAATTTGGTATAGATTATTTTCTAAGATAATAATGTAATCTCTGAAGAAATTGTTCAGATCGGTTAACTATAGCTAGCTGCCATACAAACCGAACGATCGGAATCAAGGGCTTGCGTGGAAAACTTCGGATTTGACGTGGCATCTTCACGAAATTTTACATAGATTACTGCTTAATAATAAAATATAATCTCCAAAAAAATTGTTCAGATCGGATTACTATAGCATATAGCTTCCATATAAACTGAACACATAGTTACTAAAAGGGTATGTTAGCTTCGGTGCAGCCGAAGTTACTGTTTTTTCTTGTTTACACTTTAAGTTGGGTCCACCCTGTATTTTAATAAAAGTAAAACTCAGCAAATCGTTTTGAATACCAAACCGTCGTGCGAATTTGTCTGCACTAACTGCTTTCATGCATTTCTTTGATATTCTATGTTGCCGCTGTCAAAGTAGTCAATACAAATCAAAAGTGCAGCAAAATTTTGCAACTTTTTCTTTAATATCTGTTTCCAACTACATACAAACATATTTTCATTCACTTTATTTTGCACTTTGCTAATTTTTGTTTGTGTCAGTTAAGCTGCTAAATTCTACAGAGCAGGGAGCAACAGCAATTTTCAAATTTATGGAAAAGTACAAAACATATTGGCAAATGGATGAATATGAGTACTTGTAAGTGAAAGTTTTCTATATAAACCTGGTAGTAGAATGGAGGTACATAGAAATTATTAGTTAAAATAAAATCCGTTAAATTAAAATATTTCTTACATATTCCTATTTTGTTATATTTTCTTTTTGAACCAAAACGATTAATTTATTTCAGATTTTGCTTATACCGCGTTTCCCAATAAAAGTGATATAATTTTTCTTCAAAAAAAAATCACACCAATTATGAAGGAACATTTAAATTGTTTTTTTTTTTTAGATGAATCTGAATATAATATCATTATCATTTAAATGGCGTACACAATTTTTTTTGCAGGAACAAATTCAATGAACCCCCGAGTAATTTTTCCACTAAATCTAGTCATATATCCTGAATAGCACATACAATATTGACTTCCAAAACTCCAAGAGAATCTTGTTTATTTCTAAAGGCCAATGACTTCAAATAACCCTACAAGGAGCAGTCTGATAGTGTTAAATCACAACTTCTTGGAGGCCTTTCAATGGCACAATTCGTTAAAGTAATCGAAGCTCCAAACTTTTCTCGCAATAATTCGGTTGTTTCATGTGCTTTGCGTCACGTAGCCCGCCTTAAGTGATACTTAGAAAATATATCTTCCCTACTCGAAAACCTATATAATATATTATAGAATTTTTAAAGAGAGAAATATAAATATTTTTTATATGTATTTTTGCGAGACAGCAGTTCTCAAACAAGAGTGCGCCGAAGTTACTTGTCCAACATGCTGTATGATTTCGGAACTATTATATACAAATATTTACAAAAAATATGTTTACTGGTCAAATGTCAAGTTCGTTACAAGCATTCTCTCTTTTATTTTTCTATTATTGCTTTCGATTGTCTGCATATTCCGTTACTTTCGATTATCTAGTGTTTACTCATTTTTTATTCATTTCAATTCAGTTTCTTTTCGCCAGTTTGCTTCGTGTTAGCTTTACACTTTCATTTTCTCGCCAATATAGTGAAATGAAAACTTCCGGCTTTCTTTTGACATTTCCTTGCCATTGTAATTGTGTGCGAAAATATGATTTTGGCGCAAGACACGACACAAGAAAGCACACACGTGCCGCATATACACTTATTTGGTGACAAGGCCGTATCCTTGCATGTCTGTAACTGCACGTGTTCGGTTATAACCTCAAAGCAGATGCTCCGCCAAGAATTTACGTGCCAGAAAGTGTGAAGTTTTCTTTGCTATGAGGTGTTACCACACAGCGACAACAACATACATACTCGCACACATGCACTTTTGCTTACAAATGAGTCTATACTCCTTTATTCACTTGTTAGTTGTGCAAATATATTTGGTTACTTCCGTGTAGCATGTGTTAGCGCCACGTTTGCTTGTAAGTGGATCAGTTTGTCCTTGCAGATATAAATATGTTTTGTTGTAAGCTTGTTTGCTTGCCCGTGGCATGTGTTCTGCTGTTAGCTCAACATGTCTAACGAAATTCATTGGTTTTATATCCTTGTGTCGCATTCATTCAAAACTTGTCGGCTATTTTGTTGTTTGTGTACATAACTTGCTTTGTTATCATTTGTGACGTTTTTGTTGTTGTTGTTGTTGATTACTTAGTTTTACCATTGGATACTTGCCAAACTGGCGGTTCGCTCACTTTTGTTGTGTGGCAGAGTTGCGCTTTACGAAGTTGATGTTCAACGTCCGACAAAAACGGAACTTGTTTCGGTATTACTACAACAACAAATTCACAATGCCTGTGAGGTATTTCTATTATGTACATTTTGCGCGGTTTCTTAAAAATATTTCAATACCAAAGCAGCTTTAGAAATAAGGTGTTATAAACTCGCCTCAGGTCTCTCACAACTCCTTTAAGCAGTAAATTTCTGCAACATTTGAAGAGAATTTTCGACCTTACTAAGAAGAGTTGCGAAAATTAATATTAAATGGTATTGCTTTGGCTGCTCACAAGCCGAGGAGCATGAACCGGCGTCTAACTGACATCCACTTTTTTACTTTTAGCAATTAAAGTGCCGGGAAGTCTTTCAAAAATGTCGCCAATAAACTTTTCTGTCCTTTAGCCGTGTTTGTGGGCGACCTTTTGGTGATCATTTAGAGATAGGGATCAGTTAGAAAGCAACGTTAGACCTGTTTTTAACTGGATTATGCCAACTTTGCTGAAAGCCCTGGTGACATTGCATAATAATAAATGGGCGTTAGGTACGCAAATAAAATCGTGCGTCTAAGGCTTTTGTTATGCTCTTTCCTGGTGGTTTCCTCTAAATCTCGATTGTGGTTCGAGATCGGTTTAAGGTACCAAATTATGCAAATATTAATTCTAGCTTTCTCGAAATGAACACCGTCCACCAGAGTCATTAAAAAATATCAAATTTGTTTTTGGTTCCAAAGTAAATTTGTTTGGATTTGTAAGTTGATAAAAAGATATGTGTTCTTCTCTCAAAGAGCTTTAATAAACAAATATGTACTTTGTGGATTCTTATGTCCTGAACTGATAAATAACCCACATGTGTTTGTGATTCCCTTGTTTAATGTGTACCTATTTGCGAGACAAACAAATAAAATTGCCAAGTGTCAAGCGTAGAAAACCGACCAATAAATAAGCAAACTTAAACCAAACATGAGAAAGTTTAAAGTTGTCAAGCAGTAAGTGAGTAGGAGCGCACACTAAATAAAATGCTCGTGTGTTTATTTATTTACAGTAGAGCTTTGAAAGCAAAACCAGCACACCGCCTCCACTACGCTGTGAGCTAACAAGCAAACTCTTGATGCATGCAAACTTTGAGAAATGCCACGGCGCGCTGTGTAGGCGCTACGTGTTGTTGCTGCTGTTGTTTATGCGTTTGTTTGTAAGTCCATTGTTGGCTCTGACCTACTGCGCTTCATTTTTCGGTTAAACACAATCAAAGATTTGCGCCAAGTCACGTGGTGAAAGTGCACAACTACATGCGCAAAGAGCGTTTGGCGACCACGAAAAGCGGCAACTTAGAAGCACGCTCGTTGTATTTCGTTTGACTTGGTTGTTGGCGGCCTTTTCCCTTTCCTTGGCATCCAGCGATTTTTCATGCTTTCCGCATTACTTCTACTTACAACTTTACTTACCGCTTATGCATGGGTTGTGCTTCATTCAGCTTTACGTTAAGTTTGCTCTATTTCATTTTGCCGCACTTGCTTGTATACTATACATATGTATATATATATTTAATATTTCTTAGTAGACCATTATTTCATTTTATTTTATTTTATTATTTTTTTCTTCCGCCGACTACATCACAAAGCCTGGTCTTTGAGTTAGCACGAATTTTATTTAAACGCTCTTTTATTTATTTGGCTAAGGGCCAAACATATTTATAAGGCGGCTCAAGTAAACAAATATCAACACACACAAGCGCTAAAACGTAAATATTTGTATACACAAGTGTGTCTGTGTGTGCAAGCATTTCGTAGCCACATAAATTTATTTATTTGTCCCGTTAGTGGGCCCAAAATATATTTTATATGCTTGAAAAATTACAACATAATCGAAATAAACGACAAAATGTAAGCTGCAATAACACACATTCTCTCTCTCTTTCACGCGAAGTGCCCCAAAGGATTTTTTGGCAAATGTTTTTATGATTGTAAATCTGTAAGCTACAACAAATGATTGTTTAGCGGCGCCCCGAGGGAGGCAAAGGTAATTTATGAAAATTCACATATATAACAATTTGGCACTAAAAGCTTCGAATTGCTGCTGATGCCTTCCTTTATTGGCAATAATCATTAAGAATTCATGAAAGTTAGAACCGATGGGGAGGGGGAGGTGAATATTACACGTGTACGGAAATTTCCCTAAAATTTAAAAATTATGCCAATAGAATGATTATTATGGGAAGAAAAAATGTATGAAAAACAAAAATCGGTTGAAATGTGAGTTAACAAATAGTTTTAATATCTAACAAGAAAGGAAGACTAAGTTGGGGTATAACCAAAATTTAGTTACTCTTGCAACTTGTAAGAGGTAAAGCCTAAGGCGAATTTGTTTGTCACCAGATTTTATTCATTCAAAGCAAAAACATCGTTACTAGAAAAATCCCCCGGAAGTTCGACATACCAAAATCGGGAATGAATTCTCTTCTAATTTCAATTATATAACTAACATATTGAACGATATTTTCGGTAAAAAGTCAATTTAAGCACTGGGTCCACATAATCAGTAGCTAGGGGCTTGAACAACTGCGACAAGTAATTTTCACAAGCTTTTCTTGAAATCAACTTTACCCCATTAAGGGAACTCTGCATTGACTGAAACAAATGGTGGTCCCATGGCGCAAGGTCAGTTATAGTGGATGCATCAAAACTTCCTAGCCAAGCTCTCCCAGTTTTTTCCGGGTCATCAAAGATGTGTGTGGTCTAGCGTTGTTCTGTTGGAAGACGAAGCCCTTTCTGTTGACCAGTTCTGGCCGTTTTTTTCTATTGATTGCTTCAATCTCATCACACATTATTGTAGTATTTAATCCACTTTTCGTCTCCTGTTACCATTCGCTTTAGAAATGGTTCACTATCATTTCATTTCAGCAAAGAATCTCAGATGCTAATTCGGTCCATTAAACTTTTCACAGACAATTCATGTGGTACGCAAACATCGAGCTTCTTTTTGGAGCCAGCCTTTTTTAACTACTTCAAAACCGTTTGATGATAAATGTGAAGTTTCCTAATCAATCTTTTCCAAATTTTATCGCCTTTTTCAACGATAGGTCGACCAGAGCGGTTTGCTTCTTTCACATCAAAATTTCCAGAACGGAAGCGAGCAAACCTTTGTTATGCTACATGAACTGATACATTATCGTCTCCGTAAACTTCACAACTTTCATTGGCTTGCGTGGCATTCTTCCCTATTTTATATAAAAAATTCAAAATGTTTCTTCATAAGTTTCTCTCAATTTGAACATTTGTAACCTTTTTCGACTTTCCTGGATTTAATGTATTTTTGGCTAAATGAAGCTTAAAATCTCACCTTCCAATAGTGTTTCGTGTGGCACATTATCATTGGTAGCACTAAAGATATACGACTGCAACGACGTCAATTAACAAAATACGTAAAGACTTTTTCGACTACTGACTACATTTTATTGTAGGTAGATCAATCACCGAAATCGAGATGTAAATATACACACAGGTTAATCATAATGCATATTTTATTTTTAATGCTCAAAGAAGGAGAACTTTTTATGAAAGTTAAATATTCAATATAAACATTAGTATTAATAGTTTATAGCTAAGCATTTCGGGGAATACACAGAGCTTCTCTTGATGGGCTCATACCTTCTTCACATTTAATACATTTAATCACGCAGCTCTGAGAAAGAATTGACAACACTCAAAAAAAGTATAGTGTTACAAAGCGGAATAAGCATTTCTTAAGTATTTTATTGTTGGCTTATATGTAAAAGCCTTGAAATCATATTTGTTTGTAATGCTTCTACATATGTGTGTGTGAACTAATCAGGCCGTCCTTTAAAGTGCTAACCTTTGATTTGTAGACTGTGACTGCTTGATCACTGCAAAGATATTGTATAAATATGAGAGAAAGTGTAAAGCTAAAAATATACGCATTTGCAAGCAAAAAAATTGTTCTTGCAGCATTCATGTGGCAAAGAAAATATGGGCATAAGGCAAACATGACGCAAAATGACATTATAAGACAGTACAAATAAATTCTGACGCAGTTGCGAGTCCAAAGTAAAGAGCATTATTCACAAGTGGCTTATTTTAGCAAAATTGCTGGAATGACTGGTATATTTTGGCCATCATGTGGTTCTTACACTATATGCAATTTTCATTATTATGTGTTGTGAAGAGCAACTGCTCAAAATCTGGATGATCAAGAAATTTTGTTTCTTGCACCATTACAGTATGAGCCACATATTTTGGTATAAATACATTTATACTTCTGCAGGAATAATCATTTCATTGCGGTGTGCATCTTAACCACTAGTGGGTTGATGTGTTAGACTGTATTATAAAAGGTTATTCCGTAGGGTTATAATACTTTTGTATATAAATGTTATTAACACTTTTCTTGAGTAGAGTTGTGGGCATACGACGACCTTCAATAATCGATTTTATGAAGCACATTCTAGTGTTTAAAACTGCCATTTTCATGTAGCTTAGCTGACTTTAACTCAGCTTTAAGCTTGATCCTCAGAATAGACCACTGACTTACCCCAAAAAAAGTTTCCACTTAGGGTGCTAGTTCGACATCTATACTCCTAGTAGTTTCTAAAGCTGTAAAGACACCCTTTACGTGTACGTGTATGTACACGTGATCATTTGTTAACTGCTTGAAAGACGTAATCTGGCGTAATGTAAGTTGATGCTTGGCATTTTGCTCAAATAATATGCTTCGAGGAAATATACTCCTCTTTGCTATAAGTAGTAGTATGTGTGTGGGCTTTTCATTCGTCGTCTGCGTGCTTGTGTCCGTTGTGCAGAAACTAATCCGACAAAATGAAGTTATAAGTCAAATGGGGTTTTCTTCTCTTTGCAAAAATATGAGCAGCATCATCATCATCTTAGCTGCATTCCACTTGATTTGCTGCTGTAATTCACCCACTGCACTCTAATTGATGAGACGCACAGCGCATTTGCTGCACCGCACAGTTATATACGAGCTACATACATATGTGCTTGTATGTTGGTAAGCTTGTGAAAAGATTATGAGGCATATAACTAAGGCCCTGTGAAAAGTAGATATGAGAGAAAGAAAGCACTTCGGACTAACTGAAATAATGACAATAATGGGAGAAGTAGAGGAATGTATTTGCTATAGAAATTGTGAAGCGGAATAAGAAAGGTCAGCTCTTGGTAGTCATATTTTTTCTTCTAGCCCTTAATTCAACATTTCAATAAGAGAATAACTGTGAGCTCTATAATTAAAAATGTCTAACCAAAGTCCCTTTATACTTTTAAAGGGTTATTTGTTCTAATACAAATTTAGATAGATAGAACAAAAATATGATTTTACTATATAGCGACTTATACTCCTATATCAAACTCTTCAAAATGACAAGCCAAATAGAGATCTGAAAATAATCTGCCTGTATATCTATTCATCCGTCCATCTGCACGCCAGTTCGTGTCAGAAATATCTCCAGTAATTACTTAGATATTCTGATAAAAGGTCTTTTCCTGGCACCTTGAAGTTAATGAAATACAAAGCGAGCTATAAACCAGGCTCCTAGTGGGAAAGAGTATGTACATATGTATATTAGGTTGTTAAAAAAGTCTTGCGGTATTTTCGCTAGTTGGCGCTGAAAGCGCGTAGTTCTAGTTTTATTCGTCGCATCGGGTCATGGTATACCTTCTTGGAAAGCTCATTTCACGCGCTAACACGTGCGTATTGGTAAAAATTGCTTGTCCGCCATTGTCGCCGCTCCAGATTGTACTAGGAGTATTGTTAGACGACTGAGCTCAATCGACGGAAAAATCTATAACAACGGCGGCGGCACTCACGCTGGCGACAGCTACGAAGAGCAAGAAGGCAAATTGCTTGAACATTTCACGTAAATTGTTTTTATTTATTTTTAATATATTTCGTGCGACTACTCTACACGAAACAAATTGCTAAGTCCCAGTTTCCTCCCCACAGTGTTTTGTACTCGCAAACCCCTTGACTAGCTTAACTAACTGTTTAGACAACTGCTTACTTAAATATTTACAGTTAAATAGAACAATATATATGTTTAATTGTCAGCTTTGTGTACTTTAGTGGTTAACGGAAGTTTTTTTCTACGAAATAATTTGCACAGCTTGTCCTATGCCTTATGTAATAGACCACAATTTAATTAGGTTTATGGTAGACTTTTGCGCAATTGCGTAACTTTCCGAATTTCAGTCGCGAGCCATTAAACCTATCATATCGCTGACGATCAGTAGATAACTCTTTCAACAGCCAATGATCGTACACCAGCGATAGTTTTAAGAAACAACCCGCAACGGCGATCGGTATATAAAGAACTGAAAAATCCACACAGATCACAGTAGAAAGCTTTACATCGAGTCAATCGCACTCAAAAACTACGAAACAGTTTGCCTACAATTTTTTAATATGAATCAATTACTCGTTTGCTCTTTCTTGTTGGCGATCGCATCGTCTTACGCAGTTGTTGTTTCAGCAGCATCCTATGTCGTTTCAGTTCAAGGAAACGACAGTAGCGACCCAATCTGTGGTGGTGCTCTCATCGGCGAAAAGACTGTTCTGACCACTGCACAGTGTCTGGCTTTCTACGACCCTAAGCAATTGGTTGTTTCTGTAAACAATGGCGCTCAAATCATCAAGATTGCAGATTACGATTTCGATGTAAAATTCGATTTCGTTACAATGGAAAACAACATCGGCCTCTTGAAATTGGCTGAAGCTGCCAACGCTGATACCATTGAGCTGGCTCAACAACAACCAGCAACCGGTGCTAGCGGTGTTACTTACAGCTGGGGTAGCAACGGCACACTAAACAGTGTCGACGTTGAACTTATCAGCACGAGTGATTGCGGTTCTGGTGATTATGGCTGGAGTGAAGATGAGGTGTTGAATACAATGGTTTGCGGATTGGTAAAAGACAGCAACTCTTGCGTTGGTCGCTTCGGTAGTCCAGTAGTCTCCGACAACAAACTGGTTGGTTTGACTGCATGGGGTGGCTGTGGTACTAATGGTCAAGCAGCTGTTTTCACCGATGTACCATCTCTACTCTCTTGGATCAATAGTAGTCTATAAAGTTAGGAATAACATAAGCAAAAGCTTTTCCTGATATCTAAAATAAAAAAGTAAGAATAATAATTTGAGTAATTCATTTATTGTTTTAATAATAGTGTTGGCAACTCTTTAACGCACAAAAGTCGAATGACAGATTTTGGGAAAATAGATTACAACGCTAAACCAGGTTCAGAACGCTCGCTGGCATTTCTGATCATTGTTTCTCGCACTTCAATTGAAATGCTACATTTGAAAGCTGTTTTTCAGAGAATAACTATGCTTTTGTCATTTTTGGAAGAAGCACCGAAGGTGATTGCTAGCTCTCGAGCAATTACGGTATCTATGGTCGAAACTATGCATGCAGTAACTTCCTCTTAGAAAATAAAGCACCACCAATTTCAGAAGAAAAGTTCGAGTAACCTTTAAAAACATCACAGAAGTAGTGCTGTCAGATCCTGTGAACAGTGACTGAACGTATAATATTGCTGGCAGGAATTTAGAATAAGACACGTGAATGCCCGCTTTATTATTTTTACTTTATTTTGCAAAAAAAATTTCACGTTTTATGCGCAAATCGTGTAAATATTTGTTCTTACTGAAATTATTAGGTTGTCAAAAAAGTCTTGCGGTATTTTCGCTAGTTGGCGCTGAAAGCGCGTAGTTCTAGTTTTATTGGTCGCATCGGGTCATGCTGTATCTTGTTGGAAAGCTCATTTCACACGCTAACACGTATTTGATTGATTGTTTCAAGTCGTTCGTTTGTTATAGCGTCGCAAACATGAAGCAAAATAAAGAGAAAATACGGCATATCTTACAGTACTACTACGATAAAGGTAAAAATGCGTCTCAAGCCGCCAATAAAATTTGCGCAGTTTATGGACCCGATACAGTTTCCATTTCCACCGCACAACGATGGTTTCAACGTTTTCGTTCTGGTGCAGAGGTGGTCGAAGATGCGCCACGCTCCGGAAGGCCTGTCGTCGAAAATTGCGATAAAATCGCTGAATTGGTCGAAAGAGACCGGCATAGTAGCAGCCGTAGCATCGGTCAAGAGTTGGGCATGAGTCATCAGACCGTTATAACCATTTCAATAAATTCAATAAATCATTCAATAAAAATACCGCAAGACTTTTTTGACAACCTAATATTTCGATGAGCTATGGCCCACTCTCTAATATGTTGAATACTCATACTTCTCTCGTAGACTACCAAAGAGTCGCCAACTAAACTCATTGAGAATATTTTATTAGATCATTCTTAAAAATGACGATTTTCGGGAAATATTCACAAACCAAAAACAAAATACTTGGTTGATTGATGTCAAATTCAGTCTATGAGATTCATTACCTTCCATTTGCTCTTTTTACTCTCTCACAAAACAAATAACATTGAACCCCAACAATATTCTCGTCTCACAAAACACCATTTCGAATGCTGACAGAGTAGGTTGACAACAAATAACTCAAACTGTAGTTGCTTCGTAAAGGTTATGCACCTAATAAAGAACAACTACGATCCAAAAATAGTAACAATGTGTTCTCATATGTATTCCTAGCCTCCATATACCGAAGATGAGTAAGTGGATTTAGGTATTTCTTAAAAAGTTTTCCGTCTTTGGAGACACTCAAACGTACATATGTGTCTAATTTTATTTGGATTTTGAAAACACACACTCAAGACAGTGTACAAAGCGAGTACATCTGTCGCAGCGTGCTGAAATGTTTGCATACTTCTTATACACGTGCTCTTACGTTCGAACAGTTGTGCAAATACATGTACTATACTACTTATGCACTTTACGCTCAAGCGCCCATTCACTCACTTACGCACTTACGCTGCTTGTATGCGCATGCCTGTGTACATGGTTGTGCACTTACGAATGGCTTGTCGAAAGAAGCCATCACTCGAGCCATGGACATGCGTTTACAAGCCATTAAAAATAACATCATATTTTGTAATGGGAAAAATGTCGAAGAAAAAGCGTTTGTACAAAAATTTCCGCTCAACAGCTTACAAGTGAGTAAGTAAAGTTGAACTTGGTTGTGTTAATAAACAACATTTTCATCGAGCTGCTCATGTTCAAGTCGAATGTGGGTTAGTCTATCAATTTGATATCTTTGCCTACACCGCTCCGTAGAAACGTCACTAGCAAAGTCCATATGCCGACATCAATCTCATGTCAAGTACGCTTAGATTGACAGCAGGTTTTATGCTGGCTTCAATCACACTCTCTTTCATCGTATTTTCCTGCATTCACCAATTTCCGTTTCTGACACTTGCTTTAATTTCTTCGTCCATGTGGGCGTATGATCACTGCAGTATCAAAGTCAGTGTCACCGAAAGAACTGAACTTTTTTTAGCTTCAATATTGCCTGTGCGTGGTGAACTCGTGTAATTTCTGATGTTGATACTGCTTTCGGGAAGTTTTGGCAACCACAGCCACATGTTTGCCTTAAATTTCCAATTTTGCTTTTCCAAAGAATAGTTTCTTTTTAACCAATACCACTAAATTTAATACTTTCACTTCACTCTTTCACTTGTCTCGTGCACTGCAATTATAACGCTCGTAGTTGTTTTTCAATAAGGACCAATGTACATATGTACACAAATACATATGTGTGTCTGTAGATACCTAAACAAACATCGCATGAAACGTGTGCGCATCATAACTGTTATTTTTTTGTACCAAGAAGAAACATGATAGAGTGCTACACTGAGAATAATTATAAATATTGACGAGAGCAGAGTTTTGTGAGATTTAATTAATGAAGAGCACGATATCACGAGACTGTCCGAAGAACCATTGCAGATAATAGTTGAGTTATACGCCTCCGCGTACTCGCCTATTTTGTTGATCGTGAGTTTTGTAAGCCCTTCCTTCGTCTAATACTTAAAAATTTGCTAACTTTTTTGGAGCAAGATTCAGTATCTTACGAACCCATTATCATACTATAATCATTTGTTCTTGCTTATTCTTGAATGACAACCAATTTGTCATAAGAACCACTATTTAATGTCGAAGCTCTATCGAGATCTTGGTATGCTGCGAAAGACTGTAGAACAATGTTCAACAGAAAACTACTCCAACTCTGTAGATGGACATACATAATTTTATAGATCTTGCTACAGTGATTTAATCTTTGCAAGTTTAAGTTGCCTTAGGAGTGGGCGAAAGTCTCAAGCAGATTTCTTTAGATGTGCTTTTGGCAGTAAATATTTAACTGGTATATGATGCAAATTCAATAATTTACCCACATTTCTCTCAGTGTACTAAAAAAATTCCTTCAAAGTTTATTCGTGCTTTTCAGCAGTCAGCTGTTGGCATTAGAAAAACATTGAAAGTCAAATAATTCGCAACTCAATTCAGAATTACTCAACTTCTTTCCGCCACAGTCACGACTGCTTGATGGCTGGTTGGAACGACGTGCCCGTACAACCAGTGCCCAGTACAAACTACTTAAATATGAACGAACATTCCGATGCCCACTCCTGTGGATTCAATAATACGCAGAGAGCACTTCAACTCATGGCATGGCGTAACGCAATTGGCAGCATTTGGAAACTTTTGACTACATTAACACTCTAGAAAAGTGAACAAGTCCAAACGCATTACTGCCCGACACTCACTAAAAGTGCTTGCAAAAACTTCAAATGTAAATAAATGCGTTTACATTACCTCACACATTTTCGTTGTAACAACCACGGACCACACGAATAACAACGAATGTTTCAATATACTTTTTTGCGGGAATTAGGGTTTTCGTTTATTTTTCGTATATTAGCCATTTGCTTTTCTTTCCACTTTGTAAACCCGCTCGAATGACTGATCATCATCGATTTTTTGCTTCTTTTTAATGCATTATTGTAATACGCTAACGAAAGGTAAATAAATAAATAATCACTTGAATGAAAATATCGTCTGATTATTAAAAAAAATGATTGTTTTATGAAACGGCAAATAAAGAAAGTCTAGTCACGAAATGCAAATGTTCTCCTCTAACAACATAAATACAATCAGTAATGTTGAATTTACAGGGGAACTATAGGTTAAGAGATTAACCAGAAAATAGGTATTCATTTTTAATATATGAGAGCAAGAGGATAATATACTCTGCTGGCCTCAGTTGCCGCTAGTATAGAGAAATTCAATTCACTCATGCTTCAGGTCTCGTTTCCTACGCTTGATCGACTTTCAACTCCCGGTTAGTAGCTAGACCCAACAATTAGTTTTAGAAGTTTTGGATGTGTAAGTGTAGCATGTGTCTGATATAAGCGTCATTGAAAACTGTATACAGAGATCCTTGTTTCGTTTAGTAGACCGAACAAGTTAGATATGGACCTTCTAATTAAGTGGTTAATGATTTCATAGGCTCAACAAAAACTTTTTGTTCTACCATTCATTTTTTTCTAAATAATGATTAAAGAAACGTATTGGAAATCTCGTCATTACATATCTAGGCAAAAAATAACTATTATGTATGTCTTTAATTTAGTGTTTCCCCCAAAGTACTAATGTAGCTTCTAGCACGTTAATATAGTAATTAAGTTGCTACTATACACTATTATGGCAGTTTGGGGTTCCCACACGGTCGTGGACGTGACCTGCATCTACTAACAGTAGTTGTGAGTCACAAAAACTTAGTTTCCACAATTTTAATATTTATCATTTCGCTCCCACTTCAATTATCTTTATTTCGATTAATTTAATATAATGACACACATTATGCCAACATTCCATAAAATCTTTAGCGCATAAGACGATTCTCAAATGTGAAGCATATAACTGCGCCACCATTCAGTTAGCTGCCAGTAACTGGCTGATTTATTGAGCTTGTGACCTTAAGAGACATTTATTTTAATACAGCTTACACAATTTCGAAACTTATTTTAAATTTCAAGGGAGTGAGTCAAGATATCTAAAAGCTTCACACAAGTCAACACAACAATAGCGCATTCGGTTAACCAAAAGCAGTTAATAAATCAGAGGGAACTTTTCTATGGCTCAAGCTGTTGTTGCTTCAGCTCCAGCAGGCTTTTGAGAATCCGCAAGCAATTTGCTAAATGATTTCTAAACAGATATAAACGATATGTTCGTATCATGTGTATAGACAATTTAGCTGCAGCTTTGTTGTTGTTGGCTGTGTCAAAACCACATACAATGTGATAAAGGGTGTCCGTTGTGGAGCTATGAAATTTTTTAGTAAAAACTGGTAGAAATTAAATTAACGTATATAATGGAGAAGAAATCCGGGAAACACTCACTGGGCTTTCTTGCAAACAAAAAATTTACTTTGTGCTGTGCATTACCTTCCGGGTGTGTTATTTGCTCACATTTAAGGTGAATATGATTTCATTCTCTAAAAAAGCACTCACTATATATGCTTATGTACGTATATACGTTGTCTCTAAGAAAACGTAAAGATGGCAGAAAAACAAAACTTTTGTACGCCAGGATGTATGCTGTTTGTAGACAACAATAAATCCCGTGTGACATTTATACAAAAGCCTGTTACATGTGGCGAACCCGGATGTATGGCATAATGCGCCTAAAATCTTACGCTATGCTCTTTTATTTTACCATGTACTATATGTTTGTAAGAATAGACGCTTCCACAATGTAAATACTAACACATTAGCGGTGCCGTTAGGGCATATAGGGCCCGAGTGGCTTCGTTTGGAAGACTTGGGAGAAAGTATTTTCATGTTTCCACAGATTTTTTTTTCGTATTTAATCTAAAGATGGGACGAGTTTAAGTTTTATGTGTGAACTCAAGAAATAAACGAAAAAAAGTGGAAAAAATAAGTCAATATTAATGGTTGGTAAAGAGTTAAAATGATCAAACCAGTGTAAAACAAAGCGAATATGTTGGAGAATTATTGTTTCATATATTAGAATGTTTGAGAGAAATATTTTAAGCTAAAAGCATTGAATAAGCTAAATTATAAAATTTTTGGCATTATTACAATTATAACATCCTCGCGACCCTAAAATCCTAGCAACCGGAATATTCCTAACATTACTGTGCCGATGCGCTCATGTGCACGAATCTTTCCAATAAGGGCTCGTACATAATATAAAATATTCAGACACTCCAACCGTTGTGAAGCCGGAAACAATTTTGCATTTCAAACCGGAATTTAATTAATTTAATTTGCATTGCCTGTATATTGTATGAACACATGTGTAAACAGCACAAAAACAGTGATGCGTGTACACACAACGCCCCTATGCTTAAAAAGCTAAATAAATAAAGGCAAAATCCATGGTAATCATATGCGAACCCACACACCGCCATGTAATGAAGTGGGCAAGCATTCTCTCAAAACATAAAAAATTATGGTTGATATGGTTTTAAAATACAAAGAGATTGACACACACACACGTATATATGTATATGTTTATAGGAATACCCAGTTGACACTATGAAGGACGAAAGTAATTTTTAATTTTTAAATATTATTTGATATAATTCCTTTTTGAAGACAGTCTTGTTAGTCTCATTATGAAAAATATCCATAGGCGCAAAGAAATTTCATAAAAGGCCTTATTATACTTTTTGCTTTATTGTTGGAAAACTATTCACTTACTGTTTGAGCCTGAATGAATACTTTCTTTTTTTTCAAATAATCCCCCAAAAGGGCTCTGTGGGTGTAAAGTCAAAGAAACCAATAACCGTCAATATAATTTTCACGCATCTTTATATCATAGGCATAGGCTTTATTTTGTTTGAATTGCTTTGTTCCAAATAACTCATTTTTCAATTATAACTACGCTATGATTTATTATGTTCCCATAGGTTAAATACGGAAAACACAGCCTTTTATGAAATTAATGAGGGTGGGAAAGAGAAGGAAATTTGAGTTCCCCTCAAAATTAGGCTTTCAAATGTTGCTTTTCAAACTTCAAACTTGATAATACAGAAATATTTAAAAGTACATAAATGCATTTGTATAATTTTGAAATGCTTAAAAAAAATGCAGCGCTTCAACTCCAGAATATCCAAACACACAAACACATAAATCCGTACAGTCAGGGCAATATTTTCCGCCGGGATAGCCGTTTGAGCCTCTGACTCTGGCCAAACCGCAATTGTGCGGAAGTAATGAACGAGCGTTAAGCAGCTTCATCTTCTTAGAAAATGAAAGAACGAAAGTTCAGCAAATAAATGAAGACCGCTGGCGGCACCATTAGCGCTAGTCGCCGCTTCGCCGTACGTGCGTGTATGTGCCCTGTTTCTTTGTTTGATTTCGGCTCGCTTGTTAAATTTAATTTGTTTGTATTAGTTTATGCTGGCCCTGCAGGCAAACTTCAAACTTCGAAATTAGTTTTAAACCAAATTTTCCTAATTTTGTGTGATGAGGTACTGAGTTTAAGATAAGAAAAGAAAGAAAGTGATTTTAGGGAATTAAATTTATGTAAACTTTGAAATAATATATACAAACAATTTGAATAAATTGAGTTCAATTGATATTTAGGAATATAAAGTTTTATAATTATTATTATAGAATTTAGGTGGGAATGGCAGTGGCACTAAAATACTTCTGTTAAAGGAGCCGGTGTAAGAAGCCAGTCTTTATTTTCTCAAAAAAGGATGAACTGAACAAATCAGTGTTCTGTTATATAGTATTAGAATTAGTTCTATGAATTGGGCAAAATATCTACATATTCAGTATAATGGCTGCAAATTTGCTGAGCTCAATATGATCAAAAGTTTTCGAGTAATTATTTTGAATAAATTAATAAATTTGTAGATTGAAGCTGTTCATTGCCATAGAAACAGAATTTGACCTTCTTGGACTTCCGCTGATATTACTGGGTAGCGCCAGTTTACGAACTCAAAATATGGAACTTAAGCTTTAGCCAGCAACAGGTTTCGAAAATATATGCGAATATTTTCTATAAATAAAATATGTAAATTTTTATTTTCAAGTGCTTCTGGAAAATCTTATTCAATTGCAAAAAAAAAAGAAAAAACATTATTTATTATTCAAACTAAACAAGACTAGTAAATAACAGAAACCAGCATGGTATATTTGTCATTAATAAATAAAGTCATACTTATTCATATTTGAGTGCAGTATGTTTGTCAATATTTGTCAAAATATATACATATATAGAACAGAATCTGTTTGTAAGCAAGACCTTCAATTTATCCATATTATTTCGATGAATTTTCTCTCAGAAGCAAACTCTGAAAATATTTCATTTCACGCTCCATGCATTGGAAGATTTCGAGGCTATTTGTGCCTTTTATCGATAAGTACGTTATGAGTGCCTTTAGTATTTATTAAGAACATATAACTGAATAATCAAAAAAACATTCTGAAGAAAAAACAAATGAAATTCTTTCAAGTTCAGCTTATGGTCCGCCAAAAAATTATATCAATGATTTTTCAATAACAGCCACAAATAATTTATTGAACACGACAATGAAGCTAATATCAATTGAATCAACTATGAATATCTACTATTTTGGCAGCCTGCGCTCTCCTGTCAAAAAACTTGTATGTAAAAACAGCGGCAAAGTTAATAGGAGCTTGCTTGCATTATTAACTTATATCAACACTCTCTGCAGGGCAACTGTATCATTGTTGTATACGCGCACATTGTTTGCTCACCAATGGTATTTCCATAGAAATGCCACGCTTTTGTCTCCAACTGAATGCCGTTTGTCCTTCCGCTTTGACTGCGATACAAACTTTGTCGGTAGGGCAAACAGGAGCGTTTGTTTATTTGTACTACATATTCGCCAGCACACAAGCTCATATAGAATTCTACAATAGATATATGATCACATAGAAATGTAATACATACACATTTATTTATGGGTGTATACATATGAAGCGCATATATTGATATTAGCTACTCCAGTGGCAGCTGGCGAGCGTTTTGTTTTCGATCGCTTTAGTAAAGACATTAAAATAAATCTTTACATTATAGGCGCATACGCACACACACACATGTACGTATATATAGAAGACAAATAAAATATAACATACGTATGTATATTAGGGTGGGTCAAAAATAAATATTTTTCCAAGTGATTGGAAACAGAATTAATGACTGTAAGACGGAGGTCCTTGGTCTTAAAATTAAGAGCTCATTCTTGGAGAGGCTTTGTTGAAGTTGTCTACTAACCAGTTTTTCTGAGTATTAAACAAAAAAAAGAAACATTCGAGTTTTGCGACTTACCCTACTATAAAACTTAACGAGTCTGATAACTTCAAGTTAAATTCTTACTGATTTCCAAAAGTAAATAAAGTGATTTGGCGAATAAGGAGTATTTATGTAATATTCATGACGACAAATTTAATGGTGTGACAAAATACAGTGCCAGTGAAATAAATACATAACAAATAATGTGTGGCATATTATAGTGATGGATATGAGATGTTTGGCTAGAAAATTTAGAACTTCGGCATGTTAACGTCAAGGTCTATTATCTAGTTTTGATGGCAATGATACTTTGTTAGGTGCTCAAAAGAAAACTTTTTTTTCCACACAGAAAATATTTCAAAATAAAGTTTCTAAAAGTTTTTGGTAAATATACTATATGTATTTATATTACTATATTAGTATCAAAACAAAAACGCAAAAAACAAATACTTACATTGGCATACGGTCCCGTTGCGCTGTTATGTCCAAATACATACATATAATTGCGTCGATTAACATCGGCATGAAATAAGCCTGTCTGCATTAGTGGCCCCACTACACGTGCATCGGACAATATGTCGAGTACAACATCGCGATGCTCCGAATTGGTGCCCTTCGTAGGATTGTTGTACATATCCTCATATCTGTAATAAATATTAACATATAAATCAATGTAAAAAGAATCCCTGTGGTCAAAATTATTACTGCAAAAAGTTCACTCTAATTTTATTTAATATATTTCTTTCGTTCTTAATAATTTCACAAGCCTGAAGTGACATTTTTTTCAAAAACTTAGTGTTTTTTCTTGGGATAACTCCTCATAATTTGCCAACTACTGAAGAGGTGCCTAGTCTAATAATTTGAAATATATGAAATTGATAGTGTCCACATTATAAAGATTTTATCTGGAAATATATGAAACACATTTTTACCGAGCTTTAACCGAAAGCGGTATATATTTTCCCTTATACCCTCTCTAATAAATGTTGTTTACATTATTCACATGTCTAAAACACAGCAGTGGAACTAACAGAAAACTGACAAAAAACTGAATACTCATAGTGGGTTTGGTGCGCCGTTCTGGTAACGCACAATTTGCCGCGTGTTTGAACTTAGGCCCGCCCGTGGCTACGAATAATGATGATGGCGTGGCTGCAAATCAGCGACTAAAAATAGAGATGCTCAACTGTTGGCTGCACGATGTACCTAGTTAATATTCTTGTTGTTTGCACACTTTACTGGAATCCCTTACAAAAGCGCAGCTAGAGGTGGTGCGTTAGTGATTTAACCTGGAAGCTTTTTTCATAAAATGCAAATCATGCTAATATTACATTAACCCGTGTTGTTGCCGTAGAGGCGGTGATGCCAGCAGCAGTGCTAGTGACAATCTGAGAGGCGAATAAAAAGCAATTTTCGTACGCCGAATAGTGGGTAGCGCTGCCCTCAATACAACATACACATATGCGACCTTACACTCCTATTGTTTGCCAACTTAGCAAAATATATGGACATGTATATGTAGTTCTCATAAACAAAAAATAATAATTTTCGGCATTGTGGTTGCTAGCTTATCAAATATTTATAATTGGCGTTGGCATGGTGATGACATGCAAGGAATAACCACCTTGTAAATAAGATAGTGAAAATACTGACAGTTAAATTGATAGACTGGTTCATCATTTGGAAATTATGTAAAAGTACCAAACTGTTCTAATTAAGAAAAAATTAATTATATTCTATTTTGCTTTTTGTCACATGTTTGGTTGCATTTGCAGTAGCGCATGCGGCGCTGCGGGGCGTATACGTAATAATTTGTTGGCAGCTAGCAAATGTGATATAATATATTGAAAACTAAGTAAATAGTTTGTATTTTAGGCAATATTTCAATAGTTTAACTGTTATTTAATGAGTTTTCAGTAGGAAATTAGAACAAAGCTGTTCGTAAATTTTGCTATTTAAATAAATATTAAATGTTATTGTTCATTTGGGTGACTATTTTCGTTGAATGAATTCTTAATACAGGGCTAATATGGAATGTAGATATTTGACAATACGAAAACATAAATTATCACGTTAGTGAAGGGAATTTTTTCTTAGTTATTCCATTTATCATTTAAATTCAATAAGAATACGTAGATGAGTTCCTACAACAATTATAAACCGATTTTAAATTATGCCAAAGTGCTTACGCACGTAAAGATATTGGTATATTTTGTTTTGTAGCATAATTAATACGACATCAATATTACAGGAGTATTCTATAGTTCCTCTATATCTGATTCGAAGTGTCTGTAATAAATTTTTCGATAACCCTGATCAGAAATTATGATATATGTATAGTTATGAAGTAAATAATTTTATTATTAAAATGGCATTTTAATCTAGTTTGTATGAACTTGCTGGCATTATCAATTAGCAAAATGCTTTGCTTTAGCTCTGACCTTATTAGACTCTCCTGTGTGCGACATTTGTTTAGAATTCAGTTTCCTAAAGCAAATTGCATAATTGATGTAGAATAATCCCTATCAATTTCCATGTAATCAGAATTATTGATTTTGGAGGAAGAAAAGGAGTCAGCCGAGCTCATGAGATCTCACTCAAAGATTAAAGTGTCTCTTTGTACTATAAAAATGACTTTATTTGCAGAAGAGTCTATATAAGATGAACTTTACTTTATTTAAGTATGAGTCTTGGTTTATCAACTTAGTGCCGTAAATATTTTCCTTAAATTTATAATAGTTTAAATTTTCTCTTCTTATATTTATAAAAGCCACTTACTAATAAATAATAGTCTAAATTACATTTGTCAATATTTTAATTCGGATATTTTGAAGAAAATTAAAATCGATGCTAATTTTCATTAGCCACAGTATTTGTGTATGCTTTAACACTCATTCTTATTTAAAACTACCACTGGTTTTGAATCTAGTTTTCTATTCTATTATCGCGCATCATTGGTTGATCATCCCGTCATCCGGACTTTCTCGAAAACTGCTCGTTATTTGGCACGAATTTTCTTTAATATCTCTGATATTCGCAATTAGTTTTAAGTTTATACCGGAAATAATGATTTAATGCTTTAAGTTATTCGTATTACTTGCTTTCCTCTACTAGAAAATGGGCATTTAAATTACACTCATTTCCATAAGTTCATCTATGTACATAGTCTGTAAAATCCCCTTAGAGCGAAGTAAAACAACTAACATGAATATGTTATTTTACATATACATATACGTACATTTATTTACTTAATATGATTAAATATTTGTGCATGAACTACTATGCAGACAATTTAAGTCTATGCTTCGTTGTCCATATAGACAAATTGCAAAATTTAGTCATCTTCGTTTTTGCTGTAGAAACTAGTAACAACTAGTGGGCTCATAGCTACTAATACTAGATTTGTTACTATTGCTTTTGCCGATATTTACGTTAAAGTGTAAAGTCATATACTTTTCAGCAAAAAAATAAAATTGCTAACTAAATATCGTTTAGTTAGGCCGAGGAAAAAATTATGGACACTAGTCTTTATTGGGGAAACTGCCTAAAAATTAACAAAAATTGCAAAAAGCACAGACTGAATTGACTTGATTACAGTTGATTTGATCCTTAGCAATGTAGTAGAATCTTACATCTTATAGTATAACTGAACTTGTCGTTAATTGCAGTCAAAGTGATTTAGTCTGAGGTTGAATTAAATTCCGTATTGATTTTAGAGCTTATGAGTAAGAAAATATATATTTATTGATTGAATGAAACTAGAGAAACGAAACAATTTTTAAGTCATTTAGTTTAAAACTTAGCTTAACTGAGTGTGCTCTCTGTCAAGAAAATAGAAAATTTCATTAAAGACCAAAGATATTTTTGTTAGTCAATTCAGCTATTATTCAGTGCACACAGTTTTTTCTTGCTTTTAACTAATGCAACTTGTCAACTAGCACCAATGGCTTCCAACTGCATCATCATTCATTGAAGAACTGATTCTAGAGGTTTGAATTTTTCATGCCAGCAGTTAGCTGTCGTAAACGAAATTGCTTTTGCTTATTACTGAGTGCAATTTGAGCGCATACGTATTGTGTCTGACATTCTTGCTTATCTCCACTTCAACTCCAGTGGGCGTTTAGTTCTTCAAATCCCATACAAATATAATGCAAAGTCGCTTGAATGTTGGCTCACATGTTGAGCTGTGATGTTTGTTTGCACATTCGTGCGTTACAAGCTGTTATGCAAACTCAAGCGTGCACACACAAACCCATACCAACTTCTATAGTACAAGTGCAGCAACAATGGCAATGCATTCACTGTACGACACACACAGCTGTATTTATCAATTCAAAAATGTTTATTTTCATGTTTTGTCCTTGTGTATGTGTGTGTTTTGGAATTGAAGTAGCAGCGTCTTCTGCCTTCCGCAATCGGACAACCCTGCTTTAGTCTCTTAAATTTCCGCAGTCAAAATCCTTTCGGAAATCTTTAAAAAGTCATAAGTAAAAACGCAAATCAAATGTTATGCATGCTGTGTCGCCGCACACGAGTTGCTGCCGTCAGTGTGACCTGCAACTCATTTATCTTGGAATTTTATTCATTGTAAAATTTTGTGTGTTTCGTACCGTCGCTTTACAGGCGTCAAGTTGCGTTGCACGGCGCTCAAGTCATTCACTTTGTATTATCTTAACACGTGCGTGAGCCCTTAGTGGTGACATTGAATAAATTTGGCAAGTTAAATGGAACCTTTTGGCAGAAAAACCCATGCGTTAAGCCATACATAACATTTGCTTGAGATCTTCGCCACTCCATCATATAATGGTGAAATTTGCTTATGTCGGACATGGCGTATATGTAATGTCAAATTTATATACGAACACTTTGTCGTAATTTAAATTTAAATTGATTTATAATATAAATTTTATCACTCACTTTACTGCTTGATTACAAGTTAAACAGTTTATATACAGCGTTGTATTTATGTAGATATGTAACAATTTTTATACACAAGTGCATATCGTCACCTAAAATGCAAAATAACGTATCACCAAAAAATTCGAAATTGAGTGTCTTATTGACTACGATTCACTACCTCAAATTACATACATAATATTACATGAGGTCCAACATTTTCAGGTTCTGCGCTCAAATATAAACCAGTTTTAACCAATATTAAATTTTTTTTTTCCTCTGTTCCACTTTATTTCGTGTTTCATTCATGCCACTGTAAATTTTGGAAAATGTTGTTACGATATTTTGCATTTTAGGTGACGATATGTATATTTTGAAATTAAATTTGCACTTTTCGTGAGGCAAGAGCTCGCTCATATGGCTGTGTGCATAAGTGTCACGATGGTTATGTGCTCTGATATTTTGTCTGAAGTGTCACATGCGATTTTTGGCACAACTTTCGGAGTTTTTGTTATTTTTCCTTACGTCGTTATTTTATGTGACTTCTGACATTGACGTTAATGGCGTCTTCAATAAATAATAACACTTTGATTGCAATAATGCGCCTTCACCCTTTTGACGAGTTATAACTGACATATTTAATTGAATAAAAAACAGGTAAAAGCTTGAGTGTAAATTTATCCCTCGTAAACCGATGTTTTATGCCAAGTATTATAAAAAGTATGGATTGTTTCGTTCTGTTTAAATAAAATACCAATATTTTCTATATAATAACAAACTGAACCTCACACCACTCCTTTAAAGCATTTATCTCTTGTATGAGCTATGAAAAAAATATGCTAGAAAAAGCCTGATGCCCGACCGTTTTTCTCAACAACAATACAAAATACGCCATAAAGTCAAACAGTGTTTTAAGTTAATCAACAATGCAACTTTTCAGACAAATATTGCACCCACACAATGCAACCAGCGTGCAGGAAAGCAACACACTAACCGTCGGCAGACATAACGCCAGCAAAAGCAACAAACCAATGGCCACAGAAACAATAAAAAAGTGCACAATAAATGTTTGCTTTAGAAATAACAGCTGAAAATAAATACGAGACACAGTAATAGCAGTTTGACTCAGATAAATGCAATGCACACAACGCTTCATTGTTTATTTATTTACTTTATTCTTTGTTTCAATTTATTTTACTTTTATTTTATTTTATTTTGCTTATGTGTTTAATGTGAGAGCAATTGTGGCTGCATTTGAGTAAATTATGCGGGCATTTTCATCATGTGTGTGTTGCTTATTCATGTATGGGAAGCGAATATATCTTAAGTCCTTTAAACTCGGGCAGGCTTTCAAATAGTCGCTCTAATATTTCAGTTTTAGTTAGTCATTTTCAAAATAAAAATTTTACAAAACGTAAAAATTACAAAATATAAAACAAGCTTTTAGGTAGAAAAGCTAAGCTCTGATTTCAGCTAGATTTATCAATAAAATATGATATAGTTACTTAAGAGCAGTTCTGTTATAAACAAAAACTAAAGAAAGCATAGAAAACAAAATGAGGCGAAAATTTCCATATATGTTAATTGTAAACTCCAACAACAATCGTTGTGGTTTACATGAGTACCTGCCGAAGTCCTCTCTTTTCACCTTGGTCGTGTTTGAGGTCGATCTAAAACCTCTACCGTGCTGTGGGTCCGGCACCCGGCCGCAGTGCGACTCCACACTTACCTGCCTTTAGCTTTAAACCACAGCCATCACTAATATCTTCAAAGGGCCAAACCCAATGAGCAGATTGGAGTGAACATCAAGAGCAGACTGCTCCCTGTGGTTCTAGTTTAAAGTTTGTGGTAAGACCTTGTAGTTTATGCTGCTACCAGTTGAACGCCCACAGCTTAATGACTGGTGACATTTGTCGCTTGAACTTCAAACGTCTTTTCCTTAGAAGGAAACTCATTCAAAGTCTATAATATCATATCCAGCTGAGTATTACAGCACTATTTTTGATATAAACGATGCTGACATTTCAAGCAAGCGTAAAATTCAGACAAAGTTCATATGAATTTTAGTCGCCTCTTACGACAGGCATACCTTCCCGGCGGGCAAATGCCCGCTGGGAGACGTAAGCTTCAACTCTAAGAAATCTTATTATCTCACTACTTTTTCCTCACCATTAAATATCTGTAATACAGAAATCAATTTTATTCTTTTAAGCAAACCCTGCAATAAAGCACTATTTTATATGTGTAAAATTAGACATGGGAATGATTTATGGCTTTATTCGTAGTAAGTGTAATCTTTGCTATATATTAAAAAAAAATAACAAAAACGTTAACTTCACTGTCACCGACGCTATAATATACCCTTCACAGGCGCATACCTTAAAACATAAAAGCGTAAAAAGTCTTTAACTTGATGGTAGTGCGATAGGAATAAAACAAATTTCGTAAAGATATCTTATCAAATGCAAAAGATTTCCAAACATGAACCTAAATTAAGTTCTTCAGAAAGCTAGGCAACTCTGTGGTACTCATAGTGGACATGTGTAAGATGAAAGATCAAAATCTCAAAATTTAGGGACAATTTCGCGTATACAAAGACGGACAAATACATAGATATGGCTATAATTATATATAAGATAATATATATGTATATTTATAGGGCATCGCGGCAGACTTTATGTACCTTATAGGGGGTATAAATATTCCTCAGCCTTTATATTATTACAATATTCAGTTTTTAATCTACAGAATTTAACAAAAGCTTCGAGTATTAAAAATCAAACCCAGATTTCGCACAAATACCCTCATTTATCACTTAAACATGTAAGGCGAAATGCTTTTGTAAATTGCAAAAAAGTTTCACAATTTTTACTCTCCGTGTAATATAAATTATTCAGCGAAGACAGCAATTCGCGTTAGCACGAGGGTAATACTTTTTCCATTTTAATCCTTACTGTTATTACTGAAAATAAAATTTTATTCCTTTTCATTACATTTTCTCCCATCTCTATTGTAATCTCTTTCATTCATTCTCATTCTTGATTGCACGAATGTGTACGACGTTTTTTCATTATTGTATCTACTGTTAATTACCGCTGACAATTCGCTTTTATTATTTTTTAACTTGCTGATTTATCGCGCATTTTCACTCTCTATGCTTATGTATCATTAAACTGCAATTAAATTAATTATATTTCTTGTAGTGACAATGGCGCTGACCAAAAGAGCAAACCGCTGACCGAAAAAATTAAGACCATATACCCTTTTGTGGAAAAAATGGTCACCTCCGTGAATGTATGTAGGTAAAAAATTTTAAATGTTGTGGGGTAAAAAGTTACGTATCCGCACTGACGAAAGTAAATTTCTTTTGCTGTCAAACGCTGTGAGTACATAATAGTATTTTGGTTTAATATCGTGCTTTGTGCATTTTTTAATTTATTAGAATTTTTTTTAGAAATGTTTCAAGGGAAAAATGATGTATGAGCAATATGTTACGTATACGCACTGCCATTTTATAACTCCATTTTAATATGATTATAAAAATGCTACTGTGCAAAGTTTATGTATGAATAAGGTGATTTTTGTATTTTTTTATGTCGCTATTCTTGTGTCTTTGTGTGCAATTTCAGTGGAAAACTATAAAGTCGAATTTCTTGTCAAAGTGTTTATAGGAAAAATATATTTTCCCTTTTAAAATTGGATATGGTTATAATACCTAAATGAATATTGCGTAGATATTTATATTTCAAATATATGTACATATTACCATATACGTTAGAAAACCCTTAAAAATGATTATCTCATTATAATTATTTATACAAATATAATAACATAAGAGAAAAAGAGACAAGAAAACACTTTAAAACTGATAGCAATTTAACCACGAGTGGTAGAACAGATCGATTGTCTACTAAGACTTTCTCAAATTGATAAATTCCCTGCGGAAAAGTCGGAGATGTAAGAAAATAAAAAAGAATGATAATTAAAAATTGTTGAATTTTTATTATTATTATAATTTTTTTTTTTTGATATACGCTTCACCCAATTTTTGGGCTTTAAATTTCGGTAAATTGCTAAAGGTTCAAACTTACAAATTTGTGTCATCAGTTTGCGTTGTCTCCATCATTGAAATAAACACGCTTTCGTGTTAGTGCATGACGGGAGAGTTAACAAAAGCAATGCCAGAAGAATTAAGACCGTTTTAAACATTTTGCATCTTGCGGCGGGTCAGTTGCCAAATTCTCTCTTAATGGGCGAGCATTAACGCTATTGTTGCGTTAGTACACAAAATGAACGAGTACACAAAGTTGAACGGAGTTGAGAGAGAGAGGAAAATGTGCTACGGTACAACAATGCTTGGCTGGATTTTCATAGACATTATACCAGCAAAGTTTGAAAACACAGAATTATTTCGTACTTTTATACAAGTATGCACCGGAAATGAGAAACCAAAGAACAAAATATGGAAAAATATGAATATAAGATTAGCTAGGGCTAATAGTTAGCGAAGAATAGTGAGTGCCATATTTCTGCCTCAGATCGTGCTCTTCATCACCGGAAAAATATTTTTTTGATAAATTTTATTTTATTATATTTTTTATACAATAAAAATTACTTTATTCAACGGAACTCCCACATCTGTCACAAATATTTTTAAATACTGCAAGGCAGCAACTTTTTCTTTGCCCACCCAAGCACATACCTAGACAATTACTCACATTGATTGAAATAACATATGCTCTTTTAACCATAACTATCGTGTTGAGAAGCATTGAAATATACCACAGTAACTTTTTATTACTTCAATCACGCTGCAAACACGTTGTTAACATGGTCAAAACGTATGTGAGCACAGATTTTGACAGCCTACTTTTTCCACTCGCGCCTCCATTTCAGTCTGAAATAAGTTAGCAGCGATTTGTTCAGTGATTTCAGCGTTGATTTCTTTTTCTCCTTTTACTTTTGGCATATAGAAAATAGTGCACCATTTTACTTCAAAAACTCTTGTTAAAACATTTGTAAAATGTGTGTATGTGTGTGTGTGTGGCACAGCAGAGATTTACAGCTGTCACTGCTGTCAGACGCACACGTTAGCACTTAGTTGAAAGGGCTGCAACGTGCCTAGCTAGCTTCACATCATATTTATTTCACCCTTCACTCACTCACACATAGATTTACACATGCATGCCGAATACTCTTCACCTGGTTGTTACATAACACGTGTGGCATAGTGTACGACATTGCTCCCGTGTGAATTTGCGCCCAAAAAAATTCGCCGCAAATTTTTAGAAAAATAATGGAAATATTTTTGCACTTTTAACTTGAAAAATAGAAAAATGAGAGTGATTGCAGTTCTTTGAGCTTTCAATCGACGCGGTGTTTTTACATCATTTTCATGTCAGTTAGAATCATTTTGCGTTTATTGTTTTAAGAAGATATTTGTTGATGGAAAAATCCACTGATATGCGCAATTTGATTTGTTTTCGGGACGTGGAGTGAGATTCTTGTTTTGTTTCAATTTCATAAAGTTTTCCAAAATTTTCGGTTAATAGTTTCAACGTTTTGTTAGATACATACTTATACCTTCATTGTTCGAGAAGAAAAATACTTTTCGCAAAATCACAATCGCTTTTTTAAAAGTCATCTTAGTGAAGAAGTGCAAAGCTAAATCTGCATCTTGAATTTTATGCTGCATTTAATCAGTTCTGTAGAATATTATCTCCGCAACGATTGAAACACTTGTGCATGCACAACTTGTAATCTCACAGCTGAAACTTAATACCATGTCACCTTAAAATGCTTGAATGCTTCCGGGTTGTGTAAGTTGTGTTAGTTTTTTCTCAAATTCTTTGCCGAGATTCTCTAAACTAAAATATCTGACATAACGTTGTACTCTTTAACTAGATATTGGCATGTCTTGGAAATCTGTATTCTATGTGTCACGCATTGCTTTCCCAGGCTGCTCAGATTTCACAAAAGGCCATGTTGTTATGCCTGAACATTTTCAAGCATTTTCGGAATATTCCGACACCCGAAAAAAACTGTGTAAAACTCCTTACTAATATTATTTAAAATAAGTAATAACTTAAGAAGCAACCTTTCTCTACTGATCCTCATAGCCGCCTTAATATCGTGTCCTTACTGTCAGCCTCGGTTATCAACTTTTCCGCATTCATTCACTTTCTATTAACAATACATACACAGTATAATTTTACATCCTTTAAGTGTCTTTATGCCGTTGATTGTTAAAAGCCAGATAAATCAACATAAGATATTTTCAAGACAATTTTATTACATATTTCCGTTTTCCAATTTCAGAATTCATCAAAATGTCTTTGCTTCAGTTAACGCGCACAACACCGCTGGTGTTAAATAGCTCTTAGCTGAATGCAATTTCAATCAGGCTGCAATGTTCCGGTATTTCTCATACGAGTTGCTTTGTAACGAAAAACAATTTCGCAATCTTCCTACCGCCGTATAAAAAAGGATGGCAGCCAAAATGTATTTCGTAGCTTCTAAACGGCCAAAGCCAGCAACCAATCACGGCGACCTGCGTATAGCATTTCACGTTACTCATACGCCATGTCGTGCACGCGCCTAGCTCATAACGGCAGCGGCACAAAGAGTCAAAGTAGAGTTAAGTGAGCGTGCAAATACTACTAAAAACGTTCAAAGGCTACGGACGGAAAACCTGTTGAGTGGCACATAAATTTTATAACGGAAACATAAGTGGTGGGCGGGTGCTTCCACGGAAAATATTTGTTTGTTTGTGACCATCTAACATTTACGCAAACCACTTCTTGAAAAATATGGGTGCTTTCCTTATCTACAATTTTTGGAAGGTAAAATGATTTATGGGGAAATTGCAGTGGATTTTTGTGTGAAGGTATATTTTAGCAATGACTTTAGCTCTTTGCTTCGAGAAGTTTCGTGGATCATGAATCAATTGAAGCGAAGTAATCTAAGCTAAAGTCATAGGTTTTTTCTGCTGAGCAACTTTCTGTAAAAAAGTGGAACGAAAATGCTGAAAAATTTATTTAATTGGGAATATATATAAATAAACATTAATAAAATATTTTAAATGCTCAGCAAAGTTGTTTGAAAAAAAAAAATTTAAAAAAAGTGCTTGTCTCTCAAAAAATTTAATATTTTATTTTGATTTTTCATAGAAACTTGATAACAATAACAAATTTCATTTGAATTTTTCGCACTTGTACATACTATAATTTCCTGTAAGATCAACTGCAGCTTTATTTATAATAAAATCGTTGAGAGTAATACCTAAGTCGTTGTTTGCTTTGTATTAAATTCAAGTTTCTTTGTGTGTTAAAGCGCCACACTGAAAGCTCTATATTTACCCACACATTGCGGTTTAACACATTTGAACGTTTCATAAGCTTGAAAATCTCACTCACTCTTACAACGCATTTACACATGTTAACAAGTAGAAATGCAAGCACTCTTCCAATCACTCAACTGTATGTACGTTTGCATTTATGCATATGTGTGAAAAGCGTCATTGAAAACTGATGCCGTTAGTCAGTAAGCATCTCCAAGGCAACATGCATGCATTCGTATATTATCCGCATACACACAGACACACATAAACACAAGCTCTCAAGCCTTATATCAGGCATTCATGCAGCTATGCAACCAGCCAGCGAGCCATCCATCCATCTCTAGCCATCCATCTATGCGGCCAGCAAAGCGGTAAGCAGCCATTCGGCCAGCCAGCTTAAAGTGCTCAAAATGCACAACCAGCAGATTATCTCATAGCGCTCGCTTTGAGTTCGCTGCCGCAAGCATTTATATGTATGTTATGGCGGTGCCATGGTTGACATCACTTGGTGCCAAGCAAACCCATTTCGCCCGTTGTAATGTCCACAATGCTTTTTAGCCTTCCGCTTGCACTTCTCTTGCAGCTCTACCCTTGTCCTAAATTACTAGAGTACGGTACGTTGGAACGGTTTTTTCCAGTCTAGCATTTGACGAATAGCTGGCAACATGTTGACATAATTTTACCAAAACATATCCACACAGCTGCATTTAAGCCGTACTTACATATATACATGCACAATATTGGCTGAGCTGTTGAAAAAATATGTGCGGAAATATAGAAATATAAAAGTTCAGCGCCGCTCTGAAGCTATGCAGTTTTGCTAAAACACACACATACATATACAAAAATTCATTTATGAGTTACGCTACGAGGGCGGTGCAAAAAGTCTGTGTGTTATGTGGAAAATCCGTATTTGACTGAGTCCAAAAACAGTTTATTAATAAATCGAATGCGATTATATTTTTGGGCTTACTGATCATCTTGACTCTAATAAAATACATACTGAGTTGTGCAAGAGGAAGTCATATTCACGGGTGGTAGTTCTGATGAAAATGTTAAGAGAAAACCTCTTTGGATATAAAGATTTCGCCATTATTCCTTTTCCAAGGTTTTTTAACGGACTTAAGTGTGCAAATATTTCATTTAAATTGTATCAAAATCAAAAACTATAACAAACAACATAAATGACCGATCTGGAAGTATTTAAAGCATTAATTGGATATCAAGAATAAGAAGACATCTCGACTCAAAATTTTGGAAATACTGTCAGTATTGGAAACCTGCTTTATTTTATTCATTCCTTCTCCCTTCCTCGTTAAAGGACTCCAAACTATTGCTTTTCTCCACTCTTCTACCATATAATTGAGAATTTCAAACTAAGAACTCAAACTGATTCCATTTAATAACACTTCTCAAAATTTCACTTCAGCGATCTGCAAAAACTCACCGACAAATCAGCTCAACACTGTTTATAGACTAGGGGACAAATTTAGATGCATGTTTCCGAGTTGAGGGTCACTTACAGTAATAGCTGTGCATGTGCTTTTGTGCGGCATCTTCGTCTAGGGACAAAGCATCGAGTTGGAAATGAATTCTAAGTGGCTTTAAAATGTGAACATCACACAAACGTTTTGCAAAATTTTTCGCATTACCCCTAAAAGATCACCCTTATGCCCTGTCGCAGCATATGTGCGCACATTTTACATTAACATGCACGTATGTGTACTTTCAAGTTTTAATGCACTTTTCTCTTTTTTTCTCTCTTGTCCGCACCCATCAAATTCGATCATTCTACATAGTGGCAAAGCACATCAAACACAAGTGCTAACTTCAGCTGACATACCCGGGGTTATGGTTGCAAAATCACAAGCGTTCTTGTACCACATGCTCTGCATGCTCGATGGATGGAAGCAAGCTTGATAGAGAAAGAGTACGTGCTACAGGCACATGCATACATACATACATTTGCCATATGTGTCATAAGTACGAAGTTATAAGCTATTCAAGACACTAAATCATTTGCATGTAATTGAATTGTAGCTAGTGATTTCAAGCATAATTCAAACGTGAAAGAGGAATCGATTTTCAGCTGGGTAATTGAGCCGTTTAGTGAAGAAAATGCAGAATTTTAGCTTAAGCTTTAAGAAAGCATTCTCTAAAGTTTCAAAAAATAACGTTTAATGTTATTTTATAATTGTTTATTTTAGTAATACGAGTTGGAACCATTGAAAGAATATTTTCTGCTCTCAAAAGCTGCTCTAAGTTTGGACCAAATTTGAAACTTTATCAAAAGGCTTCATTTAATTTACCCATAACTACTTTTGATTTTATTTTTAATATTTTTATGACTTTTTAATACAAGAATTTCAAAATGTAGCGAATTTCTTTATTATTTTCACTCATTTTTGAACAGCTGTAACTTTTTACAAATTCCAGAATTTTTTTTTTGGGTAAATTTAGCTGACAATCTCACATTTTCAGCGCTATATGGTATGACACAATGTGATTGGTAGCACTGGATATAAATGACTACAACAAACAAAATACTTTTTCGACTATCAAATATTTTATAATTAAAGCCTTACGAAAGCGCTTCAATTTTTTAACCATATTTCACTTTTTATAGCAAAATTTCAGATTCCAAATTTTAAAGTGAAAGATGTTTGTATATTTTTGTAAACCACCGAATTTGTCAATAAGAACACTCATATCGCACGTCCTGGCAATTAAAATTCTTATACTTTAATACAATCAATATTGATTTTTACTTTCGGTTTCGTTATATCACCTTGCCACCGTAGGCAATCTTTCAAATTGAATTTTATTTTAAATTTATTATTAAACGTATGCAGAAAAATCAATGGCACTTGACCTACTAAGCGTACAAGGTAACATTTTCGACCACACGTACATATAAACATTAATGAATGTTTTGAATTTTGCTCTCTGGCCGGCAGTTTCAGAGTTCAAAAACCTTTTTGTACGAACAGGCATTTATTAAACAACTTTTTGGGCTTGAAACTATTGCAATTAATTCTGCCAATATTGGCGCAGCAAAAATGTGGTAACGCCTTTTTTCGCCCCGACTGTAAGCGTATGATTGGATCGGTTATTGCACTTAAAAAATACTAAATTACAATTACTTTCCATACTAACTTCCGCTTTTGCAAGCGCTCATCGCAGTCGGTTTTGGGCTGCCGCAGCATTTTCAATAAAACTTCTGGTTTTGCAACACAACTTTTGCCCTCAGCTGCATACATACATACATACAAATGCATTTTTGAGTACACGCATATATGTGTGTGAGTTTAGACGCTTGTGCGTGTGGTAATGTGGCAACAACTTTATTCAACAAATGCAATTATTCACATGCGCTTCATTGAATTTTGCAGGGGCAAGAAAAACGGAATTGAGCTGACGCTAGCAGCAAGAAAAGCTGACAAGAAGCCGTTATTACAGAAGCAAACGGCTTTAAATGCAACTATATATTACGAATAAATTGAGATAAACGGCTTAAAGGCCGATGACGGCCACAACGGAAGCTTCACGATTCAACAAACACTAAAGACTTTCTATGAAGATGGCGCATTCCATGGTGGAGTGTGGAGTTTTCGAATTTCAAGCAGCCAATTGTTGATTAATATTTTTGCTTTTTTGGAGCATATACCCTTACTGAATCTTTATATGATAATGTAGATATCTAGGAACTTAAGTGCAAATATATTTAAATGTTATTTGTAAGCTTTATTTGTTTTTAGTTAAAATTGCTGGCAACTTCATAACATCTTATTTTTAATCGACATTATAGATATAATTATCTCTTTTTAATACAATTAATACAATTTATTTCTTAACAAATTTTACAAGCTTTTGGTTAAAATAGTTGGTAGCCCTCCAATTTTTACTTTTCTGATATGACTCCGATATTAATGAGGAGCGAAAATGTGTTCAAAATATATGCTATTTAATGTCATCTTTCTATTATGAATTTTTCTCACTAAACTTTATCAACAAAATCGACTATGCCTAGCATTGGCCGCATGATAAATGCCTGGCTTCCTGTTCCCGTGATTTGGTAGGCATGTTGCGCCTCGCCTATTTATGCGCCGACCCAGACACATTACATAACTATGGAGAATGTAATCATAAATTCAATAAATTTTACTTACTTCTTGAGCGTGGCAGCCAATGCTAAATCGGGTCGAACATCAAATCGTGTCTGCATATAGAAGCGCAATAAATTATCGCGCTCATTCTCACGTAATCCTTCTTCGAGTGCTAATGCGCCCAGCGTGTGATACGATTCGGACTCGGTGACGCCAAATAATAAATCATAGCTGAAATGAATAAACCAATAGCGGTAAAATGCATAAGTGTCTATGCACATTAGGGTATATAGAGAGTTGTGTAACTATGTATTTACGTTTGCAAATAAATAATAATGCTTGCAATGAAGCTTCTGCGCGTCTGTCTATGTTTGTTTACGAATAAGGCTGCTGAGCAGTAAATACAATGGTAAAAGATGATTTTATGTATAGCATGGTACTTATGCATATGTATGTAGTAGGTTCGATCTGCTTGTGTATGTTTGTGTACATTACACATGCATTAATAAGTAAAGTAACGCCAAGCCACAACTACTACAAACCCGTTATCCACAACCATAATGCAACCATGAGCCTAAGCGCAATACAAAACCACAATCAACTACCATCGCACCGCATTATATAAGAGCAACAACGTTATATTTCAACTACTTCATATATGCATATGAGCACAGCTACACAAAACCACACACTCACGTAGTGTTATTTATGCATGTGTGAGTGCGCGGCATTTTCTTATACAAAACTTGTTTACCTCAACTTGGCTTATTCGCTGCGGCTTTTGAGCTAATGCACAGGCGTTAATAGCAAATAATGGAAGCGGTAAATTTTACTAAATTTTTGGTAAGTCTTGGCAAAGCGTTTAGCTCACCTTCGCGCCTCGATTATCTCTGAGAAATGATAATTATTTATTTGGCTCAAGTAAACTACTTAATTTTGCGTCAAACTTCCAGCTCAAGTGTTCTGTGGAAGTTTGCGCTTTTGGGCGTGCCTACAAGGCACATAAGATAATAAGACCATATGTGTGTTTTCCTGTAATCCCTTGCGAAGTTGGTTGCCCTACTAAATGCTTTCCGGCTAGTAATGCCTTAAATATCAACAATGCAGCGCCGATTAGTTACGCAACCGCTGTGTGTATTTTAATTAGTTATTTATTCATTAAGAGATATCTAATTGCTAATTAGTAGCATATGTGCATAGTTCTTGATGAAAGCGGGTTGTTTTGTGTTCTATGGTAAAAATAAGTGTAAATATACAGACTGAGAAGGATACTGTCGCTGATTATTAAGAAAATTAAATTCTTTACTTCAACCACTATCTTCGAATACTAAACGAGTAAATCTCTTGGTATATTTTCCATACAGGCATATAATTCTGATCGTTCAATATGCCGCAGTGGTCCGCTGTGAGTGGTTTCGACAAATGAGCTTGTGAAGAAAAGAATGTGAGCATCGGTATCTCAAAAATTGAGGATATAATCCCCTGATCAAATCGACTTAGCTGATCAATAAAATATATATTTTTTAGAGTCTCCGACGTTTCCTGCTGGGACTCACTAACGTTATGCCAAAGACCTATAACCTTTTCCGGGTTTAATTAAATAATATTTGTGGCTTTTTATGAATACCATAAAATAAGTTTTGTTTAACCTCTTCATACCTCTCCACCCTTTATAATATACTATATACTATATAAGCAAACTGGTAAAGGTTGGTAAAAGCTTGTTTTAGTAGAAATCTTTACCACTTAAGAAAAAGAGAATGTCTAAGTCAAATTACTTCTTGTTGGTTCAAAATAATCATCAACGAAATTTTTTAGTTTCCACAAAAACTACCATTTTTAGAAGATTGGCGATTAATCCTATAACTGAGGCAAGCTGAAGCTTAGTTACAGCAAAGAGTTTGATTGATAATCTTTGAGATTTTCAGAAGACCATTTACTACGCTTTCTGTTCAAACAAATCAACATCTTGTACGCGTCAGCTATAAGATCATATCATACTTTTGCGATACGCAACAAAAAGCAATAATAAAAGTGGTAATTCAGCCAAATAATATAACTCAAAATATTGAAGATGAAAGCAAAAATACTACAAACCGACTGAAGTGTTCAGTGTATTGTCCCATCACTTTGTATGGCTGATTTGGTATCACATGGCCATCGACAATTGGACCCAATGGAGTTGAAAATTGGGGAAATGATGTTGGTATTTTTAAGATGTCCTGGTAGCTGCAAGAAAAATATACAGGACAGTAAAATAAAATTAAATAAATAAAATAAAATTCGAATTTTATGATAAACGAAAGATATTCTGAGAGAAGTGAATAGAAAGAAGCAATGTCCATGCAATATATGAAAACTGCCGGTATATTTATATAATTTAAAAATAAATAAATACAGCAGTAAAAGTAGCGGAAATAAACGTAAAAACACTGAAAGGACGAACAACAAAATCTGTGCAAAGGCGTAGCAAAGTGAGAGAAAAGGAAATTGCAAATATGTAAAATTTATAGCAAACTGAGTTTATTTCTTTATTTCCGCACCACAGACCATTGCGTATACGGCATGCAACACCCACACATTTTAAGCACAAACACTTGCAAATTTCACACACTATAAAAGGTAACACGTGGGTGATAAAGCTAAATATTTCATAGCTCTACAAAGCAAAGCAGAACGATACACATTTAAATATTTTACTGCTACTTCTTCTTTTGGCATTTTCCAGCTGAATGCGTCCGTTATTTTCTAAGTGGTAGTTCCGCATGCGCGCGTTAAAATTGAATTACCTGAAGGAGTAAGTTTCTTGCTTCAGTTTAATGCGCCGTATAATAGCTTTATATATTGTATAAGAACATGCGCTCTCGCGTAATAAATGCAAGGCAATTTCACATTGAAATAATCAACATGAGTGCGAATTGCCTTAAAATTGTAAGACAGGGTACATAAGTTCATTCCTATAAATGTGCATATATTTAATTAAACACATGTTGCTTAGACAGCTGCAGCAATTGCTATTGAACTACTTCACGCTTCATATGAAATAATTAACTTTCTTCGTAAAATTCCACCAAGGCAAAGATGATCTCATTTCGTTTGTGTTTAGCGTTACCAAAACATATAATATACTTGTGCTTATAATAGGGATGCCAACCTTCAATAAATATTAAGCTGAGAGAATTATTACTAAATGAATGCATTGTTTGTTAACAGCGTCGCCAACTAACGAGAAAATAAGCTTGAAAACCTTTGATGTGGAAAAACAGAAACATGGCTGATGCTAACTATTGTTCTTTTGCGTGAAAATCCATGGACCAAGTGCTCAAGTTGTGCAAGCGACAATGTTAGGGACAGACCTTTTTTTGTGTATGACTAGTACATACCACTTTTCCTATTTTCTTTTTTCCTGGAACTCTTTGAAGATGAATAAACTAATAATATCCAAGGCAAATATTGTTTTTAATTTTCCTGTTTGATGTTCTTTTTAATAAATATTTATTATGTTTTTTTGCTCTTGTAAAATCTTCTGGACGCAAATTGCATTCCACACATTAACGGCAAACCACAAAGCATTTTTTACTCTGCCACTTAAGCTGAAAAGTCTCAAAAGCCTCTCATGTGCCGTTGAAAGTGTGGATATGTGTATGTATGGGGCAGTGCTGCAAACTGTAGCGATTTCGAGTGACAAATTTCCAACACGTGCTTATCGAGTAAAAAAGATTGAACAGTGAGCAAAACGAAAGAGAAAAAACAAAATGTGAAGCAAAAAAGCTAAAAAATAAATAACAAACAAAGGGTTGAGAAGCGGAATAAAAAAGATTGTGAGCCACAACAGTCAGCGGTTGAATGAAAGTTGCTACGAGAAGGCGAGTGAGGCAGCTGTTGCACAACACACATACATACATACACACATAATATGTATAGCAAGTACAATATATAAGCATAAATGGCCGGCATAAAAATGTAGAACCACACACATCAGTCTACACACATATGTATAAAAATATGTGCCATCAAAGGGAATATTTTATATTGTCAACAACAATAAACACAATAGTGGTGGAGAGTTTGCAACAAAGTGAAGACATGCCCGCTTGAGTGATGGCACAAAAGCAGTAACACACCGAATTGCAGTGGCCAATATATCATAAATCACAGTTGACTGCATCAACAAAAGCTGCCTAAAGATACTAAAGCGACGTCATATATAGTATAAACTTTGGTACATAAAACATAAAAATAATAAAAATAAGTGTAGCACCCGGCGCATGTTGATGGATTGAGGTGCAAGCCTAACCTGGGAAAGGCCATGGCTATGAAACGTACATATATTCCACAAGGTATTATATAGCTAACTGCTTCGGTAAAAATGGAAATAATAGCAAGACTATCGAATGTCGATTTTGCTATGGCTAGGAGTAATATAAAATGTATGAGTTACACATTAATTTGAGAAAATTTTAAAAAAGTTTACTTCAGTAGATATAATTATAAAATGGTTGCTTACACTACAGGATGGTTCAATCGAAAATGTTAGTGGTCACTTGATTAAATTTAATCTATTTTCACTAATCTAGAGTATTCATACTGCCGTTGGAGGTCTATAAAACAGCTGTTTTTGACTTTGAAATATTCACACCGATTAATATTTGTTGTCGTTTCGTTTTAAACTTTTTCCATTTAATGAAAATAATATATCTTTCCTTACAGACATACAAATTGCGCTAAATGAGTATGGCATAGGGAGATATCGAGTAGATTAGCTTCAAATCTCCCTGATAACGAGATTGACAGATATCATTTTTATATGGCTAAACCCAGCTAATCCTAATCTTTTCTTAGTTGATTAGTGAGATAATCTACTCAACAGCTTAAATCTCGCATTTTAGTGAAGGTCGGAACATGGCATAAGGAAGTGCTTAAGCTAGCAAATCTTCTCATTGATATACTGATTGAAATATCAATAAGTCGGCTGTTGGAAATAGAGATTTGGGATCAGCAATAGTATAAATTAATTTCAATAATTTCACTTCCAAATAACACTGTGTAAAATGAAATGCTCGCACTCTGTTCTAAGTAGTTACCATACACATCGGTCTATAAGCACACCACAACTTCAATCAGCGAACAAAAAAATTGTGAAAGCTCTTAAAATAAATATGATTCGGTAAAACGTAAAAATTATTCATCATAATATAGAATTATGACAAATAGAAAATAACTTCATTAGATTCCCAGCTCTTCTTTAAGGGGCTATACCAGCGTGACGCATGAAAAATTAGGCGATTTTCGTTGCTTTTTTAAGAGAAAGTGTGTTCTTGAATACTTCGATCTTCTTTGAACGTAATAAAGTATATTTTCGGCCATATTTTAAGATATTTGTTTTACAAAGGTGTTGGAAAATAACGGAGTTATGGGCTGTCTTAAAGATGCCAAAAAAAGTGCCCCAACTGCTAAAATGATTCCGGCTGAATGAGTAGCTGAAAAAAAAAAATTCAAAAAGTTTACTAAACCTAAAGATATTTCCCACACAATTTAAAGTTTCACTTATATATGTTTGCATCTCCGAGCGGTCGCTCTTTAGAACGCTCCCATCCAAAAACTATTCAACATACGACCTTGCCGATTTCACAGGATTATATTGAAAATATAAACTATCGAAGAAGCAAATAAAAAAAATTGTTTTTGAAAGTTTCACACTGGTTAAGTTCACTACATCGAATTCACAACTATATTATCGATAAGATTTCTTACTGTTTAAAAATAGAGGTGAATCTGGTCCAGCGGCCTCTGTATTAAGGTCGCTGATAAGACATTTTCAGAAGTCATCTATCTGAAATGTTTGATATCTGTGCCATTTACGTGATAATGGAGTTTCCAACCAAAATAGATGATTTGGCTTCTGGATAATTTTTTTTCTCTCGCGAAAGAAGTTTGTAAACTTAAAGAAAGCTAATTTTATGCTGGTAATAATTCATATTTTCGTCTATGGCAACTACCAACAAATAAGAGAAGAATTTCCGGATTTTGTCCAGAAAACCGTCTGCTCACTTAACTTTAAATTATAGAAATTTACGATTCGCGCAAGTTGTTCATTTATAGCGTTATTAGCGCACTGAGTAATACGCTGTTAAACCGCTTGTTAGCAGCAACGCATTGCACGTCAAGCGATAAGTTGACGCTCTGTTTGGCTAAACAAAATTATGTCTAATATGTCTTCTTATCTGATTTCGACATGCAACGGCACTTGTTCAGTAAACCTGAACGTGGAAGTAAAGCGCATCGCGACGTTCAAACAAACTGACACGTGTGTGGGGAAAATGAATTTGTCTTAACTTTTGTGCTGTCATCTATCAATTGCGTGTGACTATAAAATAATAAGATTTCGCTTCTATAAAGCTCAACGGTAGGTAAAATAAATGTTGTGTGAAGAAAATTGATTTTCCGTAAGACTTTAGACAAGCGGATGTGTACAGTGAATCAAAACTTTTTTATGTGTAAGAGGATATGTGTGTTGTAAGCTGAGTTTTTTATTGTTTTTGGAGAAGCATCAAATATGTCAGCTAAGTTCTAAATCCTGCCAACTAAAGAGGCTGAGTTGAAAAGTTAATGGTGCAAGTTCAGAGCTTGCCAAGCTTGTGTTGAGCTACGTTGTATGCCGGAAAATTTTTGGAAAGAGAATGTAGGAAAACTAGAGGAAGAACAAACATTCGCAAACATTCGTCGAGTGGTGAATACCAAGTATAATTAAGTAATAGGCCACATAACTTTTTTTTTTTTGCAAGATCCTGATATTATATATAATAAAATATAAGCAAAAAACTAGTTCTTCATTTCTGCTTACCAAAATAGCATGTAGTAACATGACCAGTAAGGATAGAGTTTGAGTTCAGTTGTTTACCTCTAGTTTAGCTGTCGCTGATGGCGCCTCAAGTGAGTTCAGATAGGATGAAATCCAAGATATTTATACTTGTCCTGGATGCCGTTTTTACGCTCTTCTTAATTATAAAGCCGATTGGGTCTTAAACTTTCACAGGTAAACAATCTAGAGCCAATGCTTAATGATCAAGTGGTCACTTCATCCATATATACACATTTAGACCATCATCAAAGTAATTATCCTAGCCAAAAATCTTCAAGAAGCTGCTCATTTGTCGGAACGGCCGATATCGGACCACTATAACATATAGCTGCCATATAAACTGAACGATCGGAATTAAGTTCTTATATGGAAAACTTTCGCATTTGACAATGTATCTTGACCAAATTTGGTATGGATTATTTTCTAGGGAAAAAATGTAATATCCGAGAAAATTGTTCAGATGTAATCTCCGAAGAAATTCTTCAGATCGGTTAACTATAGCTTATAGCTGCCATACAAACTGAACGATCGTTGTTCTTGTATGGAAAACTTTCACATTTGACAAGATATATTCACGAAATTTGGTATAGATTATTTTCTAAGATAATAATATAATCTCTAAAAAACTTGTTCAGAACGGGTTACTAAGGATATAGCTTCCATACAAACTGGACACATAGTTACTAACAGAAATGCACCTGTGAAGGGTATTTAGCTTCGGTGCAACCGAAGTTAACGTTTTTTCTTGTTAAGCACTGCACTTTGAGAGCTTAGGAGCAAGTTTGGAAAGCTTTGCAATGAATTTAAATTTAAAGTGTTCTTGGAGTATTCCATCTAATTTAAGATTATCAGAAGAAACTTCGACCCTCACATGATTGTGATCTTAAAGTGTCATCCAATATCGAATTTTTAAACGTATACTTCTAATAATACTTTTTCATGAATCCAACGCCTATGTAAAAACGATAATTATTGACTTGAAAACTTCAAACTTTTGAAGCAGTTTGTTAGCGTTTCGACACACGCCACGAACACATAGCCACTCGTAACCATAACCTGCCTTTAGTGAAACTTGGGAATCAAGAAATGCTGATTAGTGTGATATCTGCTTCATTGTATGTAATTTTTGCCAATATGCACTTAAAGCTACTCCCGCCCTTTCGATCGAAATAAATACATGAATTTAACATTTTGCTTTCCGGCTTGCCAAATAACTTGCAAATAGTTCCCTTGAACACTAAAGTGCAAATATATGGAAATTGAGACTTTTCTCTGCAATAAAAGTGTATGCTAAAATTCAATTAAAATTTAAATAAACTGAAAGTACATTACTTGCATTAACAAAGTTTCGGATATATTCAAATTACACTGAACTAAAGTTTATAATTTCACAAAGCGAAGGAAGTGTGAAAAGTGAAATTGCATGAAATTGCAAACGCCTTAGAAAATTCCGAGTAATTTATGCGTAAACGTGGAAAATATACGTTTAAGGAGGAATGTTCTTTACGCTTTCACGACGCTTATGATGGTAACGGGTGATTTTTTTGAGGTTAGGATTTTCATGCAGTAGTATTTGACAGATCACGTGGGATGTCAGACATGGTGTCAAAGAGAAAGATGCTCAGTATGCTTTGACATTTCATCATGAATAGACTTACTAACGAGCAACGCTTGCAAATCATTGAATTTTATTACCAAAATCAGTGTTCGGTTCGAAATGTGTTTCGCGTCCGTGTCCGATGAGCGATGAGGCTCATTTCTGGTTGAATGGCTACGTAAATAAGCAAAATTGCCGCATTTGGGGTGAAGAGCAACCAGAAGCCGTTCAAGAACTGCCCATGCATCCCGAAAAATGCACTGTTTGGTGTGGTTTGTACGCTGGTGGAATCATTGGACCGTATTTTTTCAAAGATGCTGTTGGACGCAACGTTACGGTGAATGGCGATCGCTATCGTTCGATGCTAACAAACTTTTTGTTGCCAAAAATGGAAGAACTGAACTTGGTTGACATGTGGTTTCAACAAGATGGCGCTACATGCCACACAGCTCGCGATTCTATGGCCATTTTGAGGGAAAACTTCGGACAACAATTCATCTCAAGAAATGGACCCGTAAGTTGGCCACCAAGATCATGCGATTTAACGCCTTTAGACTATTTTTTGTGGGACTACGTCAAGTCTAAAGTCTACAGAAATAAGCCAGCAACTATTCCAGCTTTGGAAGACAACATTTCCGAAGAAATTCGGGCTATTCCGGCCGAAATGCTCGAAAAAGTTGCCCAAAATTGGACTTTCCGAATGGACCACCTAAGACGCAGCCGCGGTCAACATTTAAATGAAATTATCTTCAAAAAGTAAATGTCATGAACCAATCTAACGTTTCAAATAAAGAACCGATGAGATTTTGCAAATTTTATGCGTTTTTTTTTTTAAAAAAGTTATCAAGCTCTTAAAAAATCACCCGTTACATACATATTTAAATAAATTTGTCAGTATATGTGTGAAAGGTGATATTCGATTTACACAGACTCTGCTGCTCTGCCTAAGTGTGTTTCTTTGAAGCAAAAGATATAAGTTTCAAATAAAATTCAGAAAAATGAATGCAGTGGCTTCTTTTGGTACTTCATTTATTGACACAGAATGGTACTTATGGACCATTCTGGTGGTCTTTAGTTCACTTTTTCCAGCATAGTTGGATTTATTTTGACGATAGTACGCTAAATGATATTTTCAAAGAGGTCGATCTTTGCAACTTAGACTTAATGTCCCCACGCAAAAGTAAGTAAAATCTTCTAACGATATCAAATCACATTATACCAACGATCATTATAAGTCACGACACAAATAGCGATGGTCGCAGGTGCAATATACACTCTTGCGCTGTTTTGTTGGCGACATTCTGAAACTAATAAATAATAAACGTATTCATTGACGTACCAGAAGTTATTGGTATTCATGAATGGCTCTCAACGCTAAAAATTAGTTGACTGTAGCAATGTTACGGCAAAAAGTTTTTGAACAATGTGAGACTTTAATACCTCGCTTGACAGCTATCGTTCAAATAAATTTACTAACTCCAAAAAGAACACCCTATATGAGCAATAAGGTTTATTTTACCATAAGTTAGAGAGTTATTTTTAAGAAAAGAATGCCAATTATTTTTTGCTTACATTTTGCAATAACTTCACAATGACTGATTTTCTGCAGTGGAATGAGGCATGTGAAATATCAAGCAAAAGTTAATAATTGCAATAATTACGCATAAATGATAGCTTTATTATTTCGCTGTTAAAAAAATACTAAAATTATCTGACATGACACATCTGCGTCAAGTTTAATAATAGAAAATTGATAAAGCATTTTTTTGTAAAAGCTTATTTCCGCAATTTTTCACAAAGCATATTTTCAAATAATAGCGCGCAATTTTTTAACTCACACTTCTGAATATCAAGTGAGTAAAAAATACTCAACTTTTTCACAGCTTAAATGTGAATGTGTGTAATTGGTCAGTTTACTCAGCATATCATAGCTTGACATGTGGCGGAACTAAATAATTGAAAATTACTTTATCATATAAATATATTTGTTTTCCAACTAGTTAGTTTAATTGCCACATTTATGTCCAAAAAGTTTTTTATTCGCATGTCATCGCTGTGCGCAAATACAACTTTTTGATGCTTATGCTCACTCATCAGCCGCTTTGATTCACTCAAGTCAACAAATATTTATTCACTCTACAATTTGTCAGCATGTTTGGGAAAGTTGCCAAATTAAATGAAAATAAGTTGGGCTGAATGTTGGCAAAAAGGTTACTTCTGCACTAAACTGCAAGTTATGTGCTTTAATCCCGACCACGCGTACTGCTATCATTTACAGTTAACACTTTTCAATGAAAAACTTTCAAATCTGTCATATGAAAATAAGTGGGTGTTTTGTAGAACCACTTCATGCGATATATATGTATATTCTGCTAGGTATAAACCTCTTGCAACTGCCGGATATGGATAACTAACTAACAATACCATATTTGGCAAAATTTTAACCGGAAGTATAAAGAGCTGCAAGCATTTTTATTGTCCTGTAAGAGAGTCGAGCTGTGCTGAGTAAAACTAATAAAGACATGATTCAAAATGAAGTTCTAAGGAAAGTGGATGTAGACCAATTTTGTTTACTTTCGAACTGAAAACCTGGTGTTTTTATTTAAATAATTTTCAAATGAAAGCTGACAAATTTTTTAATGAGAGGTATTCAACAATATGCCTTCAGGGAAATAATGTCCAGATTATGTATTGTATATGTTGAAGAGATACTGATTCAATAACATGCAATTGAGAGACTTTTTATTAATGTGGCATATTGATTGTTCTTGGTTGGACTGATTGTTCAGGGAAAGTAAATATTTCAGTGATATTGGAACTTTTTATCCCTTAAACTATATTATTACTATTAAAGGTAGGTACGCAAGGCCGTAAAATCATAACACCAGCATAGAACACATGATGTATACTGAAGAGCTACATATGTGTACGTAGGTGCATAAAACGCATCTTTGATGTAGGCATCAATTACCAAATACCACAAATTAATAAAATTGAATTGTATTCGGTTTCGATAAACCTTGCCGATATTATACAAATAGAGAAAATCAATATTTTTACATCAACGGAAATGAATAAACTATTCAAGGAAGAAATCACTGCCCACAGTAAATTGCTATCATGATTATATATGTATCGATATATACAAGTAAATATTCCTGGATAAAATGAAGGTATAATACAGTGAATGTGTAAATCATGCCTGTAGCCAGGAGGCACATTTTGGAAAAACGCGGGAATTTATATTTGTGTGTGAGAGATTTTTTGTGGAATGCGTGAATCAATGGTAAAAGCGAAACTCATGAAAGTTTGTGTAAATTTCAATCCATATTAATTACCATAAAATATTTTACATTGATTTAAATATGCACACCAGAACACGGCTGTAAAGAACCAAACAAGAAGTCATGCATTTTTCACCCAATAATGAGACTACCAATAAATAATTAATATCATTTAATGCCTACTCTCATATTCACAGTACTGTATACAGCTACATGCCTAATTAAACAACGCGAAAGCTATCTAACACTTCTAACCAGCCACTGCACAATAGATATGCATAGATATGTTCTTAGGTATTTCTGAACCCTGTTTAAACAATTGGGTACACGGTTGACACACACACTTCGATATGCGCGCAAGTACACAAGCATTCAGCGCTTACTTGAGCAACAAAAGCCAGTTATCTCCATTGTTGCTTGGAAGATACGCAGCACATTTGAAGTCCAACACCCCGCCAAGTGGCGCTGCTGTCGCTGATCGCATTAACGCTACAGTGCGTTACATTGAATTGCAAATTGACCGTAAGATTATTCACGCCGCATACCCCCCCTTCCGCTTTATCTATAGCTTATTTGAGAGCAACTGCGGACGACAGGAATCGACTACACTGAGCACGAATTTTATATTTTAATTAAAATTACAAAGCGTAGTCGATAAAAGTAGTTGGGAACTTCCCAAGGTGGCGCATGGAATTATAATAATTAAGTAATGAAAAGAAGTTGGATATGCAAACTTCAAGAATGCTAATTAAGAGATAGAAACAGGTGAGGCAGTTGTATGCACTCTATTCAGCATTCATGCATGTGTGTGTGAATAAGATTGTAAGGCAAAAATGGGAAAAAAAAGTCGCTGATAGTCAATATGAACCTGAGGCGCTTACAAAAGAGAAAAAATGCACTTTTAAAATATTCTAGTGCTAATATAACAGCCGAACTCGAGCAAACAAAGAGTTTCAGAGAGACATTCAGCTATCAATAATAGTGGGAAGAAAAAAAACAGGAAAAATAGAAATGCTCAACGAGTTCACCCGTTCCTATCTACATATTAAACCAAAGATAATTTGAACATAGGTCCTCAATTTATCGCACAGTAAAGGCGAGTTCAAATAATGAGAGAAGCAAACAAACAGAGCATCTAACTCATTCCAGAACCGAAATTCTAATTTCAAATATGATTTCTGTGAATGAGGATCGAAAATCACTAAAAACCATATTATATATAATGCGGACCACTATTTATCGCTTTGTCGAAAAGATATCTATTACTATAGTACTTTGTGAGTTATGTCAAACAAACACCCCGAAAGGTGAAAGAGTGAGAACAAGTTGGTAAACCCATCAACTAAAATAGGGCTACATAATTAATCGCTCCGAAAAGAGAATTTCATCATGCTACTTTCCTTTTACAAGGAACAAATATAATTAATTCATCTGTGTTCTGATTAATTAATCAAATATTAAAGCAAGTCATCGCAACAAATTTCGCACAGTGTGTAATAAATTCGCCGACAATGACGACGCGCATTGCGCTATACCGCATAAATATGCAATGCTTAAGTGAGGCACACACACAAACACATTCGCTTAACCCACTTTAAGCTGCACGAGCAGAGATCAAAGTGTCTATACAAACATAAATTCTCTATTATTTGCCAAAACTCCACTTGGCCTCATTAACAGGCACGCACACACAAACACACGCAGCATTTTACTACATAATGCCCTGATATGCTAGGCTGGGCCGGTGGGATATAATGGAATTTGAAATGCGAGATGTCAGCCCAAACTAAAACGTGATTCTGGGCGTAACCGCCATAGCGCCGCATTGAGTACTTTATAATTAAATAACTTACCGCTTTTGGCGCAAGCAGGACAGCATCTCCTCGTTGTCATCGTTTAGGGGACAATTGAGCGTGTGAGCGATTTGCATGGTGAGCTGAAGCGAATGATTACTGACCGCCCAGTCTGACATAGCCGAACCCGACATGAGTATGGCGCGATGAAATAGGCCTGTGAGGCGGTGTTTGCCCGTCAAAGTGAAGGACAAGGGCGTCAGCAAGTGTTGCGCAACCAAGCGGGTCATGGCGGTGGTAATATGAAAAGGAGAGAAGATTCAATTAATTTAAATGAAATTGAAGCGTAAATATGTGATAAGTGACAGGATATCGTGTCTTCGTGGAAACCCATTGACGGCGTTCGTTGGACACGTGTACCTGTGTGCGTGTGTATCATTGCCTACCGGATGCAACAGGCGATATCATCAAATAATTTACGCATGCAGCACCTGTGCTGTGTCCCATGAGCGTTACGCTGTCCTTATCGCCGCCGAAAGACGCTATATTCTCCTTAATCCAATGCAAGGCGGCAATTTGATCAAGCAGTCCGAAATTCGCGACAGTATTCTCATCAATACTGGGCTTCAGAAAACCTGCAGAAATATTTGAAATGAGAGAATTTAAATTAAGTGTGAGGCAGGACGAACGGGGTAAAGTCCAATTAGGTGGTACTATATTTATATTTGCTGTTTTATGGAAAAATAACATGATTGGGGTTGATAACGTTGAGTTTCCTATAAATTGCTTGCTCATGTTATTAAAGATTGGAACTGCATGATGCTTAAAAAAGATGGCATATCAAATGGCTGAAAGCTTTGTAATGCAAAAATGAACCTGCTGTACAGTTGACCGATTTTAAGTTACTCAGTTTCTGAAATAAGGATCTCATTATTGTATTTTCCACTAAAAGTCTTTTGTTCTGGTTTAATATAATAGACAGGGTAATAGTAATTGATCTCGTCCAGCTTCGAATTTTAGATTTCGCTTTCACCAGAAAATTATTATTACCATCTCACAATATCATTTCATTCTTATTATACGAAGAAATGGGATTTATATTTGAGAAATGCTCGAATAATCACTTTTACTGGATATAAGGTAACTACATTTAAGTCAAAAGGCCAATTTAGACAGACATTTTATTGTCAACGAAATTACATTAATTTACTCCAAGTAGAAAATACAATGTGCTCTACATCTAGAGTGACATACATTTACACCTCACAGTATATATTTATACATTATATATGTATTATATACATTTTCATTCAGACAAAAACAAATAAAATTGCAATTTTACACTTACCCATGACACCGAGTCGATAATTGATGGTAACAACAATGACTTGCCCATAGCTGGCGAGCACTGATCCATCGTAGGGATTGCCACTGTTCCACTCAAAAGATTCGCCATGCACGTACACCATTACCGGTAAACGCTTTGTGGATTGTGTGCCCATATCGTAGGCGTTGGACGCATCGAATACGCCATCTGCGACCAATACAAGAAAAAGTACTATGGCATTAAATTTGACTTTGTTAAATGGATTGGTAGGCGAATGACGTGCGAAAAAAGGTGTCATTCACTGTCACACAACTCCGCGTAGGCGTAGGCAGCGCAATAAGCACTCGGACACGACGGGAGGTTAAGGTTAACACACGGTAGACATTCATGGCATCGCACGAATATATATCGCTATATACATGTACTTGTATACATGCACATATACATATGCATATGTATGTATAAAAATATAATTGAACTTACCCACACGCGGCACATACACATTCAAGTAGAGACAATCTTCGCTCTCCGTCTTCAGGTAAGGTAGCAGGCGTGTCAATTGCTTGTAACGACCGCGTGACATTTTCACACTTCCCTGCGCCGTGACGTCGGGCAACTGCTGCAGGCAGACTGGTGGTAAATGACGGGCCATTTTCAATCCTTGCCAAGGCAGTGGCGCACCTACACACGCGCGAGTAAAGAACGTAAGAAATCGAGAAAAAATGTTAACGCATGCTGCTAAATTAAGCGAAAGTGTGCGAATAGAAGAAAAGTGGGGTAGAAAGATAGATGATAGTACCGGAGTATAAGTGCGAACACGCTTAAGTAAATTACAGTTGCTGAAATAAATTATAACGTTTTAATTAACTGTTTGAACATGAGCTAGATTGTATGTAAAGGGCAGTGAGGCTAAAATAATTACCTTGAAGAAATTATAAGTAGCTTTAATCAGCATATTGTTAAAATTATTTTGGAACCGGTGCAACAATTACTTTTCTAGAAAATAATTTAACCTATTTGGAATTATAATCCTTTATGGTGGTAAAAAAAATTTCGTCTCATAAGTAATTTAAGTTTTGAAGATATTCGATAAAAAAAAAACAAGAAAAAATTTTTACTTTGGTTGCACCAAAGCTTTAATGGCAACCATTAAGTGTGCAGTATATTTACTGCTACGAAGCATATCCTCATACACGATGATTGTGATATGGCGGTACTAGTCTCTCAGAACGTTCGAAACTAGGAAATTGCTTTTTACTAGCAAAATTGAGAGAAACTGCAAATATGATGAGCTTGCAAAGTCAAGTATATCGAAGTCACTAGTCGTCGACGTGGGTATTAAGACAATAGGCAAGGTATCCTTTTGACATTTTAACTGTAGCTTGACAGTCTATTATTGAATAAACAAATAAGGATCTGCAAATTTGACTTCTCACAAACATTGTCGAGGGTTTTATTTGAAAACAAAATTTAAAGCCAACAAATGTTGGACCATTGATGAGCTCCACCAAGACGTGTGATACAAGCATATCTACAGAAAGGCACAAATTATGGAACATATATGTATCTACAAAATATTTTTGCTTATTGTGAAAAGATATGTAACGGACTGGCAAGTATATGATGTCTATACTTTTACCACGTACGAATTTCTTGCGTTTATATGTATAAAGTATTTCTTTTCTTTTCTTGCAAGTGTAATTGCATGCGCAAAAATTCCAGCACAAATGTTAGTAGGAGAAGTACTTGCGGATATCTTCACGTTCTCACCTAAATTGTATATGTGAGTCACCGTGCGCCATGTTCAATATGTGAAATTCCGATATTTTGCATTTACTGTTAGTTGAAATTAATAAATATTTTTCGACAAATATCCAGAGTATTTTCAATTTCTGCCCAAATGGAACGAATTTTTTTTTTGTATTATTATTTTTTTTCTCATGTCAAAAAAAAAAAAATATTTGCCTGGTGAAGCAGAAAATGCTCATCAAAAGGGAATGCTTGCAAATAATAATGTTTATAGATATCTGCGCACTTATTTATAATGTGGGCAAAGCAGATCTCAATGGATAAGGGAGAAAGTTGCCATAAATGGCGTTAATATACCGTTTAAGTGGAGCTGCGGGACTTAAAGACTGGTAGGTTGGAATAATATTTGATGAGCGTTGATATACGAAATATGCTTAAAACATATATACATACGTACAAGTATATATGTGTCTATCTAAATTAAAAAAAAAAAATGTTCCGACACCTGTTTGCTGTAACGTTAAGTTGTGACTGGCACAGTCAATGACTACCGTTATTATACCCTGAACAGGGTATATTAACTTTGTCACGACGTTTGTAACACCCAGAAGGAAGCGTCGGAGACCCTATAAAGTATATATATAAATGATCAGGATGTTGAGCTGAGTCGATTTAGCCATGTCCGTCTGTCTGTCCGTCTGTCCGTCTGTCCGTCTGTCTGTATATATACGAACTAGTCCCTCAGTTTTTAAGATATCCTTTTGAAATTTTGCAAACGTCATTTTCTCTTCAAGAACCTGCTCATTTGTCGGAACGGCCGATATCGGACCACTATAGCATATAGCTGCCATATAAACTGAACAATCGGAATCAAGTTCTCATATGGAAAACTTTCGCATTTGACAATGTATCATCACCAAATTTGGTATGGATTATTTTCTAGGGAAAAAATGTAATATCCGAGAAAATTGTTCAGATCGGTTAACTATAACATATAGCTGCCATACAAACTGAACGATCGGAATCAAGTCCTTGTATGGAAAACTTTCACATTTGACAAGATATATTCACGAAATTTGGTATATAATATTTTCTAAGGCAAAAATGTAGTCTCCGAAGAAATTGTTCAGATCGGTTGACTATAGCATATAGCTGCCATACAAACTGAACGATCGGAATCAAGTCCTTGTATGGAAAACTTTCGCATTTGACAATGTATCATCACCAAATTTGGTATGGATTATTTTCTAGGGAAAAAATGTAATATCCGAGAAAATTGTTCAGATCGGTTAACTATAACATATAGCTGCCATACAAACTGAACGATCGGAATCAATTCCTTGTATGGAAAACTTTCACATTTGACAAGATATATTCACGAAATTTGGTATATATTATTTTCTAAGGCAACAATGTAATATCCGAAGAAATTGTTCAGATCGGTTAACTATAGCATATAGCTGCCATACAAACTGAACGATCGGAATCAAGTCCTTGTATGGACAACTTTAACATTTGACAAGATATATTCACGAAATTTGGTATATATTATTTTTTAAGGTAACAATGTAATCTCCCAAGAAATTGTTCAGAACGAGTTACTATAGCATATAGCTTCTATACAAACTGGACACATAGTTACTAACAGAAATGCACCTGTGAAGGGTATTTAGCTTCGGTGCAACCGAAGTTAACGTTTTTTCTTGTTTGTTTATTCATTCTGGTTTCTGCAAAGCTGCAAATGTGCTTCTCAGAGTTTCGTGCTTTGTTTGTAAGTGTGTGAATTACTCTTTGGTTGATTTGTATTTGCTTTGACGTCTGGAATTCTGTTTGCCCACGTGTAGAGCTTGTGCACGCAATTCTTCATTGTTATAAGCGCGGAGGTGTGTTAAGTTGGTATTCAGCAAGATGCCAACATATTTGGGGTATAAGAAGATTCAGTAAAATTTCAAATAATTAAATATAATTTTTAATTTAATTAATTTACACTTGTTCTGTGGTAAAAAATTGGTGTTACTCTTTCGATTTAAGGCCGTTAAATCTGAATTCTTTATAAAAGCTGCACAATTATCTTATAAACAAAATTTTAATTTAATACAAGTCCGTTGAAAAAGATTAATAAACATTTCACACCAGAAAATTTCATTTAATATTAAGTACCAAATTATCAAATAAGCCACAAATAGTATATCTGTTGCTATCTCACTTATAAGTTTCTATTATTTAATAGCCGTTAGTTGCTCAATATTCACAAGCAATTTGAAACCTTTCTATGGGCAATTATATGTGGCATACCATGGCGTATACGCAACGTCAGAAATATTCCATGCCAGCAATATGTATGCCATACAGCAAAGGATATAGACTACAATGAACGCGTGTGCTGAATGTGCACGTGTGCATATCACCTAATATCAAAATACAATAAACATATGTACGCCGCATACACAATTATATAATGTATTAAACAAAACTGCTATGTATGTATAGTATTTACGTGCCTGCAAGCAGGTGGTGTAAATAACAACAGGATACGCGTGCGACCTCAAGCTGATGACCATTTCGACAAGATGTGGTTGTATGGTCAATAGCTGCCCGCTACCATAATACTTACTTGTGTATATGCGTCCATTTGGGAGTGTATAATTGTACCATTTGTGTGTTCTGCAGCCAATGCATGGATGTGAATTCGAGTGGCATTGCTAAATACGTACACTTAAATGTGACAGCAAGCACTTAGAGCGTGCAACTGGTATATAAGGCACAGCAAATATTCATTCGTGTATAAGCAAGAACGTTTATTGCCTCCTGCTAATTATAATCACACGTCGATCGGATTTAATTGTGTGGTCAGTGCTTTCGGGCACCCATTAAAATGTTAATCCCAACACCAACTGCTACAAATCGATAGCTGGTGTATTTGGCTTATTTTAATGTTTACTACCAGCCTACTAATCGCTCTAATGTGTGGAACTGCTTAGCCGGAAGGTAAGCGTGCCACAAAGCACATTGGTTAAGCAAGGGATTCTACATTATCAGATTCTATGACATTTCATTCACGAATTTGGCAAATAACTACATTGCGTACAATTTTGCTTACTTCGTTTAAAGTTTCCTATTTAAATGTCATGCATGGCGTATGAGTAACTTAAAGAGATAAGTGAACTTAAATAGTATACTTAATGAAGTTTTTTGAAATAAAAATTACGATAAAAAATATATGAGGATTTCGGAAATTTTTTTATACTATCGTGGATTGTATAGTAGTATGTGAGACAAAATTAATGAAATGAAATTAGCATATTTTTTGTGGTTAGGTTTTTGATGCGAAGAGTGATGGAAATCACTTTCCTTAGCGGTCATACATTGCTATATAAAGAGTTCTGCTGAAATATGTACTTTACACAATATATATTGTACAGAGTATACCAGCTTAATGAATGCCTAAATTGTTTATATTATTATTATCAAAACTGAAAAATTTTAAACTTCAGATTTATTTCAGCATAAGATCAAGATGGAGCCACTTACTACCTATCGTATAAAAACCCCATTTTTAAATTGACTAAATTAAATTTTTACAATTACTGTTATAATGTTCACTCCGCATAAATAATGAAAATTTTAAATAAAGCATTTAAATGGCAAAATCCACAAGTTTCCATAAGCACACAACAAGCCACAACCCACCGGACATTGAACGGCTAACTGGCTACGTATACGCCACACACCACACATTAGTGACAATAATGACTTACCAACACATGCAATAAGCAGCATGAGTACTTAAGCATTGTATTTGTACAAGGGGTCGCCAGCAATTTAAGTTTGAATTTCGTAGTTGATTTTCGATGCGGAGCGCCGTGTTCACATTATGTTTTAACTGCATTTACAACGCCAATTTGCCGTTGTAATTTATGTACACAAGAGCGCGCTTGAAACGTGTCGTTACTAACACCTAAACTACAGCTGTGCCCGGAAAACGGTATATACGGAAGCACACGCTGCAATACGAATGCTATGGTCAATGCCAGAAAGAGGAGGATATTATGGTGTGGAATTGCTAAAATTACCGAAAAACGCAAAACAGCGGTCGATGGCTGTGCACTATTTGAATTTGCAGCTTATATTGCTTTTGCGTGTAGGTTGCTCTACATATGTACATATATAGTATATATACCTCGTATGTGGCTGTGTGGTGTGTTAAAAACAAATTTGAATTATCGGCGAGCTGCCAGCAAGGAAACGGCTAGTGTGTATTGGTATGTGGCAAAGACAGGAATATAAATGCGAATGCTGTTGGGAAAAATATTTCCATCCGACGGAAATGGTAAATGAACCAAATTCCAGCGAATTGCAGATATTTACATGAAATAACGATAAAACGTCTTATTGGGAAAATTTAAGAAATATGTGCTGTTTGAACGAGTGCTTGGGTAAAACAAAATTTTTTGGCACGGCAGGGTTTAAATTTAAAAATTATTTACTGTATTATTGTTTCTTAAAACGAGTTTATTACATAATATTAGCATTTGTTTATTTGTTTCAAATTTTGGCCATAGTTATTTTTGGCAGAAAATAATAAACATTTGGCTGCATGTAAAGTTATTTAATGTTCGCGCCACTTTCCTCGTTGCCACACGAAGACCACCTTGCCTGTCTAGCAGCAACATTTTTATTCTAATGCACCAATTTGGTATCTATAATTAAATCTTTTGACCGCAGAGGCGGTGATATTGTCGCCTTCAAAAGCACAGGAAAGAAAGTGTATAACAAAGTAGAAAAGAAGGAAGGACACAGTAACTTTTAATGCGTCCAAGTCATTGAGTATCGGCCAAATGGAAATCTCAAAAAGACGTTAAAAAATTAAGCAACAAAAACGAAGTAATATACATATATATGGAGAAGCTTTTAAACTGTTGTCTTTTTTTAACTTTTTTAAACGAATTTTAGTGAGAAAATTGAAAATGTCGAAGATTTTTATTTTGTTTTGAGTAATTCTCGAAAAAATCGTTAACAAAACTCTCGATAAAACTAAAGTTTCGGTACCAATAATTGAAACAAATTTTATTTACTGAATTACGATTCTTCTTCAACAGGTTGAATAAGAGGTGAGGTTATGGAGTCCTCACGAATAAGTCATCATTTTATTATGTACAAAAAATTGAGTATTTTCCTGAACGCAAGAAATAAGTATCGCTGGAAAAATGAGAAAGTATAATAATGCTTTGCTTTTCATAATTAATAACATTTTGCGTCCATTTTCACTCTCTACCCTTAGCTTATATAACATAACCTAATACATTATAAGCCATAATACAATCATGCAAACCTTACCACTAAAAATTTTCAAGTATTGTGCATATTCGACTAGACTTTATAGCGGTACTTTTTGCTGTATAGAAATTTTTTATTTAGAAATTTATTTATCCCAAATATTAAAAATTAAAAACAAACCACATTCAGCTATAAATAAATAAATTGAAGGATAGTGAGCTTTACAAAATAAGCTCGAAATGTAAAAGACTGACAAGTGATAAAAAAATTTTATTTTTATTTTATTAAATTAATTTTATGTACACTATAACTGAAATTAATATTTTATTTTTTTAATTGAAGCTCGAAGTTTAGTCGGTGTATCACTCTAAAAACAAAGAAATCGGCCGCTTTTGTATAAGAAGGGAAAAGCTGATTTGTGTTTTACTCATTAAACGTAATAAATTAAATATTATCAATTACTAATTAAATAATAAATTTAGAATACTTATGCTTCTAAAAACATAAAAAAAAAAAAAAATTCAAATAATCTCGAACAAACGAAAAAGTCCTCAAAAAATTTAAGACAATATAGTGCTAAGGTTTGCGTGACCACGAGTGTATTTATGCCTTTCATATTATCATATCTTAAGTCTGAGAAAAATCAGACCACAGTACAAAGAGTACCACTATAATATACTGAACGCCATTCCAAATTATTTAAAATTCCTATGTCTCTTTGAAACATCAAAGAATACGTACTCCCAACAACTTGGTAGTTGCAGATTTTACTTACTACGATTAAATCTCCTTAAACTGCAGTAGAAATTAATTACAGAGTTATCATTATGCAGCATACTCGTATGCACATAGCTTCTAATTGTTTCTGCCTAGCAGTTAGGCATCTGACATCTAAATGAGTTAGTCTGACATATGTGTGCCTCGAGGAACATTTCCTCTTATTGTTACCTGCAAACAGCATACGCTGTGAGGTGCATCAGAATCGAAACTCGTATGTGTACTGGAAATTGTATGAAATTGTCAGACAGTTGTATGTCTGCTAAGCTTCGAGGCAAAAGCTTTATTGTTTCTGTAATTACGACAAAATTGATGTATGCCAGATTCAGACTTGTAAGTGTGAGTTCTGCTTTGGTGGAGAAGTATTTGCATGATTTTTAGGGTTAAAGGGTTCATGATAAGTATGAAAGCTTAAAATACAGAAGGCTATTAGGTTACAAATTGTTAGATGGTAACGAAAAACTGTAGAAATTTCGGCGAGCATTGCAAGACCACAGAAACGAGGAAACCTACTAATAAGGTCAAAATCTGCTGTATATGCAGAAGAATAACCATCAACGTTTGGGCATGCGCGATGGGTCCTACGTTGTTCTAACAAAAAGCTGTCAGAAGTTCGGCTGAAAATACTTAATCTATCAACAAAAAATAATAATCAGCTGCGACGCAAAAGATAAAGTCAACGAGAAAAATGTATTGTTACTGCCTGTTATTGGTGTTGCAAGCCATAGAAAGGGTTGGACTCCAAACTTGTAAGAAACAGAAGAGTCTGAAGTTTTACTAAAACAAGTTCTTCTGCGGACTAAAGAACTGACTTCAGCTTTAATTTGAATAGACCTCAGCCGGTTGAATGAATTAACTGAGAAAAAACTGCCCTCTCAATGAACTTTGTATTCTCTCCCAATAATTCCTTGTTCGTGCAATCGAACTAAGGCTTTTTCAAGAATATATAGTTTTCTAAAGTTTCAATGACAAATATGACAAACTCAGCTTGTTATGTGAGTGAATGTGTATACAGAACCGTCATCGCGCCAGATTTAAACTCCTAAGCGGTCTTTCGCTTCGCTTCGGAACTATTATAGTATGTTGCAGAGAGTTAAAGTGTTAAGCCAGCCGGCAAAGTGGTTGATACATATTGAACTCGTTTCCCGAGGAGAAAAATAAAAAATCCTTACAACATTTACTGTGAATGGAGATATAAAGGAATTAAGTTGAATTTTTAAAATGTCAAACCATATTTCTTGGTTGTGGAAAATTAGATCGATAAATACTTTGTTGTTTTTCAGTGAATAATCCATACAACACATCATCACAACAATTATAGCACTACTCCACTATCAAACGTATGATTCATACATTTCGATACATCATATGTTCAGGACTACATATAACATAAGTTGACTCACCTGGTGGCATGAAGCGGCGACTGCCTACGGGCGCCTCTGCATATGGCAAGCCCAGATATTGATCGACATCACGTAAACCGGTCGACGGATGAAAATGCCGAGTGATACCCATCAGGCGCCCTTGTTTCATTCGTATCTCTTTGGTGTATTGCAGCTTTTCCGGCACGATGTGACGACGTTCATTGCTGTGAGGTGCCTTATTATGCTTGTTATGAACGCCATTGGTGCTATGACTGTTATTATTGTTGTTGCTGGTGTCATCACTACTCGCAACAGCTGCTGGCTCAACTAATAGGCCATCAGATAAATTTGAACTTAAGGCGATAGCAGCAGAATTAGCATTCAATTCAGCGCTCGTATGCAACCTCTGCTCGCCAGTGTGGAGATTGTTGACACTGTTATTGTGCTCGTTGTTTCTGTTGTTAGCATTGTTTTTGCCCTTTCTGCTTCTGCTGCTCAAAGTCTCCGTGCTGCTTACAATGGGCGCACTGCTGATGTGGTTGTTGTTGGTGTCGCTGTGTTCATGCACATTTTTATTAGGCACTTCATTATTGCGTTGGCTATTTTTAAATTCGTCGGCATTGCGAGTGTTTCCAGTGCGGACAGCTGCGCTCTCGTTCGCAAACAAATTTGCCACATTCGCTCTGAAATTGTACAGCAAATGATCGGCATTAATGGCATACTTGGAGTGTTTTAAATTCTTCGCAGTGAGCTGCTTGGCTGCTTGACTTGCTGTGGCGGTGCTGCTGCCAGCAAACGGAAGCGGTGTTATCGGTATAGCGGTTGTTCTTGTTGTTGTCCGTATTTTTGTTGCAGAGGATATTTGGAATTTTGGTATTGCGGTCATTTCCCTCTTTATTGCCTCCATTTTGGGCAATACACGTATTTTCGGTGTTGCTGGTGTTGTTGTTGATGTTTTGCTGTTGAAGCTTTTAGTGGTATTATCTTTGCCCTTGCTACCGCTGCCCGCAGCCTTTACCGCCAACGAGTTGGTGAACTTCAACAGTGACCCATTGATATCCGCATTTGTTTTTGTCGTTGCCACTTCATTGCAATCCGCGGTCACTAGGCGCTCATCACTTTCGCTGTCAAGTTCCGGCGGCATGGCGGATGGCATTTCCGCCGTCTTGTCGCGCAATATGGGGGCAAACGTTGCAATTGCTTCTGTCACTACATCCCCTACAACTTGCCGCGGGGTAGTCATTATGTTGGCATTACGCGTTGTTGGCGTTGTTGCTTTGTGTTGAGGTGGCAACATTGTTGCGCCGATGTGCACCATCTGTTCGCTGCAATCGGTGCTACTTTGCAGCTGTCGTGGTGACGAATGTTTTTGGAATATTTGAGTGTTTTGTTGCTCTTTGGCGTATAGCGTTGCCGCCGAGCAGCCATCACCATAAAATCGTTGCTGTTGCACACTGACAAAAGTCAACCAAAATAGCCAAACGGCTGCGTAGCTAGCATAGCTTTGCCAATGCCAATAGCGTCGGAAATACATTTTGTGGCATGCGGTGTGGCACAGTTTCGTTGTTCTTATGAAGAACTGTTGCTGCTGTTGTAAAAGCCTTTTACCAATCTCTAGCGCTCTGTCCGCTTTTTCCGCGTCAAGGCCAGTTTTCTCGCCTGGTTTGTTTTGCGTGCGCTTGTGTGCGTCTCGTGGCGAATTCTCAGTCTTTTTTCTCTGCTTTTTGTAGCCTTTGCTTCATTGCTCATTTGTGCTTGCACTACTTTGATGTTATCTCCGCTGATTTTATTTTATTTATATGTATTTATATTATTTTTTTATTTTTTTCTATTTTGACTTGTTTTGGTTAGCATTGATTTTGCTCGCCGCTTTGGCTATTTATTTTGCACTGTTTTCTATTTTCGTCAGCAAAATTTTTGACTTCCTTTTGTAGTGTAGAGGCGTCACTGTCACATTCGAATGTAGCGAGGAATCTGTTTTCGCTTTCATTTCACTGTTTGTTGTCTTTTTGTTTTTGCTATTTTTTAGTTATTTCGGTTTTGGCTTTCAAACTTGTTTGTGCTGCTGAAGAAATCATTGAGTTTTTTATTATCTATTTTGACGAAAGTTTATGTTTTGTTGCCGCAGATTTGACAACATATTAAAAAGTGCGTTCTTTTTGACTGTAACTTCATTATTCATCACCAATTCACAATCCTTAAAGCTAAGATGTAATCTGTTATGTAAGCTGTTATTTAAAAAAATCATTTGTTCCTACATATTAGTTTATTTCGTATTGATCTTATTATACTTATTTTCTTTAATGTGGTTGTGGCTATTTTCATATCTAGGTGAGAAGTGTCTCATTTTGCCGAATTCGTTGGCAAATTTTAATGTATTTATTATTTTATAATAAATTATAATGAATTTATCTATTATTTCTAAAGTACCAGAGTATAAACAGATAACTTAAGGTTATGGATTTCTTCTCCGTTTTTTATAAAAAGGCAGACATCAGACAGATCAGATCAGATCAGTATAAGTTGAACATTAATTTTTAAACGCAATTTTTAATAATTAAAAGCGTTTGAAAATACAGTAACTCTGAGGTATTCATTATTTAAGCCCGCGAAATATTTATTACAACACAAATCTATATTACAGTCTCTTCATGTATATACGTATGTATATGCGTTTGCGGGGGAATAATTATTGACGAGCAATTTATGTTTTAAACAGTTTTTGCTTTTGTTTTTATGATCGTAAATAACTTGACCGTAATTAATTTGTTTTGTTTATATTTACGTTTTTATTTGTTGCATGTAAATTCGGTGTACTTGCACAATCCGGTGCATTGTATTATAATTGTTTTGCGTAAAATATTTATGGCCTCGAACCCGATTCATCGAGGAGTTTTGTTTATTGTTATTTTTCCCTAACACACACTGTTATTTACATGCAACCAGGGTGTGTTCTAGAACGTATTAGGGTGTGGCTAAATTACGATTCGGCTTATTTCAAAAATAATAAATGAAAATACCTGTAAGTACTTAAGGTAAGGGGTTCAGTTTACTGAAGTTGTAAGCGAACAACCAAATGAAACTCTGTGCTTACTGTTTGACGACACACAAAATTCCTTATTTCATTGCTTTTTCAATTATTAATATTGGAATTTTAAATAAATAAATATTTTTTATATGATCAAGAAATGTGTGTTTCTCAACTATCAAGCAAGATGGAGGGTTGATAAGCAGCGTTGATTTTTTTGATAAAAAGTCTAAAGCTAATAATAATTTTTAACAAATCGATTCTTGAATATAAATTCGTTTCTATTCAGTCCCACAACAATTCTGTAGCTTTTAACCAGTTTATCACATTCTCTTAACGCAAATTAAATATTCTTAACAAAATTTTGACAAACTATGAAAGCCTTAATATAAGCGCAAAGACCTTACAATATAGCAAAAAACTACTCAGAAATTGATCATTGATACACAACTGAAATTTTTAAATTGTATTCGAAATAAATCAAAAAATTCCCATACGGTACCAGTTAATTAATGTTAATTAAATTTGTAGAACTTCAATTATTTTTTTTTTAATTTTAATCAAATAAAATTATTTTTTGTTTCTTTTGAAAGTATGTATTAGATTAAAAATGATTTTCTTTCTGCCTTGAATATAAATGAGATTCCTCTCTAACTTAAATAAAACCGTTAAATTTATGTGTCTTTATTATCATGAAAGTCGTTTCTTTTATGCTGCTAAGTAAAGAAGTAATAAGGAAAATATCGTCCTAGAATTATGGTTTTCAACAAATTAAATCATTTATGTTACTTAATGTTAATATAACTCGTAGTTCCTTTCTCTGCGCCAGCACCAAACTTCAAGCCATAATTAGCTGAAAATAATATTTACCTATTGTTAGCGCCCCCCACGGAATGATGCACTAGAGGAGGTACCGATAGTGAGGCCGCAGAGTCTGTTAAAAGCACAGGCATTCTAAAGATGACTACTCCTCTTGGACCTAGCAACTGAACTCTATCTGGTATAGGAAAGGACGAAAACTGGTCTATGCGTGGCTTATTGGCCTACCAGATTAACCTAACCAATCTATTTTTAGCGTCACATTATTGTCTTTAGTATACGAAAAAGTGATAAGCATGCTAATTTTTGAAAGTTCCTTACTCTACACTTAATAAGGATATTTATTTTATATTTTATTTATAGTTCAACACGATTTTTCCTCATTTTAAACCAGCAAATGTGAAATATCAGCTTTTAGTAATGGAAAATAGCAGTGTGTTGACTAATTGGACCTGCTCTTCAAAGTAGTTACCAGGTAATGTATAACTAATGCATTTTACTATGTGGTAATTGAGCACTTACACTTGTTCATGCCAGTGTTGGTACATATTTGTTTAGGAAATATTGTGTGAATGTGAGCACATATACATATGTACGTACATATTTCGGGCGTTTCGTAACATTTGTTGCCAATAAACAAATTGAAAAGTGTTACTTATTGAATACAACATTTTATGTTGCAAAGTTGTTGATTGCTTTATGAACATGTGTAAGTAATTACAAATGAACTTAAATCAAGCTTTTGAAAAATGTTAATTGAGCGGGAAAAAATTTGATTGTGATTTACTTTTCGCTATGAAAAATATTAAATTTTCCAACGAAAATGTTTTTTGTGTTATTGACTTTTTAGGAGTGCATGTGCTACTAAGTACTCATAATAATTGAACGTATATAATTAAGTATATATAATAAATTCAAAACGAGTGTTCAAACATATGCAGTATGTATATAAATAAACACTAAAATCATAAGCTAAAAATAACAGTGTATATTTAGATAGCATATTTACATCTATTTCAATCGATTATCGAACACTTTGAATATAGTGGATATAAATTGAGTTTCCAGCAGCTTTAGATTAGTCGAACATTGGAGAGTTTTAAATCGAACAACATAACTGCAAATAAAAGTTCGAAGTCGTTTTTTTCACGGGATAAACATTTTATATCAGTTTCAAGTCCTGCTTTTTCTATAAACAACTTTAATTCATTTCATGTCCTAATGTTAAAAAATCTAAAAAAAAATATTCTGATATTCACAATAACAAAATTGGTCTTAAATGTGTATAACAAACCTCTTAACATTGAAGTTAGCGGTTATACAACTTTAATGAGATATCTACGACCCAACTAGATTGGGTAAGTTTTGTATTTAAATTGTAAACTTTTGACGAGAGGACGACGCCCAAAGATCGCGAGCAGATTATTATGTATCATGCATCGAAGCGTTTTTCGAATAAAAGGCTGTCACAGTACAGTGAATAGAATTGTCAAATACTAAGCTTACTTTGACAACTAGCTTGACAGCTAGCTCTTCAGAATGCCCTGTAATTACATATATACGATGTACAAATATTTATAAAAATTCTCTGAGAAGGGTATGGAATGCCTTAAAATCATAAATAATACACAATAAAATATTTATTCGGTTTTACAAGCGGCACATAAAAATTTTTAAATGCACTACAAATAAAGGAAAACAACAACTGTTGCCATACTTAACCAACATGCATAAACAAACATATGCATGTATATATGCATATAAATTCATAAAAGTCTTTTTCATGACTTTGAAAGGCAGGCAGTTCCAGAACATTATTGGCACTTTAACGGCCGTATGAAAAACACGTGTTTAAATTAGTGTTACACACACACACGCGTATATATTGTATAAACGGGAGCATACTTTTATGCAGTGAACTTTATTGCAGCGTTTTCAGGTTCATAAAAAGGGAAATGCAAACCTGTGCGAATTTAACAAACAAAAAAATAAAAAGGAAAAAAATAATTTTTTGTTTGTGCGTTTTTAAATGCACATGTGTGTGTGAATTCAATTTTTTCACACACCGGTGTGCATTTTCCTGTCGAGCGCAAATCACTGAAATTTTAAATTAGTTCAGTGATTTCGTAAACAAATGATTTAACGTCATGCCTGAAAGTACAAACACGCGCGCGGGTATGTATGTGTTTGCATTTTTGTGCATGTGTGAGCAGGGGTTTGGGGTGTATTAAGTGCAAAGCAAAACAACATTGAAAGAAATGCATGAGCATTTAGAAAAAACTCGGAAAAGGCGGCCAAGCGTACAAATCAGACCAAAGCGTGGCAGGCACGCTGAGCTAAATGTGTTTATTAACTGTTGTTATGTTTTGTTATCGCAAAACTAGAATGTGTTTTGTGCTAGAATTAAGTTGTGCAAATGTTTTTAAGCAAATTAGAAAAATTAATTAAACAGCAATTGTAGGCCAAAACAGAGGCATTCGAAATTGTAGCAAAAATAAAATAAAATCCGAATAGATTGAAGCCCGTTGGTGAAGAAAAATTAATAACAACGACGAATGGAAAAGTAATTATTGGCCATCGCAGATCGGAAAGAAGAAGTGGAAAAGGTGAAAATGCCTGAAGAGTTGAAAAGGGTTTATCCCGAACTATGCCTCTCAATGAAAGAAGTGAGATGACAAAGTTATAGGTATGAAAGCGATCTCCTATTTTTTCTTAACATCCTTTTCACATAACCTCAAACTTTATGTGAAAAATTGAAATAACCAATTTTTGGTTTTTATTTTTATTAATAAAAAAAAAAAGAAAAATGTTAAAGAAAATTGGTGTAATTTAACCTTTTTATGTTCCAAACACAACGTCCATTTTTATATGCATTGTTTATTTCATATTGTTTTGTCTTAATATCGGAAAAATATGCTAATTTTCTATGGAAATATATTAAGTCAAAATATCAGATTAAAAAAAAACAGTTTTAGCTTTTTCGCCGCTGAAATTTCTGTAATACTATTTAAAGGAGTTAAAAATATAAGCATTATTGAAGATGACAACAAAGAGTTTAAATACACATCTAATTTTGAAACATTATATATAAACAAACCATTTATTTATAGAAATATTATTTACTAATTATCATATCTGTTTTAGGTAATTATACTAACAAATATTTCAAATACTTTCGTTTCTTTATTATTTTCATATAATTATTTGATAAAATGATTTTGTCATAACCACAAAATTCGAAATTCCTCAAAAGCAATTAAGAAAATGTTTAGCTGTGCAAAAATTAGCAAAAATCGTACAAACTGAATATAAATATGTGTAGGCCAACATGACATTGCCAACTATTGACAACCCACACACCAATTTCCATTTAATTTTATCGAAAGCGTAACACAGTGGGACAGCTTTAAACTATATTACTTATGTGCTAAGAAAAAAATAAAATTATGAGAAAATCTGCCAATGATTTTGGATTGGCTATACAAATACATACTCATTTATTGATAATCACCGCAGTTAGAGTACGAACCGCGATACACTATTTAGTAGCCACGCACTCAAAACGCGCGAATAAGTGGAGCAAAGAACAGTCATATTATATACATATATTTAAAGCAGGAATATTTTTTATTTTAAATAAAAATGTCTTTCTATTTTTTCGCTTTTCCTTGAGTAGCACAACAAACGCGTGCCAAGAGTTCAGGACTTAGGAAATCTCTTTTATTTCAAATTGATCTCATTTTGCTTTTCATTTATCCCCCAGCATATGCGTGCACACATTAAAATATTTTAAATATGTATAGCTGCGTGCTCAGCTACAGGTATTACCCTGTAGGAAAATTTTGAAAAACCACTTTTAACACACATGCTATTTATATGTCAAGCATGTCGGTCTTGTCAGAAAGTGCTGAAGTCATAGAAGCTTGCTATCAACAAGGAGTTTGCTCGCGTCTTATCTTTCCTGTTGAAACGCACTTTCCTATCGATTAAAGCAAAGTAACCCCAACAGGGAATGGAGAAACGTGGGTGTTAATAAGGGTGGAGAGCAAAACATTGGCTGGCATTTCTTTTGACATGCTCAAGCCATGATCATTACGCAGAATAATTTATTTGACATCTGAGAGGAAAATTTTCAGCCTTGATCATCTTCACTACTCTCCATGTTCGATCACTGCTCGGTTTTCAAAAAACGAGAATTAATTGTCAAACAACACCAAAGTTGTTTATGGAAGAGTACATACCACACTAATGTGGCTTCATCGCTTTTTTTATATCTTCTTTGTTAAGCTAGTCCACTTCATCTGTTTTCTTTGTATTATAGATCGTAATGTGTTCGATTCGTCATTATCTAAAATTTGGCAAACGAGTTATATTTAAACGAGTTTATATTTATTTATTATTATTTTTATGTTTTAAATTGAGGTTTAATAGTATTAGAAGGCACATTTCGATCTTCTTTTCTTCAGAAAATCTTGCCAAAATTTGGTTATTTAAAGATTCCTGCGGACGTGCTCCTATTTATGGCTTACGAAATATGGAAATCAATTAGAAAATGCGCACAATGTTGCATTGCAAATCGTAGGCGCCAAACTATCGGTAACCGGCAAACCGTAAAATATTTTCAGAATTTCACGCTCATTCATACATACACACGTACACACATGAAGCTGTTCAAAAATAAAGCCTCGACGGTGTTGTCACGTTTTTATTTTCTGCAAGTGGCATACATTTGCTTTCCATATTTTTTTGCTCAATGTTTTCCTGACTTTGTATTTTCTTAGCTTCTTGCGCATTTGCTTTGCTTTTGCATTTATTTATGCATTTCAGCATTCAAATTTAAATTAGCTGCGAGAAGTTTTTACGTATGGGTGTAAGCGACGGCAGATGCCAAGTAGCGATAGCGTTAAAAATACTCAACTACAGGCGTACACAAACAACAATATACAACGCCGATACGTCAGAGCCGGTGGTACGACGCAAAAGCGCATAAGAGCAGTGAAATATTTATTAAAATACACTAAAGCAGACAAATGGCAAAAAAATTATCCCATGCAACATGCAACAGCAGCGAACTAAATTGCAATAACAAAACAAAAACAACATGATTTTTGCGAATATATTTACAAAACACATACATATGCATGCCTGGTGCGCGCCACCAACTTATTGCATCGCCTGCTACAAAGAACGATTTAAAAGCCCAACGCGCCGGCAACAATAGCGCTTAGCAGCCGCGTTGCAACACAAACGAGCAGCAGCTACTTTGAGTGCCTAAAATGTATTGTCAGCTGCAAAAAAGCGGACACTGCGCTTTAGAGACAGTAGCCGGCAAGAGGCGAAAGGTCATCAGCTGAGTTACATTGGGTGGAGAGGTGCGTGCATGCGCCGTAGCTCGAGTATAGTCTACGGTGTATTTGTATGTGTGCTTCCAAGTACGGCGAGTTTGTTCTGTTTTAACAATGTTTCGCCTGTAAAATTTATTTTTCTTGTACGCTTCATGTGACAGCAAAAATGCTTAACTTTTTCTGGGTACTTTTCATTTTGCTCGGCTTCCAGCTGCAACTGCTTAATGAAAAGTCAACAAGCGCTAAAAGCTTCACTGTGGTGCTTTTGGTATTTCTTCTGTCGCTCTTGCTGCACGCCAGGCTTGTCAGCTGCGCACACTTTGCGTTCCACTTTTCCTCTAAATATTCAAACTCATAAAAATGCACTTAAGTGCTATTTGAAATATAAATTTTTGGCTAAATTTTTTCGAGTGCAGCAGGCATTTGCGCTAATGCGTGCCATAAGAGAATCACTCTTCTCAACTGGTTTTGAAATTGCGAAACATTGAAGCAGTTTGAGTCACTAATAACTTCTACATGATATTAATTTATGATGAGCTTTAAAAGATATAAATTTATATACAGATTTTCAACTATTTAATATTTTGTAGAAATTTATATCATAACCCAGCATAGTAAAATAGTAATACTGGTCGATATCGAAATCCAATCACAGCATCGCATACTGAAATATTATTAATTATTTAAATTTTCTTTGAACTAAATTTAAGGGCAATTGCTCTCTATATTTCAGTGTTCCATATTGCTGAGATCAAATAATCTATCAAAACTACCATACCTAATACAGTATCATTGTCAAAAGCTACATAATTCTATCTTATGGAGGATGGAGTCATATGTAGAAGTTCACGTAAGTGAGGAAAGTTCTTTGAGCGCCATTCACTTGAGAGTGGCAAGAAATGATTATTTTGTCATGGCTCAAGCAACTTAGCCTAAAACAAAGGAATTTTTGCTTGAGAAACGACTTATTAACTGTGAGAGATTTTGCTGACATTGTTGGAATATCGGAAATATTAGTGAACACCATTTTGAAAAATCATTTAGGCCTATGAAAAGTGAAAGCTCCAAAAACACTAATTAGTGAAACAATGATTTCCGACTACCTGGATGAGATGAAACGTACTATTACTGGCGATGAGTCTTGGATCTATGCTTACGACCCCAAAACAGACGATCTATCGGCCGATGGTAATGCCACCGGTGAGCCGAATCCGAAAAAACCAAATTAGAGCAGCTCAAAATCAACGTTATGATGAGAGTTTTCTTCGACCAAACTGTCAAAAAGGAATACTATTTCAACGTTAAGCGTCGCTTGAGCTAAGCTATTTCTAAAAAGAAGCCGGAATAATAGGCCGACTATTCTTTGTTTTTGTACTTTTTTTGTAAAACTTCATTGACTCTTCGACAAACTTTCAACCAATATCATGCCGTAACCACCGTATTCGCCTGATATAGCTCCGTATGACTTTTGGCTATTCAGCAAACTCAAATGACTGCTCCGAGGAAACCATTTTGGCTCAATTGAAGACATTAAACGTGAATGGCTAAGCGTATTGAAGGCTTTTCCAAAAATTGGCATTAACAACTATTTCGAGGATTGGAAAAAATGTTGGCACAAGTGTGTTGCAACCAAGGAAGATTACTTTGAGAGGACGACATAATTTTTAAAATTATGAACACAGTCTTACTACTTTTTGCTCATAATAGTATCCCAAACGGGGTATATTAGTCAAACATTGGAGTCCTTATGAAGCATATACATACATATATAACTGATTGCTGAGTGATAAACTGAGTTCTTTTAACCATTTCCGTCTGTCTGTATCGCCGTCTGAAGTTAATATTTTTCTTGTTTTACTTTTCTTAATGCTCCGCATATTTTCTCAACCTTTAAATCAGTGATACTACGAATTTCACTTTTATAGTTTTATTTTAATTACTACTTCTTACATACAAATGTTATTATTGTATACGAAAACTTTAAAAGCAAACGCCATTACATTTGTTTGTTCTATTTATAATAGATTTCCCGTATTCATTGTAACTAATTTTAGTTTAATGAGCCCGCAAGTAAATATTTTCAGCAATTTATATGTAAATTGTTTTTTGCTGCGCCAGTTTGCCAAGCCACAGTCACTTGGAAATTGCAAGCTAAACGAAAACAACAATAACAGCTGTAAACGCGAAGCTTCTATATGTTTTTGTTTTTGTTTTTTGTTGTGGTCGCAATTTTATTTTTGTATCTCCACGCAGCAGCTAACTAAATAAAATTTCCCCCAAAAATGTGCGTTCGGTGCAATGCAGCGCATTTAGTGTGTGTATGTATATTTTCTGGGTGGTGTGTGTGTGAGTGCTGGTGCACTTTGCTCGCCACGAGCGCTGTGATATTTTTAAACCCATTTGAGTAAAAACAAATTTCGGAATTCCACAGATGTTTGCATTTTGTGTCATCAACATGAAAAATGTGCAAAGTGGAGAAACGGAACGACAAAATACTACATATACATATATATGTATATGTATATAGATATATATATATATGTATGTATGTAGTATATAAGTAAATAAAATATGTAAAATAATAGTGTAGCAATGTAAATAAAAATTTAATAAATTTTACTGTTAATAGGAATTGATATTTATTTTGCTTTTTTTTTTTTTTGTTGGTACGAACAGTGACTCTAAAACAACATCAAAAATCGAAAAACACACAGATTTTTTTCTTTTTGGGAATAATAACCGTTTCTAGAAAAAGTGTTTTTTTTATATATATTCTGAATAATGTAGTATATTAATATACTATATATATTAAGTTTGCCATGAAGGTTTTAACACATAGAAAAACGTCAGAGAGCCCATAAACTATACACATAGGTCAGTATGACGAGCTTAGATTTAGACCTGTCCGTCGGTATATACGCAAATTAATTCTTCAGTGTTTGAGACATCTAACTGAAATTTCCCACATGTATTTTTCTAATTTGTCGAAACTGTCGATGTCGGACCACTATAGCATACAGTGCCATACAAAATCAAAAGTCAGAATCTCATGGAAAACTTTTTCCTTCGACGAGATATCTTCAAGAAATTCAGCATAAGCTATTGCTTGAGGCAACGGTTCAATCTCCGAAAAAATTGTTCAGTTCATATAGCTATAGCTTATAGCTGCCATACAATCTGAACGATCGGAGTCAGGTTCGTCTACCATACAGCTTCGGTGCGATAAAAGTTAACCATTTTCTCGTAGTTTTTGAACTACAAACAAGATTTTTTAATATACTATTTTACCAAATCTTAAGTGACTTTCTTCGAAAATTACTATCCAAATCTCATACTAATCAGTAACGAATCGAACGTGTTATGAAAAAATTAGCTCTTGGAAATCTTTTTCCTTATTATTTATAAGGAATTTCTCGATTGTTTTTTTTTTTCATATTTTATGCAATTTTTTCATATTTTAGTCATATTTTTTTTTGGTTTTTTTAGCATTATTACATTTTAATATTAATTTTTTTACTTTAATAAGCATATATATAGCTTATAAAAGGGTGTATGACGGATTTCAGAAACTGTGTGTTGATAAAGTGGAATCAACTAAAAGTATAAACAGCAAATTTCATAAGAAACACGAATTTTTGTTGCTGTTTAAAAATATTATTTATAGCAAGAACTCATCTCTTTAATTAAAAGTTCACGATCTCCAAACATAAACTACGTATGTATGTATTTCATTAGTCGTTCTCTATCAATTTTCGACAACATCATCATTTTTGTATAAAAGTATAAACAAACTGTGTTAAATTTATTCATCAGTTAATATGTTGAATAACTGCATTTTCAGTCTAATTATAATGTAATAAGTTGACAGCAAGTCATAATGCGCTTTCAAATGTTTTTGTCTAAATATAAATCGACTTCACAATTCACGAAGCAAACTAATTAGTACCGAGAGAAATGGATTACATTCAAATATACAAACTTACACTCGCACACCAAGTGTATCTATTTTTAAGCCAAATCATATGCACACGTACACACACATATATATCGCTGTACACATTTCAAAGCATTAGCTGCAATAAAATCCATTACTATGGTTATAACAAGCACTTCAGTGACTATTTGCCGTTGTTTATTATTGTTGTTTTTGTATTTTATCTTTCTTTTTTGATAGCAAAATTCAGCCGATTCCTGTTGCGCTTTCCCGCTTTATTTATCTACCAAATTGCCTTCAGTGGCTTTCATCTAAATCTGGCTGAGTTGCGTTGGGCGCTGAGTGAGCGATTGTCACATTTGATTATTTCTAAATAAACATTCCGTACACAAGTTAACACATGCCGCATACACTGTACATATGTACACACTTGTTTGTAAGTGTGCATGATCAATTATTCACGTTCCAGCACTGCGAGGGTGGCACACGGCGGCAAACAACCAACGCGCTGGCGGTTGAAGCACAAAATCATAACGTAAATAAACACTTCTGTGTGTATGTAGCGTGTTTTATCGTGGACTACGCACGCTTTGACGCTTCCGAATACACATGTGGATATGGTGAGGCGTCAGAGTTTTGTTATGCGTCAAAAACCATTTCGGATTGTGGATTTCGCCAACGCTTTGCCGCAATTTCAGCAGCGTTTAATGCAGCACATAAATTCTCATTTCACTTCACATGTTCCATCAATAAATTGTAGGCAGTCATAGTGCTGTTTAATGTGTGTACACACATACATACATATGTACTTATACACTTTTATTTTTCATTTTTTTACGCAACAGCAGCACATTTGGACGCATATGGAAGCGTGTGTGTGCTTAGCACTGCTCCTTCTTTCACACTTTATTGAATTTTATTTACACTTAACTTTCATTTAATTTTCTTAGATTTTATCACACAGCTTATTTTTTATCTTCCCCACTTTATATTCAATATTTAACAAAATTCCTTGGCTAACTGCTGCACATACATACAAACATACTCGAAATGCATATAGTATTACTTTTTTATAGACCATTCTGCAGTTTATCCGCTTTTCATTTTTCCTACGCACACATTCAATTTAATTTGCTTTTCCACTTTAACATTTCTATTTCACCGAATTTTCTTCGTTTCGCCCGTTTAGAGTGTGTAGAAACGTCCGTTTGGCATCTTTGCCGAAAGTCAACTAACGTAAGAATTTTGTCACGAGAGCGCCCTTAGCTAAGCCGCAGCGCATTGCTCTTCTGTGAGGATCTTCGACTGACTCTTGTATAAGAATGATCATCACAATCTCGGCGATCAACAACTCGGCGTTGTGTTTGCTGAGCGCAAAGTTCCCCCTCTGTTTTCGTTTAGCTAAATTATGCAGAGATATTTTTGGGACAATTTACTTTGAGTCGAGCATAGAGAATATGGAAAACCATATGGAGATAGAATAAATAAGAATAATATAAAAAGAAAACATTTGTTGTGAGATGAAATCTATGGGGATCTTTGAGACAATGGTGTGCATATTATTGGGTAAAAGTTGATGTGCCTTAACGGAAAGCGAGGGAATTCAATTAACACGAGCCAATGTCAACCCCAAAATATCCGGTTACAACAGTTGTCATTAGCCCCAATGTGAAGCAACCCAAAATCTGGACTATCGATTCGTTATGCTTTAGTGACTCGATCTAAACAATTTCTTCGGATATGGCACCATTGCCGTGGACAAAAATCTATTCCAAATTTCTTTAAGATATCCAAGTACTTGAAGCCAGACAGACGCTGAACCGCTTGTCACTGTGATCGTTTACACTTACAATATATTTTACAAGGTTTCCAACGATTTCTTCTGGGAATTAGTAAGTCCGTGCCACAACATCAGAGTAAGGATTGTAAAGATCATCGGTATTTCATATATGAAGACGCCTACTTACCAGCAATATCTACGAAGCAATCTAGGCACATCACTCATTGATATTACCTGATAAGTGTTGAACCAAAAGTGATCGATTTAAAAATCTAAAAGTTCATGAGTTTTTCTTTCGAGCCGATTATTCGCCCATTGCTTGATTAGTTTTTTATATAAGAAGTCTAAGGCTTAGTTGCCATGATCCACGCTTCCAAATGATAAACTTAATTTTTCCTCTAAATTATTTTAAGACGGTGCAAACGAATATCCTTATCATATTATCCTTGTAAGCTCTTGATCTGCGGTGATTTCATCCGTGGAGCTGAAGAAAGTACTTCACTTGATTATAAAGAAAAATCTTAGTGACTTTCATTACTTTTAAGTTAACCTTTACCCGACGAAATGTATGGTTCAATTCTTTTTAATGGCTGCGAACTATATCATTATTCCTAGTTAGTAAATATATATATAAATGTAACAAATGATCGCAGGTGCACTAGTGTACTATATACAACAGCATTCCTTTCCCGCAATGCGTTCGTCTTTTTCAAAAGTAGGCAAAATCTTGCGGAGTGCAAAATTCAAATAAACTTGCGGGACATTATTTAAGTTACACTAGACACTATTATCTCGCTGCACGGCAGCAGCGGTGATTAAATTTCCCATCTTCGTTAACTTAGTGTACGATTATAGCTCATGTCCACTTTCTTATTGTTGTTGTTGAGCATTTTACATTCTACAATTTCCCCAGGCACTTGCAATGCTTAGTTACTTAATTGCATGCAACGACTGACTACCCTAAGGTTCGGACCAAATACGAAGAAGAAGAAAAAGCGAAAGGAGGTAAAATGCAATCACCGTCGCACTATTTACGTTTTCAAAGGGAGCACGTTGCACCTTAAGTATATAAATACCTGTTCTAATTTATATACTACATATATATAGTACGTAATAATATAGGTATGTCAATATATATGATACCAACTGCAACCCCTCAATGGCACATTGTCTTTATGTAAACAACTTCCTTAACTTTTCGTTAGTTAGATTTCCCGTTTAACCGCCAATGCTATAGATCTAAAACTACCAAATCTCCGTGTTTTCTTCACACTTGTTTTCGCAGAGCTCTTGTAATACTGGCGTAGCCGCAGCTTCTTGTAACTAAGTTCGCAAAATAAATTAATGCTGTCAGCAATTTTTTTCTCAATGTCGTAAGCGCTTCACAGAAAGCGCTTTAAGCGTCTTACCTTCGCTTTTCCCTTTCATACCGCCGTCGGCAGCACCGCAAATCTTTGGGCAGGATCTGAGAGATTTAATGCTGCTCCATCCTCTGTTTTATTCTGGTCATTTTCTTGCGAATTTTTTTGCTTTTCTTCTGTATTTGTATTCGCATTCTTTACACTGAGCGTACTTATCTTAAGTTTATTGCTTTTAATGTTATTTCATTCCGCTATTGTTTTATTTCTTTCCAATTTTCTATTAGGTGTCACTTGATTGTCGCGACACAAAGGAAAGCTTCGGCGCGGCAAGCAATGGAGTCGCACCTCGTCGGCTGGTGGAAGCGAATCAGGGTGAAAATGGTGTAAAAAGTAATCTCTAAAATATGTGGAACAATCGTTGTTCAAAAAAAAAAACAAAAAACTTTGGAATGCTTAGAACTTTTTAAACAGAAATTGTTCAATTAATTAATGAATTTAGTAATGTGAGCTCACAGCTTCGGGTGACTGAGTTCAGGTTAATGGAAATACTATAACAACACATATTTTTAGTTTTTAATATATGTCTTTCTTGAAAATTAATTACCTGCTGACTAATTAAATAGGAGAGATAATATGACAACGATCTCTAAATATCAGAAATCAACGGGCAAGAATAATCTCATTCGAACAGTTTGAAACGACTGTCCGTTTTGATGTCCAGAGCGTGGCACAAATTTTTAGAGGTTTCTGGTTTGTAGAAGATATTTCTACCTTTGTCAAGAGAAAACTAGACAATAGAAAAGATGTTTCCATCTCAGATCGTTAGTAAGTTTAAAACTGGTTAAAAACTCTGCTTAAAAATGTCGGCAAGTGCGAAATAAAAAACTAACCCTTATCTACTATATATAGTATAGACTTTCGGTTATTCAGTCAAAAATTATATGCACTGAGTAGGAAAAGGTGATGAAGGTATGGAAACAAACTCAAAAAAAAAAAGTTGAAAAAAAAATAAAAAATCTTTAAAGTGCCCTTTAAATTTCAGAAGTTTCTGTTTTCGCCAGCATTAAAATAAGCCGCTATATTTGTCTCAAACAAAGTGACATGTACGCATTCATTTTGTATTTAGAAAATAACGGCAATAACTTCGCAATAATGAAAACCGTAAAAGTGGCAACAAAGACCGCAAATTGTGGAATACCATACGAACCCACATAATTAAATATTCAATGCAAATTTATATTCATGTAAATATACTCACACATACATATACATGTGCAACATTTTCCAGGTATATTTGTAAATATCACGTAAATCTGAAATATAGCGCAGCGAACATCAAATAAATCAAAAATAACTTTAACAAAATCCGTAGCCATAAATCATATGGAACACACACATGTACTTATAAACGCATACACATATACTTATTTGAATGAAATTATTTTCTACAGAAATTCACTCAAACAAAACCGCATGTCCACTTTTCGTGGTGAATATTACTAATTATTGTAAATTGAAGGTTCTCCTTAGCAACGGAAATTCTAAGACCACTTTTCTCGGCTTCATTGTCAATAAGGAGATATTGAAATATTGATTTTAACCTATTCATATAAGCTATAGGATTTTTTGTTGCTTAAATTATCTCTACAAAGTGAAGGGTCCTTCTAATTTTCTATTTTCATCTAAGTTGTGAAAATCAAACCTCACTCAATCTCTTGGCAAGTACCATAATTAGGTATTTCATTATGTTATAAGTATTCAAATTGTCGGTAGTACAGTTTTTTTGAAATTTGTAATTTTTACATAATGTTAACATTGTATGGACCTTGAAAAGTGTATGAAATATATCTCGCCTTTATTGACTTAGCATTCCAACATTCCAGATCATATTGCAAAATAGATTTTTATTCCCTAGAATGAAAGACTACTATAGTTCTGAAATTATGAAACTGCTTTCCACTTACCAATATGACTTCGTACGAGTAGGAATTGTTAGAAACTAAAGCCCAAGAAGGTTTCAGGCAGTTCTATCTAGTAAAATAAATCGTAGTTTCGCTGATTATAGTGCATTGGCTCGAGAAATAACTTTTTAGTTGGTAGTTATTCTATTTCGTTGACGTGCTGTGGCACCAATTCCAATATAGTCGAATTGACGAATCTGCTGCCGGGTCAAACTTGCTTATCCTCTGCCTTCAGGCATCATCATCCACAAAGCAATTGTTTTTACCAGTGTTGCTTTAGATCTGATGAAATCGAATCGCAGATACTCTGAAGGCGAAGGTATTGCCCATCTTGATATTTGTTGATTCCATAATCACATATTATATATACTTATATACATATATATTTCGAAAAGCAGAAGTCAAAATAACTTGCAATTTATATTTGGTTAGCTTAGTAAATATTTTAAATTCCGCTATCATCAAAAAAATATAATAATGTAAAGCTTTGCTTAAGTACATATGTATATACGCATGTCAAATCAGTTACACATACATAAAATCGTGTCAAGCATTCTCTTTAGTATTTGCATTGATGTTTGGTTGTCTTGACCCCAAAAATATACATACATATACCCACCTATTATCTAATTCCCATATCTCCTATTGTCAAATTATTTGTAGGTATTCCACTTATATGGTATTCTTAGAGCAGAATATTCAAAGCCAAATACTATGGTTACTAAGCACCTTTCAGCTTTTGTATAAACTTTTTTTTGTCAAAATGATAAGGCAAACAATAAAGTCGCGCAAGCAAGAAATGTAAAATATCTCATTTGCAGAAGTTTAAAGAAGCAGAACAATTGGAAACTGTCAATATAAAACACCTATACAGTGTATATAAATGTTGTGAATGATTGATACATTGTGTTGTGTTTGAGGTATTACCGAGGTGGAAATATGTAAATACCTAAAAGAAATATTTACTTGAGTTATTTACAAGTAGAAAGTGAATTGAGATAATCATATTACCTTCGGAGTTCAATTTATAGCGCACAAACTTCCCTTAGGGAGAAGAGAAAAATAATAAAATGCCAAACATTTGTCAGTTTAAAGCGAAAGCTGTTAGAAATAAAAAAAATTCGTTAATTTGGTCACAGCTAAAGACATAAAAAACAGGTAAGATCTTCTCGTCGAAATGATTCGACTCATTGACCATTTGAGAAAATATGAACAGTTGATTAATAACGGCATTTGTTTCAATATATAAAAAAGCAATGTACTAATTAAATAGTTTTTCAACATCGCGCTTTTAAAACACTATTCCGAATATCTTTATGCAAACCTGTTTTTGCGCTTCATAAACCAAATTTACTTTCTAATTTCGAAAAAGTCTTATGACACCTATGAGAATTAATTTAAGATCTGCGAGTGAATCACTAACAAATTTCTAGACAGAGGTTTAAAATGAAAAACATAAATAACTTTCACAGATACCTTGAAATGTTTAAAGGATAATAGAAGGTAGAATCGTCTCTGTCAATAAGTGATATTAATTAATACTTCGATTGAATCATTGATCAGTTTAAATATACATATAAAAGCTTTAATCTATAAATTTGCCAGAATGTTATTTCTCATACAAAAGATTAACTTCTAAGCATCATCACAACAAATCAACCGTCTCGGGAAGTACTATAGGCGCGTTCTTTGCCATTATTTGAGACCCGTAATATGATCACACAAGTGTTTATTCTCTGCAAGAATAGTTACTAGATATTATATATCACGAAATCGGAACTATACCACGCTATGGATGCAATGCCTCAGCATATCACTTCTCCCTATGCTCTAATGGAAAATATATCTCAACCATATTTTAATGAAATTTTACTAACTGAACGTTCCTCGAGTACCAGCAAAGTCAATAAACACTTGCGAAATCAGTTAGTGCATAAAAGCAAATTACTTTCTCTTCACTTAGCGTTTGGCAAACAGCTCTTCGAGCAGCGTAGAGAGGTAATTGGGAAAATGTACCAAGCGAATTATATAAAAGAAAACTGCTTTGTGTAAATCAATTTGTTGCAAGCAAGCAAAAGACAGACAAGTCAGCCACTGTTATTATTTTCTTATTTGCATAATTTGAAGCGGGTGAAAAAATTACAAAGAGTTGCTAAGAATCGCTGAAAGAAGCATAAAAAATGCTGTAGAATATAATGTAAATAAGTAAAGGCAAACAGCAAAGACAGTAAAGGAAGTGAAACTCGAGAGTGCAGAGTGCAAAAATATACTCAAGCCAAGGAAGACACTTATGGAGACCGTATTTCCTTCCTTGACCGACGCGTTCGAACGCAGCACTACCGCGTTTATTGGTGGCCTCTTTTTGTATACATTCTCTCCACTGAAGTACGCTAAACACATTTATTATATAAGTCGCTTTCAGAACATTGTTGCAGCTACAACATGGTGCTAAACTGAAGAAGAAAGTTGATCGTTTTTATAATGCTTTTTGTCATATTTTACACATTACTTATGCTGTTGGTATTCGTACCTTTGTCTCTTGGCAAACTTTTAAGTTCCCTTTGCCATTTCTCTTTTTTCTACGCAAGTTTTTGCTCCTCACTTAAATTGCTCCATTTTGTTGTTGATTCTTACTTTGGCGTTGTTATCTGAGGAGTCTCCTTTATTCTTTATTACCCGCACAATATATCAAAAAAGTGCGCTTATATGTGTGTGCACTTGTACCCACTGTTTTTCGTGCTTTAAGCGTGTTGCTGCATGCAATTACGCTAATCTAATGCAATTAAATGCTTTCGCCTTCAACAGGCAATACGATGCTAATTAGCTGTTAATTGCAGCTACTAAGTATATAGTGATGCTTCCTCCTCCATGGCATTCGCTAGTCTCTTAGTGTCCGGAAGAATGTAGCACAAGTATTTCAGTCAGTGAAGAGAGGTATTTGCTTATCCATGCAGATAAGACATTTAAATTTCAATTTAATGAATTCACAATTTTTATTTAAAATGCTGTAACTTCACAATGGAGGGTATTTTTGGATGAAAGTGGTTTCGTGTAAGCGATATAATGCCGAAAATATAAACGATATATTTTAAAGAGCTTTTTCTGTAGTAAATGAGTCAAAGCCTACTTCTGGTAGATGTCTCAATGAAATATGCCCGTTGTGTTATTTCAAAAGTTCCAAAACTCAACTTTATGTCAGAAATGTAATAATTTCAATGCTCAGAGCTTAACCGCAAATCAGTGTGTTTCTCTTATTGAAATCACTCAAAATGAACGCTTGCTTAGAGATATGCAATTTCCTAGATGGCTGGATATCGAATCAGCTGTCAAATCAAACACATGTCAGTTGACATTTAGAAGAGCGATAGCTGTAAACCCAGCTGTCAGACTAAACATAAGCGTTTGACGTTTTCATGCGAATTCAGTATTTTTGGCATTCGCTCAAATCGGTGAAGCGGTAAATTTCTCGCACAATAGTCTTGTACATAAGTAAAGTTTCAATTTACGGAATGCGAGCAAAACTGAACAGGGTTTCAGTATTCCTTTGACTTTCTTTTGGAGAGAAAAAGTTATTGTTTGACGAAGATATTATTGTAACATACTATATGTTTCTTCAAACTGACTACAGAGCAAATGTTACCGTGAATGGAAAGTGGCATAGGCCAATGATTTTTGTTTTCGGTCTTTCACAGCAAACATCTATCGACTAAGTGCGGAATGGTTCCAGTCTAATGATGTAGCAAAAGATGAAGCTATTTTTTAATTGCACAAACCCAATGACCCAATCACATTAAGAAATTAATCTTCTATGTATATTATAATATGACTGAGGTGGGATAATTTTCGTTTTTAGGTTATTTTAAAACTCAGACAGAAATGATCCACGCCTGATGGTGGTCTATTTTGTGTACTAATAACTGTGATACCTACAATTTATTCTGCATGAAAACAGATGATGAAACTTTTATTTCGACTCTCTCGAGGGATTTCCGTTAAGCACAAGCTGCCTTTATACAAGAGTATCATCATCAGATCCTTCGTTTCAAAGCATCAAAGCTTTTATCGCCATTTTTCTGCATCGTCGTAGCATTATCGTAGCAATTACTCACGAAATATTGCTGCCACCGCGCAGACACACCAACACATACTAGGAGATCGTGCGTAAGGTTTACGTGTTTCCTTCTTTTCCGTCTTCTTTTGACGCGTTTCCGCCCATTTAGCAGCCGTCGGCAGTTTGCAATTGTTAATCCGCCATTGCTACAACCACAGTTGCTATCAGCGTTTTGTTTTGCACACGCGGTTATGCGCTCTCACGCGCTGCAGCTGTGTTTTCGCTACACTCCGGCGTCCTTGGCCGCCTAACTGATGCTGTAAGTTGTTTTCTCCTATAACTATGCTACTAGTATGCGTTTGTATTCCAAGCATTTCCTTAGCGGTTTCTCGAATATTTGTTGCTTAACTCGTTATTGTTTACCTACTTTTTACGTATACTATTTATTTTTAATTTTTCACAAAATTTGTTCAGCACATTCACTCAACTCTTTCGGAATTCACTCGACTGCAGAGGCAACCTGTGCAGCTGCGGTTGGGGGTGGCAAGTGCGCCTGCAGCTATTTTGCATTCGACCGCGCAGCGGATTACTAAGCGAGGCGCGCATAAAATTACGAGAGGTTGGAAAACAAAAACAAAGTGTAAGTAAATGAAATAAATTTGAATAAAGTGAAGCGCTGTTTTCCACTAGAAAAATGTGAGTCCCGCCCTATTACTTTTTGCACACTCTTTCGCCGCTTCTTTGCGATTATACTGATTTTTTCATTTATCATTTTCGTTTTCTCTGTCAGAGTATTTCTGCATTTTCTGCCGCCATACACTTCAACGCTGCTCGCACGCTTACACAGTTAATCCTCTAGGCACTACTAGAAGAAAGGCGGTAAACCAAAAGACTGCAAAGCAGCAGGTAAGCTTCCACTATCAACTTTGGTTTCAGTTCTTTTTTTGCTGATTTTTTTTTTCAAGAAAATTGCTTTGCCTTAAAGCCAAATAAAAAATGTTTGCTTGGGAGTAGCTAAACTTTTGCGGCGTTTCGCACGTCTTGAGTTTCCTGCGTTATCCTTGAAGCTGAACAAGTGGGACTTAGCGGCTCGCCAAAAAAAAAAAACAAAAACAAATATTAAGCACAGAGTCTACACAGTTGTTGTTGCCGGCTTTGCAATAGCTATATTAAAATTTCTCTGTTTCAAACTAAACTTGAGGCCACTCAACCCACAAAACTTGCATGCAGTTGTATGAGAAAGCAAATAAGCCAAACTAAGTTAAACTGTACTCTTCACCGCTGAACTCAATTCAACGTGCAACTAAGCGTTTTTTGTACTTCTGACATTGCACGGATTTACTCACGTCTCCTTTGTGCAGAGCTATTTTTGTTTTACTTCTTCTACATAGGAGCATATTTGATAAATGAACTCAGGTTCAACAGTTCTGCCGCCTGCAGTTTTTTTATACTTTCCCCTTGCCAATAAAGCGGAGAAATCAATTTGCCCGTCTGTAGTGGAATGGAAAATTAGCGGCGAATCAGTAACATAGCGTCGACCCAGGGCCATGCATTTTTCATCTCTGACAGAATTTCAGTTTTATTTAATTTTTCAATTTATATTTATTTTACAAACATTTTTCGCCGAAAATTGCTGAGAATGCCTTTGGGCAATTCATTGTTTTATTACATATATTTTTTCCAGAGAAGGAATTTATGTTAACAGTGTTTGTGGTTTTACTTGAAATGTACTCAGGAAGTTCTGTTACATAAAACAAATACTGAGAATGATTTCGAATTTTAACCTTTTCCGCTGCTTCTTGTAACGGGGTTTGATTTATATTTATAATTTCGATTGTTAATTCTTTTCAGTACCTTTCACAATGAGTGCTTATTTCTGAATATTGCATAGCCTCGAAAAAACGGAAAATAAATATAATATTTTTCTTTGCTTTTGTTAATTAAATAACTCTATGCTTAAGAACAATTATATTTTTTCTTCTTTTCACAAATCAAATTCACAAGACATTATTGAATGATGCGACTAAGAGTACCTCCAGAAATATCTGTTAGTTCTGTGCTGTTCAAGTAAATTATCGACTTTGGTGTCTTTGAATAATATGTAGCCAACTTTCAAGATATTCATTGCTTTCACTAAAGATATAGAGTTTTGAAATGTTTTTCATATATAAACTCACACATAGAAGTGGTACATACTCTCTTAAATCTGTTAATAAAATCATTTTATCAGCGCATCCTTTTTTATATAAGCAAAAACCCAGGAAATCGCGCTTTTCTGTTGGCTCCTACGTTCAGTTTTTCTTGTTTATATTTTAATTTAGTTCATTTAACACCACTTTTACTTGACTGTATTTTTTGCCAATGTCAACTGAGCTGCCAAGCGACCGCGCTCATTAGCTCTGCTCTGCCTTCATTCATCTTTGCCGCTATTTCCGCTCTTAAGTGTGTACAGTAGCTAATTATATCCAATAGGAGAATAATAACTATTAGTATGTATGTATATACATATATATCTTTATGTGTTTCCGGACATATGCCTCGCCTTTGCGTACTTATGGCTGCACATCTGCTTTGAATTAAGCACGTCATATCCTGTTCCACTGCCCTTGAAGCTTTGCAGAAAATGCATCATTTATGAGCGAGCAAAAAATGTGGAACTTCTTTGTTAAGAAGTATAAATAGTATAATAGCGCCGAGCGCAGGGATTTGCAGATAAATGTTGAAAATTAACCGCAAAAGTAGAATTTTCACATCATTCACGCTTCGAGAGCACTCATGAGCAATGCAAGGAGCTGTTAGTAGAGTGTGGCGTTGTTAAAAACACTTGAACACTCTACAATCTTGAGCGCATTAAGCGCATTTTTTAATTAAATTGCAATTTAATAACCATCATGGAGAGCGCCAAAATTGAGCAGCCACAAGATAAAGCACAAGTGCAGGGGAAAAATATCGTAAAGGAAAGAGAAAAGGCGTTGATGCTGAGTATAACGGCCGATTCACATACAAGTTTCCTTGCAATATTTGACAATTCGTGATTTAATAACCTAGCAAAGAAGGCCGAAGGTATGTCAAAGTGCTTCCATTTCTGCGAAGTGCAGAAAGATGAGTGTTACCTAATATTTTGTTCCGCTTTGGCGAACGAATTCATAGAAATGCATACTATATACCGAAATATTCCTTCAAAGCGAAGCGAAACTAAAGTTGCATGTGAATCAACTACAACTGTAATTAAGGATTTCTTGTCATGTTTTTATACTTCTGTATGAAATAAAATTTATTTTGCGTTAATTTAAATTGTATAACAGCTGTATTTGGTGCATTTATCTTTCATTCAGGTTTTAATGCTTCAAGTTTGCAGCTTTAAATCGTTTTATTGGTCTGTTTCATTTATTTTGTCACAAAAATTTAAACGTGGAATCTTTAAAATTTGGTTGTTGTTATGTGCAACTATGGCAATGTCCTTCTCTTTCATCAGGGATTTAGTCTTGAGACAGAATTTAAGTGGATTGCGGCAAAACTTTTAAAGGAGTGTTACCTAATTGTAACTAAGGAAACACGAGAAGGTTAAGCTTACTATATATAAGCTTAGAGACGCATATGTTCTATTACATAAGAAAATACAAGTAAAATAACTCCATGATGGTGGTTACAGCAATCGTTTTCTTTGTAACCCTCACTCTATAAGATTACTATAAGCTGTTTGTAATATCTGTAATAAAATTTAGAACAGAAATTTTTCCACATGGTTGTTCAGTTTCAAAAATGGTTGAAATTAATATATTAATTAATAAAGTGACTAACATAAATATATTTAACTTATAATTATTTGTTTTTAAGCCAAAAAAATCTGTCGGTAAGCGATGGAGGCACCTCAAAATATTTCAAACGATTTAAATTCGGAAAAGTTCCGAAAGTAGCGAATACTCGGCTTTACTCAAACTTGGCACTGTCTTTTTTATTTTCAGTATACTTTCGAGATTGGTTAAATTTCTTCAGTTTTTATTTCGTAACAGTACTGAGTCAACAACAGTTATGTTATGTTACTTATAAAAACAAAATGGCAACATTTTCCTCCCCCATTTCGACATTGCTTCGTGTTTCAAGACTGTTTTAACTGTTATTAATCTGAAATTCAAAGTCCGTACTTCGCTGAAGCCGTTTAACCAACGCACTGAATTGAGCACAACTTCTGAGTTAGTGCAATATTAATTTACCCTCTTAATCCGAGCGACTAACTATGATTATTCTATTAAAATTAAAGACTCTTGTGATTTCCTTGATTATCCCCCACGTCTTCCACAATATACCACTTGTGAAACAAGACAGTCATAAGTTGATAACAGATAGGTGATTCAACCGTTAACTGTACAAATTTTTCCGTAACCAAAGTGGAGTACAGTTGAACTCTCTGCTAAAATCTTCTTGGTAAATTTGTTAAGTAAGATCTGTGTACAGCAAAGTTTTCCACTCTATGTTCGTATTTTGCTCTCTATATTTGCCACTTCACTTGTTTATTCCCCCTTTCAGCATAGCACTATTCAAATTCAAATGGAGGGGACGTCACACTATGAAGTGTCACGTGCTACATGCCTCAAGCTAAAAGTCTCTGATTTTATTTTGGGGGATATAATGTTGCAAAAAAATTTTGCTTATACTTTTACCGTTGTTTAAGGTAAGCAGTTTGTTTGCTTACTTTAGTGTGAATTTGCATTTTCATAAAAAGTAAATTAGGAAGGGCTAATTTTTTCATATTGCTCGCAGACGTAAGCCAATTATAATATGGAATAATTTTCTGCTATATAATAAGAGGGTAGTCTTTTAACTAGCAAATTAAATAACAAAATTGGTGAAATTTTGACCCCATAAATTGAATTGGTATCCTCTATATTAAGGGACTTAAAAATGCTATAATTTTTCAGTTATATCAAATTTTTGGGCCCAAAAAAGTGTGACGCATAAAAAATTAGGCGATTTTTTTAAGAAAAAGTACGCCATTGAACATTTCGAACTTCTTTGTAGTAATAAAGTTTATTTTTAGCTATATTTTAGAATTTTTTTTTTTACAAAAATTTTGAAAAATAACGGAGTTATGGACTGTCTTCGGAGGGGCGGCAACTGTTGGCATGATTCCGGCCGAATGAGTAGCTGACACAAAAAAACTTGAAAAGTTTATTAAACTTAAAGACATTTCCTATATAAGGACCAACGATCCTTTTAAAAGTATCGAAAGTTAACAAAATGACGTAATTTTTAGAAACAAAATCGTTCTTTTAGGTAAACAATCGGGTGTTTTTCTTATGCCAAATTGAAACAACCAATCAAAAAAGGTCATTGAATGGTAAATATATTCAAAAATATTCAGTTTTATTTTGAAGTTGATCGGTCAATTTCTCGTTGAGTTATGATGTCAGCAATTTTGAAAAATTTTCGTTACGAGTAAAACGCGTTTAAAATTTCATTTATATAATATTTTGTTTGCACCTCCCAGCGGTCGCCCTTTAGAACGCTGCCATCCAAAAAATTTTTCAAGATACGACCTTCCCAATTTCACTGGATATTTATGGAAAATTTTAAGATATCGTAAAGCAAATAAAAAAAAATATTTTTTTTTTCAAGTTTTCACACTGGTATAGCCCCTTAAGCCAAAGCATGGTTCAAGTGAGGGTAAGAGTCAGCTTCGAAAAAGGGTAAAATTTTCATTATTGGTTTATTTAAAAAAAACTTATGCATTCGCTTTAAGGTTCAGTATTTGAAAATATAATATAATATATTATACCTTGCACAATAAAATCCAAATTCCCTACAGTAAGTTTTTATGACTTACTTAAAAAAGTACTAAAAAGTACATGAACAATTATTGTATCAAGCAACATTTGACAATAGTTCCTACAACGTAAGAAAAACAAAAAACTTAAAATTAATTTTTAGCTAAATTTACCTGCGAAAAGTAGCTTTGCTTGAAGTACAAGCATTACATATTCAAACCGCTCAACAGTGCTTCTCCATCGCGTCTTCAAAGTTTTTCACAAGAAAATGCTACGTACAGAAATAACACCAAATCCCTAAGCAGATAAGAACTCCCCTCCAGTAAATACGCTTATATCCCAAGACTTTGCGTTTTCCCTAGATTCCATGCACTTGCTTTCTCAAATTAGTGCAACAACCGCAAAGCATGCAAAATACCATATTCTCCTTTGTGCATATGCAACAAATGTGCATCCCACAGAGACTGTCTGTCTGCGTCAAATGCCGCGGTTGCGCGCATAGCTTAGCGAATTTTTTCAGCAGCAAATACAATTGCGATTACAGATAAGAGTATGTTAGTATATGTGACATGCAAATATATAAGCACATGAGCTTGTGTGGACTCCCAACAATTTCAGCAAATATACAAATATTTTTATGTGCACATCTATGTAACTAAGTAGCAGTAAAGCGACTTAAATATATTATATACATCATATATGTATACATATTTGTGCAACATATACAGAGATAAACATTCTCACATAAGGAAATCTGTCCGTAGTAGTATGATTGATGGTCCTACAAAGTGTTGACGAAAATAGCACAGCTTTGAGTGCGCGAATGCTGGAAGATTTGGGGTGCCTACACGGTGCTGATATTCTTTATTTTTATAGTGGAGTGGTATTTGGCATTAGGGAAAGTGCTGAACTATTAACTGCTTAGATGAGTGGCCGCTTGTAACGTCATCATAATATTGAGTTATTTATAAGTAAGGTGTCTCAAAAGTTCTGTGGATTAGCTCAAATGAGTGCTTTGTTCCACTAAAATTATAAAGTCTTCTTTGAAAAATTAGAATAATATTTTCTTTGATATCATCTTTATAAAACGCGTTACAAACCCTTACAATAGCTTAGATAGGTACTTCTTGATGTGGATCGAGTACGGCTGATAATATAGAATAGAGTAAGCAGCATCACACTTCCAAAACTTAAACCCCCCAAAAAACAAGGGGCCCCTTTAATTTTTTTTAACATACAAACCTTTTGGGAATAACATAATATTTTTTATATAGGAGCAAAATTTTCACGATTGACAAGATTACGTCCGTGATGCCAAACTACCACTAATTGTACCTCATATTCTCAAGATATCTTAAGAGGCTCGCCTAAATTTTGCTTTGGATACTATAGCGGTTGAAAAATCCACTTTTGCTGGTTTCAATCAAATCCACATATTTTTTAAGACATGGAGCACTTGAGTTCACTCATCTAACAATCTTCTCTCAATGGACCGAGCGACCGAAGGAAATTTAAAAAAAGGGAAAAAAAGTAATTGATAACTCAGAATTTACAGAATAAATACAGATATTCGATAAGATGAAGTTATAAGGAATCACGGTTGTAAAGAAGTGGTAATGGTTCATTTTAATTTACTGTAAAGTAATAAATAATTGCAAAATCTATATAATGCTTTACATAGACACAAATGTTAAAGATTAGATGACTTTGTAGCGATTTAAAAGTAATGGATTATAGAGTATTTGCATAACAAATTCATATGCACTGAAAAACAAGGGTGTACGTGAAAGTGTGCAGTTTCCTAAATGATTGTCAAATAGAGATGCTGACTTAGCATAAAAGTAAGGTATATTTGCAAAGAAGACTAAGATAAACATTTAAACACCTACGTATTTGAACAAAAACAAAAATTTTTGTTAAGCAGCTTGCAAATTTATAACTGTGTATGGAAACCCGGACGATGCTTTGGAATATTAAGGCGGGTTTGCAACATCGTTTTCAGATAAATACCTTTTCGAATTTTTATAATATTTTATGATATTGCAAAGACAACCATTTTCATTTGGCAAAATTTGAAAAATGAAGAAATACAGAAATATTAAAGAAAATGCCGTTAGGACAAAATTTTTGACAACCGTTGAAGATTTTTGAATTTAAGATGTCAAAATGTAAAATGAAGGGAACTTTTGCAGCGGTGCGACTTTGACGAAATATTTTTTTTCCAGAAATAGTCTAAATTTTTCAGTCAGTCTAAGCGATAGCTACAATTTATTTTTTTTTGAAACTATTGTTGTTTTTTTTTTCGTACAACAAACTGTTTAAGCTCTCTTTAAATTTCTGTCTCTATTTTAAAGCAAGAATTTCCATCACAATATCAGGATTTCGGTTTCGGTATTCAATGTCACAGGAATTATGCACAAACATATCAGTTTGAAGGCTTGTAATTTTAGTCCCACATATAAATATTTTCCTGCATACACAGACGTATGTACAATTACAATATGTATGCAGTTATATAGTGGTATATAAATTTCTGAATTTGCAAAATTCCTTGTTCTCAGGTAATTTGCAACAATGCTGTAAATAAAGCTGCCGGGTCATTGGTTTTAATAAAACGAATATATAAACTTTTATAAATACATATATTTATATATATATGTATGTAGGTATATGTATTTGAGGAAGCAGAATCTTACTCGGTGCTTGAAAGTGCTTTTCGTAAAGTAAATGTGTTGATAGCAATGCCTTGGCTTAGCAATTTGCGCTTGCAAATTATTCATTTTATTTGATTGAAGTAGGATGTAAGCGTGATAAACGGCCTTTTATTTCTGCATAAAATATCGCTTTGACTTGCATTTTGTGGTCAATGAAATTTTAATTAGACAGAATTGTCTTTATGCATCTTTCATAGTTCTTGGTAGTTCTGGACCAATGTGTCAAACTTTTAATGTCAATTTTGAGTAAACAAAATGCATCGTGCTTTATATTAAATTTATTTCAATTGTTTTATGGTTGAAACCATGTTTTTATTAGAAGAAGAGTGTGTCAGTGTTTAGAAAGTGTTGCCCCTGAAAATATGCTTCCCCTAATATATGAATAACTGTAAAAGTAAAACACAAACAGCTAGAGCGATATTATATATTACTTTCCATTTTTCATGATATAAAATATTGAAATTTATTATTTAAAACTCGCTCTATCAGTTTAACCAACAGCTTTTTGCTGGCGTCACTTATTCAGGGATTACATGTATATAATTGCACAAACTGTAATCTGCCATGCAACACTTTATCAATCAATATCGACTTTGTACAAAAATGCGTTATGAATTTATATAAATTGCACAATTGTGAAAATAAAAATATATGTAAAGCGTTACGCCTGATTAGCCGTTTGTAGTTGATAATCCATACATGTGAATATATACGCTTTGTGCAATTTCATTTTTCAGAGAAAAATAATCGATTTAATTGGAGATTTGCCATACCCAAAAACTTTTTAAGTTAGACGGATTTAACTTTTCAGAATAGAATATAGATACTATATTTTGCACCACTCGTCAAATTTTGTAGATGATAAATATCTTTTTTTTCTACTTATATTCCATATTTTTTAACGATATCGATAAGAACCAAAGGTTTTATCATAGACCAAAGGTTATATATCCTTTTTAATTACAGCTCCTTGTATACATATTCTCAACGAAATATTAAGCTTCCAAAGACCATCAAAAACTTCGATATATCAAATATTATCGCTGGAATACTGAACCAATTCGCGCTTAGAAGAACATATTGCAGCATTTAACACACTAACACCAATCATTGATGTGAAATTTTTCAAAAAATTTATTTATTCCTCTGACAGCTTAATACCTATGTATCAGTAACAAAATAAGCCCGACTTTAAACATAGCCATGTGATGTCACTGGGACACAGGCCTTTCAAATCGTTCGCTGAATATTTTATTTTATTTGTTTGCGCTTTTCATTTTACATTTTTGTTCTACATAGTTAGATGTTGTTGTATACCATTTGCTCCGCTATTATTTTAGATGAATTGGATTGAGTTTGCTCTTGATTTGCTCAATGGTATGCATAGCTCGGTGAGTCAATTTCGCTGGCGCACAGTAGGATTCAGTGTGGGCCATTTTATTCTAAACAACGATTTATTTTGTTTACCTTTGCATTGAGCATTGGAAAAAGTGTATCTGATATGAATAGGCATAGCAATCAGCCGTCGCTGCACAATTTCTGACATTTAGTTACAATAAAGTTGTGTTCAATAGAAATTCACTTTGTCGGTGAGCGTCGCTCAATTGCTGCTGTTAGAGACGGCTAAGCATTGCCGGCAATTGTTGATGGGCGCAACCGAGCAGAAAAAATCAATGGTGAATGCCAGATTGACTACATATTTCATGTTTGAATTGAACCGGTATCAAAGTATATTCAAAGTTGATACATAGAAAGATAGAATTCAGATAAATTGTTGCAACGGCTCGTTGCCGCACCACAGTTCATGTGCAACAAAGTTCCCATATGTTACGTACAGTTGCTGAGTTGTGGCAACCGAGGTAGAAAAATATCACAAATCAGCCAAAAATGTTGCGGAAGGCGGCACTCTGGCGTTGAAAGGGAAAAATTTCCATTTTTACTGCTGACTGATAGACGTCAGTTCAAATGTGGCAACTGCGGTGGTGGTGAGCTGGACTCTGTGGGTTTATTTGCAGGATGCTGGGAGGTTTGCAAAACTTTTAGCGTATTTGTACGACTGACTTATACTTGCGGCCAATGGAGTTGATTTTAATCTTCTTACAGCGATCATTTTTGTTTAGCCAGAATCACCAAATCAAAAATTGAAGTGTATATGCATCTTCTAAAGGGTGATTTTTTTGAGGTTAGGATTTTCATGCAGTAGTATTTGACAGATCACGTGGGATGTCAGACATGGTGTCAAAGAGAAAGATGCTCAGTATGCTTTGACATTTCATCATGAATAGACTTACTAACGAGCAACGCTTGCAAATCATTGAATTTTATTACCAAAATCAGTGTTCGGTTCGAAATGTGTTTCGCGTCCGTGTCCGATGAGCGATGAGGCTCATTTCTGGTTGAATGGCTACGTAAATAAGCAAAATTGCCGCATTTGGGGTGAAGAGCAACCAGAAACCGTTCAAGAACTGCCCATGCATCCCGAAAAATGCACTGTTTGGTGTGGTTTGTACGCTGGTGGAATCATTGGACCGTATTTTTTCAAAGATGCTGTTGGACGCAACGTTACGGTGAATGGCGATCGCTATCGTTCGATGCTAACAAACTTTTTGTTGCCAAAAATGGAAGAACTGAACTTGGTTGACATGTGGTTTCAACAAGATGGCGCTACATGCCACACAGCTCGCGATTCTATGGCCATTTTGAGGGAAAACTTCGGACAACAATTCATCTCAAGAAATGGACCCGTAAGTTGGCCACCAAGATCATGCGATTTAACGCCTTTAGACTATTTTTTGTGGGGCTACGTCAAGTCTAAAGTCTACAGAAATAAGCCAGCAACTATTCCAGCTTTGGAAGACAACATTTCCGAAGAAATTCGGGCTATTCCGGCCGAAATGCTCGAAAAAGTTGCCCAAAATTGGACTTTCCGAATGGACCACCTAAGACGCAGCCGCGGTCAACATTTAAATGAAATTATCTTCAAAAAGTAAATGTCATGAACCAATCTAACGTTTCAAATAAAGAACCGATGAGATTTTGCAAATTTTATGCGTTTTTTTTTTTTAAAAAGTTATCAAGCTCTTAAAAAATCACCCGTTACTTCTTTATTGCAGGCGGTAATGGCCTGCTATCTACATGTGTATAGAAGGAGGTATTTTGTGCTGAAATTTCGTCTTTTGCGGTAGTTTCTATGCTTTCTTTCAATCGCGATTAGTTCGCTTTGCAGTGTATGATAGGCGCTTGCTTAGGACGGTAAATAGAAGCAGAGAGAATATACAATTGACGTTTTCCAGTACACCTTGAAATGTGCTAAGCTTCTATTCTTGGTAGACATAAACGTTGGCGTTAAAAACAAGTGCTTATTCTAAGTGTTAAGCTTTATGTTGTTCGTCGTCTTCGATTAATAATGAAAATTTAGAGTACAGATTATTTATTTCTGCCATTATTGACTAATATTTCTAAAAAAAAATTCCCAGTACTTCCATTCTAATTTTTATATAACAAATACATGGAATAATATGTTCGTTATAAACAAGGTTGGGGTATTTTTACATATGTCTTTTGGTATAAAATCATAGCTTTAATATTTAATAACCGACTAAGCAAGTTTTCATTTATTTGGAAGGCTCAATTCACTACAATTCTGAATTATACAATGTGCAGAAATCGTAATAATTTATTTGTATTGTCAAACCAGTTATATTGTCGAACAGCATTAGTTAGCTTTTGCCATTTAAGCAAATACATTGGAGATACTGGAAATGACATTTCTAGTGAAGAACGTTAAGTTCAATGCAACCCTTAATATTTTAGACAAGGTGTGTTCCAAAGTAAACAAGACTTAAAAAAAACGGAAAAATGTTTCTTTTTTTGGCAAAATAAATTTATTTTATTCAAAAAGTCTCCTTTGGCTTCAATACAACTTTTTGCACGGTCCAAAAGCATGTCGAACGAGTCTTTTAGATCGTTGGCCGGTAAGGCTGCCAGTATGCCGGTGCAAGTCTTTAGAATGGCCTCTACGTCTGCATAACGCTTTCTTTTCATGGGCAAATGCATTTTTCCGAAAAGGACGAAGTTTCACGGTGTCTAAGCAGGAGAATACGGGGAGATGTTAATGGTTAAAATGTGATTTTTAGTCAAATAATCGTCCTTCGAATGTTGGATTCTGAGCAATTTTTGGTCGTCAGTCAATTTGTGCGGGCCCACATCTTTCGTAAGCCAAAATGTTCGGTCAACATGCAATAAATCGATGTTTAAAGATGCTCAATTCCATTTCTCCAATATTTCCAAACTTAAGGGGTTACTTGGGTTTACGGGTTTCAACAAATTGATTTTTTATTGTCTTATTTGAAGCCTACAACGAGAAGATTTGTCTAGAACTACTCAACCGATCTTCATGAAATTTTACACAGGTCACAATTCGTAAAGATTTCGATTGTGTTTTCGACTGAAACTATTTGAAAAAAAATTGTTACGAAATTTTTAATAAAATTTAAATTTTTTTGTAAAAGTGTCTGCCAATAATTCAATTTTCAGTTTTTTTTTCCTTCGTCCAAGTTCTAAGTTAAGGTTTTAAATATTATTCAATATTACTTTAAAATATTATTTTTAAAATTCAAAATCATGTTGGAACCATCACTATACCGTTCAGAATACTCAAAAATTATGAAAAGTGCCGGAAAATTTTGTGGGGTGAATTTAGGCGGTTATCTAGGAACTATTTGTTTTCACAGTTATTCGATATTTCGGTGGCGCCATAGCAAATGATGCACCCTGTTTTAATAGTTGTCTATAAGTGAGTAACCATCTTTCCCAAAATGTATTTTAACTATATACATATGTATTATATATACAAATATATACGCGTTGATGCTGCATGGTACAAGCAAAAACTGTGGCTATGTAAATCAGCAGCATGCAAATGGCAGGGCGCTCTGGAAATCGGTTATTTATTATTGAAACGTTCGGATAGTAAATAATTGATGTTAGCTGATTTCTATAGAGGGGAGTAATGTGGGTTTTACATTAAAGATAAAGGTGTACATAAGACATATATGTATCTATTCTTATGACAAAGCAGCAGTTATAAAAATACTATCGATGTAAAAGAATGGTATTTTAGTCTATGCAATTACAGTTGATACAAAAATGCATGAAAATAATTTTCCAAGTATTTGCTTTACATTTTGGTTTATATCTGAAAGTCAGATAATTATCAAAAGGCGGCTATATTATTTTTGAAGATTCAAGTTTCTCTAAGTTTTTGTCAGTGATTTTATATATTTAGCGGAGAAAGTAAAACAGACTGAATATTCAGCTAAATAATTATTGTTATAGTATTACTACCAATCATCCGCTCTGATAAGTTGTAGAGCAAACTCTGGAGCACTCCACAACACCAAGCTCCGAATTTATGAACTGACTATATAGCATATATTTTTATGCCCACACACGCACACCTGCGCAACTCACACGTACACAATATCAATGCCAAAGCATGAAAGCGGCACACGTCAATAAATTCAATTAAAGAACGAGGGGTGCTCATAGCGATCCAAACTCCTATGCGGCATGTCCTAAAAATAGCCGCCCGCTGTAATATGCGGCTGGCGCGCTGTTGCAGCTGCCACTTAAAGTGAGCTAAATGAAACTGAATGTTACAAAAAAAGAACGATTTCGCTTTGCTTTTGCAGAAAAACGCAAAACGCGCGAATATTCTCGTGTTTACGATGTAACCGCTTTGCAATGATTCTTTTTTCAGATTCGAGATTGTTTACGTATCGTTGCAAAAGCGGCAAAAACGAACGTTGACATCGCGGAGCGTGTAATGCGCATCTGGCATGCCACATCACTTTCGCTTGCGTGCGCGTGCCCAAAATTAGCAGCTCGTTTTGTAGGCAATCGCATACATGTCGCGCGCAGAGGCCGTAGGTGGTGCGCACGTTGCAACTACACAGTAAATCGTATGTTCAACGCCTAGCCACAGCAAGGCCTTAAATTTGATTTTATACTTTTGCAAAGCGCTCCATTGGGAAGCGCGGCCGTACAGATAGATGCAGTTAACTATTATTAGAATGCAAATAGCACACGAACCTATAGGAAAATCAGAAAAAAGGGAGTGCGATTCTTATTTTAATCTGGTCGATTATTTTATACTTCAAAATATTTAAGTTCAAGCCTAGTCCATTTTCTCCTAAAGCTCATAAAATGCTTGAAATATGGAAATAGGAAATATGGAAAGAATTTAGTTTTAGTTTTAAGCGTCGTAATTATATGTTTCCCCTCTTCAACGAATCTTCGAATGTGTTGGAGTTTTATTAGCACAGAACTCCGTTCTAATCCAGAATCCAGTACAGCGAATGTACTTGCATTTGCCAACCACCAACTTACTGTTAAAAATGAACTATTCCGTATCACTACTGTGTTTGAAATTTTCCTTCGGGTCATTTACTCATATACATATATGTATTTATTTATGTCACATATGTACTATTAGAAGACACACACTTGTGATGTGAGCACTTGAGGGCTAACAGATATTACCTTAAGCGAAAGTAAATTTAGGGGAGAGATTTAAAAATAGCCGATAAAAATAAAACAATATTTTTGTTGACTTTCCGTTTTCGGAATTAAAAATTGAATATTTCAACTCTGCATTCAATTGAGTCTAAGAAAACCAAACGACTTTCATTTTATCTAATTAAAAATTATTTCATTTTATTTCAGTGCATATCATTATCATTATAATTTAAATATTTTTCCACCACACTTGCACACTTGACCCTGCCAACGGTTTATGTGGGCAGACAACACCGAAGCTGTCTATACCGTTCTAATTAAAATGCCTGTCAATTCTTTAAAGCTGAAGTAAACATTCAAGACATACGCTTAATTTGGCATATAATTTCTTCTTCATTCTGCTTTACTGGCGTAGACACCGCTTACGCGATTATAATTTCTACATTTTCTATACTTACAGATATGACAGCGATTTGAGAGGCAAGCCGTCTCGGACTGTCAAATTTTGAATATCGAAAAATTTGTTTCTCTTAAATTATGCGAACGGCATAATATGAGTAAGACATACATAAATAGCTATAATTATCAAATATTACGGAAAGCTTCTAAAAAAATTTGGACTTCTGAGACTTAGATAATATTTTCTTGCATAAAACTGAAATTCGTGCGAGACTACGTTGTCAAAAAAACTCTGACGAAGAATAAATAAATAAAAAATGTACGAAAAAATATATTTTGATGAATTAAGCCTAAGTTATGTCATATATTACTTATTAATAGCTTAAACCTCACACTTTGATTCTGATAGCAAAAGTGACTAGCACGTATTTTATTTAACCTGTTGAACCTATTACACATATTTCACTGACAGTTATGAATTTTTTTAAACTCGCGCAGAATGTTCGTTATAACTACCTTTACGAATAATGGCGAAATTAAGCTATGGGTCTATACTTTGATTAAAAAACAATTACGCGACGTTTTTTAATAAGCTGGAAATAAACTATTGGAAGCTTTAATTTTTTCTAGACACCTATATCTCAGAATTTTAAACAAGAAAGGTATAAAACCTAAGTATAGTATAACTGAGCCAGAGCTTTTTGCTCATAATGGTTCTTCAGTGAGCGAAATAAGCTTTGAAAAAACTCGAAAAGACAAAACTTAGATACAAAGCTTTAAGTCTATAAAGCTTTAAGTTTCTAAACGCTTTTGAGTTAACATTATTTATACTTTTAAAAGCGCTTTGGACACTTTAAAAAGATTTATCGCCGGTCTAGGGGGTAAAAGCTTTAATATAAGCTTTTCTTTCGCAACATACGCTGCTGATAACAGTTTCATGTGTTTGCTGCACTTCCTGTAACAAAATTTCGAGCACATTTGGCGTGCAGATGCCGCTCTTGCTATCAGTGCTCAACGGCGTCAGTGCTTCCCAATATTTCAATGCGAATTAGTGGAGAAAATAGTGTGGATAACAACCGGCGCTTACCAAAGACATTTTATAAAAGAATTTTATTTGATTTGTATAAAGATTTACCGCTAGTGGGCGTTGATAAGAACTATCCGAACTACATACCATATATTCCTATTAATTTTGAGCGAGCACTAAATTTCGCGAGGCATGTTCAGTTTCTCTACCTTTCATTTGATTTAAAGACTTCCGAGAAATGTATTTTATATGAACAAAACCAGGGGCCGCTATATGAAGTTGACAGTTTTGGAGGCTCTGCAAAGTTTCTATGAAGTTTTAGCCTTATATTAGGAATAAACAGCATAAGCCTAAATTACTAAATTTTCCATTTTTTATTTGTTAACATGGATACAAAGCTATAAGTTACAGTCATCAATGCCCAAGATAAACTAAAAGCTCATGAAAAAACTTGACAAGATATAAAAGGCCCTCGGAGAGCTATTACTCATATCGACAATACATAAAACCGTTGAATTTCTTAAGAAATATAAAACATAAAGCGACATAAAAAGTTAACCACAACTTCTCATTAGCGCCTTCTCAAAAGCTGCTTATTCATTCCTGTTTCAATCGCTGCCGGTCAACTGGCTATTTCCTAACTATTGCCTGCATATACATATACAATGCTATTCGACTTATAATCGTTCCACATTTGATAGCAGTAAATTTTGAGAGTGACCAAAATGCTCCCGGCAAAATTACAGCTGCGGAAAAGCCAGCGCCAAAAGCTGGCTGTGGTGGTGGCGACGAAATTGAGTGATCAAAATTAATGAAGCACACATTTATGCGGTGGACAAATTACATGTATGCTCATGCACAAACACACAATACATACTCGTATATGTGTGCGATTTATACGAAATGAGCATACAAACTCAATTGATTTCATATGCACACATACAAAGGCGAGCATACTTATAATTTCATGCAAGTGTTGGTGTGGAGCACAAATGCGAATTCAGAAATGTGTCGATGCCATGACTGGCTCCGAAAGTCATTAAAAATTCACAAAACAAACGAAACGCATGAACTTCGCAATGAGCGCGCCACCTAGTGCACATACACACACATATACATACATATACATTTATGCTCATATATCCTCGCATTAAGAGGTAGGTGGGGTAATCTGGGTTATTTTTTTGACATTTTTTTCAGAGAAATTTTTATTCTACAATAGAACTTTTTCACATATCATGAGGTATATCGTAGAGTGTATAAACAAACTTTTTCGGAATATTTTGATGACATCTGTCGGAGAGAAGGCTGGGTCATAAAGAATTATGAATCTGGTAGGGATGATAGCCAGGCGTTTTGGGAACATTTAAAAAAAATTAAGCAAGTCGGTTGAGTAGTTGATCGAAATCATGTCCGCCGGTTAAGAAAAATGTGTTTTGAGAAAAACGCGTTTAAAGTTTGAGTTGTGCACTCCGAACGTCGAGCAGTATTATTATTTTTGGGCCTTTTTCGAAACCTTCCAAAGCTAAAGTGAGTTTCTATATTAATTTTAAGGATATAAGGGAAGAGAAAGTGCCAAAAAAAATTTTGTTTTTAAGATTACCCTACTGACCCCTTAATAATAACGTCGGCTAGTATGAACTTTATAGGATTGAACTCTGCATTTTGTATTTCCTGTCATGATTTGTATGTACGTATGAGTGTGCTGTGATATCTGAAAACGGTATATTAGTGCTTTCCGTAATTTTTCAAAACCGACTTTGGCAGCTTATACACTCACTAAATTGCGCGTAGATGAATGCGTGTTTGTTTGCATTGCGTTTGCATCAACAATTACTTTTTGTTTCAGGTTATTTGCATTTCCAAACACACACAAACATACACAACATAAATACACGCACTTCCTTCTCACTCTTCTTTGCGTGCCTCTCTGTTGCAGTCTAATGAATATTATCTGAGATCATCATGCGCAATGATACGCTATTAGCCGCAACAAACAGCCAAACATTCAGAAGCTGCGGAAAGCCTGCTTTTAGGCGCTCAATACATTACGTTCGAGTGATTTCCAATAATGGCAGACATCAAATGAATGCCCACAACAACAAAGGCAAACGCATTCGCAATTCAAACTAGTGACACACATATGAAGTAGTGAATACCGTTGTACGCGGAGCTTAAGGCTTGCGGCATTTGGCCTTAAACTGAACTAGTTACTTGGAAATTGATTGAAGTTTTACTTAGCAGTTTCGTGCAAATAAAGCAATGTAAAAATATTTATTTTCATTTGGTTAATATTTGATAACTTAGAGACCTTCATATAACCTAGAATTAGACCACTTCATTTCAATTGAAATGCAAAACACTAGACACCGAAGGCTTTTGAAAATAAAAGAGTGTTATAATAACGCTTGACTAACTACGGAATATGAAGAATAATAAAAAAGAGCTAGCTAGTGAAAAGTAAAAAGGTATTTTCAACAAAATTTGAAAAAATTACCCGATATATATGATACATATATATAAGTATAAACGATTTGTGTGCCTTCAAAGATATAAAGGGTTTTTTTAGAAGTTATAGCTTTGACGAAAAGATTACATTATTGCAAAGGCAAGGGTTTACTACTATGCTTAAAATTATTTCGGGCTGGTTCCAATAACACCTAAATATTCTAAAATTGTCCACTAATGTTAAATCTCAAGTTTTTGAAAGCCATCCCAGGCCAACGATGCCAGAGAATGTGCTCACCAAAAATTTCAATAAAATGATGGTTTCGATAGATGTATGGTCCATCCCAAATGTCGTCCCCATCAACATTCTCAAATTCAAGAAACAGTCATTAATGCCGTCGTTGCTCATTATATGCCGCATTAAGGCTGGCTTTATTTTTTTAGAAGTATGGACCAATGATTCCCTTTGACCATAGAGCACACCAAACATTAAATTTTTGAGGATGTTGCGACGTCACAACTTTGGCTTGTGGATTACCATAGTTCTGAATGCGTCAATTTTGTATATTAACGCGCCAGATCAACCAAAAGTAAGTTTCATCGTTGAAGAACTGTTTCTTGTAAAAATTGCCATAGGTAGCCATCCCGTTTTGGGCCCACTCATGAAGCTTGTGACGTCACCATCCGACGGTCATTTGCCTTTGAATCTTCCACGAGTTGATGCTCTGCTTCACAGCAGCAAATAGCCTGTCCATTAGAGTAAACGTGGTGCGAAACCGATCCACGTTGTTCGAACTACCGGCTCTGATGGTCGGTTATCTCGACCGAATGGACGCAGAGTACGAACAATTAATAAATTTGGTAATAAATTTGAACGATTCGCAAGCGTTGTTCCTAGAATATAAATCAGGACACAGCTGTCAAAAGAAATAGCCGTCTACTTATAAAACTAGAAAATTTATTGATTTATGGAATATTCATATAAAACTTTGTCTGCATGCATAACTACGTACATTTATTATCAGTGATAATTTAAAACTTAAAATCACAGAAAACTTATTGTATTTTGCAGCCAAAAAGCAGGAATAATTGCTCAAGTTTCTCTATTTGGTAGAAGAGAATTGGACTTACTATAACTATTACTCCAAACAAGAAATATTTCTATGTTGGCTTAAAGTGGGATAGAGGTGTGTAGTTTTAAGAAGGCACAGACCAGTTATGTTTTAAACACAAGTATATTAGAATGAATTTGGTAGTTCAGCTTTCGGATCGTACTTGTATTACATGCGTTTGCAGCACAAGAATCATTTTACCTTTCCTCTATAATAATAAACAAAAAAAAAATAATAATAACTTTTCATTTCCCCTCTATGGTTTCCGTTATTATATCCTTCTCCTTTTATTACACATCTTACTCCTCAAAATAATGGGATATAATAAGTCCTTGCAATCAAACTGCACAAGAGAAATATCCCTAAAATAGAGAGTAAAATGTTGCAACGCGTGCGTCGTCGCCAACAGGCTCACCACATTTCGCGGCAGGAAAACGGTGTCGCTGCTAACAGTTGGTGCAAACACGACTCGTGGACCGCAGTTGCAAATACGAGTTCAACCTTCCGAGCTCTCGGCAATTTCAATGGACTGCCGTCAGTTGATGTTCAATATTTGTGTTGTTTGGTATGGATGTACAAATACCGACGGCGGTACGCGTAGCGCAACGACGGCGCATAGTAATTTCTTGTGATTTAAGCGAAATAACGGTTTATCGCAAATAAATCTACATGTGATTTGCAATTTAAAGTGTAATTTGTATTGTGCGCATAAAAAAATGTTATAATCTGCTAATAAGTTGTCAAAAGTGTTTGATCTGCATTAAACTAAAAGTGCTAAAATCTAAGTAAAAGCCGAATCCAAATAGTTTTAAGGCAATTAAGCTGAGCTAAGATTACATGAAATGTCCAGCAGTTCGAAAATGTGTTTGTGAATGCGCAACGTTGAAACGAGCAGTGAAGCTGTGTGGCGTTAATTGCTTTTGTCAGTTGTGAACTACCGAATTGTTGTTGTCTATACCATATATAATTCACCATTCAGTTTGACAGTTTGCATTGCAGCAACAACTATATAATAACAGTAGTTGCTAAAATTTCATGCTGTCAGCAATTTAAATGTGTCGCATTTGTGCAATTCTGTGGAACTCAAATGCAGGCATAGCATCGGCAATTGTTCTGCATACAGACCTACAGTGCGTATGAGTGCTCAGCAGTTGCGTGCATTTTGGTCAGCTACAGTAACATAGAAATCAATTAGGCTTGTATGAGTGTGTGTGCTATTGTCGCTACGAAAGGCCGAAGCAGCTGTAAGAGTTCAGTGTTGAGATGTAAGAGATGTTGTGTCCAAGGTAGGAAGAGCTCTCCAATTAAAGCGTGAACGTGTGTACTTGCGTGCTTCCGTTTTGGCCTGTACAAGGCGCCGCTATGTCGTCCTTGCATTGTCACACGTAAGCTGGCAACTGTCTGAAAGGCTAAGTTTATGTCGCAGAAGTTATTTGTGTCGGTTTTAGTGTAGTTCGGTCGGTTTGCCGGTGGCGCTGTCGTACACTTAGTTACTATTGGTCTTTATATGTATACATATATATATGTATATATGTTCATAGTGTTTGTGTGCGTGTAATCAACGTTTCCTCTAGCTAACAGCGTTATCTGTGTCACTTAGCAGTTAAAGTGCATGAACACGTTCTTTCGCAGCGCCGTAACAAAATCAACCGGGATTACAACAATACGAAACGTTGAACGCATACATTGGTCCAGTGCGTGTGCAGCAATAAGTAATGCAAAGTCTGCTGCCCTTGTAACATGTGCAAATGAAAGGCGCGGCAGCCTCAAAAATAGTAAAAATCTTCCGAAAAACTCAACTTAAGGAGGTTTATTGTGAAAATTGTCGCAGTTATGTACCTTTTTCTGATATTTGGCATTGGCATTGACAGATGTTTGCTGCCATAAGTTACGTGCACTGCATACTCAACGCGCTTCCACAACAAAACCAAAAGTGGGAAATGTGAAAATGTGTGAAAGTGGAATGAAAGAGCTGTTGGTATGTGTAGTAAAAGAAAGGCCAGCAAATCAAAAATATAAAATTTGAAGAAAAAAATTGTAAAACGCAAAAGCTCAGCAAATTAAAGCTGACACAAACGCCCTTTGCCCAGCTGCAGTTTCAAGTGCGAGAACATAAACCTCTGGCACCTGCTAATGTTGGCGCTGAAAACGTGGCGAGAATCAGTGAGGCGTAATTTCATTAAATTTAATACAAGTGGAAAGGAAGTAAAGCAAATTGACAACAAGCGAGTTCTGCAGAAATAAATGTAGCGGCCGCAGAGAAAATGCCTCGCTGGCCATAATTGAAAATGAAATTGAAATACATTTTAAATAAAAACGCGAAATTCTATTGAAATTCTGAAGTAGACAGCCATTTGAAAATCAAACAGGTAAAGACATGCCAAGACGCTTTGTAAATTTTGAAATATAATCACATCTTCAGATATAATATCTAGAATTTTACATTCAATAAAAGATATTCACCAATAAGAAATACCGGAGAAAGGTATTCTATTTAATTCATCGACTTCATAATTATATCCTGAACATGGTATGTTGTGTTGCTTTGAAATTAGTAAGACCATGAAGGAAGCGCAGGCAACCTTAAGGGGTCTGTAGGGTAATCTGGCCTGTTGTTTTACATTTTTTATAGAAATTTTTATTCTAAAATAGAACTTTTTTCACATATCATGAGGTATATCGTGGAGTGTATAAAAAAATTTTTTCGGAGTTTTTTGATGACATCTGTCGGAGAAATGGCTGGGTGAATGAGATGAGTTTTTTCACTGGCAGACGAGTTCTCATCTTTGGATCATCTGAAACCCAAAAACCCAATTTATTCTTAAAAAGGACGTGAATGGTTATCGTCCCTACTAGAATCATGAAAAAGTGTTGATAAATAAAAAAGTAATTATCGTTTTTCTTTTTTAATTTTTCCCCATGTTTTTTTCTATAAATTTTGTCGTAACACTGTCAACAAATTATAAAAAAAATATGAATCTAGTAGGGACGATAGCTAGGCGTTTTTTGAACATAAAAAAAAAACAAGTTAGGAAGGGCTCAGTTCGGGTGTCACCGAACATTTTATGCTCTCGCATGATAAAGTGATAATCGAGATTTCATTATCCGTCATTTACATATTATTTTATTTTCTGTAAAATTAATTAGATTAGATCAATTTGTGCCCTTTGAGTATTGAATTGTATTTTCATTTATATGCATGTATGATACAGAGAAGGCCTCAAATGGAATTCAAAACAGCGTTATATTGGAAGAAGGCGTGGTTGTGAACCGATTTCACCCATATTTCGTACATGTCATTAGGGTGTTAAGAAAATATTTTATACCGAATTTCATTAAAATCGGTAGAGTAGTTCCTGAGATATAGTTTTTGGACCATAAATGTGCGACGCCACGCAAATTTTCAATTTTAAAAAAAAGCCTGGATGCAGCTTCCTTCTGCCATTTCTTTAGTCGGTTAACGCACTTTTAGTGATTTTCAACATAACCTTTGTATGGGAGGTGGGCGTGGTTATTATCCGATTTCTTCCATTTTCGAATTGTATATGGAAATGCCTGAAGGAAACGATTCTGTAGAGTTTGGTTGACGTGGATATAGTAGTTTCCGAGATATGTACAAAAAACTTAGAAGGGGGCGGGGTCTCGCCCACTTTTCCAAAAAAATTACGTCCAAATATGCCCCTCCTTAATGCGATCCTCCGTGCCAAATTTCACTTGAATATCTTTATTTATGGCTTAGTTATGACACTTTATAGGTTTTCGGTTTTCGCTGTTTTGTGGGCGTGGCATTGGGCCGATTTTGCCCATTTTCGAACTTAACCTTCTTATGGAGCCAAGAAATACATGTACCAAGTTTCATCATGATATCTCAATTTTTACTCAAGTTACACCTTGCACGGACGGACGAACAGACGGACAGACAGACATCCGCATTTCAACTCTACTCGTCTCCCTTATCACTTTGGTATATATAACCCTATATCTGGCTCTTTAAGTTTTAGGACTTACAAACAACCGATATGTGAACAAAACTATAATACTCTCCTCAGCAACTTTGTTGCGAGAGTATAAATATAAAGCAATCCGGTTGAGTAGTTCGACCGAAATCATGTCCGCCAGCTTAAAGAAGTGTGTTTTGAGAAAAACGCGTTGGTGGTGGAGAGGTGCGGTACTCCGAGCGCTCCAGACGTCGAGTGGTATTATTATTTTTTCGAAACCGTCCAATGGTAAAGTGGGTTTCTACATTAATTCTAAGGATATAAGGGAACAGAAAATGCAAAAAAAAAAAACAAATTGAAAAAAGATTACCCTACTGACCCCTTGAATATTATAAATAAATACATTCATGACAAATAAAAATTATTTGTTTTTTTGTTTATTTATTGGGTGTATAATAGTCAAATAAATTGTTAAAATTACATGTAAACAAAAGGCAATTTTGATCTAAAACAAAAACTTTAAAAAGCTTATTAATATGAAGGAAAGTCGCCATCGCGCTATGGAAGCTTTTTTTTCGAAATTTGACAAATTGGCTGCGGTTTAAACAAGTTTGAACAAAAAGTATCAATTTTGGCCCTCTTTTCGACAGTTTTTCGTAGGAAAAAAGAAGATTTCAAAAGAAGCTTCCAGCTACAAAGTCACGCTGTAAAAATGTTGTATCTACTCTACTATCTCTCCACTCTGTTCCCTTTCTACAAAAAGAGCTGTAGCAATCGTAACAATTTGAATTTCGATTTCAAAATTTGAGAGAATGTTTATTATAAAGTATACGAGTCCGTTAATGCAACAAAAAAGTTGAAGAATTGTACACTGAGACGATCCCTTAAACAAAAACGATTGTTTCAGAAATTTTTTACGAAATTAAGATCAAGGTTTGTTTATATACCACTGCTTTCAGATAATAAAATGTAGTTTGCCATTTATCCGGTTTTTCAGACAAGTGAATGATTCCAAGACTTTCAAGTTACTAAGTCATTCAAATTAACTCAAACGTGTTATAACGACCTTGTTGTGTACCGAGGATTATATGGTACGTGTTATGTGAACTTATAGTATGTCTCCTATCAGGTCCGGTTGTATTAATCTAATCTGAATATAGGATTAGCAAACCGCAAACGTTTGGAGTGGGCAATTATTTCGAAAGAATTGATAAAATACCACATATGGAAGGTCGAATTGAAGTCATACATATAATGGACCACTTCTTCTGCCTTTGCATGTTTAAGCTCCATATAAATGCCGTATTTTGACTCAAGTTGCTCTGAAATGTGCTTAAGAGCTATCGTTTCGAAACAAGGATAAAATATGGAACCAGAACAATTCATTTCGATTTTATCATTATTTTTTATTTTCACTTTTTAGTTTATTTATTTTAGTGGAATGAAAAAGTAAATTTTTTAAGGATAAGGAACTTTGAAGGAAAAATTTTTAATAAAGGTTAATATATTGTCGTTTAAGCAAAATAAAATTTAAGGAAAGAACATTTCGCATTCATTATTGAGAACTATCTATATTTAGTCGCAATTTGGAAAATTTCAAGGCAAGGTTTAACAGATTTCTATAACTAATCTATGAATATTATTCTTACAGCCTACAATATTTTACATTTTTTTCGGTTAAAGCTTAAGTTCTTACAATCATTTAACGTAGTAGAAAAGTATTTAATCTTTATTGCAACAACTTTGCATATTTATTTAATAATTATTTATTTCTTAAAAATATGTTCGGTTAAGTGCTATTACAATATTACTAGTGCATGCTAATGCTAAAGGATAAATTGTCTTATATGTGTGTATGCACTCATTTAATAAATATTTCTTTTTAACACAAGGAAGGCAGCGCATTTAAGTAATCACTTACTTCATTATTATCTGTTGATAAAAGTGAAGTTGTCTCTCCTTCATAAACTTAGGAGAAAATTGCCAGTCACTTAATAACCCACATATGTATGTATGTGTGCATGCGGTGGAATCAGCGAGGCGGAGCAGCAGTTGTGCGTGGACAATTGCTAATTACAGCTTAAACCAGACATTTATGCTTTCTCATGCTCGAGCATTTAAGGCTCAGATAAACTTTATGCGCTTATATCTTACATACGTACAAAGTATGCTTGTTTACCACACAGAGTGTGTTCCAAGTAATATGTGTGCTTTATTTACTCCTTCAAAAGACAACAGTAACATAGCCTAGCTTAAAGCGCCAAAGAAACTGCTTCTCTTTAAAATTTTGAAATTACATGAAATTACAAGCGCTTGATTTCGATGGGTCACTTCGGCAGATATATGCTATAGTAGTCATATATGAACTATTCATTCGAAGATTCTAGCGCTGTCCTGAAAAACAAAATAACTTTCGTAAAGTTATAAAATAAAAAAAAATCTATACAAGGGTCTCATTTTGAGAGGCCAATTTCGATGACAGCTATACGGTATCGTGCTTTCGACAAGTGATCAACATCTTAGTAAGAAAAGGACGTATGTACATATGTAAAATTTGAGATCGGCATCTCGAGAAGTGAAGAACTAGTTTATGTGTATACCGGCAGACACACATGGATAAGTCGACTCATTTTGTCACGCTGATCATTTAGGTATCTATTTTATATGGTCTCCCATGTTTTTTTCTCGGTGTTGAACGCTTCATGGCAAACATAACCTTGTTAAGGTTAAAAGAAGTATGAATTATAGATCTAAATATTGATGTATTACAGTAGTAAGCGTTCTCTGATCAGCATTTTGACAAGTTTTAATTTGCCTATGCAAATTTTAAACTTGAGAAAGTAGAGTTGTAAACCAGTTTTGTTAAATGCCAGAAATTAATAAATATACATGCATTTATATAATTGTAGTACTTGCATAAAAAAGATATTGGTCAACTTAGTACAAATCAATAATTATAATTAAAAGGCTTAGCAAAATGGATATTTCCGTCATTGGAAATGTAGCTATTGCTATATTTAATTTTAATTAAAGTATTAATATTTCTCTGAAATCTCTCAGTTACTCATACGCCACGGACCCTGAGGCAGCAAGCATTGTTTTCATTGCAAAAACGGTACATAATCTCTATCTATCTCTGTTTACTTATAAACCTACATATTTTTAGTTTCATAATTTTCTAAATGACCTGAATTTAGGAACACGATACATCATTGATGTGAACAACCTATCAGACAATCACTCAAGCGTATGCCACTGGTGGTTCAACTTTCACAATAATTTTCTATTGCATTGGTTGATTTTAATTTTGTTATTTTTATTTTCAAGAATCGAGTATGTGTGCTATTGCTGTCGAGTAAGGTACAATGATGACTCTATATTAGGGTACGATGATAACTCTCTATTCCATAAAACCATTTTTCCTTATTTAAATAAAACACCTTACAGACAATTAGTGTATTAAGCATAAAGCTTGTTGTTAGTTTATGCACGCATACATTTGAAATTTTATTATACTTGTCAAGCGGGAACTTTTCTTTATACAGAAACACATGTAAGCAAATAAATACAAATTTAGTGCTCTGCTTTCGAAATATAATTTCTCAGTACCATAACGCAGTTGAAGACTACTTCAAATTGCTTTGCATAACAATTGCTTTCAGCCGGAGGAAGACTCTTTGAATATATAATAATTCAAATATGCAAATATTTTAAGAGTAGCTACCTGAATATGCATGCACTATTCCGGATATGAACATAGATATACTTGTGTAGAATCGTATGAGAGAATATGTGATTTTATTTTGGCATTTGCGTCTATGAAATAAGCAATAAAACCAGCGTTTAGATTTTTAAAAGCAATGGAATTGAAAAAAATTATGTGAATGGAATTTTCATATTAATCTGTATAAGAATTTCGAATAAATTTAAATATTTATTTGAATAATAGACTCATAAATATATAAAATATTTGAATTTATTAGAATTAAACTTCACTCATATATGTAAAACTTTATAACGGGTGATTTTTTTGAGGTTAGGATTTTCATGCAGTAGTATTTGACAGATCACGTGGGATGTCAGACATGGTGTCAAAGAGAAAGATGCTCAGTATGCTTTGACATTTCATCATGAATAGACTTACTAACGAGCAACGCTTGCAAATCATTGAATTTTATTACCAAAATCAGTGTTCGGTTCGAAATGTGTTTCGCGTCCGTGTCCGATGAGCGATGAGGCTCATTTCTGGTTGAATGGCTACGTAAATAAGCAAAATTGCCGCATTTGGGGTGAAGAGCAACCAGAAGCCGTTCAAGAACTGCCCATGCATCCCGAAAAATGCACTGTTTGGTGTGGTTTGTACGCTGGTGGAATCATTGGACCGTATTTTTTCAAAGATGCTGTTGGACGCAACGTTACGGTGAATGGCGATCGCTATCGTTCGATGCTAACAAACTTTTTGTTGCCAAAAATGGAAGAACTGAACTTGGTTGACATGTGGTTTCAACAAGATGGCGCTACATGCCACACAGCTCGCGATTCTATGGCCATTTTGAGGGAAAACTTCGGACAACAATTCATCTCAAGAAATGGACCCGTAAGTTGGCCACCAAGATCATGCGATTTAACGCCTTTAGACTATTTTTTGTGGGGCTACGTCAAGTCTAAAGTCTACAGAAATAAGCCAGCAACTATTCCAGCTTTGGAAGACAACATTTCCGAAGAAATTCGGGCTATTCCGGCCGAAATGCTCGAAAAAGTTGCCCAAAATTGGACTTTCCGAATGGACCACCTAAGACGCAGCCGCGGTCAACATTTAAATGAAATTATCTTCAAAAAGTAAATGTCATGAACCAATCTAACGTTTCAAATAAAGAACCGATGAGATTTTGCAAATTTTATGCGTTTTTTTTTTTAAAAAAGTTATCAAGCTCTTAAAAAATCACCCGTTATAACAGTATTGTAAAGAGGAAAATAGTTGCTGCAGGAATATAAAATTTATAAACATTCAATGTAACTTTTTTCTTGTCTTCATATATTTTATGTATTTATTGTAGATGCACTTTATTACTTTATGCAAAGACGACTTTCGAGAATGACTATCTGCATGCGTTGCGCACTTTATTTTGTTGCCGAAGAAGAACATTTTTTTCTCTCAACATTTTTTGTCATTTTTCTTTCATTTTTTCATTTCACCAATGGCAAATGTCGGTTATTGAGGGTTTCGTACGGAGAAATAAGCACACATTCCTTTTATTTATCTTTCTTTCATTGAAGCATCAGACAAATAAAACTTTATTATTTATGTGCGCCATTTGTATGCTGCAATTAAGCTTGACAGTCGGTGTTTAATAAAACTACGTGGCAACGCGAAGACAATTCACAGGTACTTAAAGAAAGCCAATCAAATTTGTATTCTTACTAAGTGTAGGAGCAAATTGCTGAAGTTTGGCAAACTTTCATTTATTAAGATGAAATATGATGAGAAAAGCGAAACCGTGGAGCTGCTGACGAAGAGGTCAAATAAAGCAAGAATAATAACAACAATTAGTTGTACATTCATGAGAAGAGATTACACCGAACCGAACAATTAATACATATGAAAGTTGTTAGGCTGGTAAGTACGCTTAACAGCACGGCTCAGAATTAAAGCGACAAGTAAATCGCCATTGTAGACCGAGATAATAGCACAGTGGACTATTAATCAAAAGCCACATGTCCATTGTGGGGCAGAACAGAGCACAAATCTACAATGAGAGCACTTCAAAATACACAATGTTATTTGCAAATATGTGTACGTATGCATAATACATACACATGCATGTATAGTCATATACATATGAGTGCTATTGAGCCATTCGACCGAGACTGTGGCCTGGTTTTGATGTTTCGAGTGTGATGCGAAAAAATCGTCTAGCATTCATAATCAACGCAAACTACACTCGAATGTACGCAGACATGTATAACGTGTATGTGTATGCGTTGCGGTGCACATTTGCACATATAAGCGCCGGATAATTAATCACGGCGAATGGGAGTGAAAGTTAAGCGAAAATAAAGAGAACGAATGAAAAGAAAATGAAGCGAAAAATTTGTGTGCGGCTAACAAGCAATGAGAATAACTATGTGAGTAAAGCAACAACAATTATAAATAAATGTATAGTATATGCAACATATCCATATGGTTAGTTATATACAAAAAGTTAGAAAGCATATCGAATTAGCATCATATTATGTGATATTGTTAAATATTCATTATGAGCAGCTTTATATTATTTTTACCGTTGTTGAAAATAGCTGCAGTGGTTAACCTAAAACTCAAGTGCATTCAAGTGAGTGAGTTTTTAGCTCAAGTACACTTCCGGTCTCGATTTCAAAATAAAATATTTTTAGAAAAAATACTATTTAGTACACATATCGGACATACAAATCATGAGAATTATATTATAATATAGTACATACAATTTTCATATGGGTTTACAGCTTACTAAAGCCACTATCATTTGTTCTATACACCCACATTGACTTGAGCTTTTAATATTCGTAGTAAACTGAACTAGTTCTTGAACTAGTATGAACCAAAAGTCCACATAATTTGCTGAGTGTGTTTTTATGTAGAGCAAACTGCTATTTTACAAGGTGATGTGTAGGAGATGTCGACCTTTCAGTTCGGACTGCAAATATACTAGTTTCACACATCAAAATTGATAATTTATAGTTGAGTTTGCCTTTTTAATTTACATTTAATCTAAATTCGTTTCCAGCACTTCATTTATTTAGTTTTATTTTATAAAAATTAGGACTGGCAAACAGAACTATGTGCTTATTATCAACTAACCGTAATAAATTGAAGTAAGATTGTCACTTTTCCGCTTGATTCCCTTTTAGCCATAAAACTCTTGTGGTGGACTAGTTTCTTTCCCTGCAAAAATAAAGGGACCTAGCAAAGTGCATATGTGGTAATGTTAAAATATGTAAAGTGTAGTATAGTCTGGGTATATACATACAAGTATATTGTATATTTATGTCACCACTTTGTCTGCCATGTTTTTCCAACGCAAAAATGTGTCGACAAATTATTTGGCTGTGACACATAAGCCTCGCCTTTTTTAACAAAGTAGCAACACATGCCCATAAACATATATATAAGTCTGTGCTGTCGTTGACTGGCTAAGGGCGGCGGTGCAAACATAATAAATTAATCATACGCCTAGTGGTACTTCACTTAAGTGGATAACACAGTGGCGAGCACGGCAACAAATAACAAAAAGACTACAAGTATATTTATGCTCTAGAAACTAATTGTATAGAGCACAATACTTCGAAAAAGAAACATTCATAAACTATCACAGAAATGGATATTTAGATTGCACAAGCGAACAATATCTATTTTACTTGCTGTGCTTACAATGTGACACAAAAGTACATTTTGCATAAACGAACATACTTTAGTGTGCTACATTCATTAATATCATTTAGTTTAAGGTAGCGGAGTATATCGTACGAAATTAATTTAAGTTTGTGTAGTAAATTTTAATCCTCCTGATCCCTAACTGCTTTACATTTTATCAATATTAAACTAGAATTTCAGCTTTTTCGAAAAAAAACGCACAAGCACATAAATGTTTTTGGGTCTACTTGTCGAGGCATTTCCCACACGTGTGATAAAATTAAATTACTTTATATAAAAAGCATGAAGGGTTGATGATGTCAACTAGCCGGTTGCTTGTGGGAATGCTTGGGCAGACGATTACTAGCTTGTATTTTGATGATGTTTTCAAGCTAGATTTGGTAACTTTTTAGTACAAGCAGTTACATTTCTAGGAATTTAACAACATTATTATGTTCTAAAGTTTGAGTTGAGTGGGTGATTAATACTAATTACTTTAATTTAATTTTTTTTACTGTGATGTTAGAGGCTATTTCTTAGATACTAATTTTGGGTAACTAAAAACGAAGATGAAATTTGATGGCCTTTCTACACTTCTTAGGATTCTACTCAAGGTGAAATAAACTAACTGTATTGATAGCAAGTTACGTAGCCCCACATTGTGGTCTCACCATGTAGAGAAAAGTGTTAATAAACAATATTACTAAAGCAAATCTTCTTCACTTAAAATTTTTTTTAAATATTTAGTAAAAAATTGTGTAAAATTTTTTGATATACAAGTAAATTATCATATAAATCTATATGTGAGAACAATGAGCTGGCATAGCTTTCATATTACATAAAAAAAAACAACAGCTTTTTATTATATTACTAAACTAGCTTTCTAATGTGGAACTTGCGTGTGAGATCTGCGATAAGAGTTTGCATGTTTTACATACATCAATAGCAACACTGTTTTTCTGGGAAAGCATGTGGGCTGCCCTCAAACCCAAATTCACGCAGGATTAATGTGTATGAGCAGCTTAAGTAGTCAAGAATACAGTCTTATCGCGTAATTGCTTTTGCAACTTCAGGCATAACTTTAGCAAACATAAGTACAATTGTATGCGTTAAGGCGGTTCTGTTATGACATGAGTTTTGGAAAATATGGTGTTCAGGGAATTTTTGAGGTTAAAAATATTAATTTTGATTGCTGAGAAATGCAGTCAAGCTCAGATTACAATAAAGAAAGAGTTTACAGAAACTCCAAGTTAACTATTTAAAATTATATTTTTTGTATTGTATTCCTTACATTAATAGAACGACGAATATTTCACATGTTCTCCGTTTTATTTTTATTTTAAATATTTCACCTTAACTACAAAGAGAATTATAATTTACGTAACATATATTATCTATGATCAGCAACTGCAAATTTTGGACGTCAAGTAATATGAAATGAAAACCACAAAATCATAAGCTGAGCTCTATCTGTAAGCCGTGTTTCTGAATAACTCTCAGTGTGTAAAATGTAAACTTATAATTGAGAAGGCGCGAGATTCCTGTAAATAATAAAATTTCGCTTGATTTTCATACACTTTTTTTCTGAAGAAAAAATTATTATATATTTTTGAAAATTAGCATATGACTTATTTTTTTTATATTTGAAATTAATACAAAAAAATGCAATTTTTGAAAATGGCGGCTGTACACTAACTTCCTCCAAGAAGGTCGCAGTGAGTCGTTTAATCTGCTGCCATTAGAACATCGACTTGATTGATCTAAAAATGAAAAATAAACCTTTTTTACTAAATTAAGTTTGTTCCGTAAAATAAAACACTCAAAAAAATAATTTTTTATCGAAGTTTACGGCTGTTTTTTCATCGAATAAATTATTTTTTAAAGAAATATTCGATATTAATATGGAAAATAAATCATTAAAGGAGATATGTGCAAAAAGTTCAGGAAGATCGACCAAGCACTTTTTCAGTTATCGCGGTAGTAGATTGATTGATCGGTGGATTTGAGAAAAATGCGTTTAACTGTAAGATTGAATGATTAGAGGCGCTACTTCTAAAGCACTATTATGGAAGAAATTATACAAGAAATATTTGAAATCACATTCCAAAATTTGTTTGATACATTCTCAAAGCATCACACTAACATTTTATGAAAAAAAAAACTTTATAAAAAATTTTACAGGTATCTCACCCTAACATAGCTTTCACAATAAGTAATATTGCATACGATTTTACTGAAACACCACAGTTCCCAAATGTTTAGCACTGTTCGGGTCATACTTTTACTTATCACTTTCAATGCTTATGAAAGTAACTATGAATAAAACTACCGTTAAATTCCATTTTCCTAAATAAATGTCACGCAGTGCTTGACGAAATCACAGGCCCCAGAAATTTCTGCAACTAATTTAATTGCGTGTTTCTTTCTTACTTTCCCCGCTGCATGTAACCAGCTTTTAGTCCAACTCTTTTCTTTACTACTGTCACACACCAAATCGGATGATTGTATGCAGGTATATTGCTGTCATAATTTGAGATTAGTTGCGTGTGGGCGTTCCATGCCTTCCGCAAGCAAATGTTGAAATAATTTTCAAACTCACTTCTGGCAAATCATGCCATGAAGATTATATAATCGTCGCAAGCATTCTTTGGTTTATATAAATTTATGAGAAAGCCGAAATTAATAATAGAAATTATAACACATTTTATGCACGTTTTGCATTGAAATTGTAACGGAATTGCGTTTTGATTGTCGGTTAGTGTGTGCAATTACTTTGACATCTTACTATTTGCCGTGACTTACAACAATTAATAATCGCTTATATGGCGATAATAAAACAATAAAACGCTCTAATTTACGGCGTAATTATAGCCATGTTTTCGCTGCAGAAATGAACTGTATTTTGTGCGTGCAGTTATGCCGTTTGGTTCCGTCTAATCGTTGCAACAAATATTTTTCAGTAACAAGTCAAAGAAGGTAAGCAATATTTTCACACTTTCGTTCACTTTTTTCGCTGAGGCGAATGAGGTCAGTTGCTCAAGGAATGCATGAATAGTAATAAGGCATTGGAGTGAGGAATTTAGATGAAAAATTATAGAGAGGTAACCTGTTTTGAAAGTTATATGATAAATTGGTTCATATATTTCTTAGCCCTCGTATATTCAAGATAATTATTTTCGGTACTCTGGTTGACTTAAACCATCCCTTTTCAATGAAAGAACGAATAAATAAAATTCTCCTTTAAATACTTTTAAAATCCATTTTAAATAAATGTGGACTTTCTACAAGAGTCTAATGTTGATCGTTAAGTATGTATGACAGCTATACGCTGTTAGTTGTCCGATATCGATCAGATATCGTATAGGCGTCTGCTTTGGTAGAAAAGGCGGTGTGCAACATTTCAGGGCGATATATACAAAATTTAGATATCAGTTCGCGTATATATAGACAGAAGGAGAGATGAGCGTCACGCTGGTCATAAATATATACATTTTATTCGGTTTCAGAAGTCTCCTTCTTGGTGTGACAAACTAAGTTGCAAACCCTGTTCAGGGTATAATGAAATAATTATGAACGAAACATATTTTTAAAAATCGTTAAATAGTATTTAGTCCAAAAACAATATTTACTATTGTGGCTGCACTTCAATATTTTTGCATTAAATTGCGGGCGTACGATAGTCATTATATCCATTGTAAGGTACATACAGCGAGTTACCACGAATGTACACATTGTTCTCCTCAGAGGCTTAAAATATTTTTAAACGAGTAAATAATGTAGAATAAACATGCCGTTGCATATTGTGCTGTAGTAAATAAAATATTTGAAACACGCTTTGTAAGTGTGTGGTTTAAAAAGATCGTTTCCATCACTGAATAATTTACATGGAAGAATGTCACTCATACGCCACAGTACACGCGGGTTGACATATTTGTTTAACCACGCAGCTGGGTGTTAATGTGTAGCTGGTAAGCACCCAGTGCGCTATATATAGTACATACAGCACAGCGGGTCGGTGTCTGTGGGGTTGTACACTAATACTACTGCACATAGTTAAAAGGGTGAATGAAGCGCAAGTCGTAAATTGTGTATCGGCATGTGGGCCCCCATTACCATAAATGTGCAGTAATTAATTACTTACCCATATATAAACGATTTTAACGATAATTAAATTTTTTTCTGTCTGCATTGAAGCACTAACACACGCATACACGCACCCACACAGTTGCTTGGTTATGGTTGTGGTTTATTTTTATGCTCTTTTTTGTTATGGCGTAGCCTTTGTTTGCATTTATTGGAATTTATTATTGTTTCTTGTTTTTTTCGCGCCACAGCTTTCAGTAATGCGTTGATTGTTTTGTATACACATTAATTTTTATTCATTTATTTTTATTTTTTTCAGTCACTAACATACTTATAAACATTTATTTACAGACACAGCCGTATTAATTTCAGCAGCCGACGATTGTCATTATGGTCGGCGCCGGTTATGGTTTGTTATGCCATGCTGTTGTTTGTTGTTGTGTTTGTATTTTTTATTGTGGCCAGTGCAGTTGTCATATAGGCCATTGTAGCTGCTGTTGATGCTGTGTTTGAAATATTTTTTATCGCTTTGTTGTGCGAGCTGTCGAGTTTAATGCTAGTCGATAATGTTATCGTTGTTTGTTTTTTTTTTGTTTCTGCTTTTTTAATGATGCATTTTTGTTTCATAGCTTTCGTTTAGCTTTTGTTGTAGCCTGCAAAAGGCAATTAATTGCACTCTTTTAATAGCTATTGAACGGTGATGATGCGGAAAAATTAACCAAAAAGTTCTAAAATAAAATGGATCACCATAAAAATTATTACCCAAGCCATAAATTGTGTACAGTATCTAGCATTTAGCTCGCCCAGCCGTATGTGTTTTTTATGAAAAACAACTACGCAGAACTTTTCTTATATCCAGATACAAGTTCATCTTGAGCTTAAAAAAGTATTATCAAATTGATAATTTTAATTAAAATTGCAATTTAATAGAAAATTTTGTATTAGCAGGTCTAGTGTTTTATTTTTCTTGATTTGGCTAAAAACTTTATTCAGAATTTTTTCTCTTTTTACTATTTTTTCCACCACTCTAGCTTTTCCTAGTGGGTATTAAAAGTGTAACACACATGAAAAAAATGTTTATTTAATTAATGACATGAACAGCACACAGGCATTAATGCCAAATAAAGAAAGCCAAACGCTTTCAAAGGCATGCGATGCCTGAATTGTCGGAATACGAGAGGTCAAAGTCAGTGGAAAGTCGTTTGCGAAAATTGCTATCAGCGAGGGTTAATATAACAGTGGCTAGGGATACACATAATTATGCCAACAGTATGCTCATATATAATGTACATCAACCATATATATAAAAACAAAATATATATATAAGTATATATCACATAAGGAAAAATAAATAAAACACTTAGCTCGGCCATAAAAAAGACTACTTGCGTAGATATGCCAGTGATCGTTAGCATAATAGCAGGAGGCTAGTGGAGGATATTAACTGCAACCATAAAATTGCTGTACGCCACATGTGTGCCATATGCCACACGCATTTGCATGGTACATAACGTGTCAGCTCCTAGGACTGGGATTAAGAACCACACAGGACAAGCTTATATACGGACACATACTCTCATTAATACCTTGAGAACACTTTTTTCGGTTATGGCATAATTTACCAAATGGAAGGAAGAATACCTTATCAGAGTTTGTTTTGGGGGGGAATAAAGGTACAATTTATCTCATTATCGCAGAAAATGTTACTTATATTAAGCTTTGTAGTCTTAAGTTGAGAAGTAAAAAGAAACATTGTACTAAAATGCAGCAAAAGCACATTTTTCAAGTAATTAATAGAGTTACAGTTAATTAATATATATACAGATATGGACAGAGCCGCATCAAACTTTTCTTTGGAGGCCGTTGTTATTGGAACTAGTTCATTCTTTGTTAATACGTCAGCAGCTATATTTATCTAAATACTTTATATCTTGGCTTTTAAATTTTTGGTTTTAATTACACCGCACTTTTTTTGTATTTTTTATTAAGTTACCAAACCACAAGCGGTAGCAGCTTCGACAGACTGCTAAAGCAGTAACTGAAAGTGTATAGCCTGTGTGCCGCAGCGACTTTCGAACACAATTCACACCCAGGAAACCACTTATGCGGCAGTAACTCTTAGCCTCATTTGCCCATGTCGAAATGGAAAATTTCTCTTTATCTGCATATGTGGCTGCGATGCTAGCCTTTTTTCAAGCGCCCGATTGCTTTTCTGTTGTAAATAACTTCTGCTTACACTTTTAAGCTTTTACTTATTTGTTAGTCAGTTGCTGGTGTAAGCAAACATCCAAAGGTTGAGCCACTGGCTTCCGCAACGTGAGTTTGTGCGAAATTTTAAACCTTCCGCGTGATAAAAGACAGACGCGTTCACATCGTTATATAAACCGCTGTTTCGTTTAATTTTTCCCCATTTATTATTTTCCAGCAGTTTGTGCGGCTTTTTGTTACGCACTCGCAAGTTGCGTTCTTGATTTTTTGCTTATTTCATCACGTTTTTTTACCACCGCAAGGGGTTATAAATTGTCTCAATTAAATAAAAAGTTCATTTTGTGCATTTACTGCCGCCTATCAGCAAAGTTTAAATATAAAGTGATTATTTCTCATTTTTTTGGTAATGTGAGTAAAGGGTACACTTTTCCGGGCGGCAAAGCAGCGGGATCTACCTCCATTGTGCGACTATAAAAGGGAGTAAATCAAGTTAATGTACAGTGACGCCTCTAAATATTATTCTATTGGCATATACTGCATGCAAATCAGATAAGTTTACTTAACTGAAAACAATTTTCTTTAACCTTCCCCCATAATTTTTATACCAAAAGTGAAAGTTCATCAAATTTTTGAATTGCTGCGAAAAAATTTAACCCTATTATATTACCAAGCAACTAAGCATTCTTTATTGTCTGTTTTAATATCGCAGGTTTCATGGTGCTCACATTACTTAATTTTCAGTCTTACAATCACTGCCACAGCATTCCAGACCTAGGCGAGTGTAAACGAAAAGTGCCTGTAAGACAAGAAAGTTCAAGTAATTTATCACAGATCCTTTTTCAAGTCCATAAGTGCTGCAAAAAGCTCTTCCATAGCGCTACTGTAAAATTGCATTTCCTTTTTATACTCTTGCAACATGTTGCTACAGAGTATAATAGATTTGTTCACCTAATGATTCTTCATAATTAAGCATTAAAATTAAATATAGAACATCAAAATAACATATTAGGACAACGCTTTGTCGTAGTACAAGGTACCTGTGGGCTGAAAATTTTATAAAGTGGACGTGGCCCAGCCCTCCAAAAATGGTATGAAAAGCCTTTAATGTAGCCGAGGTCAAAATTTGACGATTGGAATTAAACCTTATGCCAAATTCGATGGTCAGTGTATGAGTTATATATTAAAATTGCTTGGATTCCGACCCCAAATCTCAATGTTTTACAACTTATGGTATTTACCTGCATTTAATTCTGGCAAGTTGCAAGAGTATAAAATATTCGGTTGTACCCGAAATTAGCTCTTACTTACTTGTTTCAAGTAAATTGCTGTGCTGGAGTGCTGGTTTACCTTTATAGAGGCATAAACATATATATATTTACGTACATTTAATATATCCAATATATACCAACAATAATGCAGAGCAAATAATGTGTAAAAAATATTTATTCCGCTAAGTGCTAATATTAACCCTACAGCTTTGGGTTGCCATGGCGTATGCGTAACAAATTTATTTTATGAATTTGCAATGTAATTTAAAACTGTGCAACTCAATTCTTTTTGCATCACATGGCGGATTGTGAATAAAAAAATTTTATTGTGCAATTGAATGGATAGTTGACCTATTTCTATTCAAGAATTTGTTTAATCAAATCATATGTGTACGAGAGTATGGTCTCAAATATGATCTTTTGCGGGAATTTATTTACATTTTTTTACAAATTTGTGCTCACATATGTATATATTTATAAATATATTAGTTTCTGTGAAAGGTATGTATTGGTGTTCAATTTCAGAAATTCAATATAAATCAGTGCTATGAAAGTTATAGCGAGTAAATGAACTAAATAAATTGAAAGTAGAAGAAAATAAATTTAACTACGAAAGAATTTTGGCTTTCTCGTAGAAATTTTTTTTTCCTATTTCCCAGTGAAAGTGTTACCCGAAGCACATTCATACAATTTTATATTGAAGAAGCATTTTCTTGTCCTTTAAATGGAAACCTTTCTTTTCGCCTTGGTTTTCTAAATATTTCAGTAACCTTATATTTTACAAGGTCCAGTAAAATAATTTAATTTTTTTAGTTTGATGATTTTATTTAGGGAAACCCAAAAACTATTTGATTTAAGTCAAATGTGTGTTTCCATCACATGCTTCAAAAATTGATCAATTTTATTGCGCTTGAAGAGCGATTCGGAGATGGAAATTCGGTCCATGAGCTCCTTTGGCTTAAATCGTTAAAATCCATGCTGCCATTATATTATCGAAATTTTCGAGAAATTATTTTTCAGAATCTATGAAACCAAAATTACGTTTGATTAGCTGCTTTAATATCCTGTTCAGCTTTAGTTTTACTTCTATCCAAGAAAAACGGTGGAGTTCAAATTAATGAAAAAGTTTCTAGAATTGATAATACCAGAAAGCGTATTTTTTTTAATTTAAACATCATTTCTTTCACAACTTTTTCGTTTATAGCAAAAGTTTTGCCAACAACTATAAAATTATTTCTTGTGAAAGGCAGTTATTAAGAGATTTCTGTAGTTCTGGGTAATGTATTTATCCAATATGCGTTTCTGCGAAAATGCAAATAAACATCGAATGAGAAATTTAATAACAAAAAGCAATACAATTATAATTTAAACGGAAAATACAATTTGTTACACCTCAAACGCATATACCCTTGTATTTCCTTGCATTGCTCGCTTAACCCTCAGGTTTGGCGTGGGATCTAATATGCTTTTTTCCCAAAGAATGTCAAGCTGGTAGAGGGGCAACAATTAAATAATTAATTAAATATACAATTTACAGCTTTTGAACAATGAAAAAGGTTTGAGATTTTGCTTTACGAAAATTCTTTAACTTGTGTTCCACGAGAAACTCAGACATTGACCTATCTATCTTTTGCCATATAATATCCGAGAAATTGAAATTCCAAACAATTTCTGAGCTCAATACAAATGAATGGTGAAGTTTTAGAGAAGCTCATTGATGACTGTGAAAAACCAAACATAGATCTCTATACAATAATATTCGTGTATTTTCTTATACATGGCTACATCCAGTAACTATCCTTCCATCCCTAGATTTGGAGGGTTAAAATAATCACATTCTGATGTACACAATATAAATATCCCTCTTTATTTACTTAGTCATATGCGTGTATGCTTTATATTTATATTTGATTTGTGCTTTTATAATGCATGTACATACACACATGTATGCATATCTGTCTGTGCGTGTAAGTATATAGAATATATGTGTTTTTGCACAAAGCTGTTTGTTTATTTTTAAAATGCACTCAACGCATGATAAAACAAACGAAGAATACACTTACCAGTTATATATTTGCACTTACACGACTACATATAGAAATAAGTAAATATGTTTGCATATTGTCAGTTTATATGGGTTAGTATATGGTGTGCATACGCACTGTTTCCGTCTGCACATTTTGATATGCGAAGTGGCACTGCTGGTGAGTGTATCATTTCATATATGACACTCATCGTCCTTGATGGGCATTAAAAGCACACACAACAACATAGACGCTTTGTGCGAACACATAAAAGTAAAAGACTTTGCAGCGCTGTCAAAGTCGAAAACTCACACTTTCAAAAAAAAGAAGGAATGTCCAGAGAGTTATACATTTTGTTGGACAAGAAACTAGTATGGAATATGCTATTAATGTGGGGCTTAATTATCCTCGCTAAACATATTAAAAGAGTATAAAGATTATAGAAAAACAGTATGACATAATTCAATAAACATATTTATGCAAAATAATCTCTGGTGATTCTATTCGAGGTGATAAATGGCTCGATAAGTTTAAAATATTTCGCATTTTATTCTTATATTGATCTAAATTTTATTTTTTTTTTTATAATTTTGAAGAGTTTATAAAAATAAAATCATATATATAGATACATGTGCAAATAGGTGTGGCAAGCACTCACCTTCATATTCAATTGAATTGAATGAAAATCACGAACCTTTTTAATGTAATATTCACACAAATCCTGAATTGCGGTTTAATAGACTATTGATGCCGGGCTGTTGCAAATTGACATACACGTCTACGCACACATGCGAGCATGAAAGTACATATGTATTATATACACTATAGAAGGTTTCAAAGGCTACAGAAGCATATTATTTGCGGCGCATAATGTTTATTTCTTAGCATGTCTACCAGATTATTATTTACGTTGTGCTTACAAACAACATACCTAAATATGTTGTCCTTCAACATGCTATTAATACATATCCTTTTGTACATTTCACACACAGAAAGCACACACGCCCACACCCGAGAAGTCATAATGGTATTTCTGTGGTTCTGTTGTTTGCACACTGACAAATTGGTATCTCTTCATTTTCATTTTCATTTTTCTGCTTCATTATTTGCGTGTGATGTGCATGATTTCCACTTTTATGCCTCCTTCCATTGTACACGTGTGGTTATCGTGTGTGTGCATGCTTGAGGAAGTGTGCGCTCACCTTTGTGTTTTGTGCCCGCCCATTCATAGTTACTACGCAGTGGAAATATGCAAATTTTTTCATTTCAGTTGGCATTCAGTCAGCCATTCAAACAATGCTTTTATTTGTGTATAAATATGTGAATATGTGTATGTGATAAATGCCATTCTCATACATAAAAAGTGTAATAATATTTGCCTACGTAAATGAAATGCTTGTATGCAAGAAATACATGATAATCGAAATTATAATGCGTTTCTATGTTTTTAATCACATATGGAAAAACTTATGTATACCTTCTTCTTAATTGGCGTAGACACCGCTTACGCGATTATAGCCGAGTTAACAACCGCGCACCAGTCGTTTCTTCTTTTCGCTACGTGGCGCCAATTGGATATTCCAAACGAAGCCAGGTCTTTCTCCACTTGATCCTTCCAAAGGAGTGGAGGTCTTCCTCTTTCTTCTGCTTCCCGCGGCGGGTACTGCGTCGAATACTTTCAGAGCTGGAGTGTTTTCGTCCATCCGGACAACATGACCTAGCCAGCGTAGCCGCTGTCTTTTAATGTCGCTGAACTATGTCAATGTCGTCGTATATCTCGTACAGCTCATCGTTCCATCGAATGCGATATTCGCCATGGCCAACGCGCAAAGGACCATAAATCTTTCGCAGAACCTTTCTCTCGAAAACTCGCAACCTCGACTCATCCGTTGTTGACATCGTCCAAGCTTCTGCACCATATAGCAGGACGGGAATTATGAGTGACTTATAGAGTTTGGTTTTTGTTTGTCGAGAGAGGACTTTGCTTCTCAATTGCCTACTCAGTCCGAAGTAGCACCTGTTGGCAAGAGTAATCCTGCGTTGGATTTCAAGCTGACATTGTTGGTGGTGTTACGCTCGGTTCCAAGATAGACGAAATTATCTACAACTTCAAAGTTATGACTGTCAAAGCGACGTGAGTGCCAAGTCGCTGTGCGACGACTGTTTGTGTGATGACAGAAGATATTTCGTCTTGCCCTCGTTTACTGCCAGACCATTCGTTTTGCTTCCTTGTCCAGTCTGATAGAAAGCAGAACTAACGGCGCGGTAGTTGAGGCCGATGATATCTAATATTATTGCATAGCACAGTTGATTCTCATATAGTTGGCAACTTCTAACTATTTTCTCAAAGCAGGCTGAAGAAGTCGCACGATAGGGAAGTCGCCTTGTCTGAAACCTCGTTTGGTATCGAACGGCTCGGAGAGTTCCTTCTCGATCCTGACGGAGCTTTGAGTGTTACTCGGTGTCAGTTTACACAGCCGTATTAGTTTTGCGGGGATACCAAATTCAGACAAATAAAGGCAGCTCCTCTGCAGCTGTCGAAAGCAGCTTTGAAATCGACGAAGAGGTGGTGTGTGTTGATTCTCTTTTCACGGGTCTTTTCCAAGATTTGGCGCATGGTGAATATCTGTTCGGTTGTTGATTTACCAGGTCTAAAGCCACACTGAGAAGGTCCAATCAGTTTGTTGACGGTGAGCTTTAATCTTTCACACAATACGCTCGACAGAACCTTATATACGATGTTGAGGAGGCTAATTATACAGTAGTTGGCGCAGATTGTGGGGTCTCCCTTTTTGTGAATTAAGCAGAGCGCACTTAAATTCCAATCGTTGGGCATGCTATCGTCCGACCATATTTTGCAAAGAAGCTGATACATGCTCCTTATCAATTCTTCGCCGCCGTGTTAGCATAGCTCCGCCCGCAATCCATCGGCCCCTTCTGCTTTGTTATTCTTCAGGCGGGCAATTGCTATTCGAACTTCTTCATGGTCGGGTAATGGAACGTCTGCTCCACCGTCATCGATAGGGGAATCGGGTTCGCCTTTTCCTGGCGTTGTGCGTTCACTGTCATTCAGCAGGCTGGAGAAGTGTTCCCTCTATAATTTAAGTATGCTCTGGGCATCGGTGACTAGATCACCTTTGGGGGTTCTCCGGTCTTGAAACCTTCTTTAAGCCGCCGCATTTTTTCATAGAATTTTCGAGCATTACCCCTGTCGGCCAGCTTATCAAGCGCTTCATACTCACGCATTTCGGCCTCTTTCTTTTTCTTTTTGCAAATGCGTCTAGCTTCCCTCTTCAGCTCTCGGTAACTATCCCATCTCGCCCGTGTTGTGGACAAACGTAACGTTGCGGGGTAGGCAGCCTGTTTTCTGTCCGCTGCGACACGGCACTCCTCGTCGTACCAGTTGTTCTTTTGCACTTTCCGAAAACCAATGGTTTCGGTTGCAGCTGTACGTAAGGAGTTTGAAATGCCGTCCCACAGTTCCCTTATACCGAGTTTTTGACGAGTGCTCTTAGAGAGCAGGAGTGCAAGCCGATTAGAAAATCGTTCGGCGGTCTGTTGTGATTGCAGCTTCTCGACGTCGAACCTTCCTTGTGCTTGTTGGAGTGCGTTTTTAGCTGCACAGAAGCAGGTGCGGATCTTGGATGCACAGCGCACGCACATCTAAACTACTGGAGACGTGTCTTCCGTCTATCACAACATGATCGATCTGGTTGGTGGTTTTTCGATCCGGATACAGCCAGGTAGCTTGATGTATCTTCTTATGCTGGAATCTAGTACTACAGATAACCATATTTCGGGCCCCGGCGAAGTCGATCAGCCTCAACCCATTTGGGGATGTTTGCTCGTGGAGGCTGAATTTACCGACCGTAGTGCCAAAGATACCTTCTTTGCCCACCCTGGCGTTGAAGTCGCCAAGCACGATTTTGACATCGTGGCGGGGGCATCTCTCATAAGTGCGCTCCAAGCACTCATAAAAGGCATCTTTGGTCACATCGTCCTTCTCTTCCGTCGGGGCGTGGGCGCAAATAAGCGATATGTTGAAAAACCTCGCTTTGATGCGGATTGTGGTTAGACGTACATTCCCCGGCGACGGAGTCTCTCTCCCACCACGAATCCCACACCAAACTTATGTATGTATATATATTTGGATATTTAACCGCTTTGTGTTAGCTTGGACCCTGACGCCTGTGCACCTAACCGATGCAGCCTTTGGCATCGTTAAATTATTACCAAAACAATTCTTCGCTTCGCTCCTAGCATCCCGTGCTGCGTTCCGTACCAGTCGTCAAATTATCCAGCAGATTCACTAACTCGAGCCACCATGTATCGGTTTTGCACCGCGTTTACTCTAGTAGAGAATACGCATCCTAAGACGTTGTAATGTAACAATTGAAACTGTGCCCATCTGCTTTATGGAAAATTCTGCGGAAGTATCTTAGTTTGTGGGCTTACAAAATCCAACTCGCGCAAGAATTACAGCCGAACGATCAGCAAGGGCGTCGCGAATTCACAAGAAAATTTTCTCAGCAAAGATGCTCATTTTTAGTTAACAAACAAAATTTTTAAATTTGGACTTATCCACTGGACTTTGTTGGGACGTCCTTACATCCTTAAAAATGTTTGCCTGAGGTAAACATTGGTCCACATTTCTTGAAAATTAATACCATCTATAATATGACGTCGAGAGGGAATACTATAGAGCCATAACTAATCTTTGGCACATCCAACAAAATTATTCACATTTTCTCTATAAAATATTTTTCAATGCATTGAGATATTTTCGGGCCAAGGAAAATGCATTTTTTCGCAAGAATAGTTAAACATACACAGAAACAAAAACGCCATTTCGTGTTTTGCCAATAGATGTTTTTGCAGTCGTATGACTCTAGTCCTACCAATCAAATTATGTCGTACCTTATAGTGTTGGAAAAGTGAGATTTTAAACTTCATTCGTTCATTTAACCAAATAAAATACGAAAATACTTTTTCGATTACCTTACATAAAGAGCGATACATAAGATGATAGGCTTTTTACGCGATAAAAAACTTCTACGCTAAATGAAACTGAGAAAAATGAGACAAAAATTACTCCAATGTAGTTAAATCAAGTCACCTTCGTGTTAAATCGACAGGTCTATTATCTGATGTGATTTGCTTACCAAAAGAAAGGTTTCAATAAAGGGACGGATTTCACCGCTCAGTGGCTTATTGCATTACCTTTTTGTGATAATTTAATATTTAGCTGACAGTTCTTATCGTGATAAACCACAAAGTTTTGAATACTTTGCATATAGTGTTCGCTCAAGGCGAGATTCGGTTTATATATGTCTAACACATGCATTAACTTGGACAGCAGACTTGACTGATTTGCTTCTGGACGATTCTACTCCTCTACAGTCAACGTGTTAAAGGGTTTCTTTTGGTACAGCATAGTTGACAATAGATTAAGGCTTGCGTTTAACTAAATCAACTAAATTTTCGACTTTTGTGCTAATGAATAATTTATGCATTTAAAATGTTGCGTATACGCAGTGGCGGCTGCTAGTAGCATCGCTGAAGAACTGAGTTATGCCTAATCTCTATGTTTGTATTCAGTCCATTTTGATCGATTAAGGCACTTATCTCCATTAAGTCGTAGGTTCAAGTCCTCGGAAGGTGAAGCTCAATCAAACTTCCAGTAAAAGTTTGAACGCTATTAAATTATAAATATAAAAGTAGATGAAATGTTTATACTAGCGTATGCATGCAAGTTTATGCATATAAATGTGCGCTTCATCTCTATATATAGGGATTTTGAATATTTTAATAATTATCTCCTAATAATTAATAAAATAAAATTAGGTGCTTTACAGTTTAGCACTGCCGTTATAAAAGTGTCCTCTGAAATATTTACGATTTATATATATTTATAGACACGAAAACTGAATAGAATAGACATTTTTAAAATTACTGCATAAAACCAAAACGATAACCACCAAACCTTTCAACGAAAACCCATTTATTTACATACATTTGGCCATGACCGCCTCACTGTCACTGACATTCCGCCGCATTCATACTGACGAGCATTGTAAAAGAAACTCTGCACATTTATAAAAAGGTACATAAATAAGCTTTTACTGGACACTGAGTGAGCAAGTATTTATGTATGTACGAATACAAATCCGTTAATCGCATCTTAACTGCGGATACTTTAATTCCACTTTTCGCTCTTCATTTATCCATTAAGCAAACTATTTACATTTGCAATGCGATCGTCATTTGGCTGTGAAGGAAGAGTGGAAAGTGGAATGCGAAATAAATAAAACCGCAATAAAATGTTAACAAAATATAAATATAGCGGAATTTATGTGCCGCAGCGCAATTGAGTGGAAGTTGGCTGATAGGCCCACAGTTTGCGGATTTTCTCGTGACCAAATAATACTGTGTATTTATGTATACACATACAGATAGGGTTATAAATATTATTTATGACCACAATTTGCGGAAAAAAGCAACAATACGCAATGAGCAAGGATAATAAATTTATTAAAAATTTAATATTTCATAAGTAAGTAAGAAGTTTTAGAGTTATTGAAAATTATTATACTTTTGATTTATGGATCAATACAAATAGTTATTAATTTTTGTAACTGATATTCAGTTCTCTGCTTTTGCTATTTCTACGTATTCATAATTTTGTCGGCATCAGATGTAATTTTTGTTAAATTAAATCTAACTACGGAGTCCATCCTTTAACTTCTTTAGCTTAGTTAAATAGAAATAATAAAATGGATTTTTATTTAAACTTCAATCAAATAAAAACTTATATTTCAACTGTGTTATACTAAAGATTAAATTCCCTTACAGAAACAAGCACATTTATGTGTACAAAGCAATGTTATGTAAATAAATATGTGTTTCTCGGCTACAACGTTACTACTTTTATGCGTTTTTTACTACCTGCAGGATATGCTACCATAGAAGGCGTTGGAGTAATCCCAGTCGGTAGACATTTTACACCATTCGCCTGAGGCAAAAACTCGGCGAGAGTCCAGGCTTATGTTGTTACATGCCATTGTTTGTAAACATGTACCTTTCACTTACACCCACACACATGTATAGCGGCAGTAAAGCCACAGCAAATCTGTGATATGAAATAAAATCCCAGGGATTTTCCCGCTGCTACGCAACTCTGCTGTTCGCCCGCTTGTTTGTTGGTCTGTCACGCACACACTGCTGCTTGTTTTGCTGTCCGTTGATCCCGCTATCGCAAAGCTGATGTACTCGTTGTATTCTATTTGGCTGCAGCCATAGCTATCAGTTATCAGCAATCGAAAAGACATTACAATAACAATACATGGCTCAGAAAAGTAATTTAAGAGAAAAACGTCGAAAAAGGCGAAATACGGTTGAGGAAATATTTTCGCCTTTTAGCCATTGAAAAACGTAGTTTCCCTCATAGAAATTGTTAAGGGTGGTGACTTACTGTAGCAAGGATTTCTTCTTTATTTGAACTGAAAGCGATATTGTCATTTATTTTAGTCGAAGGTTTCCATTTACATTGAGGTAACGAATGCGAAATAGTTGAATTGAGACCATAAACTCTAAACTTAAATTGGATATTTGTTTGATCTATCAAACTTTTGGAATGTGGAATGCTTCTAAGATCTCTTTACTAAAATCTTTTGATGGCTAGAAAGGGAGTTTACTATATTTACTTTGGATAGAGCTAATTTTCTAAAATATAGTTCCATATTAAGCTCTCCCAAACAACTTCTAGTTGTGATTAATTTTTAGATGAACTACTTGCCATACCGATGATGGGTTGCCAAAGCAAATTCGCTCAATAAGACTACTTTAAAAGAACCAAAAACTTATGTTGCTATATACTTGAAGCTTGATCAATTAAATAAGTATCATTTTCGATTGTCCGTTTTAGGAATCCCACCTTAGATCTTAATATACGACAAGCCCGTTATAAAGCATCTTAGTCGAACAACTCACCAAGGTCTAATCTCCTGGCAAGTGAAAAAATGCAACTATGAGAATATTTTTAACCCAAAATTAATTAGAGTTTCAACTCAATTACTCAAAAATTTGAAATAACATATTATTAGCCAACCACCTGAGCTTGACTTGAATGGTAATGGGCAAATATAAGAGGTGTTTAAGCCTTTCTGAAGTTAGTTCTAATTAAATTCAGTCATTAGGGTTGCAAAGATTGCTTCAGGTATTGTTGGACATATATTTTACTTTACTTAGTATAAACATAGAAATTAAACATAAAGGAATATTTTACAGATATCCTTAAACATATATGTAAGTTGTAGACCCCTTCCTTTAGCATTCCTTATTTAAAACAAACTCAAGCAGTTTCAAATACTAACCCCAGTATGCTTTAAATAAACCTTTCTAGAAGTCCTAAAACAACTTAATTTAAGTTGATTACGTAATTCGCATAACTATGAAACTAATTTAATAAATGTCAATAAATAATATTTAAGGTATCATAGCAAAAGTAGTTGAAACAAGAAATCACATAAATGCATGTTCTTTATCTCTCATATACCCATAATTTGTATGCAAATACGTAGCCATCTCCTCTATACAATCCATTTGCCATTCATTGCTGTTCGAAAAGGGGCTGCTCCGATAACAAAACATCTACTAAAGCTCTCATTTTGCACTTAAAGACTGAAAGCTTATCCTTTCGACAGGTATGCTACATCATAAACCCTGCCATTATACACGACACATAGGCACATAGACGTATGTAGCTTAACAAGTGACAAAATGGTATGAATAGAACGCACCGTTAGCATGATTAACCATTTGTCATGCGTCAATCGTACACAATAGTACAGCCTTTCATAGAAACAAGCAGAGAACAGCAGGCTGTAGTGTTCGTATAGACAACAGAACTCAAATTGAAGGACGATCGGCAGCACAAATAGCTCATTGAGTACCATTACGAAGCTACATACATATGTATGTACATGTAGTATGTATACTTTTATTGTACGTAAAGCTCAGTGTTTTCGCATTGGCAATTTAGCATATGCAATACCCACTTTCCGGCTGCCATACGTTGCACACGCTGTGAGCCCAAAGCGACTTTTATCACACAAGCATAGGCTGTCAATAAATGTGAGTCATTTATATATATGCATATGTGTGTGTGTGAACATGGAAACTGTAGCAATCAAATGATTGAATGTCTGCCGTGAATGTCTCAACTTTCCTCTATGCCACATACAAGTACGTGTGGGCATGTGTGTATGGAGCCAAATACATACATCCACGTTCCAGTTTTGTATTTATCTATTTGTGCGCCCATTCATATTGTTTTTTATCGACCCAAATTGGCGTAAAAAATCGGAAAATTCAATAAAACAAATTGATTGCCTAGATGCTCTGGAAAAGATAACAAAACGTTCGGTTGTTAAAGCAGTGAAACGAAAACATGGCGCGTGTTGAGGCTCTAGAAGTGTGTTACGTGCTTCAGTTACGATTGCGACATTGAGGCATTGGTTTAGATATTTATATACTCGTATAAATATGTCGCCCGTACACAATTCAATTCAGTTTTGTAGATTATGTAGGATGTCTCTTTCCCCAAGTGGTAAACTATTGTTGTTATGAGTGTTTAACATATGTATGTATTCTTTTGTGACTGTTTATGCCTGGCTTTATAAAAAAAAAAATATTTCAGCAATGAAAGTGTGCACCAAATTAAAACCCAGAAATGAGTGAAATACGCTTATAAATAATTTTAGTCCGGCACTGTCAAATTTTCTCTAGAATGATTTCTCAATGAGATCAAGATTCGCAGCTGCGTTAATTGGAGGCCGGAAGAGATAACGGTTTTCGGTTAAAAAGTCTAACTGTGCCTTCTTCTAATAAGGGATCTTTCTTTCTTATATGAAAAACAAGAAAAGTTATTAACCTCGTTTGCACCGAACTGTCATACGCTTCACGAATATAATATTCGCTACAATAACTTGATTTTGATTGTTCAGTATACATATATGGCAGCTATACATACTATGCTATCGGCGGTTCAGATACTAAATACTAGTAAATGCACAGTTATTTGGGGAGAAAAGGCCCGTGTAAAATTTCAGATCGAAATCTCAAACGCTGAGAGACTAGTTTGCGTGAATACGGACATACGAACCGAATAAAATTTAGTTTATATAAAGTCTTTGTTATAGTGTAATAATATACAAGTATAGTAAGCCTGCGATAAAAGTGATGCATTACAGTTAATTCCGCTTTAGCCAACAAGGCGCTGACTTCCTCCTTTTCCAGTTTGCCATTATGTAACTGCTTGCTGCCAATCCATCTCATCCTTGCCACCTTAGTTCCTTTGGCTTTCACCTACCAAACACAGATACATATGTGCCTAGGAATATGCCTGTATGCCTCATATTTCATGCTCTAATAAGCGTTTTGGTCTCTTACATCCTTTTATAAAGTAGTCACTGCTTTGATGTGCAAACACATCGCCTCAACTTTCCGGCCTGTTCAGGAAACACATTAAACTCCGTTTTATGACACACGTATTTTTGTTTTTCCTTTCTTCTTCTTTTTTATTCAACCAACGCATTTGCCTTTTTACGGCACCCTCACGATGTGTGACCTGTCTGCTTATCCAGTCGGTACACATCAAGTTGTTTGGGGCTTTGGTGAGATATTCTGCCACATTTACAACGCCTTGGCGTAATCCTCGTTGGCTCTAAGGACAGTAGTGTTCATATGAATGTGTAGGCATTTATTTACATATGTGTGCATGTAGATGAAGAAGTACCCTGTAGAGAAATTTATTGGTTCAAGCTCAGATTAAAAAGTTTTACTTAGGTTTTCAAGTAGGAAATATAAATTATAATTTTCTGCACAGCGTTTTTACAGCTCCAAAAAGCGAAAGAATACGAATATGTATATGATCTGCCACTAACAACGCTTTTGAAACGTATGCTATATTGAACTGGTATAAAATTCTTAAAAGCGTCGTATTCGGTAGTTTTTTGAAGTTTACATTGGATTATAACCATATAAAGTTTCACATATATTTCTTAATATACCATAATAAAAGTGTATATATGTTTAATTTAAATACATATTTCAAATTTACAGTTAACTACCAGAATATGTACGCACATTTTCGCCATTTGGTGTTGCTGGCAAAGATTTGTTTGTTGATCCAATTTGAGAAATTGTGTTGGCAGCTCAACCCCATTCCCAGCAATTCAAAACTCCTTACATACGTACACACAATCGGCCTACAAATATACCAGACCTAAGTGCTGGTGGTAGGCATAGAACCCGTTATTGCTGTCCTGGTTTTCAGTGTCTTCGAGCCAAATAGATGCGCTCCAGCTTAGGTATACTTTATACACATACATATGTACAAATGTGTCCCCTGGGAGTTGAGCTCCTTCATTCATATCTGTTAGTATGTTTACACTTTTGGCGCGTTTTCGTAAGAAATGTCGTAAAATCCAAATGCACGACTACATTTTCCTTATTTTATTGGCACTTCTAAGCGGGCGTGTCCGGTTGCAGATAAGCCGCCACAATTTGATAGCCCCGCCTGCTGCCTAAATAAAGGGTAGAGACTCCTCGAGCCGTTCGGTCTGGCCAATTTTGATTGCATTTTGTGAAATATTTGAAAATGAATTTTTAAGCACTTAATTTCCAAAACAAGTAAACAAACAGCAGGACAGCACATGTGTAAACGCACATACACATCATACAGAGCAAGACATCGCTTGTGCACAAATACAACAGCAGTTAGGTGATTTGTACGTTTTTATTAGCTTTCTGCCTCATCTTGTTGCAAATATGTATCCACATGATTTTGTCGCCCGAATGCGTCTTTATAGCCATACATACAGGTGTCAGAGTGTGTGTGCTAACTGTAGGTTTCGTGTGGACAGCCATGCATAATTTACATTTCGGGCAGTTGTTAATGGTTTGACATTTGTGTCCTTCTAACTGGCGCCCTTACAGTTGTTGCTTTTCTCGATGTATGACTGTGCTGCCTTTGCAAAATGTATTGCAATAAATTTCGGCAATCATCAAATGTCTCCATGCAGCTGGCAGTAGATTCGTTAGATTCGGTAAAATATGACTGGCATGCAAATGAAAAAGAAGATTTTCAAATTGCTTTGAGAATACTTTTTCCAAAAAGACTTTTTCCAAAGACTCGTATTATTTAAAGCGCTCATAGACTAAATTGCTAAATAATAAATTTCGCATATGTAAAGTAGTTGATAGTTAGCAATGAAGGCGTTGTTTCCACGAATTTGCACAAACCTAACTTGCGGGATACTAAAAGCTACGTAGCTTGATATGATGTACGATTTTTCTCAGAGATCAAGTCGTCGTGCTGCTAATTAAGGCTGTCCAAAGGGACTCTTTTCGTGCACCTGTCTCTTTTTTTTTGCAGTAGATGCATTCTTGATCCGATTTCAGCAATGTGACTACGAACAATCTCTAGTTTGACAGAATTGATACAGAGTGATTATAAAGAGTTCTCAGCATCACATGTAAGACTTTAATTACTCGTTTCGGAAGACCGTCTACAGAAATTTGTTTAGCTGTTTGGGAAGCGAATAATTACCATGCGACCAGATCAGAGAAAACAATCAATTCGAAAGCTTTATAAAGACCAATTCCATCCATTTTGACATAAGACAGACCATAAGCTTCACACAATGCGTGTTTTTACCCAATTTTATTTTAGTCGATAATAATTATTCTAAGAATTTCTTTAGATTGGCTGTGCTCTTTTCCTTGCCTTATACTAACGACTGGGCAGCAAATTGAAATAAGGAAGGCATGTGTCTACAAGGCAATTATTTGCAAACAAATTTTTTTGGTCTATCTTGGTTCAACAGCCCCGAACAGTGTGCAGAATCATTAATTTTAAACATCTAGCCACGTCTTTTCATTTTAAAAACCGCAAGTCTCCCTAACAGGGCATGTATCAGTGGTCAAACTGGGTTTCTAGCCTATTGTATTTGTTATCGTTCACAAACCAAATTATTTGAGCTGCAACCAGAGATTTAAAAATGACTATAAAATACTACTAGTTCTTTATGTTGAAGTATTCAGAGTAAGAGGCTGAAAACTAGGTGTGGTTAACTTCTTTAGAAGAGACTCTTTCATAAGTGAAGAGCATTCTTCGATTTTAAACAAGAAACACTTACATAAAAGAAAATCGAATGTTAATGCAATTCCTCTCCTTTTTCATTTCGGGTAATTGCTTTACGTTTTCTTACAAACGGAAGTAGCAACTAGAACTTGTCACTTTTCAGCAGTTTCATTTACAGGGAGGTCTGCCAGCTATTGCAAGCATGTGTAGTATAGTTTCTACTGCAGTTTTAGCAATTACAAAGCTGAAAGTACATGAGACTCGTACTTTCTTGTTTACAGCCACATGCCAAGGGTAAACTTTGGACGAGTACTTTCTAGCGCAAAAATAACAATAACAATTACATCATTAAAATGCACATCGCTTTGTATGCTTGCATATTTGCTTGTGTCAGCCAAGTTGCAAATAACAAACACTGACGCCAATACCTAATACATAGTTAATGCCAACATGCCGCACTTGGCAAGCGCACACAGCAATTTCAATTGCAAACACAACGTGCACACGTGTTGTGGTGTTAGTGTACAGTGTTAAAGCGGAATTGCCATTCATTAGCATTGCACCAACACATCCTGTGCGCGCACAAACTTTACTTTATACACCATCCCTTAAGGTATGTATGTGTGCGTGCGCGTGGCAGAAAGTTTGTACGGAGATTCGTACTTGTCAGCTAATTATGGGAGCTCATTAATAAAGTACCATATTATATGAATGTAGTTGGTTGCGAGGCAACGTGCTGAGCGCACGTGCAAACCCTAGCAGAGACACAACAAGCCAATTGCATTCGAAAATTGTAAATGGCTTTGTAGGGCTGAAGCACACGCAGAATTCATACTGCTGCTTGCGAATTTCTAAACTGCACACACATGTGTATACTTCTAGATACACATATAAGTGAAAAATCTGAGTAATTTCCTAGACACGTTTACAACTGAGATTAGCACAGAAGGAGTTGTTGCTGGAAGTTAAATATTAATTTATAAAGTTAAGCCAAACACTCACTTATGAGAGTGTAAAGGAAGCTGATGTCAATTAAAATTTGCTAATTGCATATCCTTAAGCATCATTGAAAGCAATTCCGTACTTTATATTAACGCAAATAATCACATGTGACAGCGTTAATTGCACATGCATGTGTTTACACTAGAACAACTTGTAGTTGACTTACAATACCTACGATTTTGAGATGTTTACTTTAGTCTTTTACAAAATAAATTGTTTCATAGAATTGAATGTAAATATGTGTTTCAAAACAAACTCATTTTGGATAATATAACTATATGTTTTTTGTTAAAGAACAAGCTTTTTAAGTTGAACTTCATCTAAGTTACTTGTATTGATATTTTGATTCCACCTGAAGCACAATTTACTTGAAATTCATATTTAAAGTTTATAGAAGCACAGACAGAAAATAAATTTCCTTTCATGATTTGAATATAAATTATTTAGTTAGATGATTAATTGCAGGTTTTCAATTTGAAATTGAATACTATTATTCACTGGTTCACAAGTTGTTACTTTTCTTCTGACCCCAGCTATTTTCTGCACTAAATCCATTAAATCAGCGAATCGGTTTCTTAAAATGAACACATATGAAACATTATTTTATTTTACGAAAGTAGCTATTGGTGAAATCCTTCCATAAAAAATAGTGTGAAGGAAAGTACACACCTTTAAGCGTCCACAGTGTCGACATATGAAGCTACCTCTTCAGGAGGTTTCGTAATCAATTAATTTCTTATGTATAGTAAGCTCTTATGTACACTTTATCTCTATATTTGACCCTTTTGTTTATTTTCGGGTTTTACTTTTAAAGTAAACTCTCTATCTAAGAGACCTAGACAAACACTTTTGTCGATATACTGTATAAGAAGTGAAGACATTATATGTAGAGCATCTTATTAGTTCACATTTTGGGTCATCTATATATTCTCCATTGACCGCAGTTAGCATAAAAATATTTTTTTTAACACTGATTTAATTCGAACGTTATTATTCACTCTGCAGATATACATATTAAAATGAATACGAAAAGAACAAAATACTGAAAGCTTCAAATCACTCCATAAAAATCTTCCTAGAAGAGCTTTCGAAATTGAGCGCCTTTATATAAAAACAAACATATAAAACACTTATGTACAATTATCAACACTTCTAGTTATACATAATCAACATATCGTATACGAAGCAGTACGATAAGCCTGTACTTTGTTCTAACGACGGATATATAACTTAGAAACTAAATATTTCATAAACTTTTATAGTTTCTCTACATTCATAAAATTTACACTCATTTTGTGTTTTCAGTTTTCATTTTGTGTGCCATTAACTAGCTTCTCCTTAACAATGTCATATAAAATATTAGCTTTCGTCGGCGTCAAAATATAGCTGTTTTGAAGACTTTCGTATTGGCTGATGTCTTATACGATTGTTGCAAATGAATTTAACGACTACTAAATTTTATTTTATGACTTCATGCAGGAATTTAACAACACACACAACGACAGCAAATGCGGCGATCAAGCTCAAATATTTACAACTACACACACCCGGGCGTATGAGTGACATAAGTCTAGCGTAATCAAGTCAAAGTGGGTGTACTTGTGTGCTAAAAAGCGGGTTCGTTTGATTGTGGTTGAACGGAACAACGTTTCGTATACTTATCCCGTAGTTTATATCGATTGCAGGAATCTTATGTATATATTTATACAACAAATATGCTTTGCTGTGCTTTTTGCAAAACAATTTGCTATTGCTCAAATCTTAGCAATTATGTGACCGCCACAGCTAAGAGAAATTCTTGTGGTCGTCTTAATTACTATACACACACACTCGAAGGTAGTTGAAGTACCTTAGCCCTTTTGCAGCCGAAATATAGAGAGCATGGCGTATATGCTCGAGAGGCTGCAATCAAATCTTATGTAAAATGTATTTGCTGTACTTATGGACTCTACACAATTTAACCACTAAAAACTTTCTTAATTGCTTAACCACTACGGCCAAAAGTTGTCGCTGTGGTAATTACATATAGGCAACTGATGTCAAGAAAGCGCGTTTGTGCTGTTTGTTGCTTATGTGTGGAGCGCTTTTGTACACTGTTCGGTTATGCTATTATAAACTTTTATACCAATTAGTGAAATAATTCCAAAGTAGAACTTAGCTTGTTTTATATAAATTATTTATCTGAAAGCGGCAATTATATAAAAGTTCAAAGATAAGTAAAAGTTTTAAGTCACCTCCTAGCAGCTGATGGATTTTAACGAGAGAATTTTGCATATTACAAACTAGCCGGGCAGTGAATATTGCTTTGCCGAGGAGCAACCATTGTCTGAAAAGGAAAACCTGTTATTAATTTCTTGTTTTGTCTATGTTCTTGCTTCGAATTTAGATAATTCTTTGTTAGAGAGTTCAGCTCACTGGATATTTGAGAGAAGCTTGTGAATAACCGAGGGAACTGCCTTCCATGAATATATATATATAGCCAGCTGGCGAAGTGAAGGGGCCGTACAGACGCAAGGATCAAGTTTTCACTGATACATTATCTTAAAAAACAAAAAGACTATCAAGAGAATCAGCTAAATACTAACATATTATTAGATGAAATGAAGGAAAGGCGGCTCCCTTTTAAGCGGCTCCCTTTTAAGAAAAGTAAAGTGCTATTTTATCAAAATGTTGATATGTGTCCCAAAACTACGAACTGATTACAGAGTTGCATGAGTAGGACTTGGAATTTCGCATCTCCGTATGTGGAGCTCAAAAGATTTTAATTCTTCTGAAACTCAAGGACTCTGTTCGAAAATAAAACTCAATATTTTTTGGAGAAAGTAAGCGATCTTAAATGTGTCTCGAAAAGTGATTTTAAGTTCTTAAGTGAACTTAAAGGCTACTGTTCATATTCAATTGAGTTTAAATTTGATCAAGTTGTATTTAAATGTCTTGCAGAAAGGCTTTGTCATTGTAAATAATAATATTGCATAATTATTTTTAAAATCCACTTTTTTTAAATTATAATGCTCAAACGTTGTTTTACTTACTAAATATAACTTAAATGCAAAGGCCGAATTGCAATGCATTCACAAAGCAAAAGCCTTTCCTCTGACCACAAAATATTTCAGTAAACTTATGTGGCATATGCACAGCGGGTTCCTGCTAGCATTCATTGATATGTATTATATATATATATATATACATATATATAAACGCTAACCAGCTACACAGGATACCGCAACCGCAAATCAATCATATTTCTACATATTTGCTTTATTTGCAGAAATGCTTAGGAGAAATAGGTGCAAACAGAATATCACCACATACATAGCCGCATTAAGGACGTATGATACATATGTATATATAAATTAACTAAATGTTATAAGGAAATATGAATGTATGTATATATATACCCGCACAAATATAGCAATCAATCATAATGTACAAAGTTGCTGTCTGATTAGGCGCAAACACATGCATGGGAAACCGCAACATCTACTTTCGGTGTGGTTGCCGACACGCCAAAAGGCAGCACAACATCGCACCAACACACACGCGTGCAATTATGCCACGAGATATGCACATATGTGCACTATAACGAAAGTTTGAAGACATAAATGGTAAAGGAAAGGTGAATTAGCGAATCCAGCAGCGAAAATGCGTGTATACTAAAATGCACTCTGTGGCAAGTGCGTGCATACATATGTATATATTTCTATATATATTATGCACAAGTAAATATTTGCGTAGGCTTTCAATAATATTTGCACATAAATAAATTGTAAATACCAAATCTCCATTGTGAGCCATTTTCTGTTGAGTTTGCCCAAATTTCTAGTTTTAGTGGTTTCCGTGCCACAATTTTCGGCGCTTTTTATTGATACATAGTATATAACTTTGCAATTACTGAAGATTTCATGTTTACTTCAATATATTGATAAACAAACCACAAATAATGCAATTAAGTAGCATTTGTTTCTAAGCCGATGACCATTGAAGTAAATTAATTTCCTACTTAATTTTAATTAAAATTCCGCTGCTCCTACACTTCACCATATGTGAGCAAAAAACAGTTAGACTTTGTAATTTAAATTTAGTGCAAAAATATATTCGTCGGAATATGTTTCTCTAAATTGGTATGATTGTCATTGACATCTATGCCAAATGTCCCTTCAAAATAATCATTAGTGAAGTACATAAAGTGCATTCGGCGATTCTTACAATGAGTGAAATTATTCAAAAAAGAGGTTCCATTAAATTTTATCTATGGAATAAAATTTCTGGTGCCGAAACATTAGAATGTTGGAAAAGGTCTTCGGTAATGATTGTATCGAACAAGTGTTCTTATCAAAGAGGCGAACACCTCTACAACGGCCATCAACATGAACTGATTATGAACCTATGAATAAAATAATGAAATTGATTTTGAGAATCGAAAGAAAAGTGAAAGCATGAATGGTTTCAAAATTACTCAATATTTCCGAAAAACGACATCGCGTTAATGTCGCTGAGAAAATATTATCCGACTACTAGGATGTCATGAAACGTGTTATTACTGGCTATGAGTGTTGAATCTATGCTTAAATCTGGCAGCCGAAAAACGTCAAGTGGGAAAAAAACAAGGTTAAGTCGACAGTCGCAAACTGCATTGATGCATTGATTCGGGAGTTTTTCGCCAAATTTTCCATCAATGTCATTTCGATTGATCCTTTGCTGTCATTTGGTAGGCATAGAATTATAGACAGCGCCCATAAGTCTTCTCACATGTTATTTGGTAACATTTATTAACAAACAAGCTATTTGTTCTCTCGACCCCTATGTGAAATGTTATCAAAACTATCAATGTATCATATGCTCTCGTAAAATTTCTCTTGTGCTCTTCTTATAAAAGGCTCTAGAAAGATACATAGATTGAACTTGGCAAGACACTGGCGATATAACTATCAAAGTAGACAAACTCGATTGTGGTAGTCACCTTGGTATTCAACCTTTAAGCCTACTCACAAATATGGAATTCGCAATACAACTAAGTTTATAACCGATTTAGAAATAATTTAATAGGTTGTCAAAAAAGTCTTGTGGTAGTTCCGCTAGTTGGCGCTGAAAGCGCGTAGTTCTAGTTTTATTCGCTATACCTTCTTGGAAAACTCACTTCACGCGCTAAAAGGCGTTTGATTGATTTTCGTTTCTTTTAAGTCGTTCGTGAGTTATAGCGTCGCTTACATGGAGCAAAATAAAGGGAAAATACAGCATATTTTACGGTATTACTACGATAAAGGCAAAAATGCATCTCAAGCCGACAATAATAATAATTTTGCATAATAATTTTACATAATGATCACATAATGTTGTCTTATACATCACTCACAGCTTTTATAAATGGTAGAAAACCTGAGGGTTTCCTCAATTGTTGCCAGGTGTTTTTTTAAATCCCTGCGTAAGAAATGACAAGATGAAGCTTTACTTTCTTAAACACCTGCCAGATGTTCACAAACAAAAAACGAAAGACTCGAGTTAGTTGAACAATCGTCATTACTTTGTTGTAAGCTCTTTTTTCTCCTTAGAAAATTTAGAAAACTATGTTTGAATTATTTATATATATAAATGTAATTAAAAGAATAAATAGATAAATAAATTATTGTTATATTATTAACTTATATTTTTTCTTCATATACATATTTTTTATTAACATAATTCTATAAATTCCTTTAATTACAGATAACACATTTAACAAAAACAATTAGCAGTTATCTCTTCTGAAGCGAGTCGGGGTAATTATGTGTTTATAAATGTTAATGGAAATTTTCATGACTACGGTTACTATACATACATATATACATTATATAAAGAAACCGAGTGAATAACATAAATTCGGCTAAGCTTTACAACTTATTTAATAAAGCTTCTATGGCATTTTTGTTAAAGATAAGTCAATATCAGTACAAATTTTCATTTAAATCTCTAATAGGCTTAAACTCTTGGTCAGGCAATGGATTTACAACAAATCAATCAAAGCTGGTCATAATTAAATTCACACTTTACACAATACGAAAGTAACCAATATTGTAGGATAAAATCTGCAAACATTTTTGCACTGAAAACTTTTCTTAGAACTCAAAATGCCTTTCAATAGCGTTCGAGTGGAATAACAGCTTTTCGAAGGCATGAAGGAGCAATGAATTCACAAGCGTTTATGCATTTGAATTTCAAATTCCGACTGTCAACTGCTGAGCTGAAAAGTGCAAGCAACCAGCACATATGGCAATCATAAAGCGTTGAACGAAAAACAAAGTGGAAAATGTAAACAAGCGGCTGTGTGCGAGCAACTCGCAATGTGTAGATGCTGCATTAGTATTGGATAGCATGCAATGTTTGAGTAAAGGGCAACAGTGGCAGTAACTGTCCTAAGAGCAACACATTGCGACAATGCACGATGATTGCGCAACATGCGTGCTGCAAAAGTGGCACACAGCAAAACTTGATGTACAACCGACTGACACACACAAACACAGTCACATGCGCGCATATATGAAAATGGGAAATCTAAATGCAAGAGCAGAGAAACCAGTTTGAAAGAAAATTTTCAACTTGAAGATGCACAGTGGTTGAGCCAGTTGCTAAGCCAATATTTGTGTGGATGTTTGAGGCGGTGTCTGTGTGTGTGAGGCCAGTTGGACATATAAAACGAAACAAGAGCGCAAGCTGTGGTGGGGTTGGTGAGCAAGTTTGACAAAAGTCAAGGACTAAGCCGACACACACACACATATATACAAATGTTAAGCACACACACACAAACACTCATATTTGTAGCGTATTGCAAAGGGCCTCAAAATGCCGCTAACCAACCGCAACTCACTTTAATTTAAATAGACAGTTTTACATCTTTTGTGGTTTTGTGATGTTTGCACAGTTGCTTTTTGGGGCGGCTTGTGGCATAAAAACTTTTGCTTAGCCTGTTTCTCTGTACGCATATATATGTTTATTTGCTATATTACATACATACAAAAGCGCTATACTCGTATGTTATATGTGTGTGTACAGATGGTAATATGAGTAGATGTAACGTATCTTTATGTTGGCTTCTATCAACATGTCATTATGTGCACGAAGCGGCAACGTCGTGTGTACTTGCGCACATACATAAATATTTGGTCTATGCCCATTCATATTTTGTAGGTCAGGGTTTTCGCTTTATTACTTACAAATGAAAGCGCGCCGTTCATTTTTGTTCTGTATGCTGATGGGCAGTGGATTTTCGATTTAATATTAATTTTAATTTCTAGTTTTGTATAGGTTACAGAAATCTTAAACGAACTAGAAAAAAAAGTGATTTTAGGTAATGTAAATATACACAACTTGGGGGCAAACAAACAAGTATGTAGAGGGTATGTGTGTACGAGCAGGATTAATGCACTTACACACGTTAAAAATACAGGCGCTTTGTAGCAGTATTTTGAATTTTGATATAAAACAAGGTCAAATTGGTAAAAAACCTTACCCACTTCCCACGTATCACCAGTGTTGGGAACTCCTGAAAGTAACCTTTCTGTCTAAATACCACCCAGAATAAAGGTCACAAACATCAAAGGTATAAAACAATTCGAAAATTTAAGTATAAATGATATGAGGGAACACAAAATTTCTTATCTAACAATTTATGAAAATGGTTTAAGAAGAAATTTTTTCATTAAATTCAAACTATGTCCTCTTAATGCATTATTAGAATTTAGATGAAGTCGAGCTATGCACTCAGGTCAACAATACCTAGCAATATGGTGCCTCTTTTCATTTCCAACTGACAACACTGATCTAAGGGTCGAAATCGGTGTCCTTCGTCGAAGAAAGGTTCCCTGCCCTTCAGGTTGAGTATAATTTGCATAAAATTGATGGTCCGATATGCGAGGGTGTGAGATATGGTCAAAAAATTACAATAAATATGCTGCGATTTTGTAAAATAATTATTGAAATATACATACATACCTTTCTCAAGCAGCTTAAACTGCAGGTCCCCAGTATTAAGCTGTATGAATTAATGATGTTTTCTGATAGTCTGTTCATTTGAGGTAATCGTCAGACGGTTTTATGGAAGAGTTTAACAAAACATTTTCGCAAGTTTAGCTCAAAAATAAGATCGTAATAGAAATTAGTCTACTCTATATGATACTAAAAAGGTTTTACAAAATTAAAAAAAAAAAATATTTTTGATCAGATACTGTCTTTAGTATTCAATGCAGCGATTTTTCGTGTATGCTCTGTACGAAGTACATGTATGTCCGCTCATATTAATTATGCAATGCGGCATACACTTTAGCAAGTGCAAATACGTTGAAGCGAATATATTGGTATTTACTTGGTGCGCCTGTTTGCCTACTAGAGGTCGCCGCTTATTAGCATTTGCGTGTGTACGGTTTCGCTTGTGCTGTCTGTGGTTTAGCGGGCATGTTTGCCGCTGCCATCCATAACCTAGTCCTTAGTTTATGATTTATATATAGTCACAACCAATATCCCTGCATGCCATGGTGTAGGCATATGTGGAGATTAAATTTTTCTGAACGTGCGAAATTATTTCAATTATTTTCTTATTTTTATATGCACATAAATGACAACTCAGCTGATTATTTGTGCTGATAATCAATTTGAATTTTTTGGAATAAATTTCTGTTGGGATAGCTGAAGATTGGGAAACAAGAAAAATACGTTATAATGAAAATCATCTTAAATTTAAGAGCAAAAAATACTAGTTGAAAGGCATGCTTTGAATTGGAAGTCTTGCTGAAACGGGCCAAAAATATAAGTGCATTAAAAAACACATTAAATTATTACAACAAATACAAAAAAAAAATTCTAACAACAAATATACCTAAAAGCATTAAAAAATCAATCAAGATGAGATTAAACTGAACTTGTGACAGTTTAAAGCCTTTCATATTAAACACTTAAATTCAAATATGCCAAACAAACTTATCTAATACAAGTAATGCCTATTTGAACAAGTAAAACCATACATGCAAATATACATACATACATGTATATATATACATACACACACACATATAAGGCTTATTGTATCAATTTATTGCTGATTTCCTGACTCAAAATAAGAGCGTATTTTGTGTACTATTTACACACAAGGACCTGCAGCAAAATACTCAAAACCTCTTACATAAATTAGAATTCAATTACTTGCAATGACAACAGCAGCAGCAGCAGATTTTAGGGAACAACAAAACATTCACATCGAATATACATAGCAAGCGAAAATACAGGTTTTGCGATAACAAGTGAAGGACAGTGGGACAATTTGCTCAAACGTAAAAAATAAAGTCAAAAGATATTTAAAATAATGCCGATAAATGTTTTTTATTATAGTACTGGGCAGCATAAAAAACCAAACAAATTTATGAAGATAGGAGTCTTTGAGTAAAATATATTTTGTATTAAACCAAAACCGTTGAAATTCAAGCCATATCCCCCAATTGGTTGAGATTTTTTGAAAAAAAAGTCGTATTAGATCGTATTCGAAATTTTAATATCTCAAGAGCTTATTTCACAGTAATCACGAAAACCCACACTGTGCCGCAGTGTGTGAATGTAAAAAAAATGTTATTGAAGATTTCGTTAAACGATTGATGACTAACGCCAATATAATACACATACATGTAATTGTATTTGCTTTCATTGCCATCTCATTTTCGAGCACAATTGCATTGTATTATAAAAATAATAATTTCTCTTTTCACAGATAAATTATCGGATTTTAAAGCTATACAGAAAGCCAGAGGCATTTGAAAATGAATAATTGGTTTAAATAATGATATGCCCTTAAAAAGTTTGACTTACAAAGAGCAGTGATTGATTGATAAAATCCAGAAACATAAAGTGTGGAAATAAATTGCCTTCCACTTATTTCATATTAATCACATGTCACAAAATTCAATTAATATTAACTTCATTAAGGAGAAATTCTCACTTAAACACAAGCAATGGCTCAAACATAAGCACATATTAAAGTCAAAGTTGTTTAAGTGAGTGACATTGATTTTCAAAAAAGAAATTGTTGGAGGTGTAAGTGATTTCCGTCTACATAGAGTAGAGTAAGAAAGTGCTGCTGACATTAAACGTTTATAGCATGAGAAAACAAGGCTTGAGCAAAGAGTGACTGCTTGAAGTTCTTTCAGGGAACGGCCGATGGAAATCTTGATGTGGTACCAATAAACGCATTGAAAGGGTCCTTTAGCTAGATGACGCAATGTCAATAATAAATGGTGATTTTCTTAAAAGCTTGTAGTCAGATTTTGTGACTAAAAAATCCTCGATAAACGGGATAGTAACAAATTATAATTATTGACCTAGCTATGAGATAATTTTAAATTTTAGTTGCAATGAAAGGTGTAAAAGCATCTACTTTGGCTCACGGGCAGTACACTTTACTTACATACTGACACAGTTTATAATATTTTATTTGTGTAGTAAAAGTGTATTCGAATACAAGTATACGTCTGCCAGTAAAGTGGCGGCTGCCTGATAATTAACACAATTTTATTCATGATCACATGCTTGCCTACATTTACCCAACTTCCTGGCTTGTTTGTAGCACGGGCTGTCACGAAAATGCTCCTGATGAGATAACTAATAACAAGCTCCGCGAAAATAAATTTGTTTAATGAAAATAGAGCACAAACATTCTAAAAAATAGTCACGCACGCCCCGCACTAAATGAGTTAAAACTGCATATTTGTTGTTGTATTAATAGTTGGAGAACGACGGGTAGGCACAATGAATCATAAGTACATTGGTGGCTGCAACGAAGGTTTCTATACGATTAAAGAAAAGAAACAAAACTTCTATAGACACTTACACAATTACGTGTGCTGATTTCAATAAACCTATGTAGATGTGTGTACGAGGGATGGTGCGAGAGATTTAAGGAGGTATGGAACTTTCCAAACACACTAAAGTCATCTCCTCTACCACTCAATTAAGCAACAGTGAATGCTAAAAGCGTACCGTAACGTTAATTAATTGGCACATAAACTACCGAATCGAGTTGCGTCAGTGACATTGTGGCTAATCTGTTCAAGGTCAAACTGCATTGCTCATTTCACTCGCCCAACTCAAGCATTGTTCATATACAAGTTCATATTGGCTTTTACCTATTATATAATTTGTATGTATTGGTGTGCTCAGATGTTTGATTTGGAAGATTCTAAATTGCTGGTTAAGCAAAATATTATCTTTGAAAAAAAATATAGAAAAATCATACATGCAGTTTTGTAAAGTGGCATGGTGATAGCTCGGTAACTGCCAAAGCTCGGCCAAAAATGCGAATGTCTTTATTATTTTATTTGTTCAATATCACATATTTGAACTTGAATATGATCGAAATGTCACACAATATTATCTATTCATTTTAAAGGAAAATATTTTGGTAGAAATCTATTTTTAAGCTTGAAATATATAGAAAAATAGAGATTAGTATGGGCTGATGTATACTTTCATACAATATTTTGATGAAATTCAATTAGCTTTCCAAGTAAATTAGGTGAGATATAAAGCATATTGCTAAAATAAACAATTCAGTAGTCGATATATATTTGTTATATAAACATAAACATTTTTCGAGCTATTTAAATGCAAATAAAGAGTTCATTTAAAGGGAAACCATTTCTTTACCAAATTGGAATTTAATGTTCAATGTAAAATAAATTGAGGACGATAAATCGATTATAGCGAATTTAAAATTTTTCAATAAAATTTTTTTCGTATGATTTTTGTTTCAACGTACCGCTCATAAAATCTGATACGAAGATTCGCTGGAGGAGAAAAACAATTTGAAAAATTCGAATCTCAATCCCTGAAATTATTAGTATTGACTTTATTAACTTGTCAAACCATGAGCTCAGTGCCGATTGTGAGCTTGCGCGGCAATCACTTTCCAAGAGATTCCCTATACTCAACTATAAACACACGATATGTTCGACAGATCCCTTTGATATCTGTTGAATGAGAGCTATCGCGATCACCCTTTTCAGAATCAGCAGAATCGATTTTCAATTTTTTAGAAGCTTTTGTTCTTCATGGAAAAGATATGAAATTTTCAGTCCTTCTGGTGGCCAATATAGTGGGTATTTTTAATTTTTTTTTTCATGTCTGTTAGAATAAGACTAGAACTCACATCAGCAATATATAAACTCATGAATTTAACTGCCATCACCAGAATATTGTACAATATATTTCTACTTGATTTTCCGGCAAAAAAATATCCAGAAAATATTTTCAAACTCCATTAAACTTTAAACGACATCAAAAAGGCGACAGCAAATACAAAAAGTGTCTAAATAAATGCAGAATTTCAACGAAAATCCAAGCACAACAATAAATCTCATCAGAATTAATGCAATTTCCCACAATTCTGCGAACGCATAATCGACAAAAATTTAGTTAGTTTGTAAGTAAATGCTTGCATGCGGCGGCGTGTAAAAGGCTGCAGGCGACATACATAAAAAATTTGCGCAAGCATTCGAAGCTGTGGCATAATTTTTGCAAATTTTCGCCTCAAATATATTATTTTGTTGCCGCCACTGTGCTGGCAAAATTAATTTGCACTGATTTTCATCTTCGAAGGTGTGCACACACATATGTACATAAATTTATGCACGTGCGTTCGTGGAAATTTCTTCAGTGAAAATCCTGCTGCTATAAATGTGCAAATGTATGTGTGCGTACGTGTCAGTCGGTATTTTCCATTCAAATCATTTTCGCAAATCTGCTCAGGCAACTCTTGCAGGCATGGCATAGCGCAGATTTACGCCAAACTGTAAATGTTGCATACACATGACGCAGCGTGTTAAAAGTGTGTGTATTAATCGACTTATTACCTATGTACATATGTATTTTTCTGCGCATTTTTATATGGAAAAATAATAAGCTGCTTTGGCTCAAAGAAATCTCATTAACTTTTTACACTGCTATGTAATTATACATATGTACATATGTACCTGTCTTGCCACCCTGAAATTTAATTTTACTTTAATTAATTTCGTTCGCCCAACTTTGTTGTTGTGGTACAAACGCGAAATTTCGTCCTTGAGTTTTATTCAAAATATAATGAGTGAGCGTTACAAATTATGGAAATCACGAAAATTTCCGACTGCCATGGCGTATGAGTGATATTTTTCTTGCAATGCGTTCTACAAGCGGTGGAGTGCTGGTGCATTTTCGTAAATATTTTTAAATATTTTCTCAACTTATTTATAATGGAATGCGAGTACAATCACATATCGGTGTCTTGTCCCACCAAGCCAAAATTTAGCAATCGACCAGGAAATGAGTAGAAACTACTTCTTTTTCTAACCTCTAATATTTGTGAACAACTTTAGAGCAATGAAAAGTCTAGCTTTCGAACATTCTTCCAACACGAAAAAGTGATGCCCAAACTGAAATCTGATGTAACGATCTAATTATTTTCTCTTTTAAATTTGAAAATACAGACCCGATAAGAAAAAACTCAAAGCCGATTTGTTACATATTCGCATATACGTATATCAGTTTTCTAGTGTCGTTCGTTATTTATCGCTTACGACTAAAAAATAATTTGAAAATTGAACTCTCTTCCGCGACCAATCATTTTTATTATTTTCTGCTTATTTATATTAATTTATACTTCTTGAAAACCGACATCTTAATATAAATATTTAAGAAAAATCTCAAAATACGTAAATCTAATTTTTCTATCATTCGTTCATACTCTTGCGCACTTTCATCTTTCACGCCTTATATGTTCACTGCTAATTCACGAAATTCGTTTACAACAACCAAATAGTCCAAAATTAGTCTGTCACTTCAATAGTTTTCCACAGAAACTCAACAGAAATCTGTGGCATGGTAAACAGTATATAGTTAGTTGAAATTTGCTATTTGAAATCACAATTGGGGCACACGAAAAGGCAATCGAAAATCTGTACAATGTAAATACAAATTTTATACACACCGAATTGCAAAAACAAAATGAAAGAGGGCGAGTAAAGAAGGCAGCCAACTGACCAAAAACATGTGTTAGCAACCACTTTTTCCTAACAATATTTTTCCTAGCAATTTTTTCAGCACGAGGACAGTTTTTGTTTTTCAGATCTCTTTTTCTTTTTTTTCTTTTTTTAGTTTTCGCGCTCGTCGACAGCAATAAAGATGGCGCCATGTTGATAAACACTGCTTACTGTAACAGAGTGTACACACATGTACACGCAGACACACTTACCGGTTTGTATGCCTGTGTGACGAGCTTGTTTGTTTTTCGCAGACATGTGAGCGCTGATGCCGCGCCGCGCCTGCTTTTAATAACAATTTCAAATAGGGAAATGTTGCATGAACGTAACAATGAAATGACCATTACGTGGAACTAACTGAGATAGAGAGGCAGGCCCAGCAGTTAAGGGGTCATCTTGATGGTGTTGATAGCGAACTAACAACTGGGCAAGCAAATGAGTTGAATTTGCAATAAAAAATATGCAAACAAATTTTAGGCGCACAGATAGAGCAGAGCATATAGCGAGGTACGCTTTACACTATTATTATTATTTTTTTTTGCAAACACTCTGTCCACTTCAATGGCGATTGATATTGTTGGAAAATAGTTGCTCAATATTTTAGGCACTGCCACTCTTGCTTAATACGGGCTTTAATTTGGCCTTGAAGTTAGAATATATTGTTGTGCTGCTAGTCAAACGCTATCACTAACATCTTTAACTTATTAATGTATAGTTAAGCATGCTGGAGCCAGTTGGCTTGCCTTCGGAACCAAAATCGAAGTATTTGTTACGGACAGTAGCAGTATTTGTCGCCGGAATCATGCGTATTTCTTCAAACGGCAGCCTTTGGCAAAAATACCAAGGCGATTTAAGAAATTTGGCAGAAGAAGTTGACCTAATGGAGGAAACCTACAATTTTAAAATTTTCTAAGGTCTATTAAAACACTTGAACTAATATGGTACATTAACTAAACCCCTCAAACTTAATCAATAAAGTAAGCCGAGGTAAATTTTAATAATATCTTTAGAAAGCTTAAGGTTTAACATACTTCATATGCACAGCCTGCTGATGAATATTTAAATAAATATTAATAAATGACTTCGCAATCATGACTATCATTCGCTTCATTAAAATATCTTTTTTAATTGTTTTTATTTTTTTCACTCGATGCTTAATTTGATTGCAATTTTTTCATATACGTATAAATTTAGATTGGCAATGATGACTTAAGCGCGCACTTTCGCCACTCATTACAGTTGTTTGTGTTTTTGTTAAAAATCTATGTGAAGGCAAGCAGAGGGCAGAAACTCAAAAAGTTTCCACAGAAGGGCGCAAGATGTAGAGAAACTTTTGAATTGCTCGTTCTTTTTTCATTAGATACAACTTTTTCATTAATTTTTTAGAGAAGCTATAAACTACTTAAAGTTTTCTCGTTGCCAACAGACGCATTTGTTTGCCAAGTAAGGCAGCCATAAAATTATATTTTTGCAAAACACACATACGAGCTTGTAACTATATGCTTGCCTATATATAAACATTACAGCAAATATGAAAATATATAAACATATTGTATATGTATATATGATATATATGTATTTGTGGAAATTCTTTAATTTATACGCCCCGCTATATATTCCGCAATGCATGTCTCTGCTTCGTGATTTTTTCGCCGCAATTTCCCCTCAGCGCATGGCAAATACGAGCGAGTAAGCAGAAAACTATTTTCCTGCTGTGCATTTGTTGAACTGTCATAATTTTTGCGCTAAATCTTTGACTTACGGCTGTGTGCCGCTGTGGCCGCATTCGCCGCGCTCCTGCACATGTTGCAATATGCCAGCCAGTGGCGCATGTGACCTCACACTAACCCTTGCTGGGCAAATACAAATACATACATGCACAGAGTGGTGCATTGGTATGCGTGGCCCATATCGGTGCATTGACTTCCGTTGTTATTTGACCCACATTTTATTACTGCGCTACCTTTTAACTGCAGCGAAGTAAGTTTGAGCATTTTTATAAGTTTTCGTCTCAGTAAATGCGAGTAGATAAGTAAATGTGTAGATATATATCACAGATATATACCTCCCTTGTTCTTATTCGTAGTTCTTAATATTGTATTAGCACGGAAATGTTAAGATAATATTTTGCAATACCACTTCTAAGGTTTCATGCAACATGTTGTTAAGTAAATTCTTTATAAGAGAGTGCGTAAACTGGAGAAATAAAAATTACAGCGAAAGAATCCACTAAACCGTTTTACTTCAGCATGCAAGCCACACCAAAAGGAGTTTTTTAATGAAATATATTTGTTGAATTAGTTTTTTAACCGCATGCGTACATTTCGGAAATAAATGTTAGTATTTAAATATTAATTTGGCAAAGCATATGAAATATGAGTATCAAACATACGTGTCTACTTTGGTAACTGGTTTATCAGCCGTGCCTCTAGGATATTGTGCGCTTCTTAAAAGCACTCTATGATTGTGGTTTTAGGCTGAAGAAGACATGCTGAAAAATTGCTGTCTTCAAACTGAACACGAATAATTATAAAAAGACACGATTTGAAGTTCTTAACGCAAGTCTCTAATCTTAAAGTAGGCTTCAAGTACACAAAAGCTCCTCAAATAATCGGAAAACTTCAGCTAGACGAAGTCGTCAGCAATAATACTTGCTTTGAAAATGTATAAAATACAACAACAAAAACAAGACAGTATGTGCAAATGTTCATATATGCTGGTAGACATGTTTGTAGAACATTAAATGGTCTACACAAAAATCAGAGAGCAACAAAATAAAGTAATCAAAAGGCGGCATTTAACAAAAACTACAAACAAATCATGAAAGTTAGGATTTTTCCCTTCGCCTTGTTTCAACTTTTTCCCAACAGACTATTCCTTTGCTGCTGCGGCGTGATTAGGATTCAGCACTTTGGCGCTGTTTACTCACTTGAGTGACTGCCGAGGTTTGGGCGTGACTGAGATTTTTCGCCAGAGCACATTTCGCTATGCTCATTTCTTCAACGGAAACTAATTAAATGAGAAAATAAAAAAAAAATTTATGTAATGAGATGGAGAGGATATGAGATTATTCTCTCGAAATTTATATAATATAAAACATTTAGTCATTAAATATGATCTGCATGACTCTTTCTTACTTAAAGTTTATTAAATCTTGCGCAATAAAAGAAATGACATGTTGTATATGTGTAAGTAAAAATCATTTGCATTTGCCAACATTTATTTGATGAATATCAGCCTATTTAGCGGAATCAGACCAAAATTATCGCCAGTTCAGAATTCATCACGACGTTTAACTCCCTACGGATGCCCTCAAGCAGACATTTTCTTAAATAAAAGCAGCAGAAAGCATATTTTTCCAAAAATATTTTGACATATGTATATGCATGTATGTATAGTATATCCAATATTTCTTCCGCTTGCCCAAGCAGACATTTGATAGAGATTTTTTTATCAATATTTGCATTGGGACGTAGCCATATCTTTATTTCAAAACCTTGCTACATTAAAATACTCTATCCATGCTTCACACTTTATATGCGTTTGTATATGTAAGCTTGCAAAAGTAAATAGTATTGAATGCGATATATTTGCTAATATTTTAACGAGCTTTGGCAGAGCCAATCACCAGGCAATGTCATTTAGTTATGGTCTACTTATCTTCTCTGCAGCACATAAAGAAAAAGAAAAAAATATTATATATATTATATATTTATATGTTATATCTGAATATTTTGTGCGAATTACTTGTGAAAGTGTTTCAATATATATGCATATTAGCTTTTGCACATTAAGGTGACACTAAATTGAATAATTTTTATCTATCAAAAGGGTTCGAGGCAGGGTTTTGAGTTAACCTTTTCACAGAGGAACATGCTATTACAATGAAAATTAAATCGTTATATCTTCATTTATCGTAAATAAACTATGGTAAGGGAAACAAAAAATTTTCAGAATTATACTAAATATCATTTTTGTAATAAACTAAATAAGTCTGAGAACTAAAATAAGAAAAAACATAGCTGTGTTTAGATAATAATATTTTTATTTTTCGGCCTTAAGTTATACATAATTGAAGAATGCATATTCATTTTGAATATTGGAAAATGTTCAACATACTGCGTGAGTTCAGAAAAAATATCTGCTACTGGTGTTGTCTAGGCAGCAAAATTGAAAGGCCTATCGTCAATGGTTCAAATGATTTGAAAACGGCTATGAACTTTTATTGCAACATTCACACCAGGGAATGGTAAACTGTCAAAATTGTTCATATTATAGGAACCAATTTGTGGTTTTCCTCGAACTTAATTTCAATAATTTTTTTTTCATATAAAAATTAAAAATCTTATTAAAACCTTTTACTTTTTTAAAGATGTGTATTTTGTAAAAATTTCGCGAAATTTTATATATACAAAACTCCGCTAATATAACGTCAACTCTTGCAGTCCTTTGGAAGAAATGTGCCTCCGCGTTGACAGTACAACTTCATACAGGTTTATTAATAATGAAAAGAAAAAAACACGTGTTTATGTTTATAAACTTGGTATTGGATCCGAGGAAAACAAAATAAATAAATAAATAAAAGAGACTATTTTTTGGCGGACGTTTTTACAAAAAAGTGCAAATCTTGGTGAAAATTTCTCCAGTTTGTTTTGTTTTATATATTTTTATTGGAGTAAATACAAAATCCTTCCTTCATTACCTTACAAATTCTATTTCAAAGATCTGTGTGAAATTTATTTGAGATTAAGTTATATAGCCAGCAACGAGCGAGCAACATTACGAGGCGGTATCATCAAAAATATTATTCGTTTATCTTGAGACGACATTATTCTAGAGATGTTATAGAATTAAATAAAACCAAAATATGTGTTTTAAGCCATGAAACCCATGTAACCCTTTAAGCTAGCTTAGAAACTTTTTGGCACTACTTATTTCACTTTAAAGCACAGCTGAAGCTCCTCCTAAGATCTACAGCACTGCCGGTAAATATACATAAATAAATATATTCTACACATAAAGTGTGTGTGTATAAATGTATTCTTGGTGTGCGTGCACGCGTAAGGAAACTTTTGAATAATATATTTCCGATTTTAGCGTGCAGTTGTTTGCGGTATTAGTTCTATCGCAGCGACGACTGTAGTGAATATACAACGCAACGTGCAGACAAATATTTAACAAGTCGGATAGTTTGCGCGCGTAAATATGTAAATATATATGCATATATATGTAACAGATTTGTGTACATTTCTTCTCCACAAAGCAAGTAACTATTTGCCAAAAGCATTTTATAGCTATTTGCGGAAACTTTAGCACTCAGTATTTGACTTGCTTATTTACTTTCATGTATTCCCCCAAAATTCGCCGCGTATTCTACTTAATTTGATGGAAATATTTGCGAGGGTGCTGCGATAACTTTCTGGCTTTAGAAAGCACTGGCAATGATTTCTTATTTTTTTCTCCTTAGCATGCACTTGTTTAGCCAGAAAAAAACGGACGTAACAAGATCCTGGATTAAGACCAAAATATATGTTCTGTGGGCTTTCCCATGTGAGCATAAATGCGAGACAGTCTCTTGCGAACTCTGGTAGATCAAAACAGAAATAATGTTCAGAAGCACTAAAATGCAGTAATGCGTAATAACGATTTCCGCTGCATAGATGAAAGTCTGATAATTTTTTTTTTTTTTTCAATTAAAAAAAAATATTTGACATTCTTAGTTAGCCACTGATGTTAGCGGTGCTAAATAGAGTTTCTTTATTTAATTTTTTTTCTGGCTTATTTTGTTTTACTAAATTATCTGTTAAGTATGTCGAAGACGTGTTTTATAAGCTTCACCTTAAATTGACAATAATTCTAGAAAGTGATATCAGTAGGAGGAGAGTCTCCCCATTTGCATCAATAATAAAAAGAGTTTCACTATGCAAAACTCTCTGACTTCCCCTGGTGTGCTAATGTTTGTAGATATATTGAAGTAATTAATATTTAGTGCATCGAATATACAGTTTTGTGTTTGTCAATATCCTACATTATAAGTGCCGATGTCCTTAGGCGTTGACTTATTAAATTTTCGGAAGCACTTTAATGTAAGGTCAGCTCAAAGGATGAGAAGGAGATCCGATCAGCTTGAATTATTTGGCAACAACAAAGCATGTTTGAAGTTCTTGGCTAACGGTGTGTATTTGTGTGTGTGTTCATAAGTCTGTCATGAACGTTCTGCCACACGCTTTTTCCCTTACCAAAATCCCACAAAATAATCTCACTTCTACTTGGCTAGTTACTTTGTGCTCGCACTTAAACCTAACCAAATCAATAAATGGGCATGGCGCGTTTTTGGTGAAAGCTATGTACATCTCCACACCATTCATACCACACCCACACTCTTATGCTCCCAATTGCTTTTCACGCCACTAGGCTACTTCGACGCTTCGCAAGTTGCCAGTAAGCGTTTGGCTTCGTTTTCATTTCTTGATTTTAATGGGTCTCAGCATAGCCTTACTTTTATCGAGATTTGCTTTCTGTTTAACTGGACATTAATAGTATGCTTTGTCGTATGATAAATGTGCTAGCCAAGGCAGTTATGTGCATTCCAGAGCGCAAATATATACGATATATATGTATACATGGCGACAAGTATATATTTAGTCCTAAATGGTGTATTGTGTTATTGTGTATGTGCGCTTCAAATGGCTGTTTGTTTTCCCTCTATTTGCCATATTGATTGTTTGTGTTGGCATTTCCGCTCTGTTCGCTTGGCATTGTGCCAATGATTTCGCACACTTCATGAGCATTTCACAAGCAATAAAGCCAAATGCAGGCGCCTATGCCGGCAACGATAAAATCTACTCAATACTGCTTTATGGCATTTCCGGCAAACCGCACCCAGCCGAAATTACCTACTAAAATAAAGGTTATGATATTGTAATAGATTTTCGATGGATCCGCATATATTTTACTGTTAGTTAAATATTCAAAATTTATTTTTATATACCATCTTAATCAGAAACTAGTCTCAAAATTGTTTTTTCTTAGATTATCTTAATCAGAAACCAGTCTTAAAATTGTTTTTATGATTACTCATGGTCATCCTTATCATCTTCGAGATATGCATATTTAAAGCAACAGGAGGAATCAAATACCTATGTGGTAGAGCCAACGTGGATAAAAATGATTTATATATTTATTTCCCTCTTTCCCGTATTAGATATGAAAAAATTCGATATTAGCGTAAAAGTAACAATTTTAAGCATTTATCATCGCGAGAATTTTAAGTTCTGATATATCTATTAAGACGGATTTTTATTATTAATATTTATATAATCGATATTTAACAAAATAATTTTGTTATATTTTTCGAAACTCTTTTATCTTCCGATCACTACTGGATTTTTAACCCTCTTCTCTATAAAAGAGAGAATGTAATTAACAATACACATTCAACAGTGAGAGGTAGTTCCACGCTTAATCAATCTTAGTTACAGATTCTATTAGAAGATATTCTTACTTAGCAACCTCTGTCGAATTTCGACGAAGTGAAAGGGTTAACCAACTAACGACTTCTTTTCTTACTGGTTCATTGGAAGTAGTATAATTTTTTGTGATTACTAACAAAAAATATCACGTTTGCCACATTTATACATGCATAAGTAGATATTATCGATAGCTTTCTGCTAAAGCCAAACTCCAGAATGCAAAAGGTTTCTGCTCATTAAAATGAGAGGCGATTTTTCAAGAACTAGGACACGAGTATGTAATCTGCTTTATCCATCACATCAGCTTTCTGAATATTATTATTTTCTACCAAGAGTAATATATCGGATTCCTTCTAACTTATCTTCATATTAGATAATCTACAAAATATTAGCGGAAGTACATACACATACATTTAATAGCCATTGCATACATTTAGGAGCGCTGATTTTTAACTTTAGGGTGCTAAAAAAAGTTATAGATATACTATATACCATTTGCTAGTAATAATTTAAACACGTATTATTTGACATACTATAGACAAAATAAGATACATACGTGCATTATCCCCACAAAAGACAAATCTGTTATACCCATTCGCATGACATTTGGAATGCTCGACTAATTTAATTATTTATAAATCAATTAACTGGCAATTTATCGCGACATTTGCACATAGCACATACACAGAAGCATGCATATACATTCACATAAGCAAATCTTGAAATATGCAGGAGAAAAGCAAATTTGCACAGTCGCACAAACAAATGTAAACTTTTATACGTACAAAGCCATGTACATTAGAGTGGGTCGATTTTTTTTTCTATAAAATGCAGGACATGTTCTACGGATCATTCTAAACAAACTTTCCCAAAGGATTATGAGTCTAAAACTGGTTTCGAGCTAGCGGTTTGTAAGGCGAAGTTTAAAAAATCTGTATAATCGGTTGTGTGGGAGTTATGAGATCTTGTAGTACAATCTGTTAGGTTCCGAAAATGATTAGTAGAATATCAAAGTAGACCTACGTACAAAATTTCACTTGGATATCGCAAAAACTGACGAACAGGTTTTTACGATCGCTATAAAAAATCGCCTTAGAAATCGCTGGTTCGAAACCGGTTTTAAACCTATAATCTTTTAGGGAATGTTGTTCAGAATTAAATCAGAAAATTTCTGGCAAATGTAGGATGCCGCTGTTTTTGATTCCTTGCAAATCAACCCGCTCTAATGTTCATGTATTACAACTACATAAAACAGCTTATGGGTAATTTGTATGTATTGAAAAATAAATTCAATTCGCCTTGACTGCAATCAAATAAGCTAAACCAATTACTTTTCCTTTGTAAGCATACTTAAGCCACCCTGTAGGAAAAAAACATTGTGGAGAACTTAAGATATATTTCGTTATATTCGGTTTTTAGGTTTACGATGTGAAATAAATGGATAAGCTCGTCGGAATAGCCGAACAATATTCTCTTGAGTATGCTCTATCAAAGTTTGGGCAGTAAAAGAAGTAGAACAAGAAGAGCTGATATGTTAGTTTCTTTTTATTTTCTTTCTCGTCACTATTAGTAATATTTTTTTCATCTTATGCCAGTATTTACCAGGAAGCTAGACCTTCACTATAGACTTGTGTAACCTGAACTTTTTATGCTACTGATAGACTGCACGCTCTAAGGAAGATTTAAATACTTGTCCTCTTTTATTCATGCTATATTAAGGCAGAGATAATACATCAAAAGTAAAATATCAATTAAACTTGAATTTCCTACAGTATTCCATAAATGATTTTGCCATTAATTGCATAAAAGCAAAAAATTGTATAGCATACGGTAAGGCGTATGTGCAAAGTATTGACATTACGCCGAAGTCTGTAATGCTACTCCTCAAAAAATGCTGTTTTTGTTTACGTCTGGTTGACATTTTTGTTACTACATTGTAGGTAAACATGCTCGTATGAGCGGGCAGGCAGACTTGTGTGTGGAATTATTATGCAGTACATTTACCGCGTAATTAGTTGCGGATGGCAGCGAGTGCACGATGGCGTTCACTTGAGAGCTGTGTGGGAAGCGGCAGCTCCGTGACGATGACACTGGCAATGGCATAGTGCCCATGACACAGTTTTTTTCTGATCCACACACACACACAACTACGTAGACATACATACATACAAACATACAACTAGTGCTGCCATTCGCAATAAACATTTGAACTTTTTTCGCCACCACATTCCACGTTTTGATGACGTTTCGACTCTTACTGGCGGTTTCAGTTTCATTTTGCACTTTCAACCACATTGGCCAACAGTTTGCATAAATTCTCATTTGAATATTCGGTTTAATTAATTGAGTGTGCACCGCCGCTGTTGATATTTAGCTGTTAAATACCTTGGACATATTTTCACTTTCTGCATTTCTGCCTTGCTCTACAGCTGCTTGTTCGCTTTACGATACCAATAAGTATTTTTTCGAACCACTTACTCTTCCTTTGAGTTAAAAATTTTCCGTTTGCCTTCCAGAGTAAAAAGCTGGAACTTTCAATTTTGCTCCACGCATATTAAGCACACACCGCCTCAAGTCAAGATATTTGTAAATTCCTTTTTATGGCATTTTTTTCGTGTGCTTTAATTTCCACTTAGCTTTTACGCGCATTGGCTCATTTCCATATTTTACAGCTTTTAATTACACACAAAGTCTTTGTGCCCCACTCTTGCTCGTTCAAAGCAAGTAGAGTAACTACTCGCTTACCACTTGCTGTATATATGCATATTGTACCGTTATTTGTTGTTGTACTTGCTGCTACTTGCTGTTGTTGAAGTGAAGGTTGTGCCGCTGGCAATTACTTATTCGCTTGCTTTCATTTGGCCCCTTTGTTATTGGCTTTATATACTTGTGCCGCGGCTGCTCAGCCACCCACCGCCACACACACCCACCAATGCCATAAATTGCATCGCTAACTTAACCAGCGTCCGTTGCGGCCGAATAGCCGCGCAAGTGAAAAGTATTACAAGTTGATAAAGTCGCTGCTTACAACGAGTAAATTACTTTGGTAAATAATTGCCAATGAACTGCGAATCTTATTGTTTTCATTAGGACTTTGTGCTACGTTAGTAAACAATATTTAAATTGTTAATTGTCGTCGATTGTTGCGCGCCAAAGCAATCTGATTTAGTGCCGCACACAATTTACTATATTATTTGTATTTTTATCATCGGTCTGGAGCCAATAAACAAGAAATACAATCGCTTCTTAAGCCGCCTAATTGGCTTTTTATTTATTTTCTTATTGCCATTAAGTGCCGGTTTTTATTACGCGTTAATTTACTAGCTATTTAATTACCTTAGATTTGACTTTGAAAGTAAAACCGGGCGCCTTAAACGTCTTTAAGAAATCCTACATTGTTATACTCTTATTATGAAATTATCCGCTTTACTCCGCAACACATGGAGGTAACTGGTTATTGAATTGTATCAAATCACTAATTATTACTATTGAACCTAGTATGGTATTTTTCGAGATAGAAAAGAAATAAAGTCTTTAAACAAGATGTCGGAGCTATCAGAACAGTACTCAATGAAACTCTTATTTGAACCTGAGAAACTTGTTACCAAATCGGGAGCATTTTTTTTTCTGAAATACACATCCATCGGTGAAATATAAAATAATAAAAATATTGTTTTTTGTGAAAACAGCTTTAGGATGATAACTGGTAAGAAAGGGAGAAACCTGTGAAGAGAACCCTCCCAGACCTGTTTTAATCAATAAAAACTTAGCTTTTTGGAAGCTGAAGTTGTAAAAGAATTTATTGTCAACGGTATGAGCTAATTTTCGATGTTTTGGTTCTTTACAACATTATTAAGCGTTTATTGTTACAGCAGGGAAGTGCAACAAACAGAACATGTGATGAAACCATCACTTCAATGGAACGATCTTTTGTGGACCTATTCATATTAATAATTTGGACATTCAATAATAAATTCTGATTATGTATTGATGGGGTTATTTTAACTACCCTTGACGTTGAAGGACCTAAAGGAATATTATTTGGTGATAATCGGAGGTTTGAATCGAAATCAGCTCTTACGGAATGGTATAAGAGTCACAAGTACCAAAAAAGAAACTCAGATAATGGCCTTTGACGCTAACGATTTTGTAGCATGACGTCAAGTGTTAGTATCCCATGCAATATTTGACTTGAGAGTATAGCTTATAATTCTCCATTCAATAGTGAATATATTACTGGGATAAATAAGAAATTGTGGTCCAAACTGTACCATATGAAAATGTTCCATGAATTTTGTATCTAAAAAAATATTAGAAAATATCTGCCAAAATAAACGATGAAAAATAAAAAAACTTGAGAAACGGAAAATCCCACATAGCACATATTAAGGTTTGGCATAATCTAAAATGGAATCAGAGTTCTGCCAGTTATAATTTAAAATCTGTTTTCTGCTTTTTGGAGAAGTGTTCTTTCAGTCTTATAAATAGGTGGATAGGTGAAAAACTATTTTAAAATATGAAAGGCTATTCGAAAACGAGTCAAAATCGAGAAAAAGATATATTAGGCCAAACGAAATAGTTCAGTCAAGTATTAGAAAACACAAAATCACTGAAAAAGCATTCTTCCGTAGTTTTGTGCACATCCCTAAGAGCTGCTACTTTAATTTCAATCTCAGTACGTGCAATAGCATAAACTAGATAGAAGAATAGCAATATAAGTTCAAGTTTTCCAATGCTATTTCTCAGCTTTTGCAATTCTTTTTCAATAACAACAGCATCGTTCTCAGAAATTCAGAGTTTTAAATGAAATCAACCATATTGCAAGTATCCTCAAAATACCGGTAAGTTAATTAAGTTTAAGTTGAAACTCTTTAAGATTCAATTTGTTCGCCAGCAACTTAAATGCGCTATCGCATCACGTTCTTTACACGCATTCAAGTAAGAATTTCGTAAGCTCCAACTCAAGCAAGTTAATGCAATTCAAATGCCACTTTTATGCCGCAATGAAAATACAGAAGAGTGCTTTTACACATCAAGAAGCGTGCGCCAGCCGTACTCACTGTAAAAAACGAGCGAAAATGTGCTTTCAACCCACCCACTACCCAGACACACACACACAAGATACACTGCATGCCATTTTCATTGTTGGCGTGTGTTGCTTTTGTTGCTGACGTTCCGTTATTCTTATTGCGTTTATATTGTTGTCTTGCTAATGGCTTTGCTTTTGTCTGATATTAAACGAAATGCAGTTGGCAACGCCAACACCAACTACAATGCCAACGACAACGGCAACGGCCTTGTCCTTGTTTGTTGCATGTTGCACACACTCCATTGGATTAACTGGCTCACTACGCACACTGGTATACCTGTACATATGTATATGTGTGTGTATGTAAATGGTGGTAAAGAGCTTTCATACGAATGCATTTGCTGGCTCATGCCGTGGCCGCCTGATAGCTGCGCATCTGTGGCATTCATTCAACAGTCAGACGCTTAATGCTCGCGCAGGTGCTTCATAAGTGGGGTATGTGCCAGGCACGTTGTGCGCAAGTGTAAGTGATTATGCAATTCACGGTATTACAATTGTAGTTGTGTTTCTGCACGACACTTACAGTTTTTATCCACTAACGCAGTCGCACGTGCAGAGAGTGCTTATATAAACCCAGCATTGAATTGTTGTGCTGCTGGCATGGCAATATGGCGTAATTGGATTTTTTAATACTAATCTAAAGTAAATAATGTTGTACTGAGTAGTAAAAACTTATTTTCATACATTTCAACATTCGTACTTTAGACTAAGCGAATATCTTCAGGTGGAAAGTAAATGACGACAGCCCAATGTATGCAGGTGGAATCTTCCAGACACAAAGGCATTCCAGAGAAACTCAAAATTCTAACCAAAAAAGGTCAATACTTTTTCAGTATGAAAAGCGGAAGCAATGACCGTGGTACTGGCGATAGCTAAAGGCTTAGTGCTGAATGATTCCAACGGAAGGGAACAAAACGCTTTAAAGCAACTGAAATAATTTGTTTGTCTGTTCATTTTTATATCAAGAAACTAACATACAAATGATGAGGTGATCTTTGCTGTTAGCCTGTATTAAAAAACAAGTAAATCTCAAAGCCTAAGTAGGAAATAAACTTAGATAATATACGATTCTGAGAAACTGTGGCGACTGCCCCTTTGAACACGTCATAGACAACCTTGTCTACATAAAGATATGTGATACATGATATTGAAAAGACAGGAAATATTGTGATTTAAGTAAAGTTTTCACAACTTAGCGAAATTTAATCATTTTTAAATGTGAGAAGCTAAGCTTTATGGCATTTTCCGTCTACCTTTGCCAGAGTATCTTTCAAGCGCTTGTGCAAACAATTACCTGTAAACAATCAATGATGTTTAAGGATTGAGTTCAAAAGACCTACACGTCAATATCTATTCAGATACCTCCGTCAACAGGGATCTCAAGAAATACAAAAATAAATTTTTATTAAGATTGATTGAAATATCTTAACATAACTAAAAGTAACTTCTCAGCCTTATTGGACACATGTTTTTTAGTTATATAACCTCATTCTAAAAATTTCTACACTGATAGAAGAAATATTTGTGATAAAATTTAAAAACCACCTTGGTAGATAAGAATAAGAAGTCACTGCTTATTTAATTCAGATTAATTCTTCTTTAGATTCACTAAAACTATAGTGATTCCATATAAGATAACAAGAATAACAGCAGTAATATGCAACGCAAAACGTGGCAATACTGAGATATGTGCTTTTGCAATGAACAGCCTTACGTACATTTTTGCAGCCCTTAGGCAGCAATGCCTTCTGACGATTCAAAAGAATGTGTCGGCTGCAGGGGCATGCTGTTATTGTCGCTTGGGCTACAGTTGACGCTTGTTTTTGTTTTATTGCTGGCAATGATCCGCACTGCAATTGCACTTGTTTCACGCTCAGCTGCGTTACGTTACGCTACTTTTCGCTCGCGCGGATATTTAAATCCCAGCCTAAGGACAATTGTCATACTGCTGAAGTTGTCAGTTTTTGTTGTGTTGTTTTCATGCTTCCTTTCTGTGGAGGAACGTTACGTATTCCATGCTGGTTGCTGCTTCTTCCCTGCTTTTTACCTGCATTCTTTATACACACTCGTTCCAATCAATTTACATACAGCTCACACAGGCTTAACTTCCCTATTTGCAAGCCAACCCCACGGCGTATACGTAACAAATAGCTACTCTGCTCGTCGGCATTTATTTTCAGGCCACATTTTTCTGTTTTTGTTTTTTTTTTTTTTTTTTTTTTTTGCATAATGCACACATGCATGTGTTTATGAAGTGTTGCATATGCGCCTCAGTGCATTTAACAACGTTTTGTTATGTTAAATGCAGTTCGTGTTGTTGTTGCAATTTTAACTACTTGAGTGCGAGTTGGCTGAAGCTGCTGTTGTTCTCGTTTTACTCTTTTTTTATGGTGTTGGAACACCTGCAGCGACAAGTTTACATTGTGTGAGCACCTTGTGAACGCGTTAGTGGGTGGTAGAAGAAGAATGCTGGGATTGTCGCAAGTGGCATTTGCGCTGCATTTAAGTTTAATATGCTAACTAGATTTTGGCTGCAGTAAACGCTGCCTACTTCTTTTATATGGATCAGAAGATTTCTTTTAAGTTTAATATGATTACATCTTGCTTTGTTTATTAAAAATTTACGTTGAGCTTTATTTTTTCAGCTGTTTGGTTAGCTCTCGCTTTTTGCTGATTTAGTGGATTATAGATTTCTAATGGCAGACCTTAGGGATGAACTCTGTGGTAGATGTTGCAATATAGAGAAAGGTTTCTGTTTTATTTATTATTATTTTTTTAATAATCTCCAGCAATCAATCGAGTTTACTGAATGCTTCCAACAAAATTTGATATCATGTCACTCCTTCAACTTATCAGAGGGACAGATTATTGAAATCTGTGTCCAAAGTGGCACCAACTGGACAGCACTTAGATGGGGCTTATGCTAAACAGAAACATCTTTTGTGCCTAACTTTCCAAATTAGCTCAAAGCTAAATGATAAACTATTATTATCACAATATGAGCGAAAGAAATGTTTTATAGAAATTATACAGCTTAAACTTTTAATAATAAATAATAATTAATAAAATTGCCATCTAGTTATGAAGTATTTTTAATTCAATCAAATTGTTAATTACGCAAAATTATAAGTAGACTATCAATTTGATATGCTTATAAGGCTTTAAAGCCTACATAACCCAAGATAATTTATTTGCAAATAATTAATTTAAAAAAAAAATCATTTTCGACTTTCTTCTAGATTTGCGCAGTGAAGACCGATTCACGGACAAATGTTGAAAGGTGTACTCGGTTCTAGAAATATATTTACGAATATAACAAAACTCAAATGCTCATACGAATGGATCAGTGGAACTCAAAGGCATCACCTCAGAGAGACTGCGAGAGAGTAGCGTGTTTACTATTCAAATAATTTATAGAAATTATGAACACCAAAAAATGAATGAATGATTTGACAAGGAAGGAAGAAGTAAGAAGTTCGTTAGTAAAACATGAAGAAAGCTTAAAGAAATCTAAGAGTGAAGGAGAAGATTGAAAATAGAACATAAAATGAACAATGAAGTCACTAATTAGCATGAAAATTAGATCGAAGTCTGAGGAAAATTGAAGCAACTTATGCACAACTAAACGCGGCAACTTTTGCAATTAACACAAGAAAAGCAATTTACCTAATAAACACTTAAAATTCTAAAAACTGCTGGTAATATAAAGTTGTATGAATTTGTTGCGAAATGGCGGTTGAAACAAAGACAACAGGATGCCGCGACAGCAGCAAGTGCATGTCATAATTTTACCGTCATTATAAACGGAGTGCGCCATTAAACGCAAGCCGTTAGGTGCATAAATAGCAATAACAATCATTTCAGTTAGCACCAAGCAGCCAGCAAGCATCGAGCGGGCGGAGTAAGGCAGCAGCGCCAACAACGGCAGCATCACTAGCTGCAACCAGAGTCATAAACTTAGAGGGGTGCTACATAGCGCCATTATGATAATGTTACCGCGTTACTTTTACTTGCTGGAAACAAACACCACCGTACTTTCCATACTCTTCCTACTCTTGGCATGTGTCGGCGGCGGCGGCGGCAACAGTGGCTCATTCGCCACAGCGGCAACAGCAACGCATGGCGCGAACAATCAAAATGCCAACACACGAAATTACAGCCGCAGCGGACGTGATATCTCAGTTTATGGGGGCAGTAGTAGCAGCTCCTCAGCGGTGTTTCGTGCGCTTGTCGCCGCCTCATTAACGGACAACAACATCGCCTGCAGTCAGCCGCCACATTAGCGTCCGAAGACAATAGCTTGCAAATGTCGCTGGTCTCCTCACCGATAACAACTGCCTCACTGACCGCCAATAATATATTTTTGGGTCCATCGCTCTCGTTGACAAGCAGCAGCGCCGCATCTGCTACCTCCGGTGCTGGTTCAATGCTACAATCCGCTTCACTGGCGGGCGGTGCCGGTAGCAGTAGTGGTGGCGCTGGCAGTGCTGGTGTTAGTAGCATTAGCGGACGTAGTAGTCGGCAAAATGTCGGTGGCGGCATAACCAACAACAACGTCAATAGTCATACGCATGGCGATCAACTGCCAGCGCAATTATCCTCGCGCATTATACATACACGCAACGGCGCCATATCCGGTGTTATTGTACAACTTGAAGGTCGGCACTTGGATCCGGTGGAAGCGTATCGCGGCATACCGTATGCTTCGCCACCTGTGGGCAATTTACGTTTCATGCCACCTGTTTCGGCGGCCATGTGGTCGGGCGTTAAGAAGGCAGATAGGTGAGTGTAAATTAGAGATTTTCAATTTAATATGTCAGTGCTTACTTAGATAAAGGTTATAATAGTTTATGTCGTAAAAGAAAAATTATAATGTAGATAGAAGTAAAGACACTCAAATTTTGCCATAATTTTAATTGACAGCATTTTTGTTAAGCTATTATTTTGCACTAAACTTCATTGAATGTTTTCAGATAAAATTTTCTCCCAATTATGGCTGGGTAATAAAGTAGAAGATAATATATACAGGCGAATATTTCAGAACCACCTGAGCATAGGTTCATCAACTCGAAGGGGAAAAAAAGCTCCAAGAGTTATAATAGATTAACAGTCAGAAATAAGTTATCGAAATAATTATTAATTAAAAATGCACATATTTTATTGCAAATATATAGTTCTGTTCAAGGGTAATACACTAATTACAGCGACCCACCAACTTTTCGATACCATTGTAGTAGGATTTGTCGTTTGCTTCAAAATTGGTCTCAGTTTCGGCGATCATCTCTTCATTCGACGAAAATTTATCCCAGCAAGTATTCTTTTAAGATCTGCTATCTCTGTGGTTCAGATCAGCAGAATAAGGTTTTCACTGACTCATCGTGTGTAGTCCGCTCAGATCACTGTCGAGTGACTTCGGAGTGAAGTGATGGAGCCATGATTCTTTTTGAATGTTAGGGCTAACTAAAAATCAAAAGATTCATATAATTCTAGTACCTCTATCAGTCAGTTCTCGAGTATAAATTTTCCAATTTTTGTGTTCATCTGTGCAATCTTCCTTTGCAGTGACAATAAATAATTTGCAAAAAGATATTATTTCAAAAAATGAAGAGTTAACACAAAGTACTTATATGAACTGTTTTGAATATTTTTCATGCAAAACTTTTTGGTTTCTTGTAACTGGTTAACCTTTAAAAATGACTGAAAATATCAGATTTCAAACATGTCCTTCATAAAACTTATACTTGACACAAATGCGTAAAAGCCAAAGGTAAAAAAATCATTGCGTAACGTGAGAAGAAAATATTGAAGAAACTCATGTGCCGCAAAGCAATTTGCAGCAAGCAGCGCGCGCTATTAAATCGCTGTATGAGGAAGGTAGAAGAAAAGAAGATACGCGCGAAAATGACTCTTTTGATGTGAAGGAACAACAAAGAGTCAGCATCTTCGCTGTTGTTGCGTGTGCTTTCATTGCGAGTAATCAGGAATGGATTTTCTGATGTGCAGCATTGGCGAAAGCAGTTTATTTAACGGGTTTGGCTTGATGGTGGCCTTCATACGGAACAATAGTTTAAGAATGTGTCATGATTTTGTCATCAAATGTTGGTTGCCTTGAAATGATGAATGATGAAACACAGCGGTAAGAGAACGAAAATGCAGGTCACAATGTTTTAATGGGGTCACTAATGTGAAATGCAAACATTCATGGTAGTAATTTCCGTTTGTAGGTGAATTTCAAGTTCTTAGAAAACTTTTTGCAATAAATTAGGTAATCTTTTAAAGTTGAATGATTCCCTGCGAACTCTATTGGAATCTGAAATAATAAACCATCCACACTAACTAGTGGAAAAGCCTTCACTGTCGCTAAGCCGCTATCCATTGAACATGATATTGAGGTCTAAGTAAGCCGTCTAAAAACTGTTAAAAGTCACTGGATCTCATTTCCGAAAATCGGCCGCATTCGAAGCCTAGTTCCTGAGCACATAAAAACTTTTTAGCTAACCTGGAACAACAAAATACATGTTTCAATGGACAAACTAGCAGAAATGTCAGAAATCATTAAAAAAACAATTTTCCGATTTATGTCTCAATTGAGCTGATTGTATACCCCTCCCTCCCACATGCCCCTGCGAGGCAACAGTAGCACAATAAATTTCGACACTGATCCCTGCCAACGACTGTTTTTATTTTGCACACCTGCATACTACCGTTATACATGTACGCGTTCCTTTATGGTTGTTCTTACGATCAGCATACCCCTTCGTGCCGCTCGAACATCGTAAATTGCGTTTGGCGCTAATGTGTTGTAATAAAAACATTTTCCGGCTGGTATTTTCCATCGATACACATTTTTGCTGAGTAAACGAAAATTTTATGATTACCAAATTGATGCAGTGCACTAAAGTGGCAAACATACCAACACCGACACCATATTTGCTAACAAAAATACACACCTACACATACACATGCATGCATTATGAGTGAGTGAAGGTATTTACAGCGTTGTATAAAAATAATCGAAGCAATTTCAGCAACAGACAGAGCATAAAATACCTGAGATTCCACACGTGCGCCACACACTTACCCACACAGGCACACATTCTCACACACGCAGGCATATTTAAAGGCAGCGTTTAAAAAAAGCTTCAAATTTTATTACCACCAGCATAACGGTCCAAAAGACAAACGCGATGAACACACACCACAATTATGGTAAATAATCGCTGTACATATATGAATGTATGTGCGTTTTTGTGAATGTGTTTATGCAAAAATTGTCATTATGCCTTCGAATTTACTTATGTGCAAGCGCTAGGAAGAGGTAGCGGATATCAAACCACCTGCAAGCACATACAGGCGCACCCACACATTTATACAGGAAAATATCCTTAGAGGTATGCACGTGTGTAATTTTATTTGTAAATAAAACTGCGCAGATTTATCGGCTGTGGGGGTTGTTTGTTATAGTCTAACTGTAATTACAGTTAATACCCGCAGTAAATTTTGTTATATGCTTAAATATAAATAATTGAGCAATTTTAACGCAATCGACTCCGAAGTATTTTATAACATAAGCCGAGTGATAGGGATTGCGATCGATCTGTTATAAAAATGCTTCTGGTGCCTGTTAAGCGTTCTTTAATATCAAAGAAAAGTCAACAAAGTGTGATTGTTCCACACTGTATTTACAACAAGGAGAGAAACTTTTTAATATTCTTTCAGTGAAAAGACAAAGAGCAAACATTCAGATCACTTTCTCATGGCTGTTATACAAAGAACATACAGAAAAAATTTCAGAGAAAATGTATGCAATTTTCAGCAAACTTAGTATCATTTTGAATACAAATAAGCATTCAATATCGTTCGCACTTAGTTTTTTTTTTGGTACGTTTCGTCAATCCTTACACAGTTTCAAAAGCTTCAAAGATGCAAAGGCGAAAAAGACACGTGTTGCAAGATCTTTTACTTTTCAAGTTTGTGTCAAGCCGTCATTAAATAATGAAAAGGTACGTTGCAAGTTCATGTTTCTTGCTTCAACTGTACTTTGTAACCCGTAGGCCAAGGTATTAAAAGTCATATCTACAATTTAACCCGAAGTTAGCCCTACCTCTTAGAATTTAGGTAAAAAGGCAAGTTTTTTATATGACAGTAATGCTGTTGTTATCCGCTACCTAAACCAATTTGTTTCTGTTAAAGACACATACGAGCTTTTCTATGCATTGCAAAGCTAAACAGCTCCAGATTGACGTGTGTAACGTATAAATGTCAGAACTTTTCACTCAAGTTCCTTCAAAGGCAACATTCGTAGTAAAATTGGCAGTGACAGTGGAACTAATAGCGTTATAAATAAAAAGCTTTTCATACTTAATCATACTTCCCCATTTAGGTTGCTTCCAAGTATCCTCCTAACTCTGATGTGGATTATACGCAGCATTAGGCATCTCAATTACAAAATGAGTGTGGCAAACTTGAAAGGTGTGTATACACACACATACACACCTTCATAAGATTCACCACGATACTCATTTGGGGATTATGTTACTGTCGACATTAAACATATATAAATATACGATACGACATACAGACTGGTGGTTGCTCTTCCACCTTTGTAGCTGCCAAGCAGACTGACTTAAAATGAGAGATTACGGAGACTATGTGGCGTTGAATGAATTTGTGCGCTGAGACATTTGAATGCCTTAGCGACCACTTAAGTCAAACGCACGAAGTATTATAACGATAAAGACCAGACATTTTTCTCACGTATAGTTCTGTAAGCATTTTAGTTTCGTTAGAGGTTATACGCATTCATAAGCTGTAGAGAAAATAGATCTATGATTTTTCCAATAAGTGGTTTTACAACAAAAACTGGTATAAGTTTAAATATAGATTACGCCATACGCTATTGAGTAGATACGATTTTGTACTTACACCAACTATTCAGATATTTTTTGTTGGTTGACACACCATTGTTTAAGCGTTAAAGGTGGACACCAGCAAAGTGAAAACTGGTCATATTTCGATTTTCGACGTGGGGAACATAGTGCAAAAAAAACTCTGTTGGCTCATTCGGTTGCCTAGTCAGGACAGACGTTCAGGAACGCCTTGCTATGTATTTGGTGAGATAGACAGAATAACATCTACTAAGAGCTGCTCTCTTGTCGGCAAGCTCCTAAGTGGGACCTATGCTTGTAAATTACCACAAATTTGTTTAATTACGGAGCTCAGAGTCCAAGAAAACCTTGTGATTAAAGATAAAGTTTGATTACTCCTCACAACTCCTCCGATCTGTGTTTCAGCACTCTCCGCATGTTATCTAAGCATCTCTGTACCTCTCAACCAATTAAATTCGCAAACGATGTCGCCTCCGCTTGTGCTTTAAAGTGGTTTAATATTTGTTTCTTCGCTCCAATGTTGATATATACATACACATACATATGCATATACATATATACTTTTCTCTTAGCTGGTGCGATGCTTTGTGTGCCTTTTTAATAATGGCGTTTGCAAAGTGAGTGCTGCCACTTCCTCCTACACTGTCAGCCACTCTGTGGCAAAGCGTAAAGCACTCACCGTAGATACTGTAAAAAAAGCGAAATTAAGATTTTAATGTTGGAAAATTTTTCATTTCATTTTCGCTGAAACAGCGTTGCCATCAACCAGCACTTAGGTTCTATCTTGCTGAGTTCTTGACTTTAACTTTAATGTGCATGTTTTACGTTGTTTGTGTTGCAAGACATTTTTGTTGCTATGAGAATTGTGGTTACTCATTATGCTATTGCTCCAGTAAATGTTGCTGTTGTTGCGGGTGTCGGCACTTAACTGGTGTGACGAGCACATAAACCCATTAACTGGCAAAGCGTGAGCTACTTTGGATTTTATTAGAGTGTAATTTCATAGACCGCCTTAAAGAGTTCGCTGTTTTTATTAAAATTACATCGAGTCAAATGAAATTGTTTATACCAAATAATGTTATATGCTTTGAATAATTTAAGGGTTTAATGTAGCATAGGCTATGCGGAAGAATAAATAAGAAGGTGAATACACTGGAAAAATAGCTAGCGGGAATTTTCAGAACACTTCCTTGCATTAGTCAAATATTATTGTACTTCTCAAACGGTTAAAGAAAATTGTTATTTAATTCGATAATGAGAACTTTTTAAGGAAAAAATATTATTAAAAATATTTTTCTCACACTTACTGACTATTAGACTGTTTACAAAAACATTCAGCCATTATAGAAGAATAAAATATGTCGACTCCAAAAGAAATTTACATAATTTACTTTTTTATTTCATTCAGTGAGATTTGTTTTGTCCGATTATGTATAGTCTATAGTTTACAATCAAGATGAAATTTACTTTTATTTTTTCATTCATAGTCCAATAGTCTGTTGAACACTCATTTGGAAAGTGTTTTATTAAAAACCCAATTCCTGACTACAGGAAGGTATAACTATGGTTAGAAGATATGAGCCGCTTCTAGATTTGAGTGATCATTATAAAAAATATTAACCCTAGTACTTTCGAGGGAAAAATTGCTACAGATGCAAACCAATTCTACTTGTATCTTAACATGATCTTTAGTCCTTAACAGTCTCTTTTATTTTACTTGTCTTCTCTTGTACAAGGGGGTCTTAATTATTTGTTTCTGAAAATCTTCACGCTTTTCACGATTTTAAGTATGTGTAATTTTAGGCAGTTGACCAAATGGAAGAGTTTTTGATACATGAATACTGAACACATTCAGTTTAAAGTCTTTAACAGCAAAATTTAATGGATTCTTTTAAGAAAAAACAAAAAAAAAACTTGATTTAACTTTAACGTGGTAAGAGAGGAGCGAGCCTGCCTTCACACCTATAGTGCAATGAACTGTGCCAAGTTATTGTCTTTCAGACAGGTTTGCAATTCTTTTCTCTCTTCATCTTCTTTTTATTTAGAACTTATTATTTGCTTGCTTACAGAAAAGATTACGCGTGTCAAGCGCCATTGAAAATTATGTAATGACATTAAATGCAAAGTTAAAAGTGAAATGGCGGCATTTTTATGGAAATAATGGCCTTTCGGGAAATTGCGAAGAAAGTGCAAAAGAAAAGTTTCAAAGTTTTCTGTTTAAATTCAAAAGAAAATCAATATACATACATACATATATGTATATATTGTCATGAATTGGTTCTCGTACGCACGAAGAAGCTGAAATGACTGTGAATGTTTGATTTAAAAATTTAAAAAAAATAAGCTCTTCTTCACTGATTAGCTGTTGACATTTTTGTTGCATTATAAAATTCGAGTTAAGTTAAATGTATGGACCATATTACTACCGGAAAAACTCTAAAAATTGTAAAGTAAAATTTGCTAGAAATATGAAACCCTAAATTTATTTAACAATACAATGTTTTATATAACTTTTTGTTGTTCCAACAATTACATAAATAAACCTAGCTTTTTAGTAAGTACCACTGTTGCGGTCCAATGTCAAGTTTATGGTATACATGCATTGCTTTCACATTCACTTATATCGTCCGCTGCGAACTCTTTTGATTTGTATTCTTGTTTGGTTAATTTTGAAAAAATTGGTTCAATATTAGTTTTTGAGGCAAGCACATGCTTAGTACTTACTCTGTGATCATTTAATGTTAACTCCTGTTCTACATCCAACAAAAGCTGTTGTTACACACTAACATAATACCAAATAATTTATTTAAAAATCGAATAACAACAACATTTTTCTTTGTATAAAATTTTATATAAAAGCTTTCCGTTAATTACATATATTAAACACAATTCATCAAGCAAAATGAAAAATAATACCTTAAAACAATCTTCATTTTTACATTTGTCATCGTATGCTTTGCCAAGTCATCTTCTACTCTTTTATTTCACACACACCTACTATGCTACTAAATATAATAGATATACATCGATGTCAACTTTTTTTCTTTTCTTTTCATTCTGGCATATAGATTTAGTCCGGTTTGTCCGCAACGCCTACCCGACATCGCCAACGAGACAGCCGCTTTAGAGCGTATGCCCAAAGGACGGCTGGAGTATTTGAAGCGCCTATTGCCGTATCTGCAAAATCAATCGGAAGATTGTCTATATTTGAATATTTACGTGCCCATACAAGGTGAGTTCTGTGCAAATACATATATGTATATAGTCTTACTTACGAGTATATATAATATAGCCGTATTGTATGAACCCACTTGGCTATTACGGCAACACAATTATACACGAGTGTGTGTGTGTGTTCATGGGATTAGTTAAATTTGTAAAATTCTGCCTCGATTTGTGTGAATTTCTCAAGGGACTGTTTAACGAAATAATACCGTCCGTTTGTCGGAATTGGCAGCTGTCGGCTACCAACTGGCGGCGGTCAAAATGGCAACTGGAGTTATGGACGCAAAAAAGGATTCGGCCCGCCGCAGCAATGCAAAGTATTTGCTTATTTTACACATTAATAAAAAGGCGTGAAAGAAATGGGTGTATTATTTATAAGTTTGTGAGAAAACCTCGTTTGCGGGTGCGATGTATTCATTTGACGGGGTAAAAGCGAAGGCGGTGAGGGGGTTGAAAATTGTGTAGTGAGATGTTTTGCGAGCTTCATCACCCATTATGCCACTTACTCTGGGTTAGGTAAAAAATGGGCATCTCAAGCCAGAAAAAGTTTTCAGTAGATAAAATAACAATCACAATGATAAGGAGAATCAAATAAAAGCAGAGCTGGAAAGGTTCACTTATTGAAATGTTTGTAATATTTTTCCCCTTCATATTACCAGCGTCCTTGGGCACTTCAAACTTTCGACACTTCATTTGTGCTTTAATCTCTTTGGCTTTTAGTTGGGTGTCTGCGCATAAAAAATAGTTGGAATAAACTTTCTCTTGATTTAAAATCTATTTCCTTTTACATCAACTTTTTTTCTGGTTTTTTATTAAACTTGAGATCGCAGTCTTAATTTATGTTGTTGTTTATACAAAAATAAATTAAAATATAATACGAGTATAAAAGCCGACAAAATTAATGAGCCACATTAATTTGTGACTTGAAACTTTTATTTTTTAGAATTCTCAAGCAAATCGAACCATCAAATTCCACGTTTATTCGAAAATTTGAAAAGAGGATGACTACATCAATTGACGCACAAATCATTTTTGATATTTCATTTTTGCCTTAAAACACTTGACGTACATCTTTCACATTTGAACATTGCAACCAGAAGTGCGAATGTCTTTATGTCTCAACTGAGTAGTGTGAGGGACGCTTTGCAACAGCTGTGCGGTTTCATCATATCAGTCTATGTAGTCTAGATTACAAATCCAGCGACCCATTACCTCGCCCGTCACTTATTTGAGTGGCAATTTCTATCGCTTATTATGAATCCTTCCACTTTCCATATTTTTTTTTTAACAGCAACGAAAGCTAGTAACAGAAAAAAGTTACCTCGATCCCAGTTTATTTTGCAGTGAGGGTCAACTTAACCGTCAGCCACATCATTTAACTTAAGCCCGCTAACCATTTTTAATAACCTCATTAATAGCTACATATTTTCATCGGTCATCCTTTATAAACTCTTCGTGGCCTGGACTGTTTACATCAACCCATTTGTGTCAATATATTTCTCACTGCTGTCTGTTCTATTTTCGCTTATTGCTTGGCCCTTGTTTCGGCGCATATTCAGCTAACGCTTCAATACCGTTATGTTTGTTTGTTTGTATAGAAATTTTCTAGTTCATTTTGCTGCCAGGAATTAATGCTACGAATATCAACGAAATTGGCATATTTTAAATGACGTCTCATTTTTCATTTTTCTACATTCGGGTTACTTTATATATAATAAACTCCAAGTGAAACAAGTGAAGTAATTAAAGACAGTTAAAGAGTGTACTTTATCTTAACATTGCTTCATTCGACCCTTTACAATTCATTTTAACTATTTTCTAAACTCGTAGACAAAAAAGTAAGCGCCATAATGAATTAATTATTTATCGATAGCCGTTACATCGATTACTTAATTTTGTTTACCGAAATCTGGCTTAGTATTTGTGAAGATTTCGGTCCAACCATTACTTTTTAGATATGCTTTGGCATATTCATTGTCCCGATTAGATGTGATGTTTCCCAAATAAGATTTTTTTTCTTATATTTAGAAGGCCAGGTAGTTAAAAGGAGGCTGCGCAGATATGCTATCCCTTCAGTGGTTTTATAAAGAATTGAAAAAAATCCTTGCAGTTCTAAGGATTCTAGCTACATGTTGCAGGAGTATAAGAAGTAATATACCTTCACTTTCAGCTTAAGAAATAATTGTTGAATTTAGTTATGGCTTTATAAAAAAGTCAGTATTACCTAATCTTTCAATTAAGGCTTTTTTTTATACTTTTGGCATGGCGTAGCCTGGAGGTGGCTGATAAAATGATTAGCAATTGTAATTAAATTGGATATTGAAGAAGTAGCGCTAGATGTGATTGCTTTTACTCGATAATCTGATTATCCTTCCGCACAGTTTAGAAAAGTTCGACTGAGGTGAAGATCAATACCAATTTTGCATGAAAAAATGTACGTGAAAAACATACATATAAATCATCAAACTGCCCACACACTGATACATATGTATCAATTTTCCTTAAATCATTTTTCTTGTGAAACGTTTTCTTTCTTACATAAATAAATTAATATTTACGCTATCTTCTTAATTTATTTTTTAAATTTTATCTAGTACCAATAAATTAAAATTCTAATTAAATTTGACCGCAATTTGCGGTGACAGTCAGAACCAGAAAAATTCCGAGTGTGCCCTTTGCATATTTTATGCTATTTGCTGCCGTATAATAACAAATAAGCACAATATATGTATATATAATACGAGTATATATATGTATACGTATATATAAGCGAGAAAAACACTGGATAAACTGAGATGAGCGAATGCAAATGCTAGAGGAGGGTCGCGTTGCGTAAATAAATTAAAAGAATTTCGAAAAAACGACACGGTGTCACCTTTATTAGAAAAATGTAAATCCAACAAGCGACCTTGCACGCGCACACCTAAATGAAATTCATTTAAAATATCTAAATAAATAATACACCACCAGAAGGAATAGCTGACAGTAAAGTGCAGGTAGGCAGTGGTACGTGAAACTCTCGTGAAGAAAGTGGCCAGTCTCAATTGAGGGGAAAGAGAAAATTAGTAGGAGTGTTGCTCGCAATGTAACAGTTCATTTCAGTGTGAGTGGAGGAAGCATTTTGGCATAAGGGGTGGTTCAAAGGCCACTTGAATAAGTAAATGACTTCCTAAGGATTTATTAATAGAAATACAATTTGCTTGTAACAAATGAGTTAGAAAATAAGAAGGTTATTTCAATCGTTGATTGTGCTTTGCTTTATAACTGTTTCGCAGCTCGATTCACTTTTCGACTCACCCTGCTCCCTCCAGTTGCCTTATTATAAAATACAAATACAATTTTTCAATTATAATTAATAATCTTATCTGGCAGATTTGCATCAAACCGCTACTTTAATTAACTTTTCAACTCCCGTTTCGTTTTTTGGCACACATATTAGAAAAATTTAAAATGTTGTGGTCAAAAACCAGTACATGCATATGCATACATATAAAAAACAAAAAAACAAAAAAAAAATGTAGATAAAACAATATAAAGGGCTTTTGAGTCAATTAGTAATAAATCTCGGCTGCTGCCAGCGTCAAATGATTTATTAGCTCGCATCGCAATATTTTATTGTATCATTAAAACTTTTAAGTGGAATGAGTGATGCATACTTTAGTACTCAGAACTGGAAATAGTTATTCTTTACCTTTCTCGGTCGATTTCTTCGCTGTATATAGAAATTCAAAGTGGACTTGAAATTGTATTATTGAGCAAGGATCACAAAGAACGCAATTATTCCACAAGCTGTTGAAGAGAAGACCTATACTTAGAAAAATGAAAAGAAACCTGTCTGAGTGGGTACAAATTAAACATCTTCAGTCTTTTCCCCGTTTTTTGACCAAAAAAGTTTTAGTTAAATTTAAAGAAACCAATAGAAGTTATGAATTTCGAATAACTGTTTCTTACCTATATAGGAAAATATGGTACTATTTTACTGGGGAATGAATAGTTTAACCATTGAATTGAGATAAACTGTTTTAATGGAAGCAACGCTCGAGATGGTAAGCATCTACGACAGATGCGAGTATTCACTGCTTTTAATTTCTCTCCAGCTCTGGCTATGCATACTGACTATAATGGAAGCTAAAGCCGCCATCCAATCGCTTATGGTAGTGGGGAAATTTGTTTCTATATTTATCGAAGAAACTATATGCTCTTAAGTCGTTGCTTTGGAAAGCGCTCTCTCAGTTTTACACCATTAACAAAATTCGAACTCACTTTTTTTATAAATACTTCAATGAAGCTGCCAGAATTTAACTAAGTTTTTTACAAAGATTATACAAATCAGTAAATAAGAATATTTTCTTAACGTTTATTTGGAAAAACTTGAAGTATTTACCTTTCAATTTATCGATAATACTTTTTTGATTTTATTTTCTTTTAATAAACTTTCTGAACTAAACCTATAAAAGTAAAATCTTTGGTGGTGTTTATTTTTGGTGAATATTATTTTTCAAAAACAGTTGTGCAACTATTCAACGCCACCGCTTGCGAATATTGCAAATATTTTGCTAAATATGTATATCGACATATTTACTAAATTTCGAGTTGCCTTTACCCAAAAGTACAAAAATTATCGAATACTCAGGGAAAGTTTGTAGCACAAAAAGGCCAAAGACAATGCAAATAAAAGCAAACATAAAGTGGCAAACTTTCGCAAAACTTTGACTTGAGCCGACTGGGCAAATGGAAAAGAACAACGAAAAAGCAAAATTCAATAAAAACAAAAATGTGTGTGTAAACCGAAAAGAAGAACAACAACTAACAGAAATGATAATGAAAGCAATTGTGTTACTAATGAGTGAAAAAAACATGCAGCCAAAAGAAAGCAAGCAAAAATGTGGCAAGTGCAGCAAGTGGAAAGAAGCGGCTATTGTGTATGTGCAGTGTTGAACACTAACAAAAAGGCAAATTTATAAACATAACGTTCTAGATTGAGAGTAAGTATGTGCGTAGTCGAGAAACTAGAACACTGAAATATTGGCAGCGCCACATTCTCACACACACATGCATGAGCGTCTTTGCACTTCTTCGCAGTCATTTTCGGCTACGAAAGCAGGCACTTTAGTTACACTTCAATAAGTTTGAAAAGACGCACTGATAGCGCACATTAAAGTTCATACATTCGTATGTGTGTGTGTGCAACATATATACATGGGCGTGCATATGTTGCAGCGAATTCATGGCAGCGTATGAGGCACAAGAAAAACATTGGGAACAAACAAAAATTGCAAAGTGATAAGGTTTATCGGCGTGGGAAATCAGTGTAAGTTTGCTTTTGTTACACATTTGCCACCGCAGTGTCGTTGTTCCTAATGTCCTTCATGGGCGCACAAGAGCTTCACGTACGCGCTTATGTGTGTGTGTACCATATAGTTGTTTGTACAGGCATGGTGTATGTGCGTATTGGGGTACGAACAAGTTGTTGAACATTGGAGGCGTGTAAGTTATAACCAAAGTTTTGCACAACTTCTGTATATGTTTAAAAATGTGCTTGTGTGTGTAACTGCACACAGGCCTGATATGCAATAGAGATCCGCTAGTTCATTTGGGAATTTCGAAATACAAGTATTTTTGAAATTTAATTGCAAAGTACTGTACACCAGTTGTTAATATTTATTTTCAAGCGAAAATTTGCGAATATTTCTGAGAAAAGTAAATAACATTTTTAATGCACATTGGAATACTTTGCTTTTAGGGTTTGTATATATTTTTGCAGACTTGTAGAGTGCAAATGAAAATTACAAAAGTAATTTTTTCTAATCAGGAAGCTTTTATCAAGTGCGTAGTAGAAGGGTTTTGAGAATTTCGAAAAATTGGGGATGTAGGCCTGGATTTTGTAAAAATTGCCGTTATTAGCTGTGTTTTTCGACATCACAATTGTTAAACAAAATGCGCTCTATCGCGCACTTAAGTATAAAATTGTCTATAAAATACACTTTAGTTGAAGCAAATTGGTTAAATAACTAGCTTGCAGTTTTGTCCGGCTGGATTAAGAAAGCTAGTTTCGAGGAAACGAACCTCAAAGTCAAAGTCTTAGTACCTATACAGCCGCTGCATGAAGTGGTTCTGGGGCCTAGTTTTTCGAAAATGTTCGTAGTAAGCCAATGAAACTTCGAGACTATATTTTTGAATAGTTTTTTAATTGATTAGAGAGTAACAAGTTTTTTTTTTTTCATTTCTTGAAAATTCGAGAGCTATCTCCCCTCTTAAGGTAGCTTTTAAACCAAACCAAACATTTTTGAGCAACTTCAGCTATGCATCTTTGATTTTCGAAATGTGTGATAAATTTGATGAAATCCATAAACTGCATGAATTTTCAAATTTCGCCTGTTCAAAAAAACAGCACCCCTTAGAAAAGGAAGAATTAAAGGATATTAAACTTTTGAAAATTTGGTTTAACTCTAACATGAATTCACAGATATGATTGTGGTAATCAATGCACACAATCCTTATGATCAAAACCCTGCAGTTAATTTATTTTTCAATTTAAATGGAAGAGCTGCAGATAATATACGGAGCGTATGAGTGACTTTAGGTCGCAAATGAAATCAGAATAATTTCGTAATAATTTTATTTGAAACATTCATTATATATTATACACTTATTGGCTAAACTTTAATAAATTGCACCTTTAATAAATAAAACACATATATAATTTATTTAAAATTTTTATTTTTCAAGTTTTACTTAACTCTCGAATGAAAATAATTGGAAAATTGTAAAACAATAAAAAAAAATATGAAGTTCAACAAAATAGCCAATTTCGTTTGCTCCAGCAAAAATGTGCTGAAAAAAATCCCATAATTTTTGTCAATTCAGCAAGATATATCGGCAAACGCTTTTCTGCCAACCTCAAAATTCCAAACGTTAAGCCAAACCTAAATCTAATTTAGTCCAATTTCTTTATTTAGCTTTGTCATTTCCTTGCTTTTTGCGCACTTCATTTACTTGCGCCATTTTCCTGTTTTTTGAACGCATACCATAAATCATTATTTATGTGTCTTCAATGTCAAAATAAATTATCCGAAACAACTAAGATTGTACAGCCGATGGGCCCATATCAATCCGCTGGGAATCACAAAGAATCGCAAAAAAAACGAAACGAACATTGTGAAGAGGGAAGCAAGCAAAGGACAGATTAAAAGAAAAACAAGTAAACAAATTTTTATTGGCCTGTACGATTTCGCTTGACTGTCTTTGTCTGAACATAAAATATATAGTTGTAAGTGGCTATGAAAATGTAAATCAAATACACTTTAGCGCTTAGAAAGCATAAACCCTGAAACAGATAAAGCTTAATGTCTGCATTAATGCGGCAAACGTAAAAGCATAAACAAACCTTTGCCACAGCAAAAAAAATAAAAAAATAAAATAAAATAACTATAGCAAGCGAGCAAACAAAAAACGAACACAATAAAGCTTACCAAGCACTCTGCCGATGAACAAAAGAAAGCCATAACGAAATAATATATCAACTGGATATTGTTGGTCAAAGTAAAAATTAGACCCTTCAAAATTAAAAAAAAAGTTATTTCTTTAAATTTCAGGAAATTAGAAATAATTCTTAGGGTGATAGAGCAGAAGATTAGGAATTAAAGAAAAGTCAACCCAAATGCCAAGTGGAAAGTGTGGATCAAATTAGCCTTGTTTCGCGCTGTTGTTGTATTCGTTCAGTGATATATTTTTTGGATTGAGTCAGCCAAAATACTTTTAGACTCAACTTACCGAAGTGGCGCCATCTGTCGAAAACTGATCATACCAACTCTGAAATTTATAATAAATAATCTACTCAAAGTCTTTCTAAGCGGCTCATCCAATAAAGCTCAATTATAAGGACTCTTCATTATAACTAGGAATAATTTGCGGAAATTTATCAGTTCCCTGATCATTTTAAAGAGAAAGAATAATTCGTTCATTTGTCTCATCTCATCAATTTTAGAAGCTTGATTACGCGCATAACTGCTACATATTTAGTGCGTAAGACAGACCGCTAAGCAGAAGTGGCCAGGTGGCAACAATAGACGGTGCTAATCCACTTGCAAACATGACAGCGGGTATTTGCTTGAATTATTGGTGTACTTTTATTTCTGCACTCTAACAACAACAATGAAATTATTTAATACCTACTCTACTATAACTTGAAATGTTTTTAAGAAATGTTGAAAATATTAGGAATTGCCTCACAGCTAAATTTGCATAAAGCAATGGGGGCTACCCCGTGGCGCGGGATTAAATATTTGCTTTGGAATTAATGAAGAAGTGCCTTCGCGTAGAAACGTAAAATATTTAAATTTTTTGCTTCTAACTGCAGAAAACATCTTGGAAATATTACTGTCCCTTGTTGAAAACCATAAATATTTGAAATTCACAGTTATTTTTGTAAGCATTGTTGGCTGTAGCTAACTTTCAGCGCATTTCTTCTTCACCGCACTTATGTAAATGTGTTTCCAATTTCGAAAGAACGCTTTGGAGGAAATTCAGAAATTGAAGCACTTCACTTATGACTTGATTAATCATTAAGATAATGTTCCAGAAGGATCAGTCAAAATAAAAACGAAAAAGTAAGGGTTTATTGGAAATTTCCTTTGCATCCACGTGCAAAGCTTACTTTTAATGGATAATGAACCGGGCTTACGCATAAAAATGTATGTCGCTTTACGCACAGAAATAAGAAAAAGTCATTTGGATTTTTTGATGTAGGTTTAGCAGGTGTCAAACTTATAATTAATTAAACAAAAGTACAACGCGTTTTAGCGTGCTTTCAGAAAGAATTTCTAATCCAGAGCAGCAAGTGTACAAAACCTCAATTGTGTTTATAATATTCTTTAGACGCATTTAAGAAGATTAATGAAACTTTCATAAATTGCGTTTAGAGAAAAAAAAATGGACAAAATAGGAAGAGACAGTTATATTATAGTTAAGAATTTAAATTCGGACTGTTGGGTATGAAAGCCGTTGTTAGCAAAATACTAATAAATTAAGCTGACATTATGGTTACCATAATTCTAACTATTTCATCGGTTATACAATTTTAATAGAATATAGACTTCTATGAAAATTCTATAAAGCCTTACTTAAAAAGCTAAATATCTGGAGAAGTATTAATGATAGCGATTTTAACCCCACAGCTTTTTTGTAGCCAATAAATTTTCCTACAATTTTGTGGGGAACATTTTTTCTATAGCTCTTGTCATTTATGAGATATATACGAAAACAAAGCGAATTTCATTGAAAAATCAGGATTAGAGCCCCGTTCTACCTCGTCGGTTTGAGTTACAACTTTGATGCACTGGGCACTTTTGTAGTCAAAGCGATGCCATAAAATACCTCTGATCTGTAGGAATTTAAAGATAAAAAATCACGGTTGTAGTGTATTTTCTATGAAAAATTTTTACATACCTTGGTCCAGTTCTTAACGTTAATATTAAGTGCTAAAATTTTCAGGGAATTTTTTAGGGTTTTCTAAGGAAATATCGCGAAAAAAATTAATAGTTAAAAAAACGCCCTAATCCTACATACTCTATCAATTATTATTGTTGAGTATTATAAATTTATAAAGAAATATTAAGAGCTTTCAGCATGTCCTTCACATTAATTCTAAGCGATTGAGTTCTGGTTTTGGGTTTTTTCGTGATGACCGAAGACACTCATCAGAAAAAATAAGTATATTCTAACAACATCCCTGAGAAAAAATCGTAATATTTTCCAGCGAAAAGCTATGCAAAATTAGTCTTTATATTTTAATAACAATGAACTATACCTTCAAATTCATTTACATCAATAAAGTACTTGTACTATATTTGTTCTACCTAAAATGCCGCAGCTATCAAAAAACTCCATTTTATCACCTTGGAAATAGCACAGTATTTAGGAAACTTTAAGTTTAATAGAAAAGCTATGTTTCACCATAAACTTACGCCACAGAGACTTTCAGCAAGCAAGTATATATAACGTGCGAAATTCTTGAACAAAAAATGTCAAATTAAAAAGTTCACTCATCATTGTTGAGGTAAACTAATTAAAATTGTAGTCACTTTAAGCAGATTAATTCGTTAGTTGCGGTGCGGAACACCACAAAAAACTGAGAATGTAATAAAATAAACAGATACATACATATATATGTAACAAAGAAGGTAGAAGTCGAAGAAGCAGGGCGCGCCAGAGCAGTTGTTACTTAGCACACGACAGGAATGTAAGGCTGCAACGAACATACATACATAAAATATATAAACGCATATATATAAAATGCGTGTATGTAATCCTTTGTTATCACTGCACTGTCGTTACTTCACTGCCGCACCGTAATTTGAAAAAGTGCAGTGAGAATTTGCATGACAACTTTCGAAATAATTTCTGTTATTTTGCTACACACACGCTCCTGATTTGATTGTGTTGCTGCAAGGTTTTGTGCATGGAGAAATATTTAAAGAAAACTTTTTGCAAAAGTTTTAAGCTGCAAGTTGACAACTACAGTTAGGCAAATATTACCAACAACAACAATTTGTAACAAGCAATAAAATGTTGAAAGCCGAAGTAAATAGTTGGAGAGTTATGTAATATAAATATGGCAACAGAAAAAAATTACTTTACTACATATTTTTGAAAACTCGAAAGTAATTCAACTCTACAGAAACAGCCATTTAACATCAACTTTTGAATTTTAAATAAGTGCAGGACGTTTCTAAAGGAATATGTACTACTGAAATAAAGCCCAGGTAGCCTAAGCAATAGAAATAAGTGAGTTATTGGCGGTGAGGCATAACCTTGTACCTACAAGTGGTGTTTCATACCTTAAATCGAAGGTAAAAATATGTATTTACGAATACTTGTAGTTTAAGAATTTTTATCTTCGAAATAGTCACATGAAGCGCAAAGGTTTAGCTTATATTCCATTGTTGTAAATATTCACATATTTGCTATTTTGGAAATCTCCAATTTTATTCATCAAAATATTGTCATGAAAAATATTTACCGTGCAAGTATTCCAACTCAATACTTGCAACTTTTGGTAGAACGAAAAGAAAACTATGCAAAACACATTCACATACTCGCACGTATTACATGATCCATATACCCAGCAGTAAAGTCAACTAAAATGTGAAATACTGGTGCAACTAGTAAGCACCGCAAGCACAACTAATTTTTAATGTCAATGTACTAATGGTGTGTTAATAGCGAGATTTTAGTCTGTTAAAGGTTAGTCTCATACTGATACAAAACAAGAAACCGCGTTCACTTCGGCTCCATCGATTCTATAATACCCCTAATATGTCCATTTTTTTATAGCATTGAAGGGTATAAAAGGATATTTATGTTGATTTTAATCACTCAGTTTGTTTGGCAGTTGTATGCTATAGTCGTCCGATCTGATTAGCGATCAACAGTAATCCACGTCAAGCTTCTCAAAGACCCAAGCTGACTTTTACGGGAAATTCCACTTTAAAGTCCTTATTTCAGTGGCGTATTCTTAAAGCATAAGAAAAATGACCTCGCTTGACAGCTCAGCTTGAAAAAATGCATGCTGGCCGAAGACAATTTCTACGAAACATTTATAATAAAAAAGTCAAAACTTATTAGAAACTCGTAACAAACGCTTGCCTAACTAAACACAAACAATTTCAAACAATCGTTTGCATTCTATAAAACTGTAATTTGACAATTGGGAAACTCTAAAGGGTAAACAAAAACCTGTATGTACTATGTATTCGACAATATGTAAGTTTGCAAACAACTTTCGTTGAAGTTTTTTCACAAATTTTGCTGCAGATGCATTTATGAACTTTTAATGTGTTGAGCGCTGTGAACGAGTTGCATTAAGCTGAAGGATTCTGTAAGTGTAGCTGAGTACTTGAAGGGTTAATTTTTTTTGTTTACAAGCTTTATATTGAACTTTTCTGGAAAAATATTAAAAAATAGATATAAATTTGGAAGGCTGTATTTCTCAACCAATGAAAACTATTTTGCTAGTTCCTTATAGTCACGCGGTTTGATATAAGCAACCTTCAAGTCGACTAAGGGTCACATAATAAGAAAGAAGTCTTATATGGAATCGCTATCGAAGAAGCTTTATGATTAGCAATGGGATCTGAAAACATTATTCGGAGACTATAGCATTGACTTGGGCAATAATTTATGAAAAGTTGCAGGAAGATATCTCGTAAAATCAAAATGTGTTCCACACTTGCTCTTAATTGATTAGTTTGTTTGACAGCTATATCCTATTCAGCTCCGATTCTGACAAAAGAGCAGACTTTTGGGTAAAAAAGGGCATGTGCAAAAAGTCAAATAAATACTTTAGAAATTGCTCAGTGTTTAGCAATAAGAAGAGTTACCAGTTTTATTAAAATTTTCATATATCTACATGTGTCATATAAATTCAGCCCTATTAAGTGCCACAATTTTTAAATGTATAACTCATTCAGCCACTTAAGTGTCCTTAATAGAGATTGACAAAATATGTGCTAAAATTTAAGTGCTTTTGTCTAGCCCAATCGTTTGGATTATGTTAAACGGAACCCAAGGTCATGAGTGCACTCGTATTCAACGACAGACTTTTGCCCTCTTCAACACTTGGGTGCCACGTCAATTTTTAACAAAAATAAAGGAAAGTGTTATTGAACCATATTAGCATTATGTTAAGCTAATTTTAATAAACAACCTATAACATTCACACCTAAGTTTAATTCAAGGCACCTGTTGCTACATTCGCATATACACGGCGAAAAGAGATTTTAAATCGCAGAAACAATGAGATTTTTTAAATGTATTTCCAAAAATATTCCATACGATATTGCATTCATATTTTTTTATTTAAAAGCGGGTTCTTAGTGCAAAAATATATACTCTTATATACTTGTATGTATATAAGCAAATTATATTCGGCATATCTTCTTGACTTTAGAATCTAGACTATGCATCTTGTTTCTTCCAGTGTACAAATTCACCTTTATTCAGTTCAAATGACATACTTTAAATTCAGCAGACGTGCCATAAAAGCGTAAACGCACATTTAAAACTATAACCATGAAGACGAGTAAACGCTGCCATATTATGGCTTTACACATAATAAAAATAAATAAATATTTCACAAATACACCACGTGTATATGATTCAGACCATGAACAGAAAAATGAGAAGTTCGCGAAAATTTACAACTGAAAAAAAGATTATTCTGCTGGAAGAAACCAAATGTATTCATACGAATAAGATAGTTGCAAGTTCAACGAGTCCTTCGGTGTGAATGAAATAAATTTAGTAGCGTAGTACAGACATGAGGCGTATTTCCGAACGTTTGTATAAAAATAATTCCTTTTTGTATGTGGAGAGTTATTCGATATGCCTTTAAGGCCAACCTCAATCTGCACGTTGACTGTATTTTCCATGGAATCCGCATTTTGAAGGACCAAATGTAGAGAGTACAGATTTTTTGAGCGCTTTATCTGACTTTTCCTTAGCAGAAGAAGATTATAATTATGACTTGTTATTGTACCACAATAATGTAAATATATATTCATACGCTTATATACAAAAGTACAAAAAGTAAGTATTAAAATCACATACCTAGAAAATTCTTTTGACTTTTGTGCAATGCTCACGTCAAATTGCTACTTTATGCCCAACTGTATTGCCTGCACTTGAAATGCGCGACTTTAAGTGATAACAGAATATCCATTTTAAGGTAGACATAACAAAGGCAACAGACTACAGTCAGCGCTGCCGAAGGACGTCCTCAGGATATCAATGCATGCCTCTGGGCAACGTAAGGCGGTACAAACACGGCAACATGGTGTCTGTCATGCTAGATTTTATACGTATCACACGATGCCTGCACACTGACTGCTCACTCTCCAGCAGGTGCAGCACGTCAATAGCAGCCGAGGCGTACAACTTCTTCAGGCGTTGTCACAAAGGCGGCGTGAATTCTGTCTTTTTAATTTTTTTTTAAGTTCAACATTTGCATTTCCGTTCTTAACGTTTTTGTACAGGGATTTTTGATTTACACATTCCTCCCGGTGACTGCTAACGCAGCGCTTGCATGGACGTGCACACCTTTACTTGTGTGTAAGTGTTTATGCAAAAGGCTTATCACTCATACGCCCTGTCATGCCTCAGGCGGGTGCGTCTTACTAACAACTTCGTTGTTGACATTTTTCTCATACACACATATAGATTGTATGAACGTCTTTGTTTGCTCGAGGATATTTCGCGATTTTTATGATATCTCGCATGTTGCTGTATCCAAAGATTCTGATTGGCTTCGTTGCCTTTCGAGGCTAATATTACTTCTCCTCTATATGCAGCTCTGTTAATACATAATGCATGACAATCAGTAATATCAAAAAGAGAGTAAAACGGATGTATTTTCAAAGAAACTGCTCAACGCAAAATTTTGAAAAAAATTTTCATAAAGGTACTACCTATCAACATCGAGTGAAAGTCAAAAATAATTTTAAGGTATGTGACGGAGAGAAGTTTTGAACTGAAGTCTTATACTTGTACTATGGTTGAGCTACAAAAAGTGCTAAATTTTTTTATGAAATGCGCTTTATCTTCCGTTACTTTCAATTAAAAGTTAGTGATAAGCACGGGTATTCTAGACTATCTGGATGGTGCCTGGAAGGGGTCAGAATCGGTTTGATGAATTGAAGATTACGTTTGTTATTTGTGATAATTTTTTTCGAGAAAAAAATATTTTTATCATACTTCTTAATAAATCTGAAGGAAAAATTTGTGAGTTTTTAATGGTAGTGGTTTGACCCAAATATCCTTTGATTACGACACAAAAATCTTATATGCTATCTTAACTATCATTTTCTGTTCAAGCCACTCCAAATTAGAAAATAATAGTTTCTCTTCTTAGAGTGAATCCGAAAGTCGAAATTTCCTGAAATTAGTAATGGAAGCACTGCGAGAAACATCTATTTTTAGACATTTTTATGCCCTTCACGTGAAACATAAATTTTGCATCTACTACAACTCAATTCTAGTCGCTAGCAATGTTATTATATGTATATACATCAGCTTCTTCCTACTGATTTTCACTGCGCTCTTTCTTCACTAACTGTAACTAGAGTTTACCTTCAGTAGCGTTGCGCTTACCGTTATATGTAAATAGCATTGTACCCTCAAGTGTTATTTTTTCCTCTCAACACACTTAAATTCCTGCCAGATGAGCAAGCAGACTTTCGCTGCTTACCGGCGTGTTTAACAAACTCAACCACTCACTCACACTTACATTTGTAGACATGTGTGTATGTATAGCTCATATGCACGTGTGAGGAGTGCGCATTTTCAGCACACCTGACTGCTTTCATTTTAAATCGCTACAATATTGATGACTTTGCGTACGCGCGAGTCTGTATACATATTTTTTTATCTGCGATATACGAGTATACACTCGCGTACCGTTATACAATACCCTTCAATGTTCGATGTTTAGTTGTGTACGTTTGTATCTGATACGTGTACCCATACATATCTGTTGCTTGTGCCATTTGGTAGCCTGTGGTATGGCTGGGAACTGTCAAGCACTACTACACTGACACACTTGTAAATATATTTACATATATACCTGTACGCGGCAATTGAGGCTACGCTGTCTGTTCCGGTTGCTTTCATATGCACTTTTATTATATCTTGTTGTCGCCATTCTCGTTACTCAACCTGTAATCGCATTCGCTTGGAAATATGCAATTTGTCGTTAGGATTTGTGGCTTTTGCAATTTCGATGTATTATCGTTTAACAAGGTTATGTGGTGTTCAAGCGTAAAACTGCTTAGGCAAATTGCTGCGAAAAAATCGACATCGACAGCCAGCGGACGACGTATTGAAAGGCACAGTCATATATTAAAGGTACTTATATACATACTTATATGTAAATACATATATATCTATGAGTATATGTGTTTAAATGTAAATTGATTTTGCGGTGACGAGTTCGAGGTAAAGCGAAGCGTTCTTAATCATGGCTTCAGGCAACGTGAAATTTTATGGAAAAAATTAAGCCAAGTGCATTATAAAAAACTGTCTTTGAGTCACTTGTAGCACATGCTTTACGACATAAAACTTTCCTACGGGGTGATATTAAATTTCAGGGGCTCTCACGGCTTACGCGCATTACTGATAAAAACCAATTTTTTGCGTAAATATTTGATTTTACTTCAAGACTTTTTATGTATGTGTATAGGTACATGAATTCAATTTAGCTTAGACTGAACGGAAATGATTCTTATTTACCCCTGCGGCAGTGCAAAATTAATACTTTTATTGTAATGCAAAGAGATATTGGCAGAGCAACATGTATCCGTATAAATTTCTTGTATATTGGATAGTCTGATAAGTCTCTTCGTATTTCTAATCACATTTAAACTTATTTTTTTATATTTATACTCATAAATAAATAAACAAATATGTACAGTTTTTGTAGACCACTTTTTGCCCTTTTTCCGCAGGAGACATTATTCAATCATCGCCTTCGAAATTTCTAAATTTCCAGATTGGAAGCGTTGCGCTAGACGAACTGATCGTCTCTGTAAACTGCTCAAATTCCATTGATGGTTTGCGAGACATACTTCTTTTTTTTCAAAATATAGCGAATTTCTTCAATATTTTCATTTATTTTTGAACAGCTGTAACTCTTTTTCAACTTCCCCGAATTTAATTTTTTCTGGAAAAGTGAAACTTAAAATCTCACCTTTCCAACACTACATGGTATGATATAATGTGATTAGTAGCACTGAGGATATGCGACTGGAACGGCATCTATTAACAAAATACGAAAATACTTTTTCGACTACCCAGTATTATTTTTAAATTAAAGGGACAAGCTCTGGAGCACTACACAAATGAATAGCAATCAGTTGATATTGTTGAATATAAAAGGAAAGTTATGGATCAGATACTGGATCCACATTAAGTCACTTCAGAGTTGCGATAAAAATCGTCGCATTTTATTATGTCCATTCATTGGAGGTTTCCTTCGCTTCATAATATTTCAATGGAGCTTGGGAAATTTGAGCCACTTGGTTATTCATCTCAAGTCTACGTTCTCTTAGCCCCAATTAGATAATGGAGGACCTGTTAGTCTTTCCGCAAACGCAGACAGTTTCAAGAGGTCTTCGCATATCTAACTCAACAGCATCTACTTGTCATCTTAATTTTAACCGAGTCTACTGGGATTAAGCAAGTTGTCCATCAACGGCGAAGATGCAAAAATGAAGTGAAACGAGAAAATTCCGATTCAAATTGTCAGGTATACTTAACTCAATACTGCATTCACTACCGTCGACCAATTGTTCGTTACAGATAATGGAACACGAGATAATTACAGTCATATTAGTCAACTTGAAACTCAATAGTTAATGTGGTTATTTTCATGTCTCTATTATATGTGTAGCTTCCTACCGAGTTTTATTAGAGCGAGGGTCACCTCAATCTGTAACATTACTAGTTCCAAAGCACCCATTAATCGGTCATAACCACCACTATAGCTTAAAAAACACTTTACACAAATTTTGCTGACTCACACCACCAGAGTTTGGTACAACAACTCGCTACCTTCATGTATAATTTCGGTGTTAAATGACTCCTGCTTCAAAGTGTACTGAACTCAATGAGTTTTTAAACATTAAGGTTTTACGAAATCTGCTTATTAAAATAAAATATTGAGCACTTTTTAAACATATTTATATATTTTGCAGTGATTTTCTCCAAACGTGTGGCATTTGGACTCTACAACCCGCAGAAGGGTTAATAAGCGTGCTCAAATAAATTTATAATAATGAGCCTTAGCATTCAGTGGTGTCAGCGAAAATATAGCACCCACTGAAGGCATATAAATAATGCTTTCCACGAACAGCATAAATAATCGCATTACAAAATAAAAGATAAACGCAAACAACGTGCTTTATGTAGCTACGTTAATCTTACGCCGATTTTTGCGGTTTAACTCAAAGCAAGTGCATACATAAATGTACGGGACTGTATTATTTATATGGCATTATACCTATATATATTGCAGAGTGTGGTTATTAACCCGAAGCTATGGGAGCAGGCGGCAGATAAATCTAAACGAATATATGTATATATATATATGTATAAGTATATATTTTCGCACGTGTGTGTACATGTACGTACATATGCCACCAATTTTACTTGTACAATGTGTGTTTATCACATATAATATAATATGGGACTGTCTGCAAAATAGCCGCGCTACGCAGGGCCAAATGTGCAAGGTCGGGCAGACAAGTGCAGACAGAGAGCAGAATTCATAAGTCAACGGTTTTAAATGCGTAGCAGTTAAATCATTTTCGCTATCATTAATTTTCAACATGTCAGAAATTATAGCCAAAAAGGGGGTGATATATGTGGGCGTACCTATACAAACACAAATCTGCTTAAAAGCTCAACCCCAAAGCGGGGAGATGTTTGTGCGAAGACGAAGTGTTTATACTCGTGGCGCAAAAATGCCAAAGGTTGAAGTTATAAAGCAAAGAGTACGCCATTTTAGCGTTTCTCCTCTTTACGTGTTTTTTACTTGTTTTCAGAAGTTATGCTGCTTCCCCTTGGAACACATGCTTTCCGGGTAAATGTCTTGTGCTTGTCATGATCTTCCGGTACCAGTTTTTCCAAAAAAATATATATATGTATTTTATAGAAATACACCGTGTATATACGCGTCTTCACAGCTGTGTGTATGTGTGTCGATGTGTTGTCTATCGTTTAACCGATTCGGTATGCTCTTCGGCCGGAGCCATATTGGAAGGATATCGTTAAATTATTGAGTCTAGTAAATAATACTTGCTTCCTGCGTGTACGATGTCGACAGCTTTATGGCGTTGTTGCTTTTGTTCTTCTTTCACACAAAACGGCTTGTTTGCAGTTGTGTGGCGAGCGGGAATTTGTGACAGTTGCTCAGTTAAATTTATTGCCCTTTGGTGTCTGCGGTGCTTTTACTGATGGTTGCATAAAATTGGGAATAATTTCAGTTTTTTCGAATGGCTTTAAAACAATACGCCGAGTTTCCTTATTTATGCTTGAACAGTGATGAGTACATTTAAGTACAAACTGAGCGGCATTACAGTATTTTCGAAATGAAAAGATGGGATCAAATTTTTTGGAAAAAGTTATGTAAGAAGCTTTCTCCAGCGTTTGGTTAATTGAGAAAATTCATGTTCTGAACTAAAGAGTAATCCAGTATTAATTTCTTCCATATATTAACCTTAGGTTGAGGTTTGTTTGTTCCTTGAATCAGCCTAAGCGCCTTAATGTAAGTGAATGAAAAGGAAAGCTTGGTATGTCTAAATTCCATTCCTTAACCAAAATAAAATACATAGATGCATTGACTTTCCATGTGAGCATTAAGAGCCTATGTTCAACTCATACAAGAATGAAAAGTATATTCCTTAAACAACTGAATACCATTGGGTATAAAAATGTTGTCAGCGAGTCAGAAGTCCTTCGATTTGTTTACTTATAAGGCAATTTTTTGCTGTCTACTTTATTTTCCTTCCACTTTGACAGCTTTTTTCCGTAATTCATTTGAACATAGTTTACGATTTCCCTTCGCACGATAAAGTGTCGTTCGTTAGGCGTAATTTATAACACGAGCGCCGCACCATACGTCAGCATCACCCCTGCGACCACTGCCGCTGTTTTACTTTTTTTATTTGCTACACGTTCACCATTGAACTCCCTAATGTTTGTATATAGAAATTTGCTTTACGAGGGCTCATTTGCCAAATCAGGCAAATAAATGGTGGGCCGCATCGCAGCATCGATGTTTTGCCGGAAGTGCTCACCGTTCGTGATGTATTGACTCAGCGTGTTAGTTTTTTTGCTTACTCTTATTTTTGATCAAACATAAATAAGTTGTCAAGCAGTTATTTTTCTAACGAGTCGAAGATTTTTTACACCGACTTACTTCCATTAGACAGACAGACACACATGTATTTGTAACATTGAAATGCAAATATTTTTTCAGTCGTTTGTAAATAACTCAAGTTGAAGTCAATTTATTTTATCAAAGCTTAGATAAATTATCGTCGCGTCGCCCTTAGTGGTCTGCGTACCTCCACTGAGCGAGTAAAAGTTTTTGTTGAGTTACTTACATAGATTTATATGTATGTGTGTATGTGTGAATGTTTTTTGTTTTGTGCTTTTTCATGATTATGACCAAAAATTTATCAAACATTAGGCACGTGTGGAGATACAATTTCAGATAATTTTTATGGACGGCTTTTCCAGTTTGTAATATAGTAGTGTGCTTTTGGATTATTTGCGCTGTCGAAAGCTCTTTTAAAGTTTTTCATAACTGTTGGTACTAAGACTTAATACTTAACAGCAGTGCGCCTTGTCGTTTCCCCTTTCCCAATTCTACTCTTTCCAACGGAGTGGAGGTCTTTCTCTTGTTCTGCATCCCCCGGCGGGTACTACGTGGAGTACTTTCAGTGCTGAAGTGTTTTCGTTCATTCGGACGACATTACCTAGCCAGCGTAGCCGCTGTCTTTTAATTCGCTGAACTATATCTCACACAGCTCATCGTTCCATCGAATGCGATATTCGCCGTTACCAAAGTGCAAAAGGCCATAAATCTTCTTCAGAACCTTCATCTCGAAATCTCTTAACGTCGACTCGTCAGATATTGTCATCGACCATACCTTTGCATCATATAGCATTTTTGTTCGTCGAGAGAGGACTTTACTGCGTTAGATTTCAAGGCTAACTTTGTTTTTAGTGTTAATGCTAGTTCAAAGAAGGACGAAACTATCTACGACTTCGAAATTATGACTGTCAACAGGGACATGGTAGCCAAGTCGCAAGTGCGAAGACTGTTTGTTTTAAGACAGGAGCTATTTCGTCTTGTCTTCGTTTGTTACTAGACCCATTTGCTCGCTTCTTTATCTGGAGTATAGCCTGGAGAAGGCAGAGTTGACAGCACGATTGTTATAGCTAATGATATTGATGTCATCGGTGTGACCCTCTCTATTCATATCTGCATCAAATTTTTTCTTCGGGAGTAGACTGAAGAAGTCGTGCAATAAGTAGTCGCCTTTCCGGTCCTGACGGAGCTTTTGGCCGTAACAAACTTCGTGGCAAACTTCGCTTATCTGCTCGAGATCGAGTAATCAATTCAAAATAGTAAAATTTTTTTTATAATTTTACTTTAATTTACTCAAAATGAGTATCTTATTTGAATACTAGTTATTTCTTTAATATTTATGGTTCGTTTCCAAATAGCTACCAGCATTAATTAAACAACTTTTGCGACCAATCTTCTTATTATTTGTTTTTGTGTTGAATCCAACCAGGATATGGCACATATACCAAGGCTATTGAAGTATACAAAAATACCCAGCAATTTAGACACGATCAATATATAATGTGCTTTTTGCAATTCAGCTATCAGAAAAAGTATAAATTGCTGATAAATATTAAACTACAGAGTTTTTGTTTATACACCGTTACATGGTATGTTTTACTTAGCTACACATGCATATCTCTATTATAAAGGGTGATTTTTTAAGAGCTTGATAACTTTTTTTAAAAAAAAAACGCATAAAATTTGCAAAATCTCATCGGTTCTTTATTTGAAACGTTAGATTGGTTCATGACATTTACTTTTTGAAGATAATTTCATTTAAATGTTGACCGCGGCTGCGTCTTAGGTGGTCCATTCGGAAAGTCCAATTTTGGGCAACTTTTTCGAGCATTTCGGCCGGAATAGCCCGAATTTCTTCGGAAATGTTGTCTTCCAAAGCTGGAATAGTTGCTGGCTTATTTCTGTAGACTTTAGACTTGACGTAGCCCCACGAAAAATAGTCTAAAGGCGTTAAATCGCATGATCTTGGTGGCCAACTTACGGGTCCATTTCTTGAGATGAATTGTTGTCCGAAGTTTTCCCTCAAAATGGCAATAGAATCGCGAGCTGTGTGGCATGTAGCGCCATCTTGTTGAAACCACATGTCAACCAAGTTCAGTTCTTCCATTTTTGCCAACAAAAAGTTTGTTAGCATCGAACGATAGCGATCGCCATTCACCGTAACGTTGCGTCCAACAGCATCTTTGAAAAAATACGGTCCAATGATTCCACCAGCGTACAAACCACACCAAACAGTGCATTTTTCGGGATGCATGGGCAGTTCTTGAACGGCTTCTGGTTGCTCTTCACCCCAAATGCGGCAATTTTGCTTATTTACGTAGCCATTCAACCAGAAATGAGCCTCATCGCTGAACAAAATTTGTCGATAAAAAAGCGGATTTTCTGCCAACTTTTCTAGGGCCCATTCACTGAAAATTCGACGTTGTGGCAGATCGTTCGGCTTCAGTTCTTGCACGAGCTGTATTTTATACGGTTTTACACCAAGATCTTTGCGTAAAATCTTCCATGTGGTCGAATAACACAAACCCAATTGCTGCGAACGGCGACGAATCGACATTTCACGGTCTTCAGCCACACTCTCAGAAACAGACGCAATATTCTCTTCTGTACGCACTGTACGCATTCGTGTGGTTGGTTTAATGTCCAATAAAGTAAACTGAGTGCGAAACTTGGTCACAATCGCATTAATTGTTTGCTCACTTGGTCGATTATGTAGACCATAAATCGGACGTAAAGCGCGAAACACATTTCGAACCGAACACTGATTTTGGTAATAAAATTCAATGATTTGCAAGCGTTGCTCGTTAGTAAGTCTATTCATGATGAAATGTCAAAGCATACTGAGCATCTTTCTCTTTGACACCATGTCTGACATCCCACGTGATCTGTCAAATACTACTGCATGAAAATCCTAACCTCAAAAAAATCACCCGTTAGCTATATTTATGAACATTCACGCCCTATTAAGCGGCAATTGTGGTAAAATTAAAATTTCGTTATGTCTTCTGCTTGAGTAGCTTAGAATGGCGAATAGCGGCTCTATGTTATTGTTGCAACGAGTATGTGGCGTTAGTGCTATTTCCGAATACTCATACCGAACAGTGTCATATATTGTACCCCAGTTAAACGGCAATGTACTGAGTAAGCAAAACGAACTGTCAGTAGGAAGCGACCGAGGCATTTTATGTCCTCATTTCATACTTTTCACACTCTGCTTTCCGCTTTTTTGTCTGTGGAAATATCGACAAAATGGTTTTATTGAACATTTACAAAAACAACAGAAAAAAAAACGGCAGCAGAAATGACTACTCCCAACAGCAGCAACTACATGCATACATCCACACCAACAACAAAAACACGTGTCATAGAGAGAGAGTGAGCGACAAAGTGATGCAGCAAATGATTGTGAAGTGAAGCGTTGTGATGTGCCTTGGTATTGGTGCGACATGGTTTAGAAGCGCTGAAGTGAGGTGCCAGGCAGTATCAGCTGCCACTGATATGATGATAGCGCAGGTTTATTTATAACTTTCAATTCATGTTAATATAGCACCGTGTATGGCTACAAAGAAGTTTGTTGGCATGAATGAACGCGGAAGTGGCAAATGATGTTATGCAATATTAGAAGTAAGCTACAAAGTAATGAGAATTTAATACATTTTTAAAGAGTTTTTATACTGAATTTGAAAGGCCGGTGATTTCTATATAATCTGAACAGTGCAGTGATCGACTCACCAAGCGTAAAACAGTAGCGAACCGAACATACTAGAGTAACTCTTCAAACCAACTGTTCTCTGATTCTCTCTTCTCTTTCCTAACGCTTAACTAACTTCTAATGTTTTAGTAGCCTATTGATTTAGAATACTTTTAAGTTTTTAAACAAAATTTTTTATATATTCATTTTCGACAGTAATCTCCAATTTTAGCTATTTTTAAAAGAATCGAATTTTATAAGAAAGTCTATAAGGTTAAAACACATTGATATTCAGGACCATTGACTACCCAGTCTTTACCATACTTGTTTCTCTATTTTGTATATGAAGCATACGAAAGGGGCTGAGTGCTCATTGACAGGATTGTTTTGTACCTATTCATATAATTAAAGAAAAGAAGAAATACAAAAACAACTGTAAAACCGATTCTAAGCTCACATTTCATGCCGCAAACAATCCCTGCACTTCACTCAGATCATTTTGTTGCGTGTCGCGTCTACATGTCGACATCTCCCTCGTCGCTTTATATTCCTTCACACAAAACGGTTAGGTGTACAACTTGCTACTCTAGGGTATAATTATTACACGCGTCTACACGTATTGTTTGCACCCGACAGACGTCGCTTTTATCCTCCTTTTTTCTACAAACAATCAGACTGTGTTGCAGACATGACGCTTGTAAAATGCGAAATGCGTACACGCTGTGCATATGTGTGTGTTTTGAATTGCAACTCAAGCGTGTATTTTGCAACAACGAATCCGTTGGCAAGCGAAAACATATTTGTACAAATATTTGCGCAAATCCGCTTATTTAAACCCTCATCTATTTGCTTATTTGACAAGCAAAAATTTCCAATTTCCCTTGCAAAATTGTTTACTTATTTTCGCCATTTTCTATTTATGCACACATCTCTGAGCTTACATACACGCACTCAGCCACACACATGTTTTTGCGTGCTTGTTGACGTGTGTGTTGGTAATTGCCTGCTTATATTGGCATTATTGTCTGCTGCGCATAATTTCCAATTATGTTATGCCATTTTATATTTCATTGCTGCCGCTGCTGGCTTTGCTCCGCAAACCTCAATTGCAGCAGCCGTGAAATCAGGTCAATGACTTAATTGAATAACGTTCATGAAAGTTGATAAGTATGCATATGTGGCATAAATGAACTGCAAGAGATGCAGGCGGCGCGCACATACACTCATACACCAATACTTTTGCATATTTGATTTTAAATTCACATTTCACTTATGGGCATGTAATTAACCAACAAGTAAATAGTTTCGATTTTGAATTCGAATCCAAAATAGACAAATGGAGAATTGGCTAAAATAAGTATTGGCATTGCAACTTATTGCTATCATAAACAAATGCTTTCTCAATTTCTTTAAAGGTACATACATAGGAATTTCTGAAAAAAAAAAATTAAATAATTAAAAAATAAAAAAATTCTATAAGATAAAATTTTTAAAGACTTAGTCGAAGGATCTTTTTTCGATTACAAGTATTTAAAAAAATATTTTAAAAATCCTTTGATTAAGTCTTTAAAAATTTTATCTCAAAGACCTGTGAAAAATTTCGTGAATAACGCTAGAGCAGTTCTCCCTCTCTCTCTCTCTTGCCAAACTTCAAAAACACAGTTTCGAGAAAAAAGCGTTTAAAAACGGCGCTAGCTAGCCCCATAAGCCCATGTAACCCCTTAACATAAGTTTTACTAAAAATCAAGATCAAGGGTGGATTGTTTCAAAGGCTGGAAAATTATTTCTGAAAGATTGTTTTTCCTTGGCTTTCGATACGTTTCATAATTGTACTCAAACATTAAATAGATAACTATTTTGCAATAAATACATCAGCAAAGGTATAAAAAGCAGAAAAATTGCTTACATTTGCTTCCTCCTTGATTTCGCCTAATGAACCCACGCCACATCATTACACTTTCGAGCATGACAATGAATCAACTTATAACCATTACTCTTTTGAAAAACTTCCTTAGCTGATGCTTTACAACTTAAATTAGCTTAAAAGTAACAACTACCAACAAAGCATATGCACCAAAAGCGCCAGGAGAAGTAAAATGAAGTTATCAAGAACCACAATAAAATCAAAGACCTAAGTGCTTGCATATTTCATGCGTCCACACGTAAACGCAATCAAAAGACCAAAAGCTCACCGAAAAGGTGGGGGAAGCAGTCTTATACATTATGCTTGAATTGCATATTCAAAGGCACACACACACACACCAATACGCTTAAATAAACAACCGCACTCATGGGTTGATGTTTGTGCGCGAAACGCTATCTAAGCGGCACAATGGCTGCGACAAAAGATATATGTTTGTATGTATATGAAGGGATTCTGCAGACATTTAAATGCCAATAAATCAACGATATTTTTGTTGTTATTAAAATTCGTGAGCCATATTTCAGCGCCTTCAACGCAAAATCGCTAACCTATTTTCCCATTTACCCGCAAAAGTTCGTTGGCTCCTGCTCCCAACCGACAGCATTTTTGAAATACTCCCGCATTTACTCACGCTTTGTAGACCGCAGAAATGGAATTTTTATTGCCTTTATGCGTTGTATTCAGAAAACTTGTCACGACATGCCTATAAAATATAAAGGAGTGCCGTGGAAATACGAGGGAGTCCATATAAAAAATATCGGGTGGAAAAATTTTAAAATTCAAAACGTGCAGATTTATAGCCTCGAAATATTTGAACTATATTCGAATTGAAATGCTTTAAGAACTTTAGAAAAATCTACAAATTTGGATTAGATCAGTCTCCTCTAGGAAAATAGGTAAATTTTTAGAAAATTAGAAAATTTTTGTCACACATTTTTAAGAAAAAAAAAAAGAAGTATGCTCTTGTGAAAAATTCTCGTAAACGGAATGTGCTGACAGACTGAATAAAACGTATTTCCGATATTGTGTATATGTTCTAGAAATAAAATTATCAACTAATATCGATTGTGTTCTGAGATTCGAAGATAGTAAAAGAAATGTAGAATAAGCTGCATATATATATTTCTATCTACAATATATAGAGTCTGAAGGTCTTACGCATGAAATATATTACTAATATATTAACAATGTAACTCTAAAATATCGCTAAAAGTTCTATGAATGTAGTTACTTTTTACACGATCCATGTTCGGTGATTCCAAAGTCTTTCTAATGAAATGAATTAAGAAATGAAATTTGTAAATAGCAAAAACATAAAAATTATAATCTTTTACAAATTATTTAAGTTTATTTTTACAATTTACAATGCTTTTAAAATACTGCTATGCCTCAAGTACAGCTGCACGAATATTTTGCATCACTCATACGCCCTGATGGTTCATGAAATATTTGCGTATTATTACGAAGTGTGGCATTGAAATTTATGAGCAGCTGCTGAAATGAATGATCTGCAACTCGACGTCAAGCTTTGCCTTTCTGCAATTCATGCGCTCACTTTTATTTATCTCGTCTTCTATCAATTTGGTTTCTGCCAACATTAACTGGCGAAGGCAATGAAATTAATAGACTGCGAAAAGAGTACGTGTGAGCGTTTAAATTATTTCTGATTTCAAATTAATGTATGAATGTCAGCTTTTAATGCACTGGTGTGCTAATAAAACTCGCTGAGTTGTTGTTGTTGGGGTTGAGTGAATAAATCATTTGTTGCCTGCGGCTCTGAGGTAATGCCGCAATACCTAATTTTTCAACAGCTGCGCAGAGCAAATGAAAAATATATTACACCGCCACACGCACCTATATACACACACTGACATATTGTATTTCACACCAAATTGAAAATTTATAATGCAAACGCGATTGCAGGGCATAATAAGTATGTTTAATGCGGCAACTTCTTTCTCAACTGTGGCACGTCTTTCACAGCTAGCCGCTGCTGCTTCAAGTTGAGAAACGGAGGGAAAAAACTAGCAGAATACATAAAATGAAAATGAAATGAAAAGTTGCGCGAGAAGATAAAAGAAATTTGAGTCATCGTAGCTGGTGACCGCTGTGTGGCATGCCACATTGCGATGCCATAAAAAGGCAATAAAAAATTGCACTTGCTAAAGTATATTTCCAACAACTTTCTTGCTGCTCCACTTTCCGACAGTGCAGGAAGGCACATTTTTTTCATCACTGCAAACTTTTACTTTATTTTCTTTACTTTTCTGCTGAAGGGCTTCGTGTCTATTCTGCGCTGAGTAGCCGCAACGAAATAAAAAGCCACTAAAATATTGAATGCCAATATGTACTTAGCAACTGGCCAAGCAACCAATCCAATCGACCCACCAACCGACCTGCAGTCAAGCGAAATAAAAATGTGCCACCAAAAAAAAAAATAATAAAAAAATACATAGAAATAGCGAAGAAAAATTGAAAGGAACTGAGGAACTGCAAAGAAAAAGAAATCAAGTCGGTCGTTCGGTCATAAAACAGTGGAGTAATGGTAGTTGGAATCCAGTGAACTAGTGTACGTAGCAAACAATAGAGTAAAGTCGCCCTGCACTTGAAGACAATGAGCAAAGTTTTGGCAACGCGGCCTTAAAAAGACATTAAAGCGCAGGAAACAAGCACATTTTTGAGCTTAGAAAGCTGTAGCGGACTGCAGCTGCGCATAGCGTGCGATCGAATAAAACTCGAAAAGGTCAGTGGGCAAGAGCAGGAGAAAGCCAACTAACTTTGCAACGCAACGCATGTGGCTAAATAACAGAACCACATTTTTATGCAGCACTCAAATGAAAGAAAGCATCAAGTAAAATAATGGTTTTGAGAGCAAGCCAAAAATTTAGTACCTAATTGTAGGAAGTGGTTGGTTATAAGTTCGCATAAATGGTGCGCGGCCAGTCGAATGCTGGTGGGTTAGCCAAGTGTACAACTGCTTGAAGAAGGCTATGAGGGTTTAGCAATAAACAGTGCATTTGCATTTAAATGTTTTTTTTTTTATAAATTATGTTATTATTGTTTTCACATAAATGAAACACAATACAAAGTGGCGTTAACCCGTCGAAAATATCTTCGGTTGTAGATATCCAAGGACAGTTGGATCGTGAGTGAGCTAGCCAACTATTATCAAATGGATGCTAGAACAGAAATTAATTAATATTTCTTCTCGAACTCACTTCAGAATAGAGACATCAAACGATCTTTGCTTGGAAAGTCTAACTTAATATATCTCTAATTTTATAAAATATAGGCTAGTATTTATGTAAGTGTATTATTTTATACATACATTTGATATCCGCAGCAGTAAGAAACCTTTAATTAGCAAACACTCATAATAAGCGAACTTCGACATAAAACTTAAAATTGAAGTATTTTTAAGTATTTTATTTTGTAACTACAATCAAAGTTGCATTAATTCTTCTTGTTCGAATAGTTGCCTCATTCACTTTGACAAGTGAAAGGGTTAACTCAACTTTTTGCACACTTCCATGCAAGACAGATTGGAAAATGTTTCAAGTTGTGCAATTCCATTTATTTTAGCAATAAAAATTCTGAGCAAAAGAAATATAAAAACAGAAATATATTTCTTATTTTGTAATCGAAAAGAAATGTAAGCAGAAATGGTACGAGCATGCCACATCAATCGATAAGGATCGAGTTCAATTGCACTGTAGCAACTTTGTCATGTGAGAGCGAATGCAGTGTAAAGAAGAAAATGTGAAGTGAAATAAAGCATTAATAAAACTCGCAGATTTAAGAGCAAAACTTTAGGTTATTATTTAAAAAGTAAAATTATTTAAGGGTCAGTAGGGTAATCTTTTTTAAAACTTTTTTTTGCAATTTCTGTTCCCTTAATTATTAAAATTAATACAGGAACCCATTTCACCATTGGAAGGTTTCGAAAAAGGCTCAAAAATAATAGTATCCGCTCGACGTCCGGAGCGCTCGGAGTGCCTCACCTCAAACTTTAAAGGCGTTGTTCTCAAAACACACTTTTCTTAAACCGGCGGAGATGATTCTGGTCGAACAACTCAACCGATTTGCTTAATATTTTTTTAAATGTTCACAAACGCCTGGCTGATCGTCCCTATCCTAGATTAATAAAATTCTTATAAACCAGCCATTTCTCCGACGATGCCATCAAAAAATTCCGAAAATTTTTTTAATACATTCCACGATATACCTCATGATATGTGAAAAAAGTTCTATGTAGAATAAAGTTCTATAAAAAAATGTCAAAAAACAGGCCAGATGACCCTACTGACCCCTCAAAGCAAAACTGAAATATTTATATATTTAATGACTAGTCCAGCCCGTTAAAATAGTATAATAAACCTTCTAAACAGGAGTTTTAATATTATTTCATTGGAATCTGAAAATTTTGAGTGGAAACTAACCACTAAAGTAAGGAGAAACTAGTTCATATTTCCTGTCCCGACAATGCTGCTTTGCAATACGAAGATTAAAATACTTTCGATGTCATGCCTGCAGAAATTCTTCTGAAACAGCTGGAATGGCGATATATAAACCTAACTCTCGTCCACAAATGAGGTATTAATTGATTTTTAAAATTCTTCAACATCGTTTGGAATTTGTGTTAACCAACCCAAACCTTATTTCAGTATTTATTATGCTGATTACCCAGCATGACCTAACCTAACCTTAGCTACACAACAGTTTCTTCCTCCCTGATACTGGAACTAATTTCTCTTAGCACCTTCGCATACAATTAAAGCTTATAATCAATTACCAAGTACTAGAAAATGGTAAAATCGTTTAGATATACAACAACCGTACTATTATCTGCACACATTTTATTGCTGTGAAGAAAAATATCTGTAGTCATTGACGCAATTAAGTTCGAAAATTCACTTTTAATGGAAATGCAACACTAATTGAAATTAATCCATCAACTATGCAGTAGAGTATATCCACCAACACTTCGTTATTCCATTAGTCTGTATGTATGTCTATTTTCTACTTTATTTAAGTGTGTAAGTATTTGTGTCAATCACTGCGCCATTCATCAATAATCAACTGTGGTTGTAGATTTGTACAGCAGCGTGCTAATTGAAGCAATTATTCAAAGATGCACTCAATTGCAGATGCATCCGTTTGTAGGCAACTGAGTGCCCTGTAAGAAAATTGCAGCTAAGCATGTGAATAAATACAATTCGAATAAACCTGTTAGGCAGTGGTAGGTTGAAATTTCTGTTAACAAAGCAGTTTATAGCATAGTATATAATACCGAAGGGATAAAATTAACATTTTTAAATTTTTCCCTACGGCAAAGATTTGGTAATTACCTTAAAAAACTATATGTGACCTGGTCTAGGAAAAGGGGGCTTAGGTGTCAAAAAATCTATTTTTTTTTTTATTTTATTTTTTTTTTTTTGACCCTAAGCCCCCTTTTCGTAGACGAGGTCACATATGAATGTTTTTCGAAAATTAGTTAAATAGTTTTTCTAGTAACAAAAAGTCAATATAATCAATGAGATGATGCTCCGAGGAAGGCTGATGCATGCTTTGCTATTCAGATAACCGCACAAAATAAAGTGAGGATGAATAAAGTTTTGAAAATTTTAGGTTTCCTTTTACTCCTTTTGAATTCAGTTGAACAACTGATTATTTACACATAAACCAAATAGTTTGACAGAGAGTATCACATGGTGCGCAAAGTTCCTGAACGCAATAGGCGTCAAGACCTTTTCCATATATTTACAGGCAAATACTTTTTTGTTTGAATGAAGCTCAAAATATTCTTTAGCAAATGGAATCCCTATTAAAAGTATGTAATTCGTAGTTACTACTGCGCTGCACAAAACTAACAAACTTCCCGTTGTAGTTTGTTATATTTAGCGCGAAAGCTGATTAACTACCTAATTGAATTGCTCACACCCGTCCTTCAGGCTGTATTAAAAGCTTTAATTCACCCTTTTCAGCGCTCACACTAAATGTCCGTTAACTACTTTTGGCCCATTCACTAATTTTGTTCAGCGCACAATCAGTCCATCAGTGTGTTATTTGCTTGCCAATTGCAACACACACCATACTTGCAGGCAACAGTGCAATGCAAAGCATCATTAATTTTACGCTGCATTGTTTTCCACATGCCGGCGCTGCTTCACCATAAAACTTGTTTACTGTAGCGAAACGCTATTGGGTTTTAAGTTTGGTGCGATTGCTATTCCTGTCAGGGGCTTCAACCGGTGAGCTTAAGCCGATGTTAATGGCATTGATTTTTTAAGGTGAGCTAAATTTGCTCACGTATGTAATAATGACGCTAATTGTATATCACGCCAATGCAAATTAATGATGTGTAAGCGCGAATATACTCACCCATACGCATTCGTGATTTTGTTAGAGTTGCAGGAAGTTGCGTTATTAATTCTATGTAAATACTAACGCTTGCCACCAAAGCGCTAATTGCATTTACTATGCACATATATATGTGCCTGTAAACATTGATTTTTAGTTACTCATACCACACGTAGTACACTTGTATGTTCATTATGCACCTATGGTTTTTAATAACGCTGTGAATTAGGAGTTTTTAGAGAAAACTTCAAAGCAAAATATTTAAGAAAAAATCTCTTAACTCATGGGCAACGGTTTTATAAAAAAATGCTTCCGTTTACTGAGTTAGAGTAAGTAAGCAAGTAATTGTTAGAGAATTAAAGCTTGTTCAAAATAATAGCTATACAGAGTTTCATTCATAGTTTATAGACCGAGAAAATTTACATCTCTCAAGTATGACTGACTTCAAGTTGCAAGTTTAGTTAGCGATGATGGAGTTGTAACAAGAGCGAAGAGCGAAAAGACAGATAATTATTAATACCTAAAACGAAGAAATACTTTTTGCGAACTTTAATTGCAGCTAAGGTAGCTTGGTGGTGGCAAAGACAGAAATAATAAATAATTAATTAAGTAGATCATAGCAGGGTGGTTATAAACTTCAAGCCTGGATACAACCAAGCTGATGTAGTATAAAAATGTTATCAAGCAAGAGAGCCAACATCGATAAACCTATGAGCACTCAATTTGGACCTTTAATCACAAGGCCAAACATCAATTTCTAATCAAATAGGAGTAATTCAATGCACTTTACAGTAACTACAGAACCTAAATCTTCAGAGAACCAAGCATTGGTTGAGATTACAAATGAAATGACAATGGTTCATGCTGATCATTACCTGAAATGCTGTTACCAAATCTCTTCACTAGCTAACATATGCAATCACAACATCTCCTTTCTTACAGAGGAAACATATTTATCGTCAAACCTTTTATGAAAACATCTGATACTAGCAATTTGCGGAACAATACACTGAAATTGAACACATTTTAGACTCGACCAAAAGCCGCTGAGATTTTAAAATTGAAAGCATTAATACCCATTAATTGCGGACTATCTGAGGTCCAGAAGAGGAGCGTGAGTGAATTTTTAAGGGCTAAAAACGATTTATCTATATTTCCGGCACTCCTATGGAAAACAGTTATGAAACAAAGTTGTAGATAATGAAAAGATCTATGACTTCTGTGTACAGACTACATAATCTCAAAGTTTATGTGAAAAATTCAATAAACCAAGTTTTCGGATTTCTTATTTTTACCTTGAAAAAAAAAATTGTCTTTTAGGAAATTAGTTTAAACTTACCTTCGTATGTTCCTAACAAACTGTATATTTTATTACCAAAAAATTCTTTATTTTAAATATGTATATTTAGATTGTGCATTTTTTTCTCAATAAATATAACCTCTTTTCTTGCAGTCGCTTCGCGTGACGCTTCTGGCAGTGGCAGCAGCAGCAGCGGATCAAGCAACAATGCGGGCGGTAGTAGTGGCGGTGGAGGCGGGCAAACCAGATACCCGGTTGTAGTGTTTGTACATGGCGAAGTCCTATGAATGGAACAGCGGGAATCCCTATGATGGCTCGGTGTTGGCGAGCTTTGGTCAAATACTTGTCGTCACAATAAATTATCGACTGGGCATACTAGGTATGTATAAGGCGCAGTGCATTTTTTTTTATTATTTTTTTTTTTTTGAAACAACTTCCCAAAGGTTCAATATGCGGTGTTAATGGAGTCAGTTTTGCTCACTTCTTCCAATACTTCAACAATTATCGGTGATTAAGGTCCTCATTGTAAGAAAAAATACTTACTTTGGGTTCGTGTGGCTTGGCTTACACTTTTAGGAAAGAGATAAGGAATTGGTAATTCCATATAAGTCAAAAGTGCTGCTAAAGCATTACAGCATTACAGTTCGATACTTTTAAGGGCCCCAACGGAAGGAAATTGGGCAGATAAAAGATTAAATTCAGCTCGTTGGTGAATAGTGCGCTTAGCTGGGACTTCTTAATTGGCAGTGCCTCTGCTTGCATCAATATAAATATAATTCAATATATTATAAATCTTTTATGCAAATCCAACTGGCCATTTATTTCATATTGAAAACGAATTAAAAATAGAAAGAATATTAAAAACGCAAATGCTTAATTAAAGCAAAGTAGAACAGCGTGCGTTTGAGCGCCCACTTTTAATTTACTTAGCCATTTTTTTAATGTAAAAACTCTCTGCAAAGCCGGTGCCGCTCGCCCCTCCTCCTGCGCATATAATATTAATTTGCAGCAGTTTCGGAAACAAAGGGCCATAAGACTAAAATAAATGGACTTTCGCAATTTCAGCAGAGACCACCAATAATACATTTTCGCCCGCTACATATGCATGCTAATGTGTATTTTAAGCGCGCCTGCTCTGTGTGGCACTTAAAATTTTATGCAAATATATATGCAACGTGCACTTTATTAAAAAGCACAATTAGCGCCCAGATTGCAATGACACAGTGGAGCGGTGTTAATGTAACTACACACTTACACATGCACAAACACACACACACACAATAAACTGCACTTTAGGACACGCTTGAAAATAAACTTTTACTACTATTTAGCATAGAACGTAGCTTTACGTGATATTCATTTGTTTCCCAATTTGCATATGAAATTTGCTTTCCAGTAACCCTCCGAACTGAAAAAAACCGCTTTCCGCGCTCCAATCGCATACAAGTGCGTTTGTGTGTGTGTGGAGGCGTGTGTATTTCTGCGGCGGTGCGTGGGTTACTTGGTGGCGGTGTTGGAGTTGGTTGTGTTGCAATGCCGCAGTTGTGGCTGCTGTTAGTGTTTAGCTGCTTTGGAATTTATAAATGCAACTTTTGCTTTTATGAATTTTTCATGAGCCACCCACACACACACACACACATACATACCGACAGTCAAGCAAGCAACCAAATGCGATGATTCGTTTGCACAGCACAGCAATTCAAATTGTTTCCGCCCACTATGTGCGCAAATGCGAATGTTGGCTATAAAATTAAATGAAATTTTTCATTCAAAATTCAACTGGATTTCGAGTTTAGAAGGTTGATAGCGGCGTCAATGTTGGTGGTGGCAAAAAGGCGTGCTGGCGGTGCCATGCTACTCATAGGTTGCCCGCTAGCAAATTTGACGCATCCAAAATACATACAGAACTAAGCGCGGTTACTACTAAATGCAGCTGCATGAACTCGAACTCAAATACCGACACGCGACTACGCGTTGCAAATAAGTGCGAGAAAAAATGCCGTCACATAAAGGGTCCGTGCAGTTTTGTGGCGAAAATCGGACTGCTGGGTATAGTTATGGCTATAGTATTCGCAAAAATTGTTATATTTTGATTCTGTAAGACCGAAATTGTAAGCTTATGTAACAGAAAATATAGCATTATTTCCTTTTATATTGAATAAAGCCAAAAACAATGCTTAATGATAGCTGTAATAGCAAAATAACGCCTACGTCATCGAAAAGGTATATCGAAATACTTCACATCCTTGATTTACGAGTACAGCATGTTTATATCTTCATACTATCAGTCTTCTGAAAATAAATATTGTAACAATTTCGATTTTCGTTGTCCGGCACTCTCTGAAAGAACTCACCCACAACTGTTTCTTACTCTATAATTTATGACTTGCTTAAATCAGTTTTATATTACGCATAGTAAATGTAATTTTCTGAGTATACTTCAAAACGACATTTTTTGGAACTCGGAAACATATTTTTTCGTCTGATGTTTCTAATATAAGCATATAAGGATTTTTATATAATATGTATTGGTATTCGTTTAAATTTGTCGGACCTTAGGAGCGTTGAATCGAAGAAGCAACGAATAAATATGGACATACCATAATAATATGAACTCAACCGGCTAACTGTCTTGGTACATATAAGTCTGGAAAAGTGGCCAATTGGAGAAGACTTATATAACAATAAGGAAGTTAACTGTCTGCTTACTCACAACCTTTGCCTTAGTTACATTGCGTCTATAAAAAACAAAAAAACAAGTTCTTAAGCCACTCAGATAGTTACCTATTCCTCCACAAAACCCTCAACAAATGAATAACATTAATTCCAATATTTTTACAACCGAACCGTAGCACCCGTTACACAACAAACAGGTATTTTTTCGACCTAACACAGATTTGCTAGAAACTAAGTTTGCACGTGGCATGTGGCAAGCGGCAGCGACAAAGGTAAATATGCACTTGTTTACCTGAATTGCAGCATGTTTTCATAGCTATAACGGTGACAAAAAATTTTGCGCTTACATTAAATTGCATGTGCGAATTTGTCATATCCGTGTAGCTCTCATGCACTCGAATATATATTATATGTATGTTCTGCATATGCCCCCAGGTATGCGGCGCTATGCTTGCCACGGATTAAGCATGCGAAATCCGCAACGTTCAGCGTAAACTCCAACACGTTCCGCTTATGTGGACATGGAGGTATGCGCGTGTGTGTGCAAAGAGTTTAGGCTTTAGTGCATTTGAACAGACCAAAGTGAGATAAACATGAGTGAACGCATCCGCACAGAGTCAGCGCAATGTTGACCTAAATGTAAACACTTACACATTAATACATACATATATATTTGTATATATACACGTAGGCGGGGGATGCACCAAGTGACTACTCAAACTCGTTGCCAGACAGCGCAAGTCATGCACAAATATTTTGCTTCAAATGTTGCTGCGATTGAAAAACCCGAACGTAATGGAATTTTGTCAGCAGTTGGCGTATGTAAATTCAACGCCAAAGAATGTGAGATACTTTAAGTGCTGTATCCCAACCAGAAGTTACGACCAGAGGGTCGGATGAATATTGAGTTTGCCTTCCTGCAATCATCGTACAACAGCTTGGTTGAGTTTTTCTCCTCATCTATGGTATGCTGAAAAATAGAATACATCGCATTTTCAATGGATTTGGGGCCATGAAACTAAAAGCGAGTTGCATGGCCTTATCAATGGTGAAACAAATCAATTCCCTCTACAGTTTACCTTTTCTCTCCTTGGGTTAACAAATTCCGATAACTTAACTGAAGGAGGTACTTTACATGAAAGTGGTAATGCTTATTTGGTTGGCGGGAACTATACTTCTTTCACAGTCATAATAGAATAAAGCCTCACAAAAGTCTACAAACGCCGATGAGTCAACGCCCATCCCTACCTGAGTAACTGAGTTTAATTATGAGGCCGAAATTATTGATCTAAAAACATACGTGGTTCGCCATCGAAAGTTGAAAACTTAAGCTTCTCGAGTTCCTTCTCTAGAGGTTTAATCTTAATACCGACTTCTAAGGTCAGCGCATAACCACAAGAACTCAGCTCATAAAAGAATATAATTATTTGAAATTCTTCACTTTCTGTAAAAAAAATATTTCGTATCCTTTAACATTTAATTCAATTCTTCATTCCCTATTCAGGTTTCTTAAATGCCAATACTGATCGCTACTCGAAACTGCCAGCCAACTATGGCCTAATGGACATCATTGCTGCGTTACACTGGCTGAAGGAGAATATTGCTGCATTTGGTGGCGATCCACAGAGTATAACCCTGGCGGGTCATGGCACCGGAGCAGCGTGTGTGCACTTTCTCATCTCCTCACTGGCGGTGCCAGAAGGTATAGGAGAGATAATTACCAGCAAATTCAATATATAAAACAAGCAAATATCTAATTTATGACTAGGTCTCCTGTTTAACCGCGCCATACTGATGTCCGGCTCCGGTTTGGCACCCTGGTCGCTGGTGAGCAACCCTGCCAAATATGCTGCCATCGTTGCGCATCACGTGAACTGTGCGCCCGACCTGTCACATGCGCATCTTATGAAGTGTCTGCGCGACAAGACACTGGAGCAGCTGCTGAGCGTACCCATACGTCAGCCCGAGTTCGGTTTCGCTTTCGGCCCCAGCATAGATGGTGTGGTCATCGATGGTGGTGATTATGTACCGCCAGCGCCCGGTTCGGCTGCTGCACAAGCACAAGCATCGACTGCAGCCGGCAGTGGCCTCGGCGGGGGTGCAGGCATCGCAGCAGCGGGTGGTTGGGGTACGCCGGGACAGTTGGAAAATATCGGTAATTATTGTAGACGCTAAGTGTATCATAAATAACATGTAAAAGTAATATATATAAGTTCTTATTGAGTGAAATAATGAAACCATGAATAATTAATTTCCTTTACATGACCACTTTCAATTTGCAACCTGAACTTATTTCGCGCACTATTTGCTGTACTTCCGTTGTGGGCATATTGCTTCCTCCTCTTCATGGTGTCGTTGATTGTAATGCGCGCTGTATTTCAACGGGATAACAACGCATTATCGACTTGCCTTTATCTGCTTTCTCCAATTGCCGTGGTGGCTGCTTAACGCACGGATGCGCTTTTAATGTCATCTTAAACTCCAATGGCGACGGCTTCAATTTGCTCTCATTTTAATACAGTATTAATGAGGAAAACAGCCATTAACAAACTGTCAAGGTATGTAAAACCTATAACCTGTGAATGATTTATGTTTATACAGTTTTAATGCAAAGAGTGATTTTAATTTCGGAGAAGTGCTCGTTGAAAGATTGAAATCTGTGAATGATTGTGTTGACATAATTACTGTTTAAGCATATCACTGCTCAATTGCTTAAAGCGTCTTTGCGAAGATTAAATTTATTAATTTTTACTGAGATGAAAATACTGACGATGGGTAAGGCAATCTTGCAGCAAGCCATTGCAGTAAGCAGCTTGGTCCCTTCAACTGTCTGCTTTTGCTTTTTCAAAGAAATAAAATATGTTCGCGTAGGTCATCCTTGTCTTCTTTTAGAAATATTGCGCTCTCTTTCGGTGCTGATTTTCCAGAAGATTAGCATAATACTGATACTTTTCGGACTAGTACGATTTCAGCCAGAGACACCTTCTTGTGAACTAGTGCTTCCTCAAACTTGGGTCTTCAACTACTCGTATAAGGTTTATATGTGCCATCCTTTACGGATGTGTGCAGACAATTAGTAATTAACATAAATTTGCGCTAGGCAATAATGTGGGTAATACATCGATATTAGTACATCATTAGTGCAAATCTTGCATTGATTAGTGTTAAATAATGCATAAATTGTGACATACTTCCAAGGAAACATGAAACAGCACTACGCATATACTAAATATATGCATACACGCAGATATATGGCGTTGACAGTTTTGTCTAATAGTCGGCTTTGCTTCAAATTCTCGGCAACACATAGCATATAAGCAAAGATATAAAGTAAGTGGGACTCATGAGAAAATCGTCATAGAAATAATGTAGCTCTTACTACTACTTAGTAGTACTCTTTAGCTTTTTAACTTAAAATTTTGTATCCTTCATTTCTATCAATTTTCCTCTTTGCTTATGACTAATTGAATTACATCCCCGCCGTAATTTATAGTATGCAGTACTAGCGGTACATTAGCGCATACTCCTTAGGTGATACGAATGTTATAATTAGTACATATTTACAAAATTAGTCAATGAATCCACTTAGCAAATTGCTCGCACGTATAAGCCTGTCTCTATCTTTAACTCAACTATTTTGCATCAGCTACTTCGTCACTTTGACAACGCCACACGCGTTCGTGCTTGAGACGTTAATAGCAACTTCTTGGCGTAAACACTTAATTAATTCCATATTTCCTACACCTTTATCTACTGGAAACAAATTTACTTAATATCAGATAAGCTGAAGTACACGAGTTACTTACTTACTATAAAACCAAATCGCTTCGTGGTTGATTTCTAACAGACAGTAAATTATTATTTTTCGTAACTCTGTTATAACATACTAGATGCTAGCAGTGCAGAAACAAATTATATCAAATCATAGATATTTGTGAAATTTCTTACTAACTAAACAACAAAGCAGCTTTCATAAAAAGTAGCTAAACGAAACTCGAAATGTAAATATCGAAGGTAACTTTAAGGACCAGTATTTATATTTACTATATAAATGTAGTATAAAGAACAACGCAGCATTGTTACGTTGGCATTGACCTGTAGAGATGGAAATAGTAGCAGTCGAGATCACGATGCCTACACACGAAGATGGGAGGCTAGCAGTGCAGAAGGTGGCAGATTTACAAGGCCAGCTACACAACTACTCAGCAAGTAGCTCACTAGTCTATGGCATTGTAAAATTTTGCAGCCAAAGGGCATTAAATTGTTTTTAGAATGGAAATGAAAAGAAAACACTGAAACTGACACACAAAAATGAACAGACCCAAAGCTGGGAAAATTAAATGCAAAATGTTTATTTTAAGTATTTTCACTCAAAAACTCAGAGTTTGAGTTTAGTGATATTTTGACATTAAATAATTGGTCAGACAATTAAACAGTTTTACAAATGAGCTACAAAAATCTTACCGTTTGTTCAACTCGCCTCTCTAAAATTTTGCTTAATGAAAGACTAACGGAATTGCAAATAATTAATTTCTATTCAATAAACTTTCAAAATATTTTAAAGAGATGACATGCAACCTATTTGTCTCTATATTTCTACACAGAAATTTGCTTCACATGCGTTTAGTATATTATGTACATATAGTGTACATTTTTAAGAGTTTTTATTCTGTAATGTACCTCGATTTCATCAGTGTAAAATAACGGTAATTTAACTGATTTCATTTGTTTTCCATTTCCTGGCTCTTTCACGTTTTGCTTACGTAGCAAGCAGTGACGCCCCTTCCTGTAATTTTGAGGAGTACACAGATAGAATATTAATCTTTTTTACTGCAGACAGGTCACATACCACATATTGCATACACTTTAACCATGCAACCGATATGATCAACGACGTTTGCGAGTGTGTTTAAGCTTTCCCTTGCATTTGCACACACATATTTGGGCGGATTCTTACGTACACTGCATTTAAATCGCTCTCGTCTTACCTTTCTTCGCTCTTCTTGCACGGCGTTTCGGCTTAAATCCAATTTACATGTAAAAATGCATTTAACGCGTAGCTGAAACCAAGTTGCTTTTATGTGTGAGCGCACATTTATATGAAAATGTAGGTTCGCATGGAGCGTAAGTGTGTGCGTGCTTGTGTGTATATATCGTTTTCTGCCTGCTCTTACCACAATCAGTTTTAATTTATTTCGTTTGCTTTTATTTTCCATTTCCTTGCATGACAAACAAACGAATAAATACGCAGATATGACCTGTTGGCTGGCGTGACACGTGCCGAGGCATTTTTCTCCTTCAATTCCGGCGACGTACAGTACGGCATCGAAGCGGATCGTCGCTCGAAAATACTAAAGGCCTACGTACGCAATACGTACACGTATCATCTGAACGAAATATTCGCGACGATTGTTAATGAGTACACGGATTGGGAGCGACCCGTACAGCATCCAATTAATATACGGTAAGCATTTTAAACAAATACAGACACAAAAGCAAATATGGCAACACAAACGCACTCATCATATATAATGTTGATGGATTGCATATAATGTATATAGTAGTATATGGACGCCATATGTTGAGTTATGTACTGCTTAAGAAAGCGTTAAATCTGGATTTTTTGAAACACAATCCTCACATTACATACTCTTTAAAGCCTAAGTAATAGAAAAATATCTAATTTAATTGTAAAAAACTATTTGTATTAAGTATAAGAAGAACATCATCCAAGTTTTCTCATCCCAAATCACTGGGTGCCTTTCTTGAGCGCCCTATGCTCCAATAATTTCGTCTCTCGAGTTTCTTTTAATGAATATATCGTTGCGTTTCTGTAAAGTGTAATGAATTTATCGGACAACTCACTTAAACAACTTTGATTTGGCAACAAAGCTGCCTGAAATCGGTTCCACCACACCTATAAGTGCATGAAAACAAGAAGCAATTTTAACCAGAATATAATACAAGCAAAACCATAATTAACTGATAACGTATTTTCAGCACCTACTTAGTCGCTTTTATACAAACAAAATTTAAATTTTGATTCTCACTACATGGAAAAGTCTTTCATACATTTAAATATATTCAAATTGAAGCATTCAAAATATTAAGTTAAACTTTATTTACATCGTTATTTGCATAAAATATTTACAACTTAATCGAATATATAGCGAAAGTGTTGCAAAATAATTCGGTTTATTAACGCAGCATGAATTTCGCAAATGGATAAATGAAATTATAATGACTTTATTTATTCGAAATCACTCTCTCAACACTTCTGTTGTTGTGGATGTTATTGATTGTAATAACAAATATGTGAGATTAAATTTCATTCTATTAATTTTGTGTAGAACATTTTGTTAATAAAATTCAGTTTATTTTTGTTTTTCAGAAGTATAATTTAATTCCCGCTTATCAAAACATAGAATTTTTATAAGCATTAAGTATTTAATATTTGTTAACAAAATTTAGAAATATCAAAAACACAAATTCTGTGTGCCTTATTGGGCTAAGCATCACAATGCAAAATGTGAAACAAAACAAACCGTAATTACTTTTTTTACATCAATGCATTACACTTATTTTTTTGCAAAGCAAATTTTATTTTATTTTATGTAATTAATTATTTTTAAAAATGATGGTCCGTAAATGATCTTCATGCGCAGCCAAGCATGACCGGCGTGTTAATTGAATTTTGTACGGAAACAAGTTTAAGCCACCATGAAGTTATCCTTTGTAATGACCGGCTGAGCGTTCTTGAATATGAACATACCGATCTATATGGAACAGTCTTTTTATGATAGTGGCATATTCGACCATATGCTTACCGACGCCATAAAGTTCCATTTACTTGAGGGTGGCCGCCAAAATCCCGTCTAATTTTCCTTGAGACGGAAATGAGTGACTTCAAAGCATGGTACCGCTGCACTATCCAAACTCACTTTTCGAAATGCCAAGCATTTATTTTAAAAAAGTTTAAATAATAATCTGGGAAATGAATATTTTAAGTCAGAAAAACAATTACGGTTTGTTTTTATAGCACGATTCGTGCGCCTTGCTGTGCTATATCCGAGTTAGTACAGAGAGGGCGAGAGCCCTCTTTGATTCAAAAAGTACATAAAGTTGTAAGTGGCCGATCTCCTAAAAGTTTCATGTACATTTCCCACAAGCTACAAATTATCTGGTAACATTTTCCTCTAACTCCTCCTCGCACAGTGCAAAACAAGTGAAATCGGGCAGAAACCACAACCAATCTCCATATAAAGTTGATGTTGAAAAATAGTAACACCTTATCTAATTACGACATAGATTTCATCTAGTTTCTTAACTTTTGAGTGAACGAATTAAACACAATTAAATTTATCAAAATAAAGCCCACATAAATAGCTTCCTAGAGGCCATGAGCGACTCTTCGGTTCACTTTATGTCTTATGTATACATATATATTTGTCAGTATATAAAATATTTAAATGAAATAAACATAATGGACAGGTTTTCGAACTTGATAAGCCCATATTAAAGTTTTAGAACCAACAAAATTATGCAGATATTTAACACTATTAACCAGGTAAGATTTCTATTAGAAAAAAAAATCATAAATTTATTTTGATATACATATATAACATATATATAATATATAGTATGTATGAACGTGTAAACTTAATATTTTGTGCCATCAGAAGCTACGCACAAATATACAAGCAATTTCAATTATATTGAGAGATAGCTTAAAGCTAAGCGCAATTCAACCGATTTAAAATCCATGGTTACGCAATACTATTACGCACAGCCATTGCTCCATACTATACAACTGCACGAAGCATAAAAGCAAAACATACTCAATTCCAGATTGCATAATAGTAATCGCCTCACTCATACCTAACTATGCTCGTACTCGTACTTCGGTACTTCAATTCATGCTCAGAAACGCATGCGAATATACAGCTATTCATATACATATGTAGCAGACGTAGTATATGAAGTTTGCGACGAAATTTGTAGTATACAGAAGGAAGCTTTGGCGACCTAATAAAAGGCATATGAAAATAAGAAGTGCTCATTGGTCGACATCGACGATATCGAAACGCTATAGCTGACATAAAAACTGATCGGTCAAAATGGATACTTTGTATGAACAACTTTTTTATTTGACAAAATCAGGCACAGATTACTTTCGAAGGCAACGCCAGAGTCTCTTTAAAAATAATTCAGAACGGAACACTATCGCATATAGCTGTCATACAATCTGACAAGTCAAAACCAAGATAAGATCCTTTTCTGCTATGCATTGGTGAAGGGTATTATAGCTTTGGTGTAACCGAAGTTAACAATTATTCTTCTTTTCTTATTGCTTAGCAACATTTGCATTTAAAATAAAATATTGTACTCGTAAGCTATGCATTTTTTATTTAAGATACACTTTTGATTGTTGAAAAATATTATATCTGTTCTCCTATTTTCACATTTGCAGCGATGAAACACTGGAAGCGCTCAGCGATGCACAAATTGTGGCACCAGCTGCTCAAACCGTTGACCTACATTCGGCGGATCATCGCAACTCGTACTTGTACGTCTTTGACTATCAGACGAGATATGGGGATTATCCTCAGGTAAGTTTGATGCTCATATAATGCACGGCTCTTAAGCATGGCACACATACATATCTACATATGAGAAATGTGTGCAAGTATTTAGTTAAAATTCGCTCATTATTATAAACGGCTTGTGAAGTTCTCTCAAAGATTTAATGTTGGACTTATAAAAATATTTCCTGCTTATTCTAATTCCCTTTTCATATTCTATATTTAAAAGCGTGTGCAAATAAATTCGATATTAATTAGGTATATGTAGACTGCAACTATATTCATATAAGGAACTCAGGTGATACACTAGTTTTGAGATAATTAGATTGGATTGCCATGTCAACTAAAGGCCGTTATGTACGATACATTGCTCTGTAGCTTCAATTACATCTTTTTTTAAATTTAAAGATTTCCTATATTTATTTCTGCGATATAGCAATATATGTACATATCTTTTTGAAATTTGAAAAAATAGCTTACAATTACTGACTTTCGAAAAAAAATTAATCTTGATATTTTATGCTAACTTTATTTCAAGCTTTAGTTCCAATGAAAATAATTTTGAATATTTGGTTAAAAAATCATTAGCGCACTATTACAAGTTTCTAGCATTAAATATGATTTAAGCAACAAATTCTGCCGGCAGCAATAATATTCAATCACCATACCATCAAAAAAGAATTGTATATTTGAACCACTTCAAAAGCAAATTTAAGAGCGCCGTGCGATGTGAAACTCTCGAGTGAACTTTTACAGTGTACAGTATAGAGTACCGTTGCAAATAAATAAAGTCGAGTATGAAGCTTTTTCTGGCTAAATTTTGTATCGAAATTTTTGTGTTAAGTCTTCCATTGATGAAAACATTCTAAAATTCTTAGTTTCAACAAGCAAATCCCTCCGCATTTTGTCACTTTGCTGACTGAAAAGCAATTTTAGTTACGATGATATAACCGTACATGAAGTATGACATAACCAGCTAATTCTGGGAATTACAATCGTTTTTTGTTGGGTATCTGCTGCAGATATTCATAACTGCCGCATTGCTAAGATTTGTTTACATTCAACTGATTGCAAATTGCAGTTTATATAGTATGTTCTCTTAACCCCATATACTACCAACGTACATACATATGAATTTATACGGATTGGTGCTATGCAAGCATTTGAACTGCGACGCCACTTCAGTGCACACATGCGCATATGCTAGTAGTGCGAGCATGTAGACCAGTCAATGCAGCAAACGTTCAAACAACTTATGTAGGCAATTATCTGCAATACTAAGTGCTTCGGAAGCGGCTCAAGGCAAGCCAAGTGCACTACGCCTTATGCCCATACACAACTGCTGCTCTACAACGCTCAACATAAGTTAGAGTTGAAGTGAGGTAATGCGAGCTTTTCCAACGCCAAACCCACTAAGGGACATCAAGTGATCTAACGCGTGAGCATTTGCCTACAACACATACATATGTACATATTCTTACTTATATTCCAAAGCAATCGAATGCGCTAAAGAGTGCTAAGCGTTGATGAGAACTCTTTGAAAGCTTTCAATACCTGTGCTACTGTTCTAGGAAAATATTTCGGCATTCGTGCAAAGTGTATGATTTCAAGGGTAATGCGAGAAATAGTTCTTATTATGTAATGAGTTATATAATTTCAGTCGTGTAATCATATAAAGATAGAAAAGCAAGCTTTAATAAGGCTTCAATGAGTTTTAACGATTATCCTCCTTTCGCCCAACCGACGGTACGGAATTAGCCCACTCATGAAATTTTTATTCTATTTTCCTATTTTTCTATTTTATTATTCCTAAAGGCTTCGCTGTTTTTTCTATATATTTCAATACATTTGTCTATATTCTTCTTTTCTTTTCAGCGCCAAGGCTGTATTCATGGCGAGGACTTACCCTACCTGTTCGGCGCACCTTTGGTGGGTGGTTTCAGTCATTTCACACGAAATTACACCAAAACCGAAATCAATCTCTCGGAAGTTGTAATGCTGTACTGGTCGAATTTTGTGCGCACAGGGTGAGTAATAAAAACATTGAAGCGGTTACTATACCTTAGCTCATGACCTTATCACCACATACAATAACAGACAAAGAAAAGTCAGAAAGCTTTATTTTGCAAGTCACCTAATTTTCAAAATCTTTATGTATTAGACTATCCAGAATGCGTATGTATAAAGCATGTGTTTTTCTTTCCTTTCTTCGCAGTAATCCGAATGAACAAATGGAAGGCGAACATCCCGGTAGTCGACAGGAGCGAAGTCGATACAAAACGATTGAATGGACCGCTTACGAGAGTGTGCATAAAAAGTATCTGAATTTCGGTAAGTGGTTCCAAGCAAGCTGCGAGAATAGTTGTTACATATACTAGGATCATTTATTAAGCCATTTATGACTCAATGTTTATATAAGCACTTTTACTAAGCTCAAACCATATCAATCTACATCTTTCCAGACACAAAACCCAAACTCAAGAATCACTATCGCGCACATCGCTTATCCTTCTGGCTGAACCTCATTCCCGATCTGCACAAGCCAGGCGGTGACAATATGCCCGCCGCACATCACCAGCTACTGGATGATAGCGATGATGATGTCGACAATAATATCGCCAGTGACGGTTCCATCAAGCCCCTCAACCCACCCTATTCGCCGCATGCCGGCAGCGCGGCGCTTGGCAATTTCACATTGTTTACTAATCAAGTATTCTCACTGCTGAATCTCTCGTCGCCCTCATCGGCGCGTAATGGCACACGTTATGGCGGCAAAATGTATGGCGCTGACGACAACGGGGAAGCGCATGCCGCCGGAAGTGGTTCGCCACCGGATGGCCAAGACGGTTTTGCTGCCTATTCCACCGCACTGAGCGTGACAATTGCAATTGGCTGTTCACTGCTCATCCTGAATGTGCTTATTTTCGCTGGTGTTTACTATCAACGTGACAAGACGCGCCTGAGTGAGCCGCGCGCTCAGACCAAGCTGAAGCGGCAAGAAAACGGTCAAATGCCGAATAACATATGCGGCGATCTCGAAACCTTAACGATACATACGAAAAACGATCCGGCGACGATACTTTCGCATCACCACGCGCTGCAACACCAACACCAGCTGCCGCCACCCGAATTCGCAGACATACCACATCGTGCGCCGCCGCCGCCAAAACATTTAAAATCGCTGCAAGATGCGAGCGGCAACATAAGTATGGGTGGCGCGCTCAGTGCGCCGGGTAGCGCGGCAAGCGGTGGTGGTATGGTAGGTGGTGCCATGGGTAGCAGCGGCGGTGGGGGCAATGCTGCTGGTGTTGGGGGTCTGGGCAGCGCCGGTGGGCAAGGTAGTAGTGGGCCCAGTGGCAGCGGAGGCGGTGGCAGCATGATGGGTCTAATGCCACCACCGCACGCGTTGCAAGTCATGGGCAATCAATGTGGCACGCTTACTAAAAAGAGTTGCATGAAACAAACACAACAGCAGCAGCAACAGCAACAGCTGGTGGTTACACATCAGCAGCATTTGCAGAATCATCATAATCAAAGCATGACGACGGCTTTAATGGGTGGCGGCGGTGGCGCTGTTGGCCCACCGCCACCTTCGGTGTCCAGCGCACAGGCGCACACGCACGCAAATGTGCAACAACAGCAACAGCAGCAGCAACAACATCATCAGCAAGCACAACTACAACAAATCCAACAGCATCCACTAATGGATGAGTTGCGAGTGTGACATTAATTAACAGTGCGTTTCAAATGTGATCTCTAGCGGTGATTAAATGATTGTGATGTGAAATGAAGTGGAAACGGGCGCCACACAATGCCACATAGCTCGATTAAAGTGTGTGTGTGTATGAGTCGCTTTGTGTGTTTATGAGTGCGTGGGTGCGTGATTTTGAGCGTGTAGTGGATATGCGTGGATTTAATCGTGTGCGGCGTCCTTGGTGATAACGCCCATTACCTATTCTCTCTATGGGCGTCGGTACGCCATTGCATTTAGTAGCAAACCAAAACGGGATTACATGACGTAGGCGCATTTTGTTAATTGCATACTTAGTAGTATTAGTATTAGATATAGTAGCATTCTTGAGGGTATATATACTAAGCACGAGGAAAAAGGTATATTAAGTCGTGGTGCTAGGCACAAAACCTAAATATAATTTCAAAACACGTTCTAACTGTAGCCATACTTAGTAGGAAGTTTTAAAACTAAAAATTCGATTGTCATACCAAATTGAAGTTTCACAATCAAATATTTTGTACATAGTGAAAATAAAGTTATAAAACTCGAAAGCGTGTAAACTGATGCATTATTAGCCAGAATTATAGTTACGAAGCTGGTTTTTCAAACATTTTAGATTCGTTTATGGTTTCGTTCGAATTAATTATAATATTTCGTTTTGATATGAATATTGTTGTATATAAATTTTAAGAACTCTAAACTACTGAAGTAATTACGTTGAAGCAAAAAGCAATTAAATAAACCACAGGACTGAGCTGCCAACATACTCAGATGTACTCAGAGCCACTTTAAAACGAATTCATATACTCGTTTATATCTTAAAAGCTATCAAGTTAATATTTTGGCCTATAATTTGAAAATTTCTGATCATAAAACGTTCTCAAAAACTGTATAGCCATTGAGCAAGTCGCAAGCTATTTATATTTAGGATTTTATTTCTGCCATTTCTTTAATTACAGCTTATCACTCCAGCATCTATCTAATTGTCTATGGTAGGTTATTGACTCCAAGCACTTATTGGATTTTCGTTATCACCGGATTTTTATAAATTTGGCCTTAAAACTTTCAATTTGATATAAGATTCTTACTGAAGAAGTCTGCCTTCTCATATCAGCACTTTTCCAAAACATCTCTAGATTCGGGAAATACAGCGTTGCTTGGGGTTTTGTAATCAGAAGCACTTTGAAGTGTGAATTGATCAAATTTCGGCAGAGTTGGATTAATTTTACGAACCTGTTCGACTTGATAAAATAAAACCTTTAAAGTTCCAACATATTTAACAAAAAGGCCCTGCTACAATTAGCAATAGTTTTATACTGCAAAAGTATCTTATGTACTGAAGTTTCTTCATTAAGGACCAGTGTGTGAAAATAACAATGTGCTCTAGAGAAATTACTTTAAAGAAATTGATTAATAACTTCCAAAAAACGGGGAAAACCTTCAAATAATATGTGTGAAACCTTCTTTCTTCAATCTTGTCTTAGTATGTAGTTGCTTATGCAAAGCGTTACCGGTGTTCATTTATACAAATATTGTCTTTCAAACATCAGCCTTTAAGCAACGGAACGCAATCTGACCTGACATTGAATGTATATAGTAGAGACAACCGTGACTACTTCTAGTAACGAGTGATATTATTCGGATGAAATCACAACCAAGCTTTGGCTACCAAAGTCTTTAACTCTTCTATAAACGAAAAACATTTAATTTTTTGTCGATGTTTTGTCTGAAGATCAAATAACATTACCCCTTTTTGTGAAAGTCTGAATATGGCAGCATTTAACTCCCTCAACTTAGGCTCTCTTGCATTCCTGGTTTACTCTACCAGCCTGCTGCTAACGCGAATTCCGTTAAGCATTTATTCATTTATTATAAATTCTTTAAGTTTTTTAAGTAAATAACATATTGGTTCCCTACTAGACACTGATATAACAAATTTAAAGTAGCTTTCCGTATTTGTGTAAATTATTCTTCCAAAGACTGATTAAGTGTGTATATAATAATTACCGTTAGTGTGCATCTAATACAAAATTAGTGTGTATATGTGTGTATAAGTAGGTTTGTATGAACAAATAAGTGTGAAGTAGATATTTTAATGCATGTAAATAAGGAAAGGAGCCGTAGTACTAAAACAAAATGAACGTTGTTAGAAAATTTTCACACAAACAAAATGTAGAGTAATGAATTAAATGCAGAATTTTGGTTATTGCAATGCGGAGGTGATTGGGGAGAGATTGTGTTTGGAAACCTAAGTTCCAATAGTTTAATAGTTTACTATCTTCTTGAACCTAAACAAAGGGAATAAGATTAGTCTTTAGATTTTGTTTGCTGCTAAAGGACAGAAACTCTAAAAAAATACTAAAATTTTCGACAAACAATAATAAAAATATATTTTCATTAAACTTTATTTATTTGTTTTCACTTTTTAGAATTTATATTTCTTACTTATTATTTAAAAAGGATAAAGATTCCTTAAACCTTCTGCTATGTTGAGTATGTGTGTGTGTGTGTGTGTGTATTCAGGTTATGTAAAATTACTAACTCACTGGAATAGTTAGTTCAGATTTATGTAAGTTTGGCGTAATTAAGCAAATGTGTATTCCACAAAAACTTTGTAAGCAGCTTACTGAAAATCAAAGATTAAAAAGAAATATATAGACGCTATATATAGTATAAACAACTATAGCATAGCATAGCAAATAACTACCTAGGTAAGCTAAATCATAATGTGTATACAAATTAAAAAAAAATATATACATAATTTAGTTATAAGAAGTAAACAAGCAAGCAACAACAAGACTACATTGTAAGTGAAGCGATAAGTAGGAAATAAATAATTTGAATATTTACTAAGTATTTTTAAGTATTAGTGCGTATAAGAATGTGTAGCATAAAAGTACGCTATAAGTACTTAACCTATAAAAATCTGTGACACAATTGTATTTTTAGTGCTGCAGTTGAAGCAGTCAGTAATTACTTGTCAACACCAGCAACAACGCTGGCAACCGTGTTTAAAAGCTATAAAATGACAACCTGTGCAATATATATAGAAAACTAGTTAAGCATGGAAAAACTTGTGGTAATATAAGTATGTTATAATTGTATGATGGCGAGCGTACGAAATTTGAAATGCGTAAAAAGTAAGGGATTAATAATGGATAATAAAAGACAGAATTAATATTATAAACGAGTGGTCTATTTTATTCTCGGAAGTGCAACGTGGTGAGTCTTCAAGTGCTTTTTAATAGTTATTCATACCACATGCTAAATATTGAAGGTTATTTCCTTCACGCTAAGCGTAAATCATATTGCAATGCGAGAATTTTTTGGTTACAAATGAGTTTGTTTGTTGTGTCAACTTTTTGTCGTGGATATGCGACTTAAATGACAGAGAAAAGTTCTACCATAAATGAATTATATTACAATAAAAACTGATAATAAAACTAAGTTTAAATAAATTATCAGTTCTACAGAACTAAGGACGTTTAATTTCTTTCTTCCTCAATTGCTCTTCCCAACATTATTCGTCAAATTTCGTTTTACACCAATAATACATTTGAATCAATAATATTATAACGGATTTAGAACAGTAGAAAGAACTGATGTTTTTCGCACGTTTCAGAAATATTAATGGAAGTTATTCAGAAAACCATTAAATGCCTGTAATCAGCAATAATTGGCAAGCTTATGATAGAAAATCTCTGTTCTACCACATGATCTTTTTTAGCCAATAGAGTTTCATCTTGTCTTTAACAAATTGTCCAGCTTTAAAGGTTTCTTCTTAAGCAAGATACCAAATCAATATGTTCATTTGCGACGGAACAACCTTGACTATGTTATTATTTCATTATTATTGAGTCAAAATTAAGCAATATTTTCATTATAAATTTTGAAAATTCCGCCTTTAATTTCATCATTAATTTTACGCTTTTACATGCACACTAAAAGTAAATTATTAATTTCAATTATTTATTAACTGCACACGGCTTTACTAAAATTGGAACCCACTAAAATATAGTCAACAGTAGAACGCTTAAATATTCTTGTGCGAAATGACGAAGATTAATAATAATTAATTAAGTTATAAATGATTTTGTGTTTTCTCCACTTATTAGCGCCGTTGCAGAAATTAATCACGAGACTCAAAATCTTTTTGCTTAAAAACTGAAAACTAATTCTAATAGGAGTTTCTCGGAACGTTAATACTGACTCCGAACCAGCTTCGCAGTGCTAATTAAGTGTTTTTAGCACTAACTTCCTTTACTGTATTAGAAAAATATTGCGGCGTAGAAGCTACGCAACAATTTCAAAATGGAAATTAGCTTCTGCAAACTAATTAAAGTGCTCATAAATATTTTATTAATCGATGCCGTTTTTTGTAGACTGAGTTTCAATCGACACCTGCGCAGTGCGGACTTTCTTTGGGCGGGCTGTGACAACGGCTGCATGTTGGCATAATTAAACTAATGTTTTGCTCTTGCATTTTTAATCGAAATTTTGAATTAATGTAACGAAGTTTCTATACGAGGATGTGGTGGTGGCGTATGAGCAACTTTTTGCTTTCAGTTGAGCTACCTAAAATTGATTACCTATATTCATTAGCAGTGAATAAATGCATGTGGTCGCTGTGTTAGACTTTGTGACTAATCACATAAAAGAGAAAAATTAAAAATTTAACATAATAAGCTACTTCTACTTGTAAGTCATTGTACAACAACATGCTGGCCAAGTCGTACTGTGATCATTATTGGGTTATTAGTGTTTTGTAAACAGAAGAGCCACATAGTCTCAAGCAAATAATATTTTAACCATATTTTTTCATTCCATCATTATGCTTATTATTATTATTTACGTTCATCAATAACATTTTCTTTATTATCTCTATATATCTATCATTATACTCACAATTTCCGTGTACGTCTGTTAAGACTGTACTGTAATCTAAAAATGATAGCGCTTTTATATATGTATATATTTATATATAGGTAAAATGTTGTATCTGAGTAATTTCTTGCTCATTTTGGTAGTAAAACTCATAAAACTTTTTCAATTCCACTTAACAATCTTCTCTTCTGCGCCTCATTCATGTATGCCTCAGCGCTTACTTAACAGACAGAAGTTTCCAAACAAGCAACGCACACTTGCAAAGTTTACAATAAAAATTCAATTATACGTCATTTCAACATAAAAAATGACAAATACAATTTCATACGTACGCGTTTATACATATGTATGTACTTGCATATATAGGGTGTTCTTAGAAGTATAGAGGTAAAAAAAATTTTACTTAAGGCTTAACCCAGAGGACATAACCTATAGCAATATTGCAATATTTTATATATTATAGTATAATAAATATGTACTTTACAGTTTTGCAAATTATAATGATAATAACGCGAAGTTTGGGTAGTAAACGGGAAAACTTTGTTTTTTTTATTATTCGAAAAATAAGCGTTTGAATATAGGAATACTTAGCATGAAAATGGTAATACGTCTCGTCAAATTTTTATCTGATATATATAAGCATCTGCTTGGCTTGAAGTATTTTTATACAACTTAAATTTTTACTTTATATGGAGTGACTCCAGTGGCACTATTTCGGTGAAAAGAAAGTAAAAATTTACTCTTACACCTTTGAATGGCATAATTTGCGGCATACAAACCATTTTGAATTGGCCTACTCGAAGGTATTATAATATATATAACGCTGAAAGCTATACTTTGCAGAGAAATAGAAAACGGGAGAGCAATTGTTGTCAAAAACTGCTACATAAACTTGTCTGGGCCGAGCCTTACGATTTCCAACTAACCAAGTTCGTTAAAAAAATTAGAAAAGAACTTTTTCTATTTGACAAAAAAATGTAATAAACCACTACAACAGTCGCTGGGTTAACAATACTAAATGTAAGTATTTTTTCACTTACCTCTTGTTTGTATACTTCGTGGATGATTAGCCACACTGTTGGCTCTTCAGTCGCACGGTAATGAAATTAACTCAAAACTTTTTCCATTATTGTAGTGAACACAGTTAGAATATTCATAACAACATACAAACACTCATTATAAAGCAGAAAATAATTGAATGCAAATGAAAATACCTATTTAGCTTAAGAGCTGAAAGCTGGAAAAAACAAGAAAAAATGTTAACTTCGGTTGCACCGATTGCACCCCTCACAAATAACAAAGATTTCCACAAGAACTTGATTCTGATCATTCAGTTTGTATGGTAGCTATATGCTATAGTGGTCCGATGGCAGCTTCTTGGGGTGAAAATAAGGTGTGAAAAAATTCACATCGTTGTCGGAAAAACTGAAGGACTAGTTCACACACATGTAGACAGGCACACAGACGGGTGGATAAACGGAAGAACTAGGAGACGGGCATGCCTAAATAGACTCAGCTTACCACGCTGACGACGTTCCTTTCTAGGTATTATAAACATCGTAGAAAACTTAATATACCCTTTGGAGGGTATGACAACTAATAGCTTTATTTGACGTATATGTATGAAACTATCGCTTAGATATATATATTTTACATAGCGTCCAAATAGAACATAAAGCCTCAAGGCAGGCTTAGAAGGCTTTGTTATTATATATTACTCTTCTAATAGCAATGCAGATACTAATGTTCTTTGAGACACAAAGAGATCCGCCATGGTTTTACGAGAAGCTTTCCTCACATTTCAATCCTTTCTATCGATACTTCATTATTGTCGTGTAAGGAATATTTTCTCCTGTTATTGTTTTTCGATATATTATCGACTTTCTTCGAAAAATGTTACTCTTAAAAATTGCTTGAAAAAATTTGTTTAGTTGCCAACCGAGCAATAGACCCCAATTGCTATATGAGTTAACTTTCAACTCGAAAAAATTGGTTGATGAGTATAAAAATCGTCTTAGTGTGGTAATGGCCCAGATAAACTTTTTCATTTTAAAAACCATCAGCTAACATTCTCTTTGAGATGTGAGTTTGCACATCGATTCGTAGATTACCGCACCAACTTAAATTAGAGCCGCCCGCAAAAATGAAATCAGCCGAAAGTGTTAAAAAGTTAAGCAATTTGCATTAAAATTACGTGATAAAACAAAAACGGCAAATGAAAAGTTGTTCTGGTAAATCGAACATTCCTTCTCAATACCAAGCATGTGCGTTTGTATGTGTGTACATCCAGTACAGCGATAACGTGTAAAAGAAGAGGAGAAATGATTTGCGGTCTTCAAATATCTCCCTTACCGCAAATGTGGACTTCCGTTATACACATGTATGTGTAAAGGGATATTACTTCGTATGGAAAAGAGAATAACTGCGAATGTTTATGTATCCATCAGTGTATGTGCTGCAATTTTATTGCTTTTAAATTTTGGAAGCAGCAATATATATAGAAATTCACACTAAACAGACACTGACGCGCACATACATACATGTGTTCATATTTATACATACAAATGTATGTGTGTTTGTACTCTTGTATTTAGCATAGCGGAAGCAGAGCTAGTAATGGCTGCGGCAATGACAAACACAACACGATTTTCGAAAAAACACATTTCTTTAAACAAACTAGTCAAGTGCATGTACATGTGTGTATAAGTGTGTGTTTGTGATATAAATTCGAAAAGCATTAGCAGCGCTGCTAGTTGCGTATGTGTGAGTGTCTGCTTCGTGTGTCGTCAGTGTGGGGAGTGAAATAAAAATCCATTGAAAATAGATTTATTATGCAAATATCGAAAGCATAAGTGAATTGCAATTCGCCCACCCACCAAACTGCTTATTCAAATGTGTTTTTTTGTCTAAGTCGCTATGCTATTATGGCCAACCAGCGCAGAATATGTAGAACAGCATATACGTTTGGAAAACTGTGCTGAAGTAAAAAGGATTTAAAACACATAGTGTGCATGTATACGTTGTATATAAATGGCATGTGTGTGTCAAATACTGTTAGTATGCGCATATGTGCAGAAAGACAAATAGTGACAGAGTTTAGTTTGGAGATTCCCTTTAAGGCTTAAAATCCTTTAAAATCGTAAACATGCTTAGCTTCAAACACAAAACGAATTGCTACTGGGGATAAGCGCTTTTTCGCTATTTTAAATTAATAATGAAGTAAGTAAATGTTTTCTGTCCACTCTCATTGTAATAGAATCCTTAAAATTTCTGTCTGTAATTTCCTTTTATTCGTTATGTAAAGACTAATAACTTAATAAGAAATATAAATTAGGTGTTTAGGACCTTTTTCCTTAATAATTGTTTGATAAAAGTCGGCAAATAGAAATATGTGCCTATATCAGCACTTATCATTGGTTAATTATTATTACTCATACGCCACTGCGCACTTTGACCTTATATGCTAATGAGCTCAGTTCTGCCGATCTAGCTATAAAATCTAGCTAGCTATACTATAATTTATGTTTAAATTGACGAAAATAAACGGAGTTGCCATATTTCCGATATTCTTGGTCCAGATAAATTATATGAATACCAAATATTCGATACACATAATCTATGGACTAACGAAGTAAATACATATATGATGATATGATTTATTGTATAGCTGTGTATATGGAATTTGATTTGTACATAATTGATAAAACAAAAATATGTTAAGAGGAATTTTTTCAACAGACACACAGAGTGGATACAAACACATACAAGTATATGCAGCTTTATTTAACTCACGTTCTTTAGAATGCACACATAACATATGTGGTCAACTTTACTCGAGAAATTCATCATTTACAACTTAGCTGCTGCTGTTAAAACTAATGAATTGTGGTAGAGAGTAGCCACAGTCATTTTCGAACGATGTAAGATTTTTTGTACATTTCGAAAAAGAAAGAACTAAAATTGAAAGAAAACCCATACAAATTTGTTTCTCTACATTTGGCGCAGCTGTGAATTCGAAGCGACTAAATAGTGACAATTTTCTGGAGATTTGATAGTGAAGGGGGCAAACTTTTTCAGATTGAGAGAAATTGAATGACATGCCAGTGCTCTTCTTGTACGTAACGGAGCCAATGAGTTGAGTTGAAACTTTGAAATAAAATGAAAACCAAATAATAGATTAAACAATTTGCCATCAAATGCTCTTCATCGCAAATGAAAGAAAGAGTAATTGAAAAAATGCTAAACCGCGTATAAAAGTACGAATAAATATTAAGTAAAAAACAGATGAGCAAAAAACAAAAAAAAATACAAAAATAAAGGTTTCGAAAAGTTCGTCAACTGCAACGTCGAAAAGTTTAGTGCTCTGCTCAATTAAAAACCGCAAACCAACTCTAATTATTTGGCATTATCTGATGCGCATGTGGTCTGCTATGAAAAAATGGGATTATCGCTACTTGTTCATTGGCAGAAACTGCACGTCGCAGCATAGAAAAGCACAGCTTAAAAGTTTTGCGGCTGACAAACATCTACTCGACGTGTTTGCGTTGCTTTCATTGCAGTGAAACTTTATCTAATGGAAAAATGTTCAGGTTTAGGCCAGCTGAAATCTGCTGTTGACAATTGCTGATGACACATATCACAGCCAAATTCCGACAACACGTTAATATTATCTGCAGAGCTTAAGCCTTTGACTTGCCCCACATAGAAATGCTGTAGAAATTTTAGTTGTGCTTATATATAATATATCAACTCTAAAAATTTCTGTAATTCTGTAGTGCTTTAACTTTCACTGGCAAAGTAGTGTTTTTGGTATATATAAACATTAGGTAGTAGGTATAATATGAATAAAAAAAGCTTTACTAATTACTGACTTACTTACTTTACTATTACAGTATGGTAAAATATTGTATAATGCACATAAGGGTAGTTAGTATAACCTGAAGCTAATGAAATTAGAAAGAGAGAGGAAAATATATTCACTAAAACTTTATTTTTTATTTAATTTATTGTCGACGAGTGCTGTATGCACATGACGACTTTAATTGGTTAATGCAGGAAAAATGCTTATTTATTTATATAAATGTAAAATAGTCAAGAAGCCATAAAATTTATATTGCAGGTCATATGCAATCTGTTAACGTAACTGCCTTTTTCAAGTATTGCTCGAAATTGCAATGATTGCACTTTTTCCGAATTCTCGAATTCTCATGCACAACAGTTTGTCACCTGACTCCATTTTGAATCTGTTTAAATTGGCAAAAGATTTCAACTGTCTGCAAATTGAAGCATCCACATGCCAAACTATTGTGAGAGTGCTGATTTGTGAAAGCAAGAATAGTGATGATGTGAAGTGTGTGAAAAGGCGTAAATGCCAAAGTTGTTGCAAAAGTGAAATCTCGTTCAGGTTGCACATGTCTTCGCTTTTGCCCAAAGTGAGATAACACAGAAGCAAGCATATCTGAAGGTTCTCGAAAAAAGAAATAATGTTGAAGTTTTGCTGCACTGCCAGCCAGACATCGTGCAATAGCACGTACGCAGGCCTTGGTGCAGGCAAGCAAACTTATATAACTGATATTTTCGTATATGCGTATGGGCGATGCTCCAGCTTGTCAATTAAATGTTAATGCCATATTCGTGGTATACACACGTGCATGTGGGGAGCTTCAGGAGCACACAAAATTTGCAAATCAACAGACACACAATTTCTCTGAAGGACGCAAATAAATGATAACTATTGTCGGACTGTGTCAGAAGTAGCATTTGAAAATAAAAATGGTTATTACTCTTTACAATACTTATAGGAACCAGAAATTTGCTATCACTGATATCTCAACGCTTTGTTGGTTCTGTCAACGCTTTCTACACACACATGACAACTATTTTCGGTACAAAAGCGAGCAAAAACCAAAGACTTTACAACATTTCAAGAAAAAACGCACTTAATTTGTAAGGAATTTAATTCAAATGGCTATTTACTCTGTAATAATACTGTTTTATTTGATACAACCATTCGGTGAACAAAACTATTATAATCTGTAGCAAAATGTTGCGAGAATATACACACGGTCATTAATTGCTTTAATAAATTGTAATAACTCGATTACGAAAATTTTCTAATCAAGTTACTTATATTGATATTTTTTCCATGTCATGCTTAAATTTTCAGCGTTAAATAATTTTATTGCCATACGACTGGCAATATGGCATCTGTTGCATAGTCTACAAAGTTGTGTTAAAACAATTTGCAAGAAAGTTGAAAACTTTTCAGTTTATCGAGAATTGGTCACTTTGAACTCCAACTATTGCCAGTTCGTGCGACGCCGAACAACTGTAACTTTCCATTGCAAAACTGACTAACTTTGCATGCGTACACCCAAACTGGTCATACACTCGTATATGACTTCGATGTGTGCGGAAGCATGCAAATTCGCTATACATATGCGCATGTATCATATACCTTTACTCCTTTATTTGATTTTCGTACAAAATGTGTCTCTTCTCAACTCTTTGGGGTTTTTTAAAGCTGAGAAGTGCAAGAGCTTTGTTAAGCTTGGCGAAACTTACTGCTTTGAGAATATTTTTGCTGGGTTGGACAGTATAAACTTATTTATAACAAACAGAAATTAAAACTCTAACTTATCCTTAATTGAAAGCATAATTTTCAGCTAATAATATTTAAAAACCATCGTGACTATAACGATCTCATACTAATTGCTTTAGCAAATCCATGTGTGACAATTTCACAAAAATATCTCATTGCAATATTGGTGCGCAATGCATGGCAGTTGGTCCAACAAAACACACTAATTGCTTTAGCTTATCAAAGCAATTTAATCTCTACAATTTGCGCATGCAAAAAAGACAATACAAGCAAAGTCGAAAAATTTTAAGAGAGGTTTAGAAAATGTGGACAACAACCTTGTGCAGGCCGTTCAAGATGGAAGGAAAGCTAGCACTATGAATATAATTTAAAATTTTGCTAGGCAAACTCATTTGTATATAAAAAACTATGCAAATAAAAATTCGCTGTATTGAAATGGACTTATATATGCATACATATATAAGTATATATAAAAGCATGTATGTATATTAGAGTGGGTCAATTTTTTTCTTGACAAAGCGGTTATCAAAATCGTAAACTACGATGAATTCTAAGAAAATTTGCCCAAGAAACCATGGGTCTAAAATGAAAATCGAGCCTCCGGTTTTTAGCGAGAAAATTTCGTATATTGTATTTTGTAAAAAAAAAAAATCCAATTCCTATTCCACTGTCGATTGTTTGCTTGTTTTGTAGCTATCGAAGCTAATTTGCTCAAATTTGGTATGTGATGTTGTATTTAAGCAGAAAATTCGACAGTACAGAAATTTTTTATAGTTCATATGCATATCTCTGGAACCACCCCACCGATTTCGTTCAAATTTGGTATACATATTACACAATGCCTACTTAAGAGATATCTGGAAAATGATCGAAATCGGATAATAACCACGCCCACCTACCATATAACGGTAATTGTTGAAAACACTAAAGATCGGAAATTTTAATAACTGTTGAAGGGAAACATCTTGAGTTTGGTATTCGGTGTTGTATTGTAGCCAGAAATTCGACAATATGAAAATTTTGGCATGTCACCGCCCACTTTTGAGTGCATATGTAAATCTCTGCAACTTCTTTATCGATTTCGACTAAATTTGGTACACATTTTAGATTGTACCTAGTTAGGTGAGATTATGAAAATGATTAAAATTGGGCAAAAACTACGGCCACCTCCCATATAACGGTATTTTTCTGTACGGTCACTGCTTTATGTTTTCGACTCTAGTAGTTTTTACTGTTTTCCTTTTCATTTATTAAAAAAAATCAAATCATTCCAATTTCTGTTACACTGTCGCTTGTTTCTTTGATTTGCACTTGTTTTTTTATTTAATTTTATTTGTTTGCTATGATTTTATCAACTTCTCAGAGAAAGCAAAGCAACGCTGATGAATTACTAATAAAACAATTGTTTCCGAAACCATCGTTTTAAATTCTTTTGACACAATATTACAATTAGAAGTTTTTACTCAAGAAAGAAGTGTGTGCCTCTGATTTTCGCGATTCTAACATTTTAAAGCAAAACTTAAGCGTCTTTTAATTATGGAGTCATCTCCTATATCAATTAGTTCTTGTGGTAAAGATATTACATTATCAAATCTCTCGGAATCATATTTGAAGCATATGTCAGATCCAAATTTTAGTGCTTTTGGTTTACCAAGTGATTTACACGAACTAAACTTACCAACTTGCCGCGATGTTTTAAAATATTTTTTTTTTTTTGAGTGGTCGGTCTAAAAATAGAAATAAAATGTTTTCGTACGCATCTTTTACTCCACAAGTGGCGGATAAATTGATTGAAAATTGGAGCAAATTGAATATTGGCATAATGACGAAGAAAACCGTAATAAGCAAGCTGAATAAATATTTTAAAGAAACAAAAGGCACGTCTACATCTAAAAAATACACCGCAAAATGAAAAGTTTCTCGTTAAAAACCGGAGGCTCCGTTTTGATTTTAGAGCCATGGTTTCTTGGGCAAATTTTCTTAGAATTCATCGTAGTTTACGATTTTGATAACCGCTTGGTGCATTTTTTTTGCTCCATACAAATTGACCCACTCTAATGTATATATCTATATGCATACGTAGGAGTCTACTTTGAGATTGCCTATTTGAAAACCACTGAGTACAATTTAATAATTTGCTCTATTTTGTTCGTCAGTAGCGATGAATAATGATAGAAATTGAAAAATATTTTCTTACAAAAAAGCAAAGGAGACGCCAATAGAATATGCAATGGCACGTGTTTTCAGTAACTTTCTTAATATTAAATAAAAAAAAATACTTTGGAGGTTAGAGTAGTTCTAACTATAGCGGCCGACTTGGCAATACACTAAAATGACTGCATCGTTTTTTCCCTCGAAAAATCTTTTATTTTTGAATTCTAAACTATCCCAATAACATATATATATATACGTCTATGGACTATGTTAAAATATTATACTTACTTCAGACAACAATTTTTGGCAGAGATATTGTCGAGTGGCGAATTTAAGGCGACGATTTCCAGCTAATCACAAATATGTGTGTAAATTTTTATGGAATACCATTAACCATTTTGTATTCTGCTTTTAAAACTAAGCTTACTTCCAAGTTCATAATATTAGTTTGTTATAAAAGTCTTGCGGTATTTTCGCTAGTTGGCGCTGAAAGCGCGTAGTTCTAGGCATAGCAGTCATCAAACCGTTAGAAACCTTTTGAAGAAGCTTGGAGTCACTAAGAAGCTTGATGTATAGGTGCCACACGAATTGATTCAATAAGAATACCGCAAGACTTTTTTGACAACCCATTATAATGAATATGTCAGTAAAACAAAAATATATTCTTCAAATTATATAACCAAGCGAAAAAATTAAAATATCTCAGAAGCAAATTTAGTTCATTGCAAAATTTTTCAAGGCGCACATATGTATATATGGTACATATATCAGTTAGCAAATCACATAATACCAAATTGATTAGTTATGTGCTCAATAACAAACAATTTTACTCTTAGTTTTTAAATGTTCCCTAATAGACAACCAATTAAAGGAAATTCATTTCAAAAATCGAAAAGTGCACAAAAATATATTTACCGCAAAGAGTGAAAGTAAACAATAATAAGAATCGATAAACAAATATTTTATTTAATTACGTTGAGTAGTGGCATAATTGTTATTGCAAACACCAAATATAGTTGAATTATGATTTTAAATGTTTGTTAATAAATTAAATGAAAATTGCCAATAACATGATAAATATAGTGTAAACAAATGAGGAGAGCCGAGATGAGACAGTCGAATGTTATGTGCGTATAAGAAACGGCTTAAGAATTTCTAAATATTTGCTTAACATAATTCTATTATTTTGTGGAAACTGAACATTAAACAAATCCAAGGAACATGGACTCAGTGCTTCGACGTGGTGTTCAGTTCCTATGATTATACTACTAACATCCTCTTCTTCCCTCATCTTCTGAGCGGTAATACAGTAACTGTACATAAATGCATACATTTATGTATAAATTCATATATAATCGTTCATTTACTTATATCCAGCTTCCTCGTGCGCACTTTATAGTAAATACCGAAAAATTGCCAGCTGTGAACAATTAAGTTGATTAAAGTCATTGAAACGAATGAGCAACAAAATTCATTTTCGGTTCGAAAGATGCGCGTTGCCATTATCGATTAATATACAATTTGCATATTATAATATTTGTATTTCATCCGAACATGTTTGCATAAATATTTATGTATAAACACATGTGCATATTCCATTTAATCCGCCAAAGCAGGTTGCGACATCCTCATTTCTTTGCCTTTTCACAAAGCCCGCTGACAACAATGATGACAGCTGTCACGCTCCTTAGCCGTGCGCCAATGACAAAATACCCGCCGCACCTACACCGCGACAGTATAAAGGACGACCAGTGTGCCTCTCAAGTCCATATATACATACACAGTCATACCCAAATTCACATATACCTAAGTATGTATATATATAGACTTTTATTATATATAGATATATGTATAACTTGCCGCAACCACACTTTTATTTTCATTCTTGCATTGGGTAGTGAGCATGAAAAATTGCAACACACGAACGCCTGAACAAATGATTCGCAGTTATTTTTTGCTAATTTTTGTTTTTGGTGTTGTAGACCACAAGGGTGTATGTTTCAAACAACCGCATTTTTAGCTAAGAATAGCTAACTGAAAATATTTGGACAGCTTGGCACACAAGTCTTGAGTTATCCAGGGAATTTTCCTTGGAAAACTTTCGAGCATTCTATTTTAGTTAAGCTTTTTGTTTTCTGTGCGCTATTTACGACATAAATGAGTTGCAACAAATTTTTAATAATAAACAAAAAGATATTTGAGAATGTGTGTTAAACAACCGCAAAAGTTGACTTACAGCGTGTTTAAAGTCGTTCATTCGTTCATAACACTACAATGTTTTATTCTCAACGAGTATGTGAACACATTGCTTGTCCTATTTTCCATACATACAGCATGCGCCTTTAACAGTAAGTGCATGATGCACTCGTTGTGCTTTAGCTACTCAATAAAGACAATGTTTTACATTGCATTAGCTTTCAAGCAACAAAACAGTGCATGTACTGTGTGATTTGCTCAATGAAACGAACAATGTAAGTTTTTGTATATCTTTTGCCTTCCCTGTTATTCAAGTTCACTGCTTACATTGCTGTAAACAATATCAAACACTGTTAATGGAATTTCTCGTTGATTCGATGATATCAACTGTATTTGTGCAGCAGCATAATACTTATGCAAGGTAAAAATATATAATTGAAGTTAAATATAAAACTGGTGCTTGGCATAAAAAATTAATACATTAATTGCTACAAGAATAAACCCAGGGATGAGGCATCATCACGTATTCATGGACACTTTGAGATAGAATTTTTAACGAATGCTACTTTCGAGCAAAAAGGCGTTATATTCTATTATTATTCCTTTTTTAACCTTTATCTGCTCTTCGCGTCGAAAACGACGCAAAGGCAATAAATTTTTTTAATTTTTATGAAAAGGGGCGGCAAGAAGTCAACTGAATTTCTCGAATTTGTTAATAACATTAATTTGCTTTGTTTAAACTGTTTTTCGTTCAACAAGTTTTGTTTTGTGGATTGCGTTAAAAAAATTACGTTGGCTACCCTCCTGCGTCGTTTTCGACGCATATGAGAAAACATCTGTTTTTTGGCGGGAAACTAATTTGTCATTGTTCGTTTCGCGAGTTATTGGGTTTTTTGCAAGTGATGAAGTTATTTGTGATTAATTTATACATAAAAGAGATATAAAAGGAAAAATGCAATATGTGCCAACCAAATTATTTGTCAAGTGAAGAAATGGGAGTTTTTCTAACTGAAAGTGAAGCAGAAGATAATTGCAGTTTTCCTGATGCTAGTCACGAAGTGTACTTGCCAGAAGGGTCAAAAGCTAATGAAAGTGATAACTCTTCAAGTGATAGAGATTCTGGTGGTGAAGATTATATTCCAACAACTGATGCTAACGATAGTCATGGTTACACTGCAAATACCGATCCATTGTACGTATCAAAGGATGGTACAATATGGCAGCCAGAACCATTTCAGCCGCAAAGTGGTAAATTTAGGAATGAGAATGTTATCAGTCTTTCGCCTGGCGTCACTCGATTTGCAAAAGCCCGTGTCAACGACATAAAAGATGCTTTTCTCCTATTCTTGCCTCCACATCTAGAAAACATAATTCTAAAGCATACAAATGCATTTGCCAAAGCTAAGTATGGCAACGAATTCATGCGAATTGATTCCAGTCTGTTGCAAGCTTATATCGGTATATTGATTTTAGCTGGTGTATATAGGTAAAATAGCGCTGCGTATTTAGGAACCCATTATACAAAAATTTTATGTATATTTTAGATCAAAAAACGAGTCAACGGTTGATTTGTTCGATGCAGAGTATGGTCGTCCCATATTTAGGGCTATTATGCCGAAAAAGACGTTTGAATATATCAATCAAGTAATTCGATTTGATGATAGCATCAGCCGGAGGCAAAAAACATGTGACGATAAATTTGCACCGATCCGAGATGTTTTTGAAAAATGGTCGAATTCATTAGCTGATTATTACAACCCTCATGAATGTGTTACCGTAGCTGCTGGGTTTTAGGGGTCGATGCAAATTTCGTCAATATATGGCTTCGAAACCAGAGAAATATGGAATTAAGTTTTGGTTGTGCGTCTGTTCTGAGGCTTGCTATATTTGGAAAATTCAGCCCTTATTGGGTAAACCAGTCTCGTGTTGTTTTGGATTTGGTTCGTGGGTTGAAGGGACACAACGTGACAATGGATAATTTTTTTTCTTCATACGGCCTCGGCCAGGAATTGCTAACAAAAGGTGTCACGATGGTGGGAACTATGAGGAAAAATAAGAGATCTATTCCGCCAAATCTTCTGAAATGCAAAAAACTACCTTTGTACCATTCAACATTTGCATTCACAAGCAACACAACGCTTGTTTCATATGTTGGTAGAAAAAATAAGTGTACAATTTTACAAAGCACTTTGCATAACTCTAAAGGAATCGAGCCCGGAGTTAAAAAGCTACCAACAATTATAAATTATTATAACAAAACTAAAGGTTTGTTATAGATGAGTTCCGATTTACTTGTTTATATTCGTATATTTGCTTGTTTCATTCAAAATAGGCGGTGTCGATACGGTTGATAAAATGCTTTCCTGCTACAGTTGCAAGAGGAAAACTAATAGATGGCCGATGGCTGTGTTTGCTAATATAATTGACATATCGGCTTTAAATGCGTTAATCATTTTCAAGGAAATTAATCCTAATTGGCAGACTTCACAAAAAAACACAATAAGAAAGAACTTTCTACGGGAGCTAGGATTATCACTTGCTAGACCATTTATGACATGTAGAACTGGAAAGCCGAGGTCAAGTTCATCCGCGAATTTGCTCGATATGGCATCTTCACCAAATGCATCGAAAAGATCAAAAAGCGTTCCTCCACAAACTAAAGGAAGGCAAAGATGTGCGATGTGTTTGGAAAGTAATTTTGCATCAAAAAATAACATGCATACTACAATTTGTTGCTTTTGTTCAAAAGGTACATGCAAAAACATACACAACCGAAACGTATGCATCAAGTGCATAGAAAATAAATTAATTTAAGTTTGGAAAAAATTTAAAACAGTATTTTTTCGGTTAAGCAAACAGAAACGACAAAATTAATGTTGGTTTTCGCCGTCCATGTTTTCAATTTTCTACTAAAAACAATGGGAAGTACATATGCGTCGAAAACGACGCATGAGGGTAGACAATGTAAGTTATTTTTAGGAGCAGATGAAGGTTAAATTATTTTTCTTAAAAAGCACTCCCATAAATCGCCCACATTATTAGCTCTACCGATTTGTAATATTTTTTAAAATCAGTTTTAGCTGAATCTTCTATCTAAATTCCTAGAAAGTGGGGCGATTAAATTTATTGAGCTATTTCCAACTAGTGCCTAATTGAGTTCAATCCTACTTTATTGCCCACTAGTGACAACATAATATTTCACCCAAATGTCATAAAAGCCAACTTATACGTTTCAACATAGAGATTCCTGAAACTTTGACTGTTCGCATGCTTATAAAGACCAAATTTGCACTGAAACAGAATTTCTTAGAATTCAACTTGCTCATTAAAATTGTAGTTTGCATTCTGAAACGGTCGTATGCCAAAGGATATTGACCGTACTGCTTACTGCCTGGCTATAATCCATCCTTCAGAAATTCTAATGTCAACGGCAGCAGAAATTATTGTATCTTCATCTGATGAAGTTTGTACCCTCATATATCTTCATTTCGCCCAACCCGACGACATACTACACAACTAATTAGTTGAGGCTCTTACGTCACAAAACTACACACAAACATATGCCTAAATCTGTAGGGTGATGTGTTTCATGCGCAGAGAGCAACAGCAAACGGCGGAAAGGCAGCTGCACGTGTGTGCGTCTTGTGTGTGCTGGTAATAAATAGTTCAAGATGAGACACAACAAAAGATAGTGGCTGCTGTGTGGTCTCTTGCATACGTAGCCTAACTACCGCCTTAACGGTCTTTTGTTAGCTTCTGCATCAAGCGTTTATTACTCCCTGCCATTATGTGTACGACTTTGCCTTTTGTTATTGTATGACGATCGTTGTTGGTCATAAACAAAATATATGTGATGTATTTGCAGCAGTTTTGTTGTTGTACACTATTGAATAGTTGTTGCAATAATGATGAAGCTTACCCACACAAAAGCGGCTTCGTTGAGTAGGTGCAGCTAGTGGAGGAAAAGCGTTCGTATATGTGTCTATGAAAATAAAACCAGGCAGAGTCTAATGTAGTAACAGTTTAAAATTGAAGGCCCTCTAGCATACTTGGAAAAATCCTAAAAATAGAAATAAAGTATGCTTCTGTTACTCCTCAACCGAGCATAAGGCTAGACCTTATGTAATAAATAATCTAATAGGACCCAAAACAAACTTACTTGAGGAGTCAGGATGCTAGCTTCCAATCCTGCGATAGCAGTGAGAATATCACAACTACAAGTTTCCGAAAGAAGGATTCTACTCTGGTTCACAATGAAACCACAAATTCTTGTTAAGAAAAATGTAATCAAAAACCTAGTGTTTTCTAGAAAATATGAAGCGAAATAAATAAAGAAGGAAATACCATTGGAAGAACACCTTCGGTGAATAAATTCATGCACACTCAGCTTGAACAAGTACATTGACAAAACGTCGTAGACTCTTCATAGCGTAAAGGGGCTCCCTTAAGAACTTATACCATATTAGTTTTGTAATTAATGTGGTAGGCATAAGTTTTGGTAGTGATTTCAATATTGGGTTGGGTTGACAGAGATATGTATACAAATTTCTTATTTGCTTTTGCCCATCTAGAAACCATGCAAGCGACAAATGTTATTGACATGATCGTATAAAATAGTATAAAGAAATAATAAGGTTGTGCTGCTGAAGGCTCCCGCAATAATACCTTAAGGGCTTAGGTGGTCTAAAAGTCAAAACTGCTGGGTCTCGCTTAAAGAAAAAGATCAGCAACTTTCGAGACTTCGAATTCTATTCAAAGTGCGAAACACTTGACCATGGGTAACGTACTTTCGATTATCTCACAAATATCTACATGTTTTGATGCATGGTAAACCGCACATAAAAGTAGTAAACCATTCTCTTCAGGACTTCCCGGCAGGTTTTATGTCCCAATTTAGATGGTAAACTAACTTTATTTCCTGCTGGGTGTGCAAAAACCACTACATTCACATACAAGTATGTGTGTCAACGTTTAAATAGTGTGTGTTTGTGGCTTTCCGTTCTTTTGTGGCGCTAATTTAAATTTATTGACGCCAAATACTTTACCAAACTATGCCTGTTTCGTTGTCATTTCGCTGCTGGGGCGCAACTTCGCCAGCTCGCGTCGAGGGAAAGCGAGGCAAGCGCGTGATGTCGCTGCAACAAAGTGGGTTAAATGTGGCAACAACAGCAGTGGCGCAGTACAGGCTAAAGGTTAAAGACTGCTTGCAAACATACATGCCGTTCAAGCTGCTGCGCCTGAGATGGAAACCAAAAAAGCGGCGAAATATATTGCAACTGCCTGACTGCAACGAAAATGTTGCGCTGCAGCAGCAGCAGCAGCAGTAAATGGTGCAGCTATTAAGGCAGAAAAATGAATTGCTGTTCCATGCCTGCTAGTTAAGGTTAGCTACTGTAAGTGCTGGGTGGGCGTACCGGCAACCGACTGTGGTAGCGTTAGTGGTAATGCACGTAAACAAATTTGGCAGGACGAAAGGAAGCTGCGAAGAATTTCCATATACCCACAGCTAGAGCACTAACGGGTGCGGAATGCCAGAGTGGCAAATGGGTGCTATGTAGCGCCTGAAAGTAGGCTGAAAGGAGTGTAATGAAACAGATATGGCAAGATAGTGTGCTATTTTGCATTGGAGTAGAATTTCGGTAGACATGCGTGGTAAGCGTACTGCTCAGAAGTTAAACGTTGCGGAAAGCGTGGCACCACGCAGAGCGTGCGTATAATGTGTTTCTCCATGCTGATGTGCTGCTGATTTGCAATATGTATGGAAGCTGTTTTGCTTTTTTGGGCTGCAGCCAACACTGTTGGCATGTGACCCCCTGCATCGCTACGGATTTTATTGCCTGGAAACTATGGTCTAAATTCATTCAGTGCTACACAAGTTTTTTATCCAATCTTATTGCGCAATGCTTTGCAGATTGTTGCCATAATAGTAAAAGGGGATGCAAATTTCATTTGGTGCATTGGTTGAATACTGGCTTTAGTGATAGCTCGAGTTATTAAAACCCAAATAAATGAACTTTTTAGAACTCTGTGTGATTTCGGAAGTGATAATCTTCTGGTCTTGACAAAATAAATCATGAATCATTAAAAAAATCGAAAAAAAAAAACAAAAAATATATTCACTTTGAAGCTTCACTTCAGAAGTTAACCACTTGCATGTTATAGCTGCGGTCTATATTCGGAGTGCTTTAAAATTGACAAGAACAAGAACTCCATAAAGATATTCGAAATACGGCGGTGCCTTATGGTGGCAAGGAAACGCGGAAGTAATTGTTTTGTAATAACTGTGACAGACAAACAAAAAGCAAATAATATTTTTAATCCTTTGCTATCGACTAACAAATCGTAAAAGCTATAAGAACTAAATGATGATGAAACTAGGAAGACCTCTCTTTGCAGAATTTAGAAGAAAATCAGGAAAGAATAGGTTTGTCATGATTGGCTTATTCAACCCATTCAATCTGCTTGAAATCTGTGATCGCGTTTATGCAAGAAACCAGCAATATGACAGCATTATGCTATGAGCAGTGAAAGTATAGAAAATAATATAAACCTGAAATAATATTTATTTATTTTATGTACAGTTAGAAACAAAAATATTTGAATTTAAGTGTGGCATAATATACAATAAACATTTTTTCAATACAAATTTAAGCAACAACAAATTTTTGAGCAATTCGTAAGGGAAATTCAGTAAGAAGAAAAGCATGAACTTCACCCCAGAGCCAATAGAAGTGTTGAAATTTGAAATGCTAATTTTGTTCGCTATCCCATCACAGTTTGCTTAGCGAAACTTCAACTCTTAACAGCTTTCATTATGAGCTACATTCTCTTGCGAAGAAAGTGAAAAGGCACAAAAGCTGAGACACAATGTCGCAAGCAAACTCAGTTGAAGTGTTAAATTTAGTCAAGTATAAGTAACAACAAACGTATACGTTTCATAAAGTAAACTGTTGAATATGTATACATACAGACACATGTCAACGCTGCAATGTATTAATTTGGAATGCAGACGCAAGTGAGAGCGTACACAGCTTGCTTCGTCATGGAAGCAGCATCTCTGCAGATAAGGAAATGTCTTTATCAATAAGAAAATTTAAGCTGCTTGTTGCGTGCATAATCATTTGATATTCTATTCCGATTATGACTGCAGCTAGCTGATATCTGAACCCTACGTATCACTAAAGCTATGCTCATCAATGGGATCCCTTTGAGCTCACGAGGGTTGTTCCGCAAGTCTCCAAAAATACAGCACATTTTATTTAGTATTATTAAGTATGAATGAGAATATTAAGCGATGCAATTAGACAGTCTGAAAAAATTTAGTATGAAAACTTGTTACATTACAAAAAGTCTTTAAAGGTTTCGAAACTATTTCGATAAAGTTTCCAGTATTTATTAGCCATTTAATATGAAGAGATATAGAAAGAAGTCGGGAAAGCTTTCTATCAACGGGTGATTCAAATGTTTAACTGAGCTCCGGTTTACTCCTCGTCACAAAATTGGATATTTCTGTAATTTTATTGCACCTTTCCTTGTTCATTTCATAACATACTCATTAGATTTCCTGATATTCCTGATTATCATTTAAACCCCATTTGATTTTTGGTTTAATAAGATTATAAAGTGCACTCAGCTTTGCTTATACAAGGCATTCAAGCAAGATGTCACACATAAGTAAGCCACACTCGTAATGTTTCCCATAACGGCATTCCCTCTTTCTGCTAATATATCTGTCCATTCCAGTTCAATGTCATAGCATATAACTTTGTTGCTATGTCCGCGTTGCTGCAGTGAACTACTCCAAACACATCTCAATGCAAAGGAGGTTGAAAGCTCTGGGGGACTCGCGTTTAGCGGTACTATAAAGCTTTCGTTGCATTGTTATATAAGCTAGCAAATATTCTTAGTACTTTTCGCTGGTTTATAAATTAAGCAGTTGAATCATTATTTGTATTCGAAATCACTCTATTTAAGCATTTATTGAAGTGAAAGCACTTTCAAGCAACAAAGTGTGCACTTACAGTTACATCAAAATATATGAGAATCCAAGCAGTCTATTAATCTACTTATGCCGAACCAAAATACTCAGATCAACTCAGTCCAAAGTGATAAGCCGTGGCGTAATGGCTTCTTGCAGCACCTTTGCGGTAGTAACTGCTTGAAGTATCTTACTTTTTACACTTTTCTACCCGAAATTATTGGCAGTTTTCAGTGGTGCTCAAAAACTCAACCTTGCGCGCAAGCAAAGTTTTCGGCAGAGACGCAACCATTACGCTATAACCAGCTAATTAAAAGAACAACTGAAGTTACTCATACGCCTACGCGAACGAGAGGCAGTAATGAAATCGCTTAACAACAGCAAAGCCGCACAAAGAAGCCAAACCCATTACAACGTCTGCGAAAAAATGAAAAGCGATTATAACAAAGGAAACTTTAAAATTTCATTTAGCGTGCAAGTTGCTCTTATAGCATCGCACCGAGCATACATAAATTTTTATAGGCGCAAAGT